>OU744317.1:35901732-36500076 GCA_916610145.1 Eristalis arbustorum
GAATCTGACAGGTTATTAAGTTATTAAGGTGCAACAGGGATGCAGTCCAGTGGGTGGGTTGTGATCCCCGTAATTCAGATCACAACCTCGTTGAAAAAGAAGCAAGAAGAAAGTTTTTATTAAAACAGACTAGAGTAAGCATCTAGGAATTAATCAGCGAAAAATCAGGACAAGAGGCTTGTGACGCTTCCTTACCCTTCATCCATACAGGTTCTGCATAAGTTGTTTGGCATGGCATAGCCTTAGTCATCTTGGGTGATATCACAACACGAAGCGTTCTCTAATGAGACCAATGACATAACTTATTTGTTAAAAATTAGAAAGCAGCTGTGAATCTATTTTGGCGCAGATCAGTTTATAAGTTTGGCATACTTACGATCTTTCTTTCATCTCTTTGTCAACTGTCACTCGTTACAACAATTTACAAATGGCGAGAGGTACATTGAGTTTCGTTCAGTGGAAGAAGAAAAATAACTCACTGCCTTATAAATTCAACAAAGTTAACAAAAAATCTTGCCTTGAGATGAGAGACTTCACCAAAGTGTATACCACTTTTAACTTTGACAATCTTCCACTGCACAGCACAGCCCCAAAACGCAAACTCAGATTAAACGGACCTTCACACTTTGATCATCTAACCCTCCAGTCACAGTATCCTCTCAGCCTCCCCACTTGGAAAATAAGTATCTTACCACACTCGATAATATCCATCACATACTTCGTTCTCATATCACAGTCGACAGAATGCCCTAAAACCACCACAGTCGACTCTTATTAGAGTCAAACATCTTATTTATTGCTTCAGAAATTCCCAGTTGCAAAGTGGAGTGTGCGCGCAAAGAAGAACGAAACTCAGCAGTTTTTCAATCTTATCTCTGCAGTTTTCCTCCTTTCCCAGTCAATCATCCCCCCAGCACGATCACTGCCGCATAAAGTCTCCTCCTGAGCACCAGCAATTTGACCTCGTCTACGGCTCAGGGAAACGCGAAATATATCAGCATCTCCCGTCCGATTACCAGTAACCACGTTCTGTATAGAAAGTTCGCTGGCTCGTGTTTATTTGCTTTCATTTAGAATTTCCCTACCGCCGCCGCGGTCGTTGTCGCAGCATCAACTCAAACGATACAAAAGACGTGATGTGTTGCGGAGCACAGGAATGCCATGCCGTGGTCGCTGGCGGCCCTCGCCATACATCTACTGGATGCCGCCACACGAGATGAACCGATCTGTTAGTGTTAGATTCTGGAGCACTCTGACCATCATCTACCGTCATCTTTGTCCACTTAGGGACCGTCTTCGCTGGATTCAATCGGAAGGGACTGGCGAGCAATATGCTTGAGTCGGAGCCGGAGGCGGGTGGTCAATGCATGTGTGGTTTATTTCATTTGCCTTTGCGCTGCTCCTCTTGCACATTTCTTTGTCTGCATTTGTTTATTGTTCTTCTGAGTTGTGTATGCAGAAAGTGGTGCCCTATGGAGTCTTGGTCTGGCGAGTGGAGAAGCTGTTTTGTTAGTTAATGGATAGGGCTACTGATAGACCGCAGAATAATGCAGAAATCTGCTTTCGATTCGCTGAGTTAAAGAATCGTCCGAGGATGTGTTGACAGAGTCAAAAACGAGAAATGAGAACTCCTCTCCTTCCTTCGTTGCTTCTCGCCCAATAACTGTTTGTGAATTTGACAGATTTTTTGACACTCAACGATGAATCCATGTAAAGTGACTTAACGCACAGAAAGTAAACAAAAAAACGAGAGACACACGAATGAAAACTAGTTTCACTTCATTGAAACCTACCTTGTTGACAAAACCAACTGGAATATGCGACCAGATTTACCTTGCCGGCAATTCATCACTGCGGATCTCGTTTGGCTGGAACCTTAAGCCACGCACATTGAATTGGCTTACTTCCTATCTAACGGTTCTGCGAATCCCACGGGCGCACACCGCGATTTCATTATCAACAAACCAGGTGACAAGCTTAGACTTATGTGCGTTTGCATTTTGCCACAGCTTATGTGCGAACGTCAGCAATGCAATGGAAAGTCGACAAATCCATCTGTCAGCTGTCTAATGTGGTGGTTGGAAAAAGTGTTGCCAATGGATCATGAAAAGTGAATTATCACGTGTGTGGATCCTCACTCCAGCTCTTGCGGAAGTGTAAAGAAAATATATGGACGAGGATCTGCAATCTCATTCAGCCATGCAAGAGAGCCTGCAGGAACTTCGTGTTATTCTTAGACATGATACACCCCATCTGCCAGAGTTGTTGCCCTGGCATTGCCGAATTTTTTTCCATGCATGACCTAACAACGTTGACAGTCAGCTCCCACCAAGTAGGTAGTTCCTGGCATAACCACTTGTTGGTTTGTTTTGTTTTGTCAAGTCTAAAAATACATATTCTCTCTTCCGAGCATCGAAAACATCATGCGACACAAGGGGACATGCACGGTGCTAAGAATTACACGATGACAGCAGAGCGACGACACGGACAACGACGTGAGATGAAGCACACAGTCATACACCACACCACACCACATCACACATTGGATCTCTGAATTGAATTGTGTGGTGCATTAGATCAGAGGAAGTGACTATTATACTTTGTGCAGTATTTATTACAATTCACCGGATCAGATATACAACAAGAAGATGTGAAAATTTAGTTTTCTCTTGTTAATTTGTAGCCGAGATGTGTGTGCTCGGGCGCGCGCGCTCGTTTGTGTATGTGGGAATTATGAAGCCGCACGAGCGACAGTTTTATGAGCCGGGGACACATTAATCTAGGATTGATGGAGAAATATACAGACTTCTATGAAATATATTTCCTACTTTCGTAAGCATAACTTTAATGGGATTTTTGATAAGACGATCTTCGCTTTTTTATTCGCAATAATGCTGTAGAGTATGCTTTATGATTCTGTCGTCGCGCAAGTAATCTGTTTAATGGCATTTGTTATCGCCTCGGGGTTGATTTACAAAGTTTTCAAATTATTTTGCAACATGTGACGCGTGTGTGAGGGGTAGTTTGACATTGATTTTGTTCTAGATCATATCCTCAATTTATGCACTAATCTCAACTAGTCACCACTAGGATGGTGGCATCCTTTGGTCTGTCTTGAGTTTCTGTTGAACATTTTATTTTTAAACCCTAATTTTGAACGCAACCACATATTTTTTACGTTGTGCCAAAACTTAACGAAAAATAGCTAGAAGCGTCGTAAAACATTCCACTGTCTATAGCTGCTTCTGGGAACTTACGTAAAATTCGATTGATTTTCTGTTGAACATTATACTTGTAAACCCTAATTTTGAAAGCAACCACATATTTTTTACGTTGTGCCAAAACTTAACGAAAAATAGCTAGAAGCGTCGTCAAACATTCCACTGTCTGTAACTACTTCTGGGAACTTACGTAAAATTCCAACACCAACTGTCACGTACGTACAGTAGGGAGCGATATTGTGCTCCTACGTACATAATTAAAAAAAAATTAACGAAACTTAACAAAATTTAGCGAAATCACCTACCAAGTCGAAGATTCAACTATGTAACCTCACATTATTCATTTACTCTCCTCCACCGACTGGAGGCTCCTCTGTTAAAATTGCAATCCGTCTCCAGCACCCCCGAATTCTGCAATCAAACACCCCTGACTCCATCCCGTTTTCACTTGAATCCAGCGAATGACATCAGTGTTTCCCGCAATTTGCCGAAATCAACCATCTCAAGGACAGACTGCAGCTGGCAAGAACTTCTGTCGTATCAAAACCACAAGGCCCTGCGCCACACATGCTCACGACTTCAAGTGAAAAATACAGAATACGAAAAATGCACAGTCAAATGAAACAGATCGTCAGCTTATCATTGCGCCTACAACTCATTCATCAGTGCAGCGGCCAGTGCCAGTGCTTGCATGCCGTTCAATTAATGAACAATTTGTCATAGAGACGACCGAAATGTCAAGCCGATGTGCATCTCGGTCATCATCTCTCGGTGAGGGTGAAGCTTTGAAGTTGCTTGTCGATCAGTGCAGCAACTAGGATTAATCTCTATTTTCCCTTATCTGCATACATTTACATAGATTTTTTTTCTGTAGAGGTCTTTTGAATTCCGAAGAGAAACGCAAATGATAACACGAGCCAGCGCTAGGTGTGATGATGTCATTCTCGAAAGCATCGGGATCATGATCACAGCGTTGGCGGCTGCATCAATGAATGGCTCGTCCAAATGCAGTCGCTTGTCTGTCCGCTTGTCCGCCTGTGTGTGGCATCAGGCGCGAAAGATCGCACTCAGCGGTACAACCCTCAATGCTCACACAAGAGTACTTAACAACAATCTGGTTGATTGTCAAACATCTCCTTCGATGCTCGTTGTGCTCGTTGGCCGGTTGTACACACGCGTGCACACACATACGGACGGTCTTTTCATCTTGCGTCAACTCTGATTTGTTTGATCGAAGCGAATTTAACGATTAAAAAAGACAATTAATTAAGCGTTTCAGTTTGCCATGAAGATTTCATGGAATCACTCAATGGGCTGTAGTTAGAGGCTGATTATTTCCTGAATGTGCCTGTATTTCATAGTCGCATTTGTCGCTGTCACAAGTAATCTAACGTCTATCGGATGGACCATGGGCGGCTAACCTCTGTTATCTGTTCGACAATTTCTCAAAAAATTTTATTTTTACTTGACCCTTGCGGATTCTGGGGTTATTCGACTTTAAATTAATCAGGAAACGAAAAAAAAAAAAACAACGCTCTTAACCATTCCCTCTGAAAACTGGCACATGGCTTAAAAAAAAAAAGAAGACTTTTCGGGGAAAATGAGACGTGAATGAATTGGAACCAAGTAGACTTTGACTCTTCGACATTGTTGCTTCTTTTGATTGTCGGTTTATTGATTTTGGCTGATATTTTTGAACGGAATTGAAGCCTATTTAGTGTTTCTATATTTTTATGGAGCCTAGGCCAGTGGTGTAATTTTTTCCTATATCCTCGGAAAATGTTCCCCATAATGCAAGTTTTGACGGAACTTCCAGACGAACATCAGAAACGCAGAATAACTCTTGCCAATCACTGTTTCTTTGGAGTCAAGAGACAATTGAGTAGTGGAGACCTCTCTCGGAAGACCAAGTTGACTTTGTTTAAGACACTAGTCATCCCTGTCGTGCTCTGTGGCGTGGAGGCATGGACAATCTCAAGAGCATATGAGGAAGTCGTTGGTCTTTTGAGAGAAAAGTTTTGCGTTCAAATGATTGCCCTGTCTGCGTTGATGGTTTTTGTATAAGAAGATTCAACTACGAATAGCACGGGCGCACTACACATGTACAGCGAGTGTCTAGCCAGGCGTCTGCGGCCGCAACGCCTAAGGCTAAGACAATAATGCTAGAGCACGAAGACTCCCCGAACCAGTAGGACGGCCACAAAACCGATGGCGTTCATAGGTGGAGAAGAGCCTCAACCAACTTGACGTGCATAATTGGAGCTGGCTGGCTCTAGATCGGGCTTGTTGCCTGAGGCCCAAGTCCACCCCGAAGTGTACTGGCTCTAGAAGAAGGATAAAGGGACATCGTGACTTATGTACGTGCATAGATAATTTTGTCAATACGAATATAAGTTTCTAGCTGGATGTACCCGCTTTGCTGGGTTCTTAAATCATGAAGCACGTATGTACATATACACAGGCCGACATAAAAATGTTCGTTTTCAGTACCAACCGTATTTGGTACAAAAAAGTTAATATTTCAAAAGGCCACTTTCCACTTTTTGGCTTTTTTCAAATCATACCAAATTACTTATTTTAATTACGTGTGCATCACAGTAGATTCTTTGTAGCTTGTTGGGCCTTCAGTGGATTTGAGAATACTTTATAGCCGCCGCGGTATAAAACAAATCAGGTGTTGGGTGAAGTCTTACGGTAGCCGATCCCATTCTATTTGCAGAGCTTTATTTAGTGTAGGATTCGAAATTATTCTCTGTTTGTGTACCTGTTTCTCTAGGAAGTTCCACAATAGCTCTTTGGGGCTTAAATCTGGACTGATAGCATAGTACAATAACTACTCTTTGACTTTTAGAGCCGTGGGCTTAAGGTCATTATCTTGCAAATATCTAACCAGTATTCAGCCAAAATCTCCTCTCATTGCTCCCAAATCGACCTAAGTATATCCAGACACATATGTTGGTCCCATTTTCCAAATGAATCTTGAGCAGAAATGGCTATTTTTCGAGAACACAGAGGAAGAATGGGAGTTTTCCAAAACGAATTATTAACAGATTAATTGCGCAGCCATTGATGACGCAAAAGTAATTTGACAAAGCATTGCATTCTTGGGAGGATTACCTTTTTATTATTACGTTTGCAGCGTGATGCGCTAAAATTTGTCGTTTTGGAAAACAGCCAAGTTGTCGATAAGATAAGGTACGATTTTCCAACCCTGTGCAACTCTTTCGGCAAAATTTCCATGGACTATCGTGACCGAATATTTTGTACTTGCTTTCGTCAGTGAACAACACTTCCTTCCACAAAGACAGATCATAGTCCTTGTGTAAAGTTACAAAGTTCAACGCCACAAGTCACAAAATTATGTTATAATTTTTGAGCTTCTACTTTTACGGAATTAATTTTCAGTTAATTTACAAAAATCATATAAATAGGCTTAACACGCTGAGTGCCACATGATACCACTTTGATCTCACGCTGCACAATGATACCAGAGTGTCCTCACAAAAGGTTCACACAGATCTGTGTATGCAGCATTGTATTAGACTCTCACTATATACTAAATCGAATACCATTCTAAACTATACACCCAAGAGAAGTTTAACATAGTCTTGGTTTTCGGCTGTGAGATCAATGTGTTCCCTAAATTGTGTGCACTTTAGATGCTGCCCAGCTCTTTTCCTTTCAAAGTCCGAGGTCGGTTTACGCGTATCAGGGTCATTGTCACCATCCTCAAAATCACTGTATACTACGTTTCCGACTGCTTTGTCTATTATTGCCACTACCTTATGAACAAGTTGCATAGGTATTCAGAATCCGGTAATACTATTTCTTGAGGCCGATCTGTTGGTACGGTCTGACGAGCCATCTCCTTCAAAAGCATCCGTTCCTCCAGTTTCTACATCTGACATCAATTCTTGAAACATTGCACTTCGGAATATTGAATATTTACGTGAACAAAAGTACTTGTTAGGCCTATCCTGTTGAGGACATTCCTTTTCGCATTCGAAATGCGATCTCAAAGAAACTCAAAAAATTACTTCCATTTACGGAAGGGCCAAAAGGGTATGGTTTCATAGCCATCATGTAGAAGGAATACGTATCCAATCCCAATCGGTTGTTGGTCACTTCTGATAAAGTCGTCGAAATGCTAAAAATGTTTTAAAGAAAGAGGCTTAGAGGCTCCCATTCACAATAAGCCACCATTTGAACACTACATCTTGGTGAACTTTTGTCTTAGAAATTCTTAGGGTAAGTATATTTTGCTCCCTGGTGTCGATCAAGTGAAATTGTTACGTTTTGAATTATTAATTGAGTTTTATCGAAGTATATATTATTTTAATTCCAAATTTAATTCCTAATCGACTTAAAAATCTGAGCGAAAACGGCTCTCTACTCTTTAAGTTTCCAGTTGCGGTTTCGATTTAGTTTTTCATTCACATCGGCCATCATGCCTAGTTTCACTCATTCATTTCAAATCTGTAGTCCCAAATGTGCAAACAAATGTGTCCACTCCCATAACTACTTAAAACCACACCAAAAGCCAACAATCTCTTTCATCATGAGCCTCCTTCATGACAACCTCCAGCCAGCCCCCATGACGTGTGACACTTTCTTTCTGTCTGTCCCATGTCTGGGCCAACTAAACTCTCAAAAACTACATCACCATATGCAGCCAACGACATATTTAATTGCATCCACCAGAGTTCCTTCGCTCGACCGTCATGCATAATCCACCAGATCCGAGGGAAAATAAAATAATTTCCACGCAGAGAGATGCCTGCATATGCCTCTGCTAAGTTGGGCTATAATTCATGGCGACAATTAAAAAGCGTGCCAACCCCGCCATAGACGACACCCACCCACACTGCAGCAACCGCTGAAGCACACAATGTCACCAAAACACACACACGTGCACCTCAGCGCTCACTCGCACACATTTGCGTTTCAAAATTAGATCATCATCCACTCATTGCAGCTCAATCTACAGCCATTGTCGTCGTTTTGTGCTTCCGACCGATCCATCGAGCCGCCGTCCGATGCGTGGCCCTATTTGGTCACACAATTTAGCTGAGTCTATGTGAATTCAGCAAAAAGGACTGGCCGAGATCATCTGAATGCACCTTCACTCGGACTCGCCGGGGAGTTCGGATTTCGCTTGTGATGAGAGCCTTGACACGAGAACCACTGCGGGAGAGACATTTGAGCGTTCCGAACTGAGGGGGAGAGCTCTGTCGATGCACACAGACCGGAATGCACATCGACTGCGGGTGATATCAACGGTAATTGTGCATGACAAGCAGTTGTTCAGTTATTTCTTGAATTTCTGCCCAAAAACGAGGAAAACCTGAGCGCGGCTCCTGGGCGAACTTGATCCGATCGAGCATGCCTGCAGATGGCGGTATGAAAAAAGTGTCAACGCAGCACTTGTCCTGCCCGCTAGACGTATTGACGTAAAAGAATGTCGGGTCGTGCTGCTAAGGAAAAACTCAAAATTGCACTCTCAGCTGTATGTTTCTGTTTTCATTGCCCGTCTGACACACATTTTTTTTGGTTTTTTTGATCGTGGAAATAAGCACGACGCGGGGCACATGGTTATGACATTTGGGCAACATCTGGAGTGAGTTTTATAACCGCGCTTCCGATTGATGTTTTCACTGGCGCATTGCTGAGCGAGACAAGTATGCCAAGTTGTTGCTGGTGATGGCTGGTGGTTAGGGGCTGCCACGGAACGCAAAGGAAATGTGGCTTACCGGCACGGAAGAACTATTTTTGACTTGCGTTCTTCTCGGGCAACGTCATGATGAGTGCGTTTAGAAATGCACACAAGTTAGTGCAGGGAAGGATTATGCACGAAAGGATTTTATGTTCGGAAAACTAATCGAGCATAGCAAACATTCTTTGAGAGACTTTGGGGCGAACATGGGAAGATGGTAGGCGAGTCGGTTTATGAGCTTTGGTCGCTTTTTGTTTTTTTTGGCGTTATTTGAGAGTACATTCCTTCTCAAAAGTGAGACTACACCAAAGACGAGAATTCCAGCATTTTTTCAAAGAAAAAAATAAAGTTAAGGCCCACAATGTGGAACTCGACGCTTTTGCAAATATCACATCCCGTCGATCAAAATTTGTCACAGACTCGGAGCCTCTCCCTGCCATCTGTCACAGCCTAACGTCAAGAGGTCCCCATCATGGACCCAACCCACCGAACAGTCTCAAACTGTGCATAGATGCCTTTAAAGTGTCCCTAATCAACGATAAATCGACCCACATTCTCGAATGTCATCGTCGCATGACCAGAAGCGCAAATTCACTCGAGTACACCGCCCGCAACCAGGCAAGTTGTTGACCTGTGCATTCCATGCCGAACTCAAGAGCCGGTATTCAGGTTTATGTGCCTCCGAATCCGATCCACCGCATGGAGTCGTCAAGCGTAAGCAATTCGAACGTATGCAATCGCAAAACCGCACACGCTGGCATTTCCTTGAACTTGACAGTTTCGCAGCGAAACACAGTTCGTGCGGTCTGCACACTGGGTTCAGACGGGGAAAAAATGCAAAACAAAATTGCACAGTTCAAGTAGCCACCCTCCCATTGAGCTCGATTTCATTAAATTCACTTAACAGTTGAAGGTCAAAGTGGGACTTGTCACTACCGCTTCAGTGCACTCCATCAAATGCGAATCCAACCCCCTGACCACGTTTCGGGCCTACCGAGCCCGGTTGAAAGTAAGTGCACCCCCTGGCGGGAAATTGATTTGAATTGCAGCCGACGACAGCCGACAACCAGCTTACGGCTAGAGATTCCCCAATTTATGTAGCCTGGCCTGGCTGCCGCCGTCGCGCTCTATGACCAAAACCCGACCATTGCCAATGACACGTGACAGCATATGTGTGCGGTGTGCTCCGCTGTGCACATGCATATCTATGTTGCATGAGTATGTCAAATGGAATGGACTTAGCATAGTTAAACGTCGCAATTTTCCCCCGACTGATAACGTCCGACAGACCGCATGAACGAACGAAATGAAAACGTAGGCGTCGCTACAAAGGCCTTTGTCTTTGATTTTTTTCGCATTCATTCTAGGAGCGAAACTTTAGTTGATTCGCGTGACCCTCAAGACTTAAGCTCGTTGCCAGCGACGACATATCAATGTGCCCATGATGCGATAGTGTCGTACGAAACTTAATTTTAATTGCCGCTATGGAATGGCTGGAGGAGCGATGCGATGCCTGCACTAGAGGCGATTCTATGATCTCATTGCTGCTAAATTGTTGCATCTGTCAAGTGCGAATGCACAAATAAATGAGCAAGCTGTAATCACGGTTTGCAGCTGGAGACGTTTTCCTTTTTTTTGAAAATCTGATATAAATAACCAAGAAATGATGTCAAGTCGGGGCCAGATGACATATTTCGTGAGATAAGATTTCTTCCTTGAGTCTGAATCTGAATTTGACATTGTGTGCGGAATTTATTACACTTTTGACATAATATGTCGGGTGACCGGGGGCTTAGCGCCGTGTGAAGTCCGCGGAATTAATTAGATGTGATGTGTAGGGAGGGTTCGACTGTGCACAATGATGAGTATGAACTCTAAACTTGTTGTACGCACGCAACTTGTTGTAAGGCGGTTGGAAACCCTTCTCAAATCATCAAGCACATCTTCTATTTTCATACGTACTGTAGTTGTCGTTAAAACAAAACTCAAAGACTTCCAACGGCGAGCAGAGTAAGAAGAAAAGAAGAGTGGAAAGGAAAAAATCTACAGAATATACGGTTATCCCATTCGAGGACCGGATTTAACATCCCTGCTTCAATCAGAAACGTCAAGCTGAATTGTTCTCAAAGTGTTTAGTTTAAGGTTTGCTATTTCAGAAGGTGGATTGTTTAACAATCGCTAAACATGTTCACACTTAGAAAGTTAAACAGAAAATTGTTGCTCCTATCGACCAGCAAGGACACACTTTTCGAACGCAGCCCCGCAACAACCTTTAGACTATTACATATAGTTCTCTAGTGCCTGCGGATCAAAGCTTTCTTATGTATCCGATCAGTTCGTCCTTATAACGTATATTCGGTCTTCTCCTTATACCCGAAGCCTTAGATTCGAAGTGCGTCTTATTTAGAACATTGGTGGAAGACGTAGGTAGGTAATTGGTAATTGGGTGCCCTTGCGACATTGCGACCGCGGCTCATTTAGACCAACCAGTTGGGTCCATTGAGATCGTGTATTCGAGGCAATTCATTGATTTTTCGAATTGGTCACAAAAGACCTCTGCGCCTGTACCCTCAATAGTCTTTGAGCCGTCGGTACAAAAGGAGAGTTCTACATCTCCACTCTTCTCATTGTTTCCGATCCGGAAGATGAAGAAGATAAAGGCTGTCTTTGAGCGTTTGAATTTGACTCCACTGATATTTGGAGAGTAAAACTTATGCATGATTGTCTTGTTTGTAAAGAGCAACAGATCAGTTTTATCCGGGTTGGCGTTAAGTTCTCGAGCTTTCGTCCAGTTATTAACTAGCATTTCTCCATGACTGAGACGTTCGAAGAGCGTTGAAGAAAATTTCACTGATACCAGGATGGTCACATCGTTTGCGTAGTCTTTATGATTTCGTCAACCACTAGGATCCATAGGAGAGACGAGAGGACACCTCCTTTCGTGGGAGAGAGAAAGCCTTCTTCACGGACAGAGATCCTGGCAATAGACTAGGCAGCCGAACACAAGAAACTAATACCTCACCACCGGATATCACCATCTTTTTGGACTTCCAGACTGCACTGAAGTCAATAGGAACCTGTGCAACGAAATCAAAGTCTGTCATGAAATGTCCATGACTGGGCCACTGTCCACAGCTCAATATAAGGCAATGAATGAGCGAACGAATAGGCCAGACAAAGTTCTGAAGTGGAGATCAGCTAAGCGAATAGGTCACTGCAAGCACAGATCACTGCTTTATATCGGAGTATATATGACGCAACATGAAAAGAAGTCAACTCGTATCGACAAGATTAACGTGGCCAGAGTTTATTATCGGCAAAACAGCGAAGCTTCTGAGGTTAAACAGAAACTGGATCCGTATGCTCGTTGAAGGGATCACAGGACCCTGTCCGGTCGGAACAATGCTCCGGAAAAACCGAGACGATCCAACATTTGCTTGCCACTGCTCTCTAGAATCAGCGCCTAGCATCACTGGGTCATAGATTCTTCACAGTGACAAAGCACAGGCAGGTATATCGGATCTTTTAAAAATTTGGTCAACCATTACACTCCCCTGCCAATGGCTAACCTAACCTAACCTAGAACATAGGTGGCTGAAGCACCAGTGTAGTCGACAGTCATTCGAACCATCATTCTACCTCTAAATTCTCCCCGTTCGTGGTGATGTAATGTGCCAATAGTCAGTTGCGGCGGATCTATGTATTCTTGCTTGGCAGCTAGCCGATTTGTAGCACACATAGTATCTCTTTTGATTACACCTACTTACCAGAATATCATCTTCAGTAAAGAACAGATGGACTGGACGAAGTGTTTGTGCCTGTAGGACAGACAAGCTGTACTTAAGGCGTTGCTCAACCCCTTAACCTCTTCAGGAATGCAAGTCCTTCGTGAATTTCTCCATCCCTGGTTAGGGCTACCATCGATGGTTGGGCCTCTCTAGAACACAATCGAAGATGGCAAGCATCTACAAGCAGTCAGACCAAGCGCATTCTCCCTAACGCCTGTAAGAAATCCACGACGAAGCCCTCTGCAACGTCTGGGAAGAAAACGACAAAACGACGACACTGCAGAGCACCTCCACCGTCAATGTCCCGCCTATGCTCGGATAAGGTGGCAGGTCTTCGGTGATTATGTGCTGAGAGCTGATAATGTAGGCTACTCAACGCAGAAGAGCCTGCTGATCTTCCTTCTGAAGAGCGTAAAGCAAAAGTAGGTTTCTGCCTGTCAGTACAATGGAGCAGTTTATGAGTCTGCCAAAAACAAAAAACACTATTGCCAGACTCGCACTTGACAGTCCAACTCGAAAATCTTACCGAAATCCGGTGCAAGTTTCAAACGACTCGGACTGGGTCTAATTTGGATATTTATTATTACTTTCTCTGCGTTCATCTGGAGATGCGTCGCCTCTGGTATCTTTCGACACAAGAAACATTCACCAATTTCGGCTCAGTTGCTCCAGAGTCACTCACAATGCTCCACTAGTGTCCTTGTCTCGAAAAAGTTTGTCCTCCAGCCCAAAACTCACCCGACGAGAAGTCGAACCCCTTCCCCCAGACCCTCTGAAAGATGCAACGAGATGCGAAGGAAAATCGCCAGCTCGACTTAATTACTCATCTTGTCGCACTATCTGCATTCACTACCAGAATAACCATTTCCTCTCCAATGTCCCACTCTCATTTCCATTTCAAGGTGATGACAACTGCACAGCGCATTACACTTTGCAAAAGCTCCCCACAGCCCGCAGCACTCGCAGCGGACCACACGAGCGAACGGCACAAAACGCAGCAGTTGCTCGCGTTCACAATCAAGTCGGCAAACTAGGACACATCACGCACTCTTGCCATGGATCTAATCAGAGATTGAAAAATATTTCCGAAACTGCCGTTGATAACCTAGATCTCGATTGAAAAGTTCAACAACAAAAACGCAACATTGTAACTTATTCCGAATGAGGTCTTGCCGCCGGCCAGCGGGGCGGGGCAACAGATGCGACTAGACCAAGGAATGTCGCGTGTGTCGACAATAATTCGTTTAGTCTCAATTTCAGTATTCATTTCGCATTTGTTACAATGACCTCAAAAGATCCCACTCTTGGCCAGCGGGAGTCGGTTTTTTTCTTTTTTTCTTTTTTTCCCATTTATCACTTCGAATAGTTCCGCTTGAAGATTACACGAGGGATTGCGCCTAAGATGCATGAGCATCAGACCTCCTCTTCTTGGTTTTCTTCTTTTTGTTTGTGGAGAAAAAAAAACAAAAACACACACACAATGCTCTGGATCCCGGATGCAAGAAATAATGTGACGCTGATAAGATTTTATGCATTCCAACAAGCGCAGCTAAGCACTGATGGACTGGGTGAGCAGCATCGTCGGCGAGAGGGAGCTCGGTGGAGGTTTTTGTTTCGTTCGAAAGTATCGCGAATTCGCCGAAGTATGCGTACGCGAGTGAACACCGGAAAATGCAACAGGATGTGAGATATGTGTGCTTCTAAACTTGCCACTCGTGTGCGGCTATTTATAAGCCACTTGTACATATCCTCCGATAGGGGGTGACCCATATAGTGGGCGCTTGATAAGATACGGGGCGTATTTGGGTGGTGGTGTCATGCGAAAGCTTACTCATTGGTCCTTCGCATGGTGGGCATGCAGGCGGAATCGATATTGTTATCTTCTCTAGAGAATTCTGATTCATCAGATCGACCAATGGAATGGATCGGGGAAGCAGATTACCAACCAGCGTCGTGCGCCATGCAATGACTGGGCTTTGTTTGTCGAGTACTCCTGTTGTGTCATTTGAAGTGAAAAGCTCTTCCGGTCTGACAGATGGATCAATGAATAAGGAATCAGGAAGTTGATCATCTGATCCTGATTGCGTATAAGATCAGGACCAGATCAAGTACCTGGACGTTTCGGGAGACGCGACTACTGGTCCCGTTCGTGATGGAGGTTGTTGAAGTCCATATTTGGACTAGGGTTCATTATTCCCTCATAAACTTTTCAGCTACCTCAAAGCAATGAAAGACGAAGTGATCAACCGCCACTTGGCGGAGAGTCACCACAGCGGGGGAGCAAAGTCAGCCAGAAATGGTGGCTACCATTTCAGAGGTCCTGACAAGGATAATCAGAGAGTTTCCACGTCCAAATGAAGGACAAAACCTGGAAAGCTCCAGCCCAGATAACCACTAACACCAAGTGCACGCGACGAGGACAGAGCGTTATCGAGACGAACTACGCCGACAAGGCAGACAACAAGGCCAGTGAAAATGCTCCGCACTGTGCATAGGGAACTGACTCCTCTAACGATTTCTGCGAAGGCGGATGTGCGTAAGTGGAAGGTTAAGTTCGACGGTGCCAACAAAACAATGTCGGTGGAGAGCTTCATCTTTAGAATAGAAATATTACTGTCCACCGAACAGCTCCTGGGGCCGTTGAAAAACCACCGTTTATTGACAGGCCCTGCGGAACGATGGTATTGGGGGTACAGAGAGGAAATGCATACCTGAACTACTAGGGCCTAAAGGGAGAATAAATCTAGCAATTCACAGATGAAAAGAAGGACAACGAAATACTTCAGGACATTGTGGACAGACGAAAACAGTCCCAAGAGATCTTTCACAACTTCTTCCGCAACATCCGCGAAATGGTTGTGCGTATGATTAACCAGCCACACTGGGAACACCTACTGGACTTGGTATGGAAAACCTTAGAGTTGCTGATCTTTCAACGTGATACAAAAACCGTCCGAGATTTAAGGGACATTTGTAGGCGCGCCGAAGAACACTTAGTGGATAGGGAAATGCGATATAGACGTGGTTGTAGCGAATGGCGACGTCAGTCTTACTGTTGTACGTCGTTTTGAAGACCACCGGCTTCATCCGACAGATCTTAAGTCGTGGTACCTCCTAGACGGCCTCCTCTCTGCTTCTCTTTCATATATTTATTTTCCCACCGAGTAACCAGAAGCGTGCAGCCATGCACGTCCTCGACACTTAAGCTGCGCGCTTAGCCTACTGCAACTAAATGGCAACTGCTATCTTCCTTGGCGAAATTTTATGGGAGATAGCTCCAAGGTTTGGTAATTGGGCTGCCAGCGTAATTGCCATCACATTTAGACCATTCTTGGTCCATTATCCTACCCAATGCCGTTAATTTGATCTTAACGTCAAATTGTGTCTGGGTCAAATTTGAAAACGAAATAAGAGCGTTTTTACGTTGCTTTGACTGGGATTCGTGCTAGGGATCCATATAACCAAAGGCAAGGGAACTCAAGCACTTGCCCCATCCATAGCCGTCTGGATGTTACATCGCGTCCTTCATGTTTGATTTTCAAACAATATTCAGCCCTATCACAGAATCCATTGGTACGAATCGAAGCTACGAAAAATGGATATCAAAAAATCTGTACGGAATAACAAAACACGTGGTGGCCCGTGGCGTTGTGGGTATGTGCGTCGACCCCAACCTCGACGTTGTAGGTTCGATTCCAGCTCTGAGCGACAAAAATAATTTTCACGGCCCCAACTCTTTCGAGTCACTGACAATGCTCAAAGAGTATTTCCTGTCTACAAAAAAAGCTTCTAAAACGTGGCCGTTCGGATTCGGCATTAAACTGTAGGTCCCTTCCACTCGTGAGAGAACAATAGCACGCACAACACGAGTGGTTGCTGAGAAGCTAGGCCCTGGCCCCCTACGGGCTGTAGCGCCACCCATATAATATATTAACAAAACTTCGACGTAAACAATTTGTTGTAGAAAAACATTTTTCATATTCATTGATAGCAACTGTCACGAAATTTATAGCAGATTTCTCACATTGATTCTATTACGAATGAATACTGTGATGGATGGAATTCGTGGTGGGGTTACTTCAATCTCAAATCGAAAAATTGCCATGATTGCGCATATTTCCGAAATTCGGCACACCTTTCTGTCCCGGAACCGAACCGCAAGGTACATCAAACACTTGTTCCAGCGTGGCGCCAGTTTCAGTCAGTCTCCAGTTTCATCCATCGAATCAAATACATAGCTCTCTGCAACTCATGAAATTCATGAACTGATGGTGCATAGCGATTTCAAAATTCACACACGTGAAAAGTGAGATTAGCCCACAAATGCACACGGCTTGCAAATTAACACTGCACAACCAATAGCCTATCGTTTAAGCAAAAACCATCAAAACCCTCGCGATGTCATGTGACAAAGGTGACATAATATTCGACCAAAGTATCAGCTGAACACGTGGTTTCATTTCAGTCTGAAAGTTCCCCACTGATTGCATTGCCTCCTTCACATGGTCTATGGGATGGATTCTCGGATTCTTTTCCGTCTACGAAACTGAAAACTGGATTTCGGGTGGATATCAAATCTCATTTGCGGCACAAAATTTTGCACAAAAATGAAATGGCTCCACGAGGGTTTGTGCTGTTGCGGCGAATTATTTCTAATATTATCGCGCTTTGTGCAGAATGGGGTGTCAATTTTTCATCAGTCAAAGCGCCAGCGCTTGGAAATGTGAACGAAGACAAAAGAAATTCAAATATGTGGGGCGAAGTGGGGAGGTCTGGCCGCCAAGGGTTGCAAACTAGAGGTTTCAGGCTTTTTAAGGGCCCAACCATGCTGAACTTAAGCAAGCTCTAAGTCAAGAACGAGTACGAGAGAATACTGTCCAAATTACAAACTGCCCATAATTTACGTCTCATGCGAAATTCTAATAGCAACTTTAATTTACGTATGACCAAAAACGCAAAAATGAACGAAACTCAACGAAACTGAACTGAAGTAATTATTCTTGACACAGATTATCAGTTCTGTGAATTTCTAAAGTATTCTACGTGCTTTGACATCTGACAAGATGGAAAACGAATTTTCGAACACAAACCAAGTGTCCAACTCCACTCAACTGTTTTAGCCAAATACTCCTAGGACCTGCCATCCTTTCAGCGAGTGTTACCAACCACTTTCGTCGTCGTATAAGTGTGCCTACAGGTTCTGGGTCCGTTCTCTGATAAAGTTGTTCGTTAGAGAGATAGTAGGCACCTTTTGACAAATGCTTGGAGCTTCCTCTTGTTAGTGAAAAAACACTCTCCAGGAACCACATCCATATAGTAGCACGGTATCAACGTTGGAATGGAACAGTAGTAGCTTACTGATTAAGCTCATTGCATTACCTAGCCAAACTGTAGATGGCAAAGCGCAAATTTTGCATTGCCTACGCAGTTGGCTGTATTAAGTTCGGTTCCTCCATCGGTGGAGACAAAACTACCACCTTCTGTCCAGCAATACATAAATGAGGTAATGAGTTTAGTCTTAGTCTGATCATTTATGTTTTTGCCGTTCAGCCCAACTACGTCTTTCCTCTCAACATATGCTGTCATTTGCCGAATGTTCATTAATCTGTGAGACATTATGCCTTCGATCCCATCTGCCAAGGTCTTTGAGTTCAGTAAAGGTCCATCAAATTCCTTAATTTCCTGTTGACAAGGACGCATTCAGCGCCTCACTAATCACCAATAGAAACAGTAAAGTATGCAACCTTACCGAACCCCTATGGACTACGAATTCCTCAGAGAGCCTTCCTCTGTATAAGACGTGACATGTGGATCCACCATATGTAGCCTTAAAATTAATTTATCAGGAATATCTTTCTTTCGCAAGGCTCACCAGATAAATTCCCGATTGACACCCGGACCATCACCCTTTTAAAATGAATGAACACCGGGTGAAGTGGTGATCGATACTCAACTAGCAAAGCTCGGTCGTGATCCACAAGGTGTTTGATGTGGTCGACACAGGAGTGGATCCAGAGCGGAGATTCGTGACCGAACACGAGTGTGTTAAGGATGATTTGAGCTATTATCCTGGCCACAGCAGGCAACACGCAAAAAAACTCTCCACAGCTCTGCAGAGCGCATCAGAGCTAAATTTGGTGACGAACTTTGACAGGTATAGGCCCTTACGTTGAACGTGGTCTGCATTCTAAAGTGCATCCAGAGTATGAATGCGGTCTTGTAGAACTTAAATTAACCAGTTATCCCAATCGTATAATGGTCGTTAAAGTCCTTCATTTGATTGCTTTGGTAATGGTATTGAACATTGTCGCTGTAGTGACGGCTTAAGAGACTTCGTTTTAATCTTATGTTGAGAAATAAGTATTCACTGAAACATTTTCGTCCGAAACCATTGTGGACTATGTTCAGAGTCACAAAAGCAATTGGTAACATGCATCGCGGCACCTGCCCTGGAGTGGAACTATATCATCAAAAAATCAAAAACATTTGCATTTTTGACAGCTCAACTTCCCAGAAATATGAGATGATAAGCTGGTGCTCTCTTCCCAACTGAATTCACTTGGACGTTTCAACAACTCCAATCCAAGCAATCTCCAAAATCAAACGAAAACAAAGACTACATTCATTCTATGATCTCATAGGCGGTTGCCAAAAATGTATAATCCACTTGCAGAGCATCTCGCATACACTCGCGGTTCACTGCAACGCGAACAAAGGTGCTGCTCTTACTGCATTTCATCGAACGGAAAGCAAAACAAAGAAG
Organism: Eristalis arbustorum; assembly: GCA_916610145.1. Lineage (NCBI taxonomy): Eukaryota > Metazoa > Arthropoda > Insecta > Diptera > Syrphidae > Eristalis > Eristalis arbustorum. The sequence continues at coordinate 35,921,218 of OU744317.1, forward strand.
AAATAAAAAAATATACACTTGCTCGAATGGCAGTCAAATTCAAAGAATTCAAGCCCAACACACTGCTCCATCGACGACTGTATAGATGGACTCATCAAACGAAAACAGAAAAAATGATGAACATCCCTCGCATCCACATCTGCGCCCTGTGTCGGTGCCTGGAAATGTTCTATAATTATCGATGTAGCATCGTATTGCACTTCCCTCTGCAGTTGATCCATCGTCAATTGCATTCATCCACCGCCTGTGCGCATATGGTCTGTGTATCTAATGTCCGACACTCCGCTCAACATCCACTCCATTGACTTGAGATGATGGAATTAATCCAGAGCAGGGCACTCCAGTTGCCAGTCAGGGAATTCATCTTATTGCACCCATTGTGGTGGGGACGGGACCATCTGCGAATGTCTTCAGTGCAAAAAGAAAACAAAATGATATTTCATCCTTGCTACCGTTAGATTCGAACTTCTGCGACTGGGCGATTCTTATGAATCGATGCGCATGGCAAAAGCCACAATCGGCGACGGCACAGAAGTAGATATCCCGCTGATAAATCACTGAGGTTACCACCTAGAGATTAACTGGAAATTTATTACCCTCCGAGAGTACACAAAATGTTTGTTTTCTTTTTTCGAATTGGAGCCGGAGTCTGCTGCCGGAGATCGTGCTTATTGAATTCTTTTCTTGCCTTTTTTTTCACTCTGTTCCTAGGGTTATGGTGTGAAGATGGTGTGCTTCCGAGGAAATGGTGGAGAATACTTAGTTGATCTCGGCGGAAAGTGGGACAAGGTACTGTGCTGCGGGGGATCTTTGAATAAATTTAGGTTCCGCTGCGGGTAAACTGCAATTTCATTCACAGTTCTATGTTTGGTATTTCTTGAGGTCTCCCTATTGTATATGCAGGCCTGTGGCACGATCGGATCGGTTGTGGTGAGTCAGCCTTTAGTGGATGACAGCGTGTCAAAATTTTGTCAGTACTCAGTGGCCAATTGGAAGTTGAGTACCTTTCCTTGCTCGTGGTGGATCCACTCCACAGGCAAATGAGGCGTCAAAAATGTTGGACACGTAGGACCCTTCAGCCAGTCAAAAGGCAACAGGTGTTCAGTTGTGTATCATGTGGTACCCAGGTTTTGATTCTAATATCGAATGAGGATCAGCTGAAGAGATGGAAGGGGAGTTTTGCTTCTGTTCCAAACCGAGTATTGGCCAGCAATATACACCCAAGTCTGACTGAAGTGTCCGTAGGCGTAGGAAGAAATTCTCAAAAACCCCGCAGTAAGGAAGAGATTATTAACCGCGATCAAATGACTGACATCCAATAAGGCGGTAGGACTTGACGGCATATCTTCCGCGCTATTCGAGCTGCCTCAACGGCATCAGCTGAACCTTCGCTCCCACTTGTCGGGAGAACAAGGAAACCCGAACGTATTTCTGGACGAATGGAAGAAGCCAATGATCGTCATGCGTCCTTTAGAATGCAGATCACGTTGTCTGTCAAAGTTCGTCACCAAATTTATCTCCACTGCGCTCTGAAAAGAACCTGCTGCTATTCTGCTCTATATTATATAGGCGGTATGCAGCTGAAACAAATCAGTTTCGATGCTAAAAAGAGAGAATGCCAAGAGGAAAACTGCTACTTACACCTTTCGAACGTCATTGTTTATGTGTGGAAATTGGAATCTTTTTCAGAACTCTTTGAATTTGCACACGTATAGTATTTCACTAATCACTTACGACTTTGAACGCCTTCTTAATGTAAAAGCGCCTCTGAATAGTTTAACAGTTCGGACTCGATATGAACATCATCCAGATGGCTATGGATAAACTGTGCGCCATGTAAGGAACTTTCTTGCGTTGCGAATAAAGTCGCGGCGGCGGCAAGGGCAGATCAGTTGAAGATTGTATCTATCGAAAACGATCCTTTGATCTGCTTCGTTCTAAGAATCCGTATCCATTTTGGGATTTAGAGTCAATTTCAATCAGACACGGTGCAGCTGTTGATTCGTGGAGTTGCACTAGAGGTGTTAAATCACACGTTCTAGGTGACCAATCGACAGAATTGGCAAATGACAGTGGCGGCAATGTATTGCATGTAGCTCAACCTGGTCGAATGACGAAAAATCTTTTGCGTACACATTGCACTAAGCGATTGACAGACTTTATTTATGAAAGTAGTTTCGTAGCGATTTAAAAATGTTATTGTTAACAAATATTATTTACCTCACAATTTGGAATTACAACTAGACTTAAAACTAAAGCTTACGGTGGTGGCTCATACGAACCCTTCCGATGTACATTGTTAACCATCCTACAATGTCCACGCTTTACATCGGCTGGTTCAAACTGCGTGCCCATGCTATAGTTTCCTGGCATCAATATCGAACTGCATGTTCTTCTTTCAGTGATGCTGGATTCCTAAATAAATAAAAGACAATCAACTCTATCGAGAAAACACATCCTATCGTGCTTATGCTCACTCTTTGAAAAGAAAAATGTGAATGAAAATGTGTACTAAGCAGTGCAGTGTACCACAAGGGCTCTATAGAGTTAAAAGGACTCATCTTTGTAAGACTGACTCGGAGACTCATAATTTTTAGATTTGACTCATTTTTGCAAGAACAAAACTACTTAGTAGCATACTAGTAATGCACACAGAAATGCCTCTGGCCAGACTTCGAGCCAGGAAAGGAATGTAGTCGTATCTTCATGTACGGCTCCAAAATCAATGAAGGGTCCGGCGTTGGTGTTTTCGTGGAGGGCGACAACATTAGATTGTACACCTTCTTAGGTAAATTTGCATCGGTTTTCCAAGCGGAAACATAATGACAACAAACTATACTGTGAAGGACGTCGACGCATCTGTGTCTCAACCTTTTACTACTTCCAAGATAGTTCAGGAATGCAAATCATCTCTGTATTTAATTGGCAGTCAACACTAAGACACCAAGGAATAACTGGAACTGAGATCGCCGATGAGCTTGCTAGACAATTATCAGAGGAAACTTTCTCAGGACCTGAACCTGTGCTCGAACTACCTGCGTCTGTGGTTAGAGATTCCATTGATGGTTGGACCGCTCGAGAGCAAAAACGTAGATGGCATGACTCTCAAGGATGTAGACAGTCCAGCGTTTGCTCTCAAACGTCAGTAAGAAATCCGCGGCATTCTTATTGTCCCTTGACAGAAAAGACTGTATACGACTTAACGGCGTAATAACAAGTCACAACACCTTTTCCAAACACTTCTATGTAATAGCTTTAAGCGAAGATATCCTCTGCGAAGCCTGTGGAACGGACGGCGACACGGCTGAGCACTTCCTCTGTCACTGTCCCACCTTTGCTCGGATCAGATGGCAGGTCTTCGACTCTAATTTGATGAGAGCTGATTCTGATTCATCACAAAAGCCACTACTGGTATTCCGAAGGAATTGTAGGTTGCTGCCTGGTAGCACAACGGACTAGTCTTTAGCCTGAGTGCTCCAGTGTAGTATCAAAACTCCAAAAAATGCTACAAGCTCAATTTTTTACATACCGCGTTTGGGACTAGATAGGAAACAGATATCGCATAGTCCAGATGGCTTAGCCTCTCCAACGGTTTCCTTAGGCTACCATATCCCTCAGTTGTATCTACCCACCTCGCACGGTGGCATTCATTACATCATCTATCGGCGACAGAATATCCTCTTGCATTACTCCTTGTCGCACATCACATCTTGCGGCGTGATAGAACACCTTTATAACATTTTTGTCAATAAATTAAAGCAATAATTTTTAACCCTAAACTCTTTTCCGGACGATGCGAGACAAGTTTATACACTAAGAGCATACAGCCCGCATCATTAGAAAACTTGATGAAAATGTCATCAAAGAATGCCTATATGTGAGTAGGGGCAAGATACGTATTATTCTCTGCGTTTGTACAAGCACTTGCAGAATGACATGATAGGCAAATGCGATGATCATAGGCACCGTCATACTAATTTCTGCAAAACACTCCTGATCAAGTTTAATGGCACTGAGTTCAATTATGACCAGCACGCGGGACTGTAAGCCAATTCTTTTTTTAATGGTTTTTTTGAGAAGTGATATGTCCTCAATATCATCTCTCTCCTCTGAACTCCTGATTTAGTTGTCAATTGAACTCTCCATTCAAAGTGCAACTGTCAGCAAATCATACAAATACCAGATGACATAAGTGGACTAGAAGTCGCTATTAAAAACGAGTGATCTCAACTATCGAAATGTATCTGCAGACCGATTGAAACCGAATAGATTCATCTGAGAGCTCGCTGAATTTCTCGGAACTCAACATTGCGTGCCTTATGGATACGTTTTAATTGCCACCAATTAACTGACTTTGACATCTGCTGATTATGACAACTGCGCCTCTCCATGTGTTGGCCATGAATAATTGCCCATGCACACAGGCAATCAGACAGATTGCAGAGCCAGTTCCCAAAAAGAGCGCAACTCCAAACTGGAACTTGTTCTAAAGGGATACACATATGTAATCATTGCCAAAAAGAAATACGCGCTCCACCACAAATATGACATCATCCTTTCGCCCTGTGGCGGAGTGTAACAAGTGCAAAAAGATGCACGTTGCTTGCCAGTCGGCCGAGTGAAACGCCAAACGCCGCGCGGTGTCTGCCCAAATCGATCAGGCCAGAGAGCGGAATGCATTGCGGCTTCAGGACAAAACCAGTTCTGGCATCGGCGCGTGACTCCCAAAAAAAATGATACTCGCATCTAACCACAAAACAAGAAACCGAACGGAAGGATGCCATAAAATCTTGCGGGGTATCTAACCGCACACGCACTGGCTTTTGGGCGGCAGGAGGCTGCTGCAGAGGGTGGGTGCAGAGAGGTGCACACATCATCCGTCTGAGAACAATTTCAACGATTGCATTTATTAATAGAATTGACATAATTTCCAGAACAAACATGTACTGTGTATTCTGCAAACGTATTGGACGGTTGTGTGTTTGAACCTCACATGTGCCCCAAAAAACAATCATATTCTTTTTGTTGGTTCTCTTGACGAGAGATAAACATTTCGCCCGCCAGACTGGGAGAACGGAGTCCTTTCTTTTTTTTCTTTCGTTCTTGGCTTTGGATATGTTCCAGTCTCCGTTTGGCTTTACAATTGCTTTGAAGGCGAACCATCTCGCTGGGCATCCGATGTTTCGTTTGCTTGAGTCACTGAAAGTCTGGCGCAAATCAAGTGTTGTGGGATTTATTTTGAATACAAACATGGCGGGCTTTGGCACACATTGTGCATTATATTTCCGATAAATGATGCTCGGATGAGGAATTTTCGATTGATCGGCTGTGGTCTAATTGTGGGTTACACGAATGTCTGAAAGCGTGCAACATTTGCGAGGCTACATCGTGGAGTGTGTGCCCGCCGATCGAGGGAGTGTGATCTCATTTACACTCTTGCAGGGGTGAGCGTTTTGGATTTGGTTTCCCAATCATGTTTTCAGATGATTGGAATTCAGGCAGCGTTTTTAAGGTCACTAGGAAATGTGAACATGAACGGACGATAGGGATGTGGATATCAATTTGTAGATGTGCATTCATTCTGCAGCCATGAAGTTGGGAGGAACTGCAAATTGAGCAAATCGCATAAATAGTGAATTGCTGCGAAAACTGGGGGCATTTATAGACATTAGAACTGACCGACAGAGGCATGGACTTTGTCAAAAGCAGACGAAGCTGCTCTAGGTTGCTTTGCGATGAAAATGTTCGGGTGATTTTCGGTCCAGTCTGTATATATGGTGAGTCGAGGTAGAGATTAATGACAGTGCGAGGTGTTCAACGACATCGAAGCCAGAAGAGTGAAGATCCAACAATTGAAATGACTAGGTGAGGAGAAAGGAAATGAGCGGGTGGAAGCCGTGCTCCGATTCTGAAAGTCTTCGAATCCACTCCCAATGGGCGGTGCTGTAGAGGAAGATAGCGACTCGGTGGCGCACGTTATTTGTATAAAGAGACTTCAACCAACTATGCGTACGAAACTGCAGTCAGCTAGCTAAAGATCGATCTGACTAGGGACGGTTGGTGGTTGAGGCTCAGGACTGTAGCGCCACCTTAAGTAAATAACTAAGGACTGACTTACTTTTAAATGTATGTTCACTGAAAAAAGAAGTCAGTGATGCCAAAGTTAGTAAATTACTTTTTACAAACTACTTCGAAAATTGCTAAACAAATTGGTTAAAAAGTACATTTCGTTGTCATCAATGTGGAGTAGCACTTGCGCATTTTACATTGTCTCCTTAATCAAAATCCAATTCTTCAAGATCAAAGTTTATTTGCCGGGTTAAACGATAACGGTCCCAGCTGTCACCGACAATGTTCAAAGCGTCACATAGGCTTTAACATGAAAGTTCTCAGCAGTCCCCAATTAAGGGAAGAATAAAACGTCCAACTGGTGCTGGCTCTAAAAGCTATGTAATGGATTTTCACTTAAACAACCTCGAAATGAAGACATCCAGGCCGACCCTGAGGGATAACGCGTTGGAGGAAGACCGATGGCGTAGCCAAGCTGATCCAAGACACCTTAATTAGCTGGCTGTACGAAACTGGAGTAGCGATGGGCAATTGCGAATAAAAACAATCGAATAATTCGATTGTTCTAGCAATCTCAATTATTCGAATTCAAATTAAGCGGAGTCGATTGTTGATATTCGATTCTAGTAGGTCCGATTCCAATCGCCAATGAATGTGTGTATTCATCGATTCTTCAAGTGAGAGAGAGATTGTTAGATTGTGCGTATTCGCCGATTCTCGCAATTGCCATTTATTTCGTTTCACTACTAAAATTTAAACTGTACATTTATGAGAGTGAGAGTACAATCATCTCACTAATTGGATGAGAAGGGTAATGAATACAGTCGAACCTCCAAAATTCAAATAGCCACGGGAAACAATATTTTTCAGAAATTTGGTTTGAATTGTAAAAAAATTGATTTAAGGATGTTACAATTGCAGAGGCTTGGCTGTATTTCCATTCCCAATGTTCCTATTTTGGTAGACATAGTTTCTTATTGGAGACACAGCCTTACGCTGATTTTTTACGTTGACACCAACATATGAATAAATCGAGGAATACATACATTTCTACAATGGGATATTAGTTCCCGGTATTCTCTTGGTAAGAATAATCGATTCGATTCGATTATTATTCGATTGTTTTCTGATGAGACCGAATAAATCGACAATCGAATTCAAATTTTAACAATTGCCAATTTATGAATGAATTTCATCCGCAATCGCCCATCGCTGAACTGGAGGCGCCTAGCCCAAGGTCATGCTAGTTGACCACGTCTTGAATGTTACACTCATGAGGATCCCTGCTCCATAAGTTGTTAAAATCACAGGCGCCAATAAGGTTTAGTCAATCTGAAAAATATTTCTTTTAGCAGATGACAGTGACGGGACTCCACGATAACTAGTCTCAAAAGATTATAAAGTTTATTGTGAACAAAGATTATTTTTAACAATTTGCCTTTTCTAAATGTAGGTTTAGAAATACATTTTAGGGTAAACGGGTCCAACTGATGTACTTTGTATGTACTTTGTTCAATTTAACCTTTGGTATTTCGACTATGGTAAGGTGCTTATTTTGTATGTCCTTAAATGCTTACATCAGTTTGCTCAAATCCACGTGTCAATGCTGGTCCGTTTGGGGTGGGATAGCAGTGTTGTAGTCGACTTAGCCTCAAAGATGACTGCTATCGCAGCTCTGTAGAAGCCATGCAGCCCGTTTTTTTAATGCGCAGAACGTGCATTTAGCAGATTTATGGCGTTTAGGTAGCTTTGTTCGGGGATTATGTCTTGGGATGGTTGCTGATGTCCTTAAGCTGTTTTCTGAACAGTGTCACTATAAATGGTTGCAAGGGTGTGACACGCTAGCTAGTGAGTCGCAACAATTTGATCGATGATTTCGATGGGAGTTTTGCGTTTGCATGGTTAAGCCATGTTAGGTTATTTTGCTGCTAGCGCATTCGCCAGCATACTTAGACCATTGTTGGTGCATTGTGATACCCAATGGCAAATGCTGACTGGACCAGATTTAGAATTCGATTCTTGCTCGGTAACATCTCTCATTTCTTTTCCTCTTATTTTCCTTCTTTTCTGTCCTCTGTTAAGTGCTTGAAAACGTCAAGGAAACAGAAACAAATTTTAATAAGAGCTAGCCTTCACTCGAGGTGATGATCCAAATTGTGAAAAAGTGATACATTTATTCGAACAAATGTAACTATTCTCCAATGATCTAGAGGTGTACCCCCAACACGTCCTCTGAAATGTTCTGTTAATCGGATACAATCGACTAGACAGCTGAAGATCAAGTAGCCTGGAGACCGAATAAAAGGCCAGAGGGGGTGAACATGCCCGTTGAATGTAAATTCGTGTAAATTGTATCCACGACAATGTAGAACAAATGCCGCCTATCACTTAACGAGATGGTCAAGCGTTTTATCATCCGACTTATAGCTACAATCGATTCACATGGCTCCAGATTAGGGCTTCTCTTTAACGACGCTTGCAGAAGCTGCAGAAACAAAGAGGAGAAAAGAACTGTTGTACTCTTCAATGCAATTGCAGTGCTCTATCCAGCCGTAGAAAACCTCACCTAGACGCCTACTAGTTGAATGATAGGCGACGGAGCTGAGTAGCATTAGTATCAGTCAACTCAACATTAAGCAGAGGACTTGCTTCATCAAACGTTCGAATTGGTTTGCAAAAAAGGATCTCAGACACGATTGTTGACACAAAGTGCTTGCTCTGGCGTATGTGTGATTACTGCTACCACCAGCCTATACCGTTCAAGGTCCAGTATTGAAACACTGTTTCCAGCATTGCGGACGGTATTGCGCGTCTAAACCCTGTCTTGTATTTTGCTAATTGCGCTGAATGTGGTATGTTCGGTCGCAAACACTGAGACTCGTATTTGACTCCGAAGATCGATGAAACGGGTATTTTAGCTGATTACTGAACTCTACTACAGATGGGCCATGTCTAACCAAATAAGCCTTGAAGTTCTTCTTGTACTTATTAAACCCTGGTGCAACCAACAGCAGGTCTTCGATTTCCCAAAGAATCTCCCAACCACCCGTTAAGTGACTAACGAGGCTGAGTGCGTCCATTAAAAGGTTATTACATCTGCGGGAACCATTTTCGAAAGACCATAAAAGCCATGTGCTTTGTGCACGACGAGTGCTCGCAACCATTTTTGCACACACCACTAACACGAGCGGCTGTGTACCGAGAGGGAAAACACCACACGATTGAACGCTTTTATGTTTAGCAACATCTTGTAAATATAAACAAAACCGCTAAATTCCAAATATAAGGGCAATTAATTTCTTTGCCTCATATACCGGCCCGAAACGCACACGCTCTCCTCGCGAGCCAAAGCGTGTCCAGAAGTCGATCGGTTTCGCAATCGACTGCATGCCGCGCGCGTCAATACGTTCCGATTGCACACCGCTGAACACCCAGAAAGCGAAAACTGTTTATCGAAAGCGTTTTTCAAGAGCCCGTCCGACACACGTCGGCTGATTGCAATAATTTTTCACCGGCTCCCGTCGATGCACCTCCGTGGGGTGAGTTATTGGAAGCGCGTTTTTTTTTCCGTTCAGACCGGATGCATCCAACTAACGCTGGATATGCTGCGAACACCTATTTTCGATGAGGGGGTGTTAATTTGACTGTGTAATGGAGATTTACACTTTGCCGTTCGGCCTCACCTCGATACGCACACGTTGGTGCGAGGAAAATGTTTATGTTTACATGGATTCCGGGAATGATGTTTTTTTTTTGTTTTTTTGGCTTTTGACCAACAGATGGTGCAAGTTGAGGCGATATTTTAGCAAAATATTAGTTCTTGTCTGGCGATGATCTAAGTTTGGTAGGGAGCAACGGCTTGTGGTCTGCTGTTTGGATGAGTCAACGTGAACGTTTTAAAACATCATGTGTTTGCATCAGTTTTCGTTGAACTTTGACAGGTGGAGATGAAGGATACGGCGGAAACAGCTTGAGTCTGACACATGTCCGGTTGGACTGTTTGATATGTAGCGGTTTCTGATTTTTCTGTCAACTATACGGACTTTGATCTAGGTCTTCAATCAGTGTGTAGAAGATCCCGAGGCACGTTTTGTGGACTTCGAAAAAGTTTTTGGCTGCGAGACAGGGATCCATTACCATTTCCTCACCCACTTCGACTAGAGATCACTGGTCAGAACCCATAGCTGAGTCGTATAACTCATTTAACGAATTAGCAGACTGCTGCAAGCAACTGAGGTACATAATCCATGGCAAGACGCTAAAACGTGCTACAAACTGGAAGGAAGATGCAGTATTTTTCAGACGCAGCTGGTGGCCATCTAGAAAGCAGCGAAATGCCTGAAAAGCGGCAAACGGCACGCGCTTATGTCTATTTAAATAGTCATGCAGCGCTGAAGACACTTAGAAGTAATACAAATAAGTCAAAAACGGCGCTCAACTGCTTCAATGCGCTGCGGGACCTCTGTAGTAACAATGGATTCTCCATCTCGTGGGTTCTTGTGAGCATATGGGAATATAGAGAAATTAAGCAGCTGTCGAACTGCCTAAGATTGGCGTCACTATATGGATGGCGCTACATCCCGTAGAAGGCCAGGGCCCAGCTCTTGTGTTGTGCGTCCTGTTGTTCGTGAAGAGACCTATAGTTTTTTGTCGACTCCGAACGGGCAAGTTTGAGAAGCTTTTTCTAGAAAGGAAATACTTTGAGCATTGTCAGTGACTCGAAAGAGGTGGGGCCGTAAAAACTATTATTTTTGTGTTGTACAGACCAGGGATCGAACCTACGACATCGAGGTTCAATTGGGTAGGGGTCAGCGCACATGCCTACAACGCCACTGGCCACCATGTTGAGACGACTAAACGGTTCTAAAGTTCTTTGAATCACTACAACGCCCCTTTTGTAAGAATGCAGTCTCCTTCTTGTTGGTTCCTGGACAAGTGGAAAGCCAGGTAAATTAAACACAATATCGCCTGCAAGTTAAGAATCGCAGCCAAACAATACTACCAGCAAACAATGCGTGGAAGCTCACTGATTCATGGCTCAAAACCAACATCTTCTGGTCCGAATACAACACCGCTAAAACCAAGTTTACTAGTTGGGATCATTACAGGCCACTATGATCACAGGCTAAGCCTGATTCCCACAGCTAGATGTGGAAACTGCATAAAAACGGTGGTGCTTGAAACTCTAAAGCGTCTTCTCTGTTTCTGTCCAGCCTTAGGCATAATGCGACATCAAACTCTATGTCAATCACTCATCCGTCGTGAAACTACATCTCATAAACTTTGCTAAAACCACTGGAAATTTTTACCTAAACATGGATAGGGTGGACTTCAACTAGCTTTACTCTGTTTCGTGTCTATGTGAGCCTGAGCCGCCACCTCGTAACTAAACGTAACCTACCACTCGCTCAGGAGATCACCTGCTCTCCAGTTCAAAGCTAAACAAAATTATACAGATTCCATCGCAATTGTCAATGGTAGATGGACAGAATTGAAGACTTTCAGGCTAGCAAGGCTAAGACGAAAAAGATTCAACGAGATGTCAGCGGTTACCTTCCATAGACAATCCCATGAGGAGAATCAGCAAGTCTTCAACAACGCCTTTTGTGTGTACAAAGTAATGGGCAAAGAAAGCTCTGGGCAATAGAATCCGTTGCTTCCGTTGCGTCTTGTCACACAATTATCAACTCATAAGACGTAATAAGAGAGAACGTGACAACGAGTGTGGGCTGTATGTGAAATGCATCAAAATGGATAACTTCCTATTTGCCTTGAAGGTTTCTGGAGAAGAATATTAAGCCACGAACTGTACAGGCTGTACAGCGACGTGAGTATAGACAGGCGTCTACGGATGCAACGCCTACGATGACTAGAGCGCATGAACAACACTGCTCCAACTCGAAGAGTCTTTGACACCGAACCAGTGGGACAACGCAATAGAGGACGACCACGAAGCCGATGGCGCACTCAAGTGGAGAAGGACCTCAACCATCTTGGCGTGCGAAATTGGAGACAGCTGGCTAAGGATTGTGCCACCTGGGGAGGCTTCAGACCCAGGTTCACCAGGGACTTTAGCGCCATGAGAAGAGGAAGATACTTTCTAAGCCGGTTCCCTTTAGGAATCCGACAATTCTTCCTCTGATATGTGGTGCTTACCTGTTGTGGGCTAGTGCCTTACAAAATCCTAGTACACGCTCTGGAAGTCTAGACCTTCGTTTCTTAGGTGCTCCCTGAGCCTACAATGCCCTTTTAGGATACGAAGGTTGCTCTGGCTCATCTTGATACACGCCCCATACCTTTTTCGTTTATATTGAGCCAAATGATTCTTGGCTTGCTTCATGCCAAGAGTGTTGTTCCAGGTTTCTGTCCAGTTCCTTCTTGCTAGTTTCCTGAATTCTTATCTGAGGACATGGTCTTCTACACAGCAGGGCCTGCCAAGAGTTCCGTGGGTCCTTTGCCTAGCTGGGAAGTCGGCCATTTCATTGCCTTCCTTTATGGGAAAGTATCCAGCAGAGTTTTACTCTGTTTCTTTTACTCAGCTCTGTAGGGTGAGCTTCTGTAGGCTTTCCCACACAAGCTTGGATTTTATGATGTGGGCGTCTCGTACCAAGATAGCGACATAATTGCTATGTCGCAGTTTATATATTTCCTGTCAAGATTGATTTGAACGCATCTGTGTTTGACATTTATTTCTGTTTGAAAGATGCTGGATCTGTGCATGGATTGGAAGTAATTTGGCCGTGTGACGGGTACACCACTTGCTCCCTAGATGTCATTAAATCGGAATTATCTGAGGCTACCTTTGGCGACTGCTTATCAGTCACTCAGTCATGAGCGCCTTTGACTCCTTCAATTTCCAGCTATGTGCGTCTAAAACAAACGCCGCATTCGAAAGGTCCACAAATCTAGAGATATAATCTTGTCTCGTAGTCAAGCAGTCCTAGCAAAACTAAAAGCACTTCTGATAAATTACGTATCGCATTTATTAACGACCCATCTGCAGCCAGTTTCGCATTATTGATACCCCTCATCAATTCACATCTAAATTGACCGTCATGCTTTCAATTAATTTCAAATAATTCCATTCAGCTCATTCAGCGACCGGCCGCATCAAACGATCAACCATCCAATCCACACCCAATTTGTTTGTCTAAATTTTAAATTTAGAACAAATCGTTAAACTATCAAACATGTGTATTTTGTACGTCAATAAAAATTACTTAATAAAAATTTCTCTTAAATGTTTACTCTGCGAGTCGAAGGGTGATGAAGTCAGTCCGCCCATGTACACACGCTTAGGTATGTAGCGATCCATTTAGACACAAGGCCCGATCTTTCGCCTGGACGGTGTAACCTCTTGACTCGACGGCCTGCCACACGGCACGGAAACAACTTGTTTTTGACAAAATTTGTTTTTTTCCCGCTAAATTTGAATGCAATGAGCCGCGTGTCAATGAACTTCAGTTGTTCGGAAGTGAATCCTCGGTTGAATGTAAATGCATTCCTTGAACTTCTTATCGCTTTTGGAGCGCGACTATTTTCAGATTTCCCCCCTTTTTCTGTTGCGTGTCCGACAATTTTTGACTAAAAATAAAAATCAATCTCCGAAGTGAGTGTTTTCCCAAATCTTGCCAGAGGGCTGAGTAAATCATGAGTCAGGAGAGAGGCGCGGCGCGGCGTTTTGTCGTCATGAGCGCGCTAAGAGTTTGTCAGCTTTGAGTGTGGGACATTCGTAATGTGAGCGTGTGTGCGGGTCCCTAGATCTGACGCCTGAGTGGGTTACACTATTCAAAACCTTGGCAGCGTGCCACATGTGACTTCTCAATTGGCAATCGTTTTCATTGTCAAAACGTGTGCATGAGTTCCCCAGCAGCGTTTGTTGATTATCGTTCGGCTGACGCTGGCGCGAAGCGAGGGAATTACCAAGATTTTGTCGCCAACATGTCTCGAAAGTCTTGTAAGTCTAGAAAGATGTTGCGTCTTGTTGTGAATGAGTCAGTGAGTGGGGTGTGTTTTCTTGTGTGTGAAAAGTTGACGGAATGGAGGTGCTGTGATGCTTTGTTGTAGTTGGTCCAAGGGCGTAACTAAAGAGGACGGATTCTTAATCAGTGATTAAGTAGTCAAGGACTGCTCTACTAGACGCTTGTGGTGTGTTGGTTTTGAGAGAAAAGTTCTGCATGCGATCTTGCGTTGATGGCGTCTAGAGGAGAAGATTCAACCACGAGCTGAACGGGTTGTACTGCTGCATGCACCTACTTAAGCATCTCAGGATCCAACGCTGATGGTTAGGTTATGTAGAGCGGATGAACACAGCAACTCTGGCCCGAAGAGTGTTCGATTCTGAACCATGCACCAGAGGATGTCCTCGAACGAGGTTTAAATAAAAGTTGGTTGTTGGCAAGTGATATTCGTGAGTGAGTCTTTATTTGTTGATCGTTTGATTAAACGGAGACCTTGTTCAAAACTCTGGAAGGGAGGTTGACAATGAGAGGCGCTGGTGCACTTAGGACAAAAATAGGCTTGTTGTACTGCCACATGGGTTAACACAAAGGGGTTGGAAACTAGATTTGTCAGTGAAGTCCTGTATTGATCAAACACCAGATCAGCTAACCAGATCCAGATCAAACTAAGACTGCTTAAGTTGTCAAAAAAGTAGAGGCCTAGTGTGGCTCTCAAAGTCTTGAAAAACAACCAAACTTTCCTCCTTTTCTTCATTCAGTAACTTCTGTGTTTGTCTTTCGCGTGTAAGCCCAAAAGGCAATGTTCGGTGATTTGGCTATTTTTAAGGCGATCTTTTTGGGTCAAGACTAGGCCAGATTTGCTTGGTGATTTGCAAGTGTTGCCTGTGATCTATCTGGCGTTAACTTCTAGTTTACTCTCAGTGATCAGTTGTAAATTGAAGTTAGCTGGGGGAGTACCCATGTCACAAATATTTCCATCATCTGTAGTGCCGTGGTCATTTTTACGAGTTTGTCACCACAGTTTCCCATTGTGCCTCTATGGTCCGGTACCCAACACAGGCGAATGTGAAACTGTTTGGATACTCGTTAAGAAATTTGCGATAGTTTATGAGTTTGTAGAGAACGATGTCAGAGATCTAATTGATGCCCGGCTATCCGTGATCACGGTCCACCTCAGCCATGACAGAGCTTCGCTGATCGCCATTATTTCCGTTCTGTTTATATGATCACCAATTGATTACTCTCTGGACAACTAGTAGTAGAATTGCAGTCGATGCTGAGAATTTGGAAAAAATGATTTCTGTAGACTGTTAAACGGCCCGATGAGTGGAATCTCAGCATCGTTTGTCCGGTCCACAAGAAAGGAGACCCCTTTGACTGCGCCAACTATCGAGGGATCAGCCTCCTTAACATCGCTTATAAGATACTCTCTGCCGTTCTGTGTGAACGCCTGAAACCCTTTGTCAACAACCTGATAGGTCCCTATCAGTGCGGTTTCAGGCCAGAAATGTCCACAGTATACCAAATATTTACACTTCGGCAGATCCTGGAAAAGACTTAAGAGATGCAGATCGACCCCCACCACCTATTTGTCGATTTCAAGGCCGCATATGACAGCGTGCATAGAGACGAGCTATACAACGCCATGTCTAGTTTTGACATTCCTGCCAAACTCGTCAGGTTGTGCAGGATGACGATGGAGAACTCTCGCTGTTCCATCAAGGTCGGTATCGAACTTACCGAGGCCTTCAATGTCAAAAAAGGTTTTAGGCAAGGCGACACGCTGTCATGTGACTTCTTTAACATCATGCTTGAGAAGATCGTGCGAAACTCAAACGTAAACACCCGAGGCACTATCTTCCAAAAGTCCGTTCAACTGCTTGCTTACGCGGACGACATTGACGTGATTGGACGAACACAGCGAGCCGTCAATGAGGCGTGCGGATGGACACCACAGCTCCGGCCCGAAGAGTATCCGACACCGAGCCATTGGGACAGCGCAACAGAGGACGTCCTCGCACTAGATGGCGCACACAAATGGAAAAGGACCTCAACCAACTTGGTGTGCGCAACTGGAGGCAGCTGGCGAAAGATCGTGCTAGCTGGAGAGGCATGTTGGTTGAGGCCCAGGTCCACCCCGGACTGTAGCGCCAATCAAAGAAGAAGAGACTGAAAGCACTCTGGCAATCGCGAAATCAGAACAAAGGTCACGCCAGCATTCTAAACTCATGCCAATTTACAGAAGAGCCTACGGACATCTTAGCCCCGAAATTAGACCTCGGTAACAATTTTGAAACCAAAATACCGAGTAAACAACTATGGGAGACTACCTCGGTACTAGTCCGTGGCAGCAGTGTGGGTATGTGCGTCGACACCGACTCACTTGAACTTCAACATCGTAGGTTCGAAGATATCGCTATCTTGACCTCGTCTAAGTCGGGGGGAGGGAATTCTTGTTTATCATCGTCCAAATTGAGCAGATGAGAACATTCTGCCTGACAGCGGAATTTGTGTCGTCATCGCCGTTTAACAGTCTACAGAAATGATTTTTCCAAATTCTCAGCATCGACTGCGATTCTACTACTAGTTGTCCGTGCGCTTTCAGTCTCAGCGCCGATCATTCTTCGTCAGGTGTAATATCGCCTCTAGCGCTGCGGTTGGTGATGGATTGAGCCTGTGGTTGATATGCACGCCATCCTTTGGACGCTGTTTAGCATTTTCGTGTAACTAGCTTTATCCAGCACTGGTCACCTTACCACGCCAGTATCTTACCCACTATCGGCTGTCATTTCCAATCGACTTTCCCTAACGACTTCCATGCACACGATCACACACAAGTCTTATAAACGATCCATATGAAAATGTTTCAATTAGAGGAGCCTATCGACGCTGGGCTACCACAAAGCCACAAACCACACACATCGTCCTACTTCCCACTCGTCCTACACACGCTCTCGTACTCATTTCACTTAATGGCTCCCCATCCGCGAGTGTTTGTTTGTTTTATCAATTTGCGTGCCCCGCATGTGTGTGCGCTCGCCGCAATGGAGAAGCCATGTCACAGGGAAAAGAAGTAATATTCTGCGGTTAAATTGATTTCAATTGGAAAGTATGCTCTTGACGTTTGCCCTTTTTTCGCTTGCATTCGTGGCGGGGCGAGGCGCCCGCGTATCAATTAATGGCCGTCGCTCAGCCATGATCTCACGACGCGTCGCTGACAATCGAACAGAGTGTTTAATTTGTGTGCATTTTTTTTCTGTATTTCAGGTGTGCAATCAAACCAAATGTGATTGCGAAGGACTTAAGGGTGCACCAGGCTCGCCAGGTTCCGCTGGTGTTCGCGGCATTGAGGGCGATCCTGGAGATGTCGGTATGCCTGGACCATACGGCCGAACCGGAGAAGACGGCGATGTGGGCGAATACGGCGACATCGGAGACAAGGGCCACAGAGTGAGTGAACGCAATGACATTAGCCCGTCTGGCTCTTATTTGACCTCTCGTTGTTTAGGGTGATATCGGGGAGTCTGGACGGCCTGGTATGAAGGGAGCGAGGGTGAGTTTCGAACATTAGGTAAGCCGCCAGTTGGGAGAGTAGATTGGTTACATGTTTCGTTTAGGGTCCACCTGGCGAGGATGGTCCACAAGGTCCCCTGGGTATTGACGGATGCAATGGGTACGAGGGAGCGATGGGAGCGCCTGGCAATCCAGGATATCCCGGAGTGCGAGGACCCGTGGGCAAACCCGGCCCCGCAGGCCCGGTCGGAGAGGCTGGCGAAGGCGGTACGAATTCCAAGGGAACGAAGGGAGTCCGAGGTTTGACCGGAGAGGCAGGATATGACGGACCGATGGGTCGCATGGGTGCCAAGGGCATCAAGGGCGACATTGGTTTCGCGGGCGTTGAAGGAAGCAAGGGTGAGAGAGGTTACCAGGGTCTCAAGGGAGACAAGGCGGAGCCCTACGATCCACTTATCGGCACTGGCGAGAAGGGAGAGAAAGGTGACCCGGCCGACTCGATTGTGGGCGAATGGAAGCCGAAGATCGAGAAGAAGGGCGACAAGGGAGAGAAGGGAAACCGCGGACTCAAGGGCCTCAAGGGTAACTCTGGCGAAGACGGCGCCGTCGGCCCACGCGGCAACCCAGGGCTACGCGGCGAAGAGGGATCAATCGGCGATCGTGGAAAGCCTGGCAAGATCGGTGAGGCCGGTCCAGCTGGCGACAAGGGCGCCAAGGGTGCCCCGGGTTATCCTGGAATTGACGGTTTCGACGGACCACCGGGCTTAGTTGGTGACGTCGGCTACGACGGAACCCCCGGCATGCAAGGCCCCATGGGTCCACCCGGAATCTACGACCCGAATTTAGATGAGATTATACAAGGCTCCGAGGGTCCACAGGGTGACATAGGTGAGCCCGGTCCACCAGGGCTGAGCGGAGTGCCCGGCCAGCAAGGTCGCCGAGGCCACATGGGCCCGACAGGTCCACCCGGTGACAACGGACTTGACGGCAATCCAGGCAGACGCGGCGTGTCAATCAAGGGCCAGCAAGGAGACTTCGGCGAGCCAGGTCGTACAGGACCGCAAGGAGTTACCGGCGAACCTGGATTACCCGGCCGGCCAGGGCAGAAGGGAAGCGATGGCTTGAGCTTACTAGGCGAAAAGGGCTACCAAGGCGATTCAGGCCGCCCAGGCACTGATGGCTACCGAGGCGACCGCGGTGAACCCGGTCTTCCTGGTGACAAGGGCTTGCCCGGACTGGGAGTGAACATTGTGGGACCCCCTGGCGACGATGGCCAGCCCGGTATCCGTGGCAAACCAGGTATCGACGGTAACGACGGCTACGCCGGAATGCCAGGAGATAAGGGCATTCGGGGAGATGATTGTGGCATATGCCCACCAGGACCGAGGGGATTGAAGGGATCAGCCGGCGACAACGGATTCGCAGGACTACCAGGTCCATCGGGAAAACCTGGCTTGGTTGGACCCAGAGGTCTCAAGGGTATCCGCGGACAAGATGGCGTACTCGGCTTCAAGGGCCAACGCGGACCTAGCGGCATTCCCGGTGAAGCGGGTCGCCCAGGACCTGCTGGACGCCCCGGAGTGGTGATTAAGATAAACGATAAGGTCGAAGCCGAACGGGGTGACTATGGTGAACGCGGTCCACGCGGTGAGCAAGGAGAACTAGGTGCCAAGGGCTACCCAGGTGCCCCCGGACGACCAGGACAGCCAGGCGAGTACGGACCAAGGGGCGAATATGGCGATGCAGGCGCCCCAGGCAAAGACGGCTACGGCGGAAAAGACGGTGTGGACGGCGAAAAGGGGTTGGCTGGCGACACGCCACTTTACTATCTTGTTGGAAACCCCGGCCTCAACGGAAGAAGGTAAGGCAGTAAGCTTAAGTGTTTGTTAGTATGTCCTTCTCAACGTTCTCCTTCCAGGGGTGACAAGGGTGAACACGGCAGCACCGGCACCAAGGGTCAGAAGGGTGAACCGGGTCCTGGCTTAACATATGAGAACAAGGGTGAACGAGGTGATGACGGAGACGACGGCCCAGCAGGACCACAGGGTCCGAAGGGACCAATGGGCGAAGAGGGTTACACTGGTCAACGTGGTGACATTGGCTTCGCCGGACTCAGCATTGAAGGAGTGCGCGGCAACAAGGGATACCCTGGTCTGATGGGAGACCCCGGCAGGATGGGATCGCCGGGCAATCCCGGTGTCGACGGTCTACCCGGACTAGACGGTCAAATGGGCAGGAAGGGACAGCGCGGCGAACCGGGTCCATACATTCTGGCCGGCGAAATCGGACGAGAGGGCGACATGGGTCCAAAGGGTGAGCTTGGTGACAAGGGCTTCAATGGCTACCCCGGCCCAGCTGGACGGCAAGGAGTGCGAGGACCGAAGGGCGGAAAGGGCGATGACGGACTTGAAGGCCTGATGGGCATCGAGGGCAACAAAGGCCAACGCGGAGACTACATACCTGGCCCACAGGGTGCGGCGGGTGAACCCGGTCGCGACGGACGAGCGGCACCACACGGACTGAAGGGATACAAGGGCGAGCCTGGACCACCAGGCGCCGTCGGAGGACGCGGCACAAAGGGCAACATCGGCTTCCACGGACGCAGAGGCATGCCTGGTAGCCTGGGTGCTCCGGGTGCTGTCGGCGTTGCAGGAATCGACGGCTACGTTGGCATTCCCGGCGAACAAGGCGAACGAGGCGAGATCGGCTTCGATGGACGTATCGGAGATATGGGACCACGCGGTCCAAACGGCCCAATCGGCATCAAGGGAGAGGTCGGTTCAATCGGCTATCCTGGCCGCCCAGGATTCGCGGGAATTCCTGGTCGCAAAGGTGAAACCGGTGACAGAGGCTTCCTGGGTCTGAGAGGTCGCAAGGGTGAACGCTCATTCAGCGGTATCAAGGGAGACGGTGGCGAACCTGGAATCCGAGGACAACCCGGCTTTGACGGTCGACCAGGCCCCAAGGGCGCACGCGGAGTGGAGGGAGACGCAGGATTGGCATACGACGGACCACCCGGTCAGAAGGGTGAGCCTGGCTTGGCGGGACTTAACGGAATACCCGGTGTTACTGGAGCTAAGGGCGAGCGCGGCGATATGGGAGAAGAGGGTCTTCAAGGAGAGCGCGGCGAGATGGGCGTGAAAGGATGGAACGGCTCTAATGGCAGACACGGCATGCACGGTCGAAAGGGCGCCACTGGCCCCATGGGCCCTATGGGTCTTATGGGCGCAAAGGGTGAAATGGGTGAACCAGGTCTCTTCGGACGGCCAGGACAGAAGGGTGAAATCGGAGACTATGGCCCACAGGGCTTGCAGGGACCGCAGGGAGAACGTGGTGAAATTGGATTTACTGGTCAACCAGGTCGCGTGCTCACAGGATTCGCCGCCAAGGGCGAAAAGGGTGACGCTGGCCCACGAGGTCCTGAAGGTCTGACCGGTGCTATGGGTCCCGAAGGCGACATTGGATACCCCGGTCGCAGGGGCGAGATTGGAGACATCGGACTAATCGGTTTCACAGGGCTCGACGGCATGCCTGGCGCCAAGGGCGAAATGGGAGACAAGGGCTTCCGCGGACCCCCCGGACCTATCCCAGAGTACGTTGAACGAGGCGACGAAGGAGAAGCCGGCTACGATGGACTGGCGGGTCGTAAGGGACGCGTCGGACAAAAGGGCGCTCCAGGCGAACAGGGAGAATACGGTGTCGACGGACTGATCGGTCTTCCAGGACCAAGAGTCGACGGCTTTAGAGGTGATGACGGTGACATCGGCTACCAAGGACTTGCAGGCATCAACGGTCTGCCAGGACAAATGGGCGCCAAGGGCGCTCTGGGTGACTATGGCTTCAAGGGAGAAATGGGTGAACCGGGCTCAGCAATTCGCGGACGAGCTGGAGATGGCGGTGAAGTCGGTCCTCCCGGAAATGACGGTCGCCCGGGCGCCACAGGCGCACCCGGCGAAGTTGGACCCCCTGGCCGCCCAGGCGTCATGGGATACAGAGGTGTTCCCGGCATGGTTGGTGACATTGGTTGGAGCGGCATTGACGGTCTTGACGGCCTCAACGGACCCAAGGGTGAACCCGGCTTCACCTTCCCATTCAACATGGTGAAACCAGGCGAGCGCGGAGAAATGGGCATCAACGGATTCAAGGGAGAAATGGGTGACCGCGGGGATGTCGGCGAGGTTGGTCTAGTGGGCCTGCGCGGTCTGAAGGGTTACATTGGCGAGACCGGACTGACAGGCGCCATGGGTGAGGATGGACCACCAGGCGAACAGGGCATGCAAGGTCCACCTGGCTTCGATGGTGTCGACGGTGCCCCCGGAATCAAGGGCGTCCGTGGAGACGACCCACCACCACCACCACCGCCAAAGAGTCGCGGCTATGTATTCGTCCGTCATTCGCAGTCTATTAAAATTCCCGAGTGCCCAGCCAACACTGGCAAACTGTGGGAGGGTTATTCCATTGCCGGCAACATCGGTGGCTCCAGATCTGTCGGTCAGGACCTGGGCTCTTCGGGCTCTTGTCTGATGCGCTTCACAACTATGCCATTCATGTTCTGCGACGTGAACAACGTGTGCAATTACGCCCAAAACAACGACGACAGCATGTGGCTTTCCACATCCGAACCGATGTCCTTGACCATGGCACCAATTCAATCGAGGGATCTGATGAAATACATTTCGAGGTAAGTCCTATTGCCTCCTGCCCTTCCATCTTTCACACCACATTTCATCTTGCCCTAGATGCGTTGTCTGTGAGACAACAACCAGAGTCATTTCTCTGCACAGTCAGAGTATGTCGATTCCTGATTGTCCCAGCGGCTGGGAGGAACTTTGGACCGGTTACAGTTACCTTATGGTGAGTGGCACATCCTGTCAACACCCGTCCCCGTTCACATAATCCTTACACCACTCTCGCATTTCAGACAACAACTGACAACAGCGGAGGCTTCGGACAGAATCTCGTGTCCCCCGGCTCATGTTTAACCGAGTTCCGTGCCAACCCAGTGATCGAGTGTCACGGACACGGTCAGTGCAACTACTACGATCCCCTCGCCTCATTCTGGCTGAGTGTAATCGAAGAGCACGAACAATGGACAGTTCCCAAGCAGAGCACACTCAAGGCCGATCAGACCAGCAAAATCAGCAGGTAAGCTGGAACGAAACCGAACCCAAGGTCAACCGCGCACTCAATTGAATCATTTCTTTGCAGGTGTGCCGTATGTCGAAGGCGCTTCAACTCGGCAATCAACCGAACACCAGCTGTAGTGAGTGCGAACAACCTGAGACGTGGCTACGAGCAACGAGTACCACGTCCCCAGCAGCCAGTGGCACGGCCACCACAGCAAACAAGAAACAATCGATTCCAGTACAGGCCTAGGCAAACAAATAGGCGTCAACCACGAGAGGATCAGGGCTGATCGTTGACTCCGACGATCCGCAGGGAATTTCCATTCGCTTTCCCGTATATTTCTAATTACGATTAATTAACAATTTGTTTGTGTAACTGATAAAATCTATTATTGAATCCGGTCTCATAGCGCGGTGCATCTATGAGATAAAGTGCCATTATTTTTTTTTTTCTTTCTTTCTTTCTTTCTTTCCCTATTTTCCCATACAAAACATACATTTTACTTTCAAAAAAAGGAACCAAGGACAACGGTTCTTCGAAAAACACATTTCACAGGTGATGCGAGTGACGCGAACCAGGATTTGATTTTTTTGGGTGTAATAATTGTGCGCGTAGTTATGTTATTTTTTTTATTTGTTTACTTTTTTATACCTACATATAATGTTTATATAGAAATGCAAACATAATACACACACACACACACTAGGTGAAGTCATTTAAATATAATAGAATTGGTAAACGTACGTGTTGCCCACTGCCAAAAATGTAAATACAAATATATTATGCTTGTAATTATTATAAAGAAAATCGATTAATAATACACTTTTAAAAGAATAACTGTTTTGAGGTAAAATACCAATAAAAAAAACCAAATATGTTATAAGCTAAATTCTTGTTTGCATTCAACCGGAAACCCTCATTTTGTACTCGATTTTCTTAAGACGTTGCCCTTTTCGAACGTACCCCAACCATGTCGGATCTCGAATGTACCTGGTATACCGGTATGAAGTGAGCGTCAAGATACAAATGTCTCGATAGGGAACATTTGTTGTGAACGAGCCCTTATTTTATGCTATGACATCCGTGAAAAATATTTAGTATACATCAAGTCATTGAACAGACAAAATCATATTTTTTCATCGTCTTAAAAATGTCGAATTTTGTACCAGAAAGTGATGACTTGCGGAAAGCATTCATTTTTTGTTTTCATTTGAAGAAAAGTGCTGCAGAGTCACGTCGAATGCTTGTCGAGGCATATGGTGATCATGCTCTATCAGAAGCAACATGCAAAAGATGGTTTCAACGGTTCAGAAATAATGATTTTGATGTGAGAAATGAAGAACGTGGAAGACCACCAAAAAAGTTTGAAGACGCCGAATTGCAAACGATATTGGATGGAGATGACACTTTGAGTCAAAAGCAAATGGCGGCAATGTTAAATGTTGCACAACAAACAATTTCTGACCGTTTAAAAGCTATGGGAAAGATCCAAAAGTGTGGAAAATGGGTGCCACATGAATTGAATGAAAGACAGATGGAAAACCGAACAAACACTTGTGAAATTTTGCTTCAAAGACACGTAAGAAAATCGGTTTTGCATCGGATTGTTACTGGCGGTGAAAAATGGATTTATTTTAAGAATCCTAAATGGACAAAATCATGGATTAATCCGGGACAACCATCAACATCGACTGCAAAACCAGATCGATTCGGCAAGAGTGTTTGGTGTGACCAGAAAGGTGTGGTGTACCACGAGCTCCTAAAACCTAGTGAAACCGTTAATACTGATCGCTACCGACAACAAATGATCAATTTGAACCATGTATTGATCGAGAAACGACCAGAATTGGCCAGAAGACACGGCAAGGTAATTTTGCTCCATGACAATGTACCTGCACACAAAGCCAAACCGGTTCAGGATACAATCAAAACACTTGGCTGGGAGCAGCTACCCCACCCGCTGTATTCACCAGACTTGGCTCCTTCCGACTACCATTTGTTTTCTTCGATGGGACACGCATTGGCTGAGCAGCACTTCGATTCCTACGAAGAAGTTGAAAATTGGGTGACTCATTGGTTTGCTTTAAAAGACGAACAATTTTATTGGCGTGGTATTCACAAACAAAAAGGTGGTCAAAATGTGTAGAAAACAATGGCCAATACTTTGAATAAAATGTTTTTACTTTCCCATCAATAATAAGTGTTTTATTTTCAAAAAAAAAAAACGAATTCCATCATATACGAAAATGGGCTACGAACTTCGAAAAATCTATCACAGAATTCGTTTCGTAGTAGAATCATAATGAAAAATCTGCTACAAATTTCTTGGAGGTTGCTATCGCTGAATACGAATGAAACGGACATTTGTATGTTTTTCTACGATAAGTTTCGTAATTCCATCGGATTTTGTGATGCCATTTTTTCGTAGTTCGCATCGTAACTTCAAATTGTACAAATAGATTCTGTGATAGGGTTAAATATTTAAAATCATACTCAATAATTGTAACTCTTTAAAAAAAAGATGACTCGATAAAAGCTACTTTTAAAGAAGTCAGTCATAACAGACCAAACATAAACAATCCCCCATTTTTTAGAATTCCACCGCCAAACTTAAGGCAGTCACCAGTGTTACCACATTTTCATTTATTTGAAATGCCTGAGCACACATGGCTCCAGAACCTATGAAGGGACCGCTGCTTGAAGGCGACAACATTAGACTGTACACATCATTATGTATCAGTTTTCTAAGCGGAAACCTATGCGCAACTATATTTGAAAAACAGGGTGATGGTTGGACGTCTCGAAATCGTAGAGCATGTATCTCCAGTATGTAGATAGCACAAGCATTTGCTCCCAATTCCGCAGCATTCTTGTTGTCCCTTGACAGAAAAGACTGCAGACGACTTACCTATGTAATATATTGGCCAGAGAACGGCTACACGGCAGAGCACTTCCTCTGTCACTATCCCGTCATTGATTGGATCAGGTGGCAGGTCTTCAGTGCTAATGTGGTTAGAGCTGATTCTGTAGGCCCTTTAACACAGAAGCGCCTGCTGATCTTCCGAAGAAATTGTAGGTTGCCACCTGGTAGTACAATGGACCAGTCTTAATTCCAAAAAAAACATCATACTGATTTCTTCTGTGTTTTTTAGTTCTCATATAAGGAGGCATTGTGTTAATAAAAGCCTTTGTTGGGACTCATTTATTTCCAAAATGACTCGTTTTTTAGCTTCTGGGACTCATAAATAATTCGACTGTGGTAACACTGGCAGTCACTGCAATTGAAGGACTAAACATTTGGCGTCACGTCTGACGAAAATGTTACTCCACTGAGTAGGTTAGGTAAACGGGTTGCCGGGTCGATCGCACTAACTACTTCACGTATTTCGGTTTATACGCTATTCATATACGTATTGTGTGAACAGAAAAATAGTGGGGTGAGGGAGCTGTTTCTAATGGATATATTGAGGAACTTGTCGTGTCCTTAAGACGAAAGATGTGAGGCTTATGGGTCTTAACTGCTTTGACTTCCCTCCAAGCAAACGGAATATAACCATATGTTATGCATTCAAAGAGGTTCCTTAGAAAATGAGTGTCCTTGGTTTTTGCAGCATGATGGGTATGATGGTGATTTATAGGGATCGAAGGCATCAATGGCCCATCTAAGCCTGAGTTCTCTGACAATCTCGCATGGAACATTAATTTCCGTTTCCGGAAACGACACAGATGTGGAGAGTCATGCGACCATCCCGGGAAGTGGGTTTCCATAAGGAGACGCAATGAGTCGAGTTAAGACTGTGTCCAGTTTGCTTCGTTATCCTTCAGATAGCCTGGAATCGTTGCATTTTTTGAAAGTAGTTTCCTTAATCTTGGTCTTCATAATTTCGTCGCACAAAGATCTCGATGAGGCTGTAGACACGGCTTTTTTTTGAAATCTTTAAGACTTCCTTTACATTGACGACTTGGCTTCGTTGAAGAGTGATCTAATTAACATTTTAGATTTGCAAGACGTACGAGCATCAGTTGCAGAAAGAAATGTGCCTTCAAATAGACATAATAACAAATGTCTCAATTTTTTTAAAAACAGCTAAACATTTTACCTGATACTGACTAATGTAACAAGTTTTTATACTTTTTGACTCGATTATTGCAACAAACTCAATATAAGCAACTGTCCGAAGTTCTATAAGTTGTTGTAAAAAAATAAATTCAATGACTTCTGTATTCAATCTTTATCGCTGTGATCGCTCAGGCTATGGCCAACACATTGTCCCATATAGGCTGTGACTGAATATCCGCGTGCATCTGATGCAACAGCTCGGCTGTACTATTCTTTCCCCGGATCTACATATCCCTTCCCCCATATAATCTTCCTCAGAATACCATTCGTTAGGAAGTGCTTTCGTCACGACGTATGATCCTCGGTACCTTGGTTCCAGCTTCTGTGACTCCGACTACTCATTTTGGCATGCCTGGACCGGTCCGATATCACTAGCCCAACAGCTTTCCTCTGGCATTAGAGGCGAATAGGAGCGTGTGTGAGCTCGCCTTAGTGGTGCAGTTTCAGACCGTGTTGAGTGACGCGGGCAGATGCACGTCCCGATAGGAAATGCCGATAGGAAAATCGCCCCACAAAATTAACCTCTTAAATAGGGCAAAAAAATAACGAGATTTCCATTCCCCACAATTAAGGCTTTAGGTCTAAGAATTTGAATTCTACAGACGGACTGTACGCTGCAATCATTAAGGCAGGTGGTAATGGCCCGGCATGGCACATGCATCTAACAGCTAATCTGTAAGACGGTGCAGTCAGAGAAAGGGACGAGTGGAATCACAATATTAGATGGAGCCTGATCCACAAAAAAACATCCATAACCATAACTTCGTGCCGAGAAGTGCAGATAACCACAGAGGAAAATAACAATAGGATATGGTGACTTCAGTTTGTGTCTAGCTTCAGAAGGTGTTAACCTGTAATGAGAGACTGCCACCAGCGAATTCATTGGCTACGTAATCACGTAGAATGTCGCAGTTTCCTGGCATCGTGGAGGAGATTCATAGAGGACGATCCAGCTTCTGAAGGTCAGATTCCCAATTGAATCTAGACTATACGAAACGGTTTCTCTTACTTCTTAATACGTGACCCACATTATATTGCAAGATGTATGTCTATATGTGTACCCAATCTACCTACAGATGAAATTTAGATTCTACATTTGGTCAACAAATGAGCTGCAGCTGGTTACAACCTTGGAGTTGATCGAAATCGACTCCAGAACTGATTATATGAGAGAACTCCACTGCCTGCTGCTTTCCTTTGTTGACCTTTTGTGATACCCTGTGCCGTTATTTTAATCCCAACGGCAAATGGTGACTGGACCAGATTTGAAAGATCAGATAAAAGCATATTAACCTTGCTTTCACTGGGATTCGAACCCGGGACCCCAATAACCAAGAGCAGGCACTCAATCAACTGTGCCATCCAGCCATTTCAGGACCATCTTAACGACGCAGAATAAAATTTCGAAAAGCACCACGAACCAGCTCTATTCTTTCGCTTATCGTCCAGTCCAGCTCTTCGGGTCATTCCAGCAGGAAGTGCAAAATAAGTGTTTTGAAGAACACGGTATTGGTCCTTCGAGCTAGCAGTTTTGAGCCCAGTTGTTTCGACAAACCGAAGCAGCACGGTTTGCCCAAAGGCGATTCTATGCCAGATCTCCACAAAACTAAAGGTGGAAAAACTAATTCACTACCTCGGGATTGTAGCTGTCGAATAGTGACGATTCTTGCCCGACAACATGTACTTCGTTATTTTACACAGAGCCTCGTTTCGACTGGTTTTAAATAGCCGTAAAAGCTTTTACTACGGCAAGTTTGTAGCGCTCGACGTTGTCTACGTCGTATGCGTAACCCATCAGTTGGACTGCAGAAGACTGCCTTCTGTGTTCCACTATCTTGTCTAGTACCAGATTGAATAAATTTCATGACAGAGCATCTCCTTACTTAAATTTTCCTCGCATCCTGAATCAGCCACCGCTTCGAATGAATGCTGTCGCATGTCATTTATAAATCGATCCAAATGGTTTGTTTAGATTTAAAACTCGCTGGTCTTCTTCAGAATTTGCCTGTATTTAGTACAACAGGTTCAATTTCCTCTCTAACGCGGTCCATATCACGCTCATACGCATGCTTCTCCATTCGCAAGTGAATGAAATTGGATTCTTATCTCCGCCTTTGTCCGAATAATCGCTTACCAAGTCTTATCTTCTTTTATGATTTGTCTTATCGTTCTCCTCCCTGTTCTTTCTTTTTTGCATTTCCACAGGTTATCGTGTGAAATGATATCACCTCTGTGGTACACGTACCCAAGCGATGAATTTGAACACGCCGCACAGATGACGGGCAAAAGGAAAGCACAGCCTCGTATCCAACTAGACACAGTCCTTGGTCAGGTTTTCATTTTATTTACGGAATTTACAATACATTTACTTCACATAAAAAGTAGAGGGAGAGGGGTCTTATTAAAACTATAACAAGTAAAAAGAAATCATTAATACAACTCGTGAGACCCCCATTCAAATGCACCGCATCAGATCAAGCACAAAACCCGGCATAAACACCCAACTGAAAATAAATTGCGATGAGCTCACGCTCAACGCCTTTGCAGTTGACATCCCTTCAGTGGGTGGGAGATTGAAATCGAAAGAGAAAAACCTAAACTAAATATGCACATCGTTACAAAAAAAAACAAAAAGACTGAGGACTCAACATCCCTTCGTGGGAATACAGCAAACAAACGCTCTCTTCATTGACTTCTTATTATTTCACAAAGTCCGGGTTTTCTTGTATCTTGTCAGAGAACTGCAGTTGGCTATCGATGATTTGGAAAAGTTCCTGTGGTGCTGGAATCCGGCCAGTTTGTAGCTTTGACCACACCGGGACGTCGTTCAATGTGATCTCAAATGCTCCCGATGACACCAGCTACGAATGAATACGTGTAACATTGAGGTTTGTTTATGAAAATTCCGCACATACCTGCGCCTCAATCATGTTTCCAACGAAAAATATCATCATACATGCGTACAACTTGTGCTCTATCAAGTGCTGCCACCAGCCAGGTGTCACTGCTCCAATGAAACCGAATACATTTTGCTCGGAAACAATAACAATGATCAACACAATCTTGAGGAGGAAAATCACCTTTGAGAAGTACATATTGAAGCCAGGTGGGTCATAGTTTGCACCGGTTATCGTGATTTGTGGGTATTTTTCGGTCAAAATGTTGGTATAATCATCGAATGCCTTTCGATAGCCACATGAATAACTAAGAATATATGCATAAATTAAGCGAACTCCCAGAAAAAAAACTAGACACTGTACACGTTCTTACCAATAGTGGAAAGTCATCGTTGGACCACCGACAATCTGTCCGAATTTCGTTGCGGGAATTTCCTTTTCAGCATCGACGCCAAAATTAATGTTGCCGATTAATAAAAATCCAATTAATGCGAATAGGGCAAGCGAGACGTTTCTATTGATGACACCCATCGTGTGATTTTCTGTGTGATGTGAGTATGTGATTTTGTCTACCAAATGACTAGCCTAACTAATTAATCTATTGGATTATAAAATTTACAAAAAAAAAGCTCACAAATGATGCCTTTCCGCCGAATTAATTTTGATCGGTTTATCTGTCGTTCTTCGGAGGCAAAGACTTTTTTTTGTGAAAAAAAAAACTGATAATGTAATGTCAGATATTCTGGTGACAGCTAATTGTTGTGTGAGTCTCTCTGATAGGTGGCGTACATTTGCAATTCTCTTATGGGTTTATACTGTGAGTTGAAATTGATATTTTGCGAATCAAATTATTTCTTGAATTACAATTTGCTCAATTGATCAAAATGTGGTAATCTGAGGTATTTAATGAAGTCTGAGATATAACTTAAAAAAATATAAGCAATTCTTCTTCTTAAAAACTCAAACACTTATCAAACATCGACGTGAATTTGCATGTGAACTCAACTACTATTCAACGAACACATCTCTCACTATATTAGACAGCCACTGCTACCAACATTGCACGAATGAAGTTTGCCATTTCTCGTGTTTCTTCTAGAATGGTCTGCAAATTCGCTGATTTCTGATATTTGAAAAGTAACATTCGTGCACGCTGTTCAAGAATTAAGTGTTTCCTATCAATAAGTGAAGCAATAAATACACAAATTTAACAAGAAATACATCAAATAAAACCAATTGATACAATTCAATCGATTTTGTATATAAAATCAACGAATTATCATGGATAAGGTAAGAGCACTTCATAAAATTTGTGTGAACAGAACAAAAGGGGGGAACGAAAAAAAAAAGATGTTGGTTACCTACAGGCTGTTACATGTGTATATGCAACTGTGATGCATTTAACATTATATTCTATTCCTTCAAGGTGAATGAACTCAAAGAAAAAGGCAACAAAGCTTTGAACGAGGATAAATTCGATGAAGC
This sequence comes from Eristalis arbustorum, assembly GCA_916610145.1. Classification (NCBI taxonomy): domain Eukaryota; kingdom Metazoa; phylum Arthropoda; class Insecta; order Diptera; family Syrphidae; genus Eristalis; species Eristalis arbustorum. The sequence continues at coordinate 35,952,390 of OU744317.1, forward strand.
CATCGCTGCCTATACGGATGCAATTAAATTAGATAGCAAAAATCATGTACTCTATAGTAATCGATCAGCGGCTTATGCTAAAGCCGGTAAATTCGATTTAGCCCTGGCTGATGCTGAGAAAACCATCGAGATCAATCCCACATGGGCGAAGGGATACTCAAGGAAGGGTTCCGCCCTTGCTGGACTCAATAATCTTGGCGAAGCATTCGAAGCGTACACGGAAGGTAAGTGGGGTTGATTCATATCTTTATTTTTTTTTTTGTGGTTAATGTTATCCTCCCTCCCATGCTCGGTGGATGAAGAAGTGGTGGTGGTGGTGATGATGACAGGTGGTATTTTTGTTTTGTGTTCTTGGAAAAATTCTTATTTCTGGAATGATCTACGAACATGGATTCACCTGATTTGTGTGAAATAATTTAAATAAGTTGCGTGTGTGTTTGACAATACATTTTTTCTTGGAGAACATTCCAACGTGTTTCGAGAACGATATTTAATTAGTCATTCATGAGATGTTACACTGCAATGCATGTCAGGGTCATACTCATTTGTCCAGTGCAAGGGTTCATAAAGTTTCATTTCAATGGAATGCCTAGCTCTAGAGCCCTTTACGATGGGTGGCTTTTTTCATTCAATACGACGAGTGGGCTGACACGTTCGTTATAAAAGTTAACGATATTCGAGAAGAATTTTATGTGCCTCCTGAGCTGATAAATTCCCACCCTTAACAACACGAGCAATGTGAGTATTTTGTCAATAACATAACCTCTGTTCTATACACAAAAAAGGCCAGCGAGGGGCAAGCTAGACTTAGAGAGACTTGTTTGAAATTTAATCGTGTTTTCTAGAACTTTTTCCTCTTAATGCATTCATACATTTATTTTTTTTCATTTGGTAGCTTCGTTCGCAACAATTGTGAATTCCGTCTTCTCTCCGCCTTGGTTTCCATTCAGCTTCGGCTACAGTATGTGGTGAAAAATCAGCACCATCTACTTAACTCCTGTGTGGTCAAAAGATTGACAGGATGAGATATTTGCCAGAAAGTGACTTTACCTCAAACGACAATAAGAACCAAAAGCCACGTGTTCAGATAGCCATCGACTGTAGTTCATTTACTTATCAAATAAAGTGCGGTTATCTGTGATTTGGAGAAATTATTCCAAATTCTCCATGCTTTTCGATTGTCCGTGATGACCGCCTTCTCTCCGAGTACATACAAATTACAAATTGCCTAGCTTTTGGAGGGTTTGGTTGGATCCGCCTTAGTGACTCTGAAGGGATTGCAACCATACGCGAGGTGAATGGAGAGTCACTTGCATGAAATGTTGATGCTCTCAATCATGGGTATCAATTTATCACTAGAGGACGAGACGTCTTAAGGGCAGAATTGTTAATTAGACTAAAACTAGTACATGGACGGCGTTGTGAGACCAAGAAGCATTTGCTGTTCACTTTACTCTGAGTCCACTTAGCATTTGTAGACACGGCAATCCAATGTAAAGCTCTGCCTTAAAGGGATAATTTATAGCTTCAACTCAGCAAACTCAAACTTTGGCCGCTAGGATTCGGCATTAAACTTTAGGTCGTTTCATGTAAAGACATGTACAGAAATACAATGGTGTCACGTACCCCTTGCAGCAGGACTAGACATCGCATTCGATCACAAATTCTTAGGCGACCAATATTTCTGTTGTAACAGTTTGCAGTCATGGCCTAAATGTCCATTTGGCTAGATCCAGTTCTAGCATGCAAAGATCAAACTGTTGCTATTTTTTAAAAGTGAACCCGAAAATGTATCTCCAGCCCAAAGCGGAATTCAGGGCTGCGACTATTTGGACAATCTGTGATCTGAATGGTCCCATCGACTGTACAAGTGCAGTGACGATGCTCAAAAAGAATCCATGTGACTCTAAGGCTCGTTGCTCTTTGCCCATTTGTTCGTCATTCAATCGCTACTTGTTCAATCGCAGTTTGTCGCTTAAGGAATTTTGCTCAATGGCTTGGACGCGAGGTTAAGATTCGTTGGTCAACTGCTGTTCGCGGAAGTGATCAGCATTCAGTCGCTCATTGTTCAATCACTCTTTCTTTCGTCTCGGTATTCGGTGAATTTATAGCTTGAGCGATTGCGTGTATAGCTTAGAGCCGAATCTTAGATTTGTCGCTACATTGTTCGCCATTCAGTTGCTCAATAACTCTTTATTCTTCTTCTTTGATTGGCGCTACAGTCCGGGGTGGGCCTCAACCAACATGCCTCTCCAGCCAGGACGATCTTCCAAACGCGATCAACGCAAACAGGACCAAAGATCGTACGCAGAACTTTTCTCTCAAAACAACCAAGAGCTTCTTCATCCGCTTTCAATCGCGTCCATGTCTCTGCGCCATAGTGCAGGACTGGGATGATCAGGGTTTTATACAAGGTCAATTTGGTGTTTCGAGAGATGGCTCTTTTACTCAATTGCCTCTTGACCCCAAAGAAGCAGCGATTGGCAAGAGTAATTCTACGCTTGATCTCGGTACTGGTGTTGTTGTCCCTATTTACTCCAGAGCCTAGGTAGATGAAGTCCTTGACAGCGTGTCGCCTTGCCTAAAACCTTTTTTGACATTGAAGGTCTCGGTGAGTTCGTTACCGACCTTGATGGAGCAGCGAGAGTTCTCCGTCATCCTGCACAATCTGTTTTGAGTTTGGCAGGGATGTCAAAACTAGACATGGTGCTGTATAGCTCGTCTCTATGCACACTGTCATATGCGGCGTTAAAGTCGACAAATAGGTGGTGGGTGTCGATCTGCATCTCTTGGGTTTTTTCGAGGATCTGCCGTAATGTGAAAATTTGATCGATAGTGGACTTCCCAGGCCTGAAACCGCACTGATAGGGACCTATCAGGTTGTTGACGAATGGTTTCAGGCGCTCACACAGAACGGCAGAGAAGATTTTGTAGGCGATGTTAAGGAGACTTATCTACCGATAGTTGGCGCAGTCAAAGGGGTCCGGACAAACGATACTAAGACTCCACTCGTCGGGCATGCCTTTCTCCGACCATATCCTGCAGATGAGCTGGTGCATGCGCCCAACCAGGTCATCTCCAGCTGCCTTAAACAGTTCCGCGGACAATCCGTCCGCTCCAGCAGCTCTGTTCGACTTCAGTCTAGATATCGCTATCTTGACTTCGTCTAAGTCGGGGGGAGGGAATTCGTGTTCATCATCTTCCAAATTTAGTGAAACATTCTGCCTGACAGCGGAATTTGTGTCGTCATCGCCGTTTAAACAGTCTACAGAAATGATTTTTCCATATTCTTAGCATCGATTATACTACTAGTTGTCCATTTTCGTCCCTGCAGGCTTCGGTCCGAGGTCTGTATCCTCCTGATACTTGTTTTACCTTTTGGTAAAACTTTCGGACCTCCTTCCTGTCGTAACACCTCTCCATCTCCACGACCGCGCGCTTCTCATGCTCGTAGAGCTCACGAACAGCTCTCGTTATTCGATGCTAACTATTTATGCCATCTCATATTTTAATCGCTTGTCACTGGATTTGAGCGTTTCTCTCAATAGATTAGACGCGAAGCTTGAGTTTGGCGTTCAATTGATAATCGCCCTATTTTTCGTCACTCGTTATTCAATCACACTTTGTTCAGTTTAGTTCGAAAATAGTTTAATCCCCCGCCGCACAATTGCGCATCGCTAAGATTATCGCGCAAGAGATTTCGCTCAATAGCAAACAGTTGTTCGTTGCTAAATGTGCTGAGGACACGTTACTGGTCGCTGGTGGCTCACTTTCTTGTTATAATTGCTTGTTTCTTAATGTAACGTCGTCGCTCAAATCCATAGCACCCATTTTGAAAGTCTGTCTGCACTTAATTTGTTCATTAATTACCGAATTCCCCTGCAGTCAATAATAAGGAATATAAGGAGATTTAAGTCATTTTTAGTGAACAACTTATTTTAAATCTGCCATTTACCTTCTACTTACAGGCCTTAAACACGACCCCGGCAATGCCATGCTCCTGCAAGGTCGCGTTGAAATTCAAAACGCTTTCGTCAGTTACATGACCAAAAACATGCCAACTCCGATGGACGTTGACCCGCCCAAACCGAAGGAGGAGGAGAAACCCAAAGAGCCACCAAAGCCCGCGGAACCCAAACTCGAGGACATGACCGAAGAGGAGCGTAAAAAATACCTAGCAAAGAAGGAAAAGGACTGCGGCAATGCAGCATACAAGAAGAAAGACTTCGAGAATGCCCTCAAGTTCTACAACAAAGCCCTGGAAATCGATCCAACCGATATCACATACTACAACAACATCGCGGCAGTGTACTTCGAACAGAAGAACTACGACGAGTGCATAAAGCAGTGCGAGAAGGGCATCGAGGTGGGCCGTGAGAATCGTGCCGATTTCAAGCTCATCGCCAAGGCACTCTCGCGCATTGGCAACTCATATCGTAAGCTGGAGAATTACAAGCAAGCTAAGGTGTTCTACGAGAAGGCCATGTCGGAGCACAGGACACCCGAAATCAAGACTCTTTTAAGTGATGTTGAAGCGAAGATCAAGGAGGATGAACGCCGTGCCTACATCGATCCAGCTAAAGCCGAAGAGGAGAAGGAGAAGGGCAACGAGTTGTTCAAGAAGGGTGACTACAGTACAGCAATCAAGCACTACACCGAAGCGATCTCAAGAAACCCCGACGACCCGAAGCTGTACAGCAACAGAGCCGCATGCTACACCAAGTTGGCTGCATTCGATTTAGGCCTTAAAGACTGCGAAATGTGCATCAAGCTCGATAGCCAGTTCATCAAGGGATACATCCGCAAGGGCAAAATTTTGCAGGTAAATAAACGACGACATTGACATTCACCCCTCTTCGTCGATGCTGACCACGTGTGTGCGTATTTTTTAGGGAATGCAACAAGCATCCAAGGCTTCGGCTGCATACCAAAAAGCCCTCGAAATCGATCCCAACAATGCTGAGGCTGTTGAAGGCTATCGCTCGTGTTCAATGGCCTTCCACAACAACCCGAAGGAGGTGTGGAAGAACGCGATGGCGGATCCCGAAGTGCAGCAAATCCTCAAGGATCCAGCCATGAGACTCATCCTCGATCAGATGCAAAACGAACCAAATGCCGTCAAAGAGTAAGCTTGTAGCCCCGATGCCCAGAGGTGCTGGCAAATATTAACTCTCCCATTTTCATTTCAGGCACTTGAAAAACCCTGCGATAGCCGACAAGATAATGAAATTACTGGAATCGGGCATTATTCAAATCCATTAAAAGCGTTGACCACACACACACCACCACACAGTAGAATAACATCAATTTATCCGTTAAGGCTTGCACACGCTAAGACCGGCGCTTTCGATTGCGACCTTCCTTACAATTTGTGTTTCTATCTGTTTCGTGCGGTACTTGCTACCCTTGAAATGTATCTGTTTAAATATAAAACAAAGACCTTAAAAACAAACAAATCTTTTATAGGAAACGTTAATCTATAAATCTTAAAACTAAAAAAAAAAATAAAACAAAAATTGTACACCACTTTCCAAGTTTATGTTCAAATGATGGGGATTGAGGCATCGGCGGTGATTGCTTACATTTCGACTTATCTTAGCAAAAACGAACAAAAAAGAAATAAATATGAACTTCTCTAGTTGCACATATACTCTCTCTCTCTTAGTCCGGAGATTAACTAAAACAGTGATGAGCGGTAGAAATTTACTAACCACCTATGTGTGATGAATCGAATGAATTATGGGAGAAAAAGAAAGAATATTAAACAAAAGTGAATTAAACCGATAGAAAATACTGCATATTCCGTAATTGTATAAAATAAACAAAATCGCAAACAATAAGAGAAACAATAAAGCTAAATATTTGAACCGTCAAACGGCTAACAGTTGTGTTGTCCTTTGCTGAGTGAACAATGCATGGGGGTAGCTTTGTCAGTTAGAAGTTGTGTTTTTCGCGTGGATTGGTTAATGTCTTGTGCTTCATCCATTGAATTGACATTTAGAGGCAGCTTAAGTCAGCGGCTCTCAGGCCTTCGTTTGCCAGGACTCTTCTTGTTGAAGCTTTGTGGTAATTTGACTAACAAATCGAAGATGGATTTTCTGCATTCTTACGGGAGATTCGGGATCGAAAAGTCTTTAGTGGCTTTTATTCAATAGTTTCTCAATACACGGGCTATAAAACTAGTTGCAGTACTGTCAACAAAGGCAAACTGAAAGGATGTTTCCTTTCTCCTCTCCTCTGGAACGTAGTGGTGAACGAACTGGTACTGATACTAGAAAGGACTATGTGTAAGGTCATCGCATATGCAAATTGCTAATGCGACGTCTAGTAAATTTATATCGGGGTTATGCAAACGGTCTCTCTAAGCTGGTGAAGTGGACCAGTGAATGTGGCCTAGGTGTCAATCCACAAAGAAGGGACCTAGTTCAATTCACTAGGAAGTGAGACCGCTTTAAAGCTGAATAGCAGCGAAAGACTCGAAGGTCTCATACCAAGCGCGAATTGTGCCAACGGTCATTCTAAGCTGGTGGACCAGTGAATGCTACCTGGGCGTCAATTAGGACCTAGGACTATGTGGAACACCTTTAAAGGCGAATAGCAGTGCAAGACTCCTAGGACCCATACTAGCCAGAAAACTGAACTAGAAGCTGAATATACAGGGACGTGTCAGGAAGGCCTGCACAGCTCTCTATTGCTGCAAAAACGGCAATCGGGGGCAAATGGGAACTACAACCACGCGTGATCCACTGCCTATTTGTATGGGTAGTCCGGCCCATACTGCTGTATGGCGTCGCGATTTCATCAGACAACATCAAGTTCAAAGTTCTCGAAACAGTGTAGACGATGGCCTGCGTATGCATTAGACGAGCACTTCTGAACACTCCCTCCGCTGCTTTGAACTTACTCCTTAACCTTCTATCGATAGACCTATTTAGTAGACAGTGAGCAGCTAATACGGCGATCAGGTTGAGATCGCTCCGTCTCAGGAAAGAACTTTGATCTGGACACTGGGATACTTGAAGGTATAACTCTACACATATTCGAACCATTGTAGCACAGACAAGAAATATACAGATGTCTTATTCATCTGGGATAAAGTGATATATGAAAACAAAATTTATTAAAAAAAGGCCTCAACCACCAAGCCACCAGCCTGCACGATCCTTCGCCTTACTAGACCTCTTGCTGCGCACTACAAGTCGGTTGAGGTCCTTCTCCACTTGTGTGCGTCATCTCGTTGAAAGCTTAAACGTCTTACAAAAGGGAAAAATCAGTAATCTGTTGCCGAAACGGGGCAGTAGTAGGATGGATATAAAGCACAGATCGTATATACAGTGGGCGTCACAAGTCAGCTTACAATCAAAAGTCAGGTTACGTGAACAATTTCAAGATCAACCCCTGTCAACACTATTTGCAAGTGAAGCTTAAGAGGATACTTTGTTGGTGACATAAATAGTGAGGGATATCAGTTAAAGGCAAATTCCCTGTATCGACGACACATTCGTCGGATAGCAATTATGTACTAAACATCTATTCAGCGCCATCAGCATAATATCATACTCCATCCAACAACGATCATGCCAATTCACATCCGATCAAAAAAGACAAACTTTTTACCTCGCAACACATTGACATCATCTACAACTTAAATCAACGCTTCATCGAAATCCATTCCTACCCAGACATCATATGCCGATGAAGCAATTTAATTAGTGAAAGCAGAATATAAGCGCTAATAAATTTTAAAGCTCAGTCCATGTTTTATTTCAATAAAGAAACTTTTTCTCATAATGAAATTTAAAAAATACAACTTTAAGACATTTTGCTTATCACACTTGTTATGCGAATTGAAGTCAAACTTCATGAACTAGGAAAGTGTCTACCTTTTCAAGTTTATCTATATCGGCCAAACCGTTCACAAGTTCCACAGCAAGGTTGTCTAACATGAAAAAATATGCTTCATCTTTGTACATGGGCATGGGACATGTGTATACTTCTTGTCTGTTTTTGTAGCGTCGTCCAGGAAACCTTCCGAAACCATTGCGGTCAAGGAAGGTCTGTTCTTAGTAATCAAGAACAGATTTCAGCATATGTTCGGACAGCTAGGCTGCAATCAAATCTCCGAACTTAGACACCTTCAATTTCAAGACTTCCCGTAATTGCCGTCTGTATCTTAATGAGATTGCCAAGTATTTTCATCCTACTTAAGTGAATGCGGAGACACTGTACCTTTCCAGAGAATTTCAAAGTGGACAAACTTGCTAGAAAGAGTACACACTCTGCAATCTTTCCGAATGAAGACCTATCGTCCATTCCTATTGCTACAGTAAAGCATCTACTGAAGCTGGATATGCTTGATCAAATCGTATATGGTGAATTGGCACAGGATGCCTCATAACAAAAAAAAAACCCTGGCCTATGCTAGACTCCAAACTATCACTTAGCCTGATCAGACCTAATCTTAGAACCCTAATAAGCGTTAAAAGGGCATTGCGAGTCTAGGATAGGCCTGCCTTACAATGACTTCTGCAGCAGCTTCAGAGACGAGGATGAGGAAGAAACCATTGTACATTTGTTACACAACTGTAGTGCTCTCTCATCCCGTAAATAGACTTCTGGAAGCCTTCAATAACTCTGCCGAGCTAAGTCGGTGTCGTCAAATTGGTAATCTTCGCTTCATTAAAAACTGGTTTGCGCGTGGTAGTACAATGCACCTATGCCGGCCTGGTGGCTGTGGCTGCTGTGTACTCATGTCAATCTAACCTAAGGCTGCCCTGTTGTGATTCACCGCATATGAAGAGTTTTTTGTGTTCAATTGATTGTGCCCCCACAAGTTTTGTCACGCTTTTACACGACACTGTATATACCAACCACTAGCGTTGCAATGACCCCTGATCGATTTTTAAAAAATATATGCTCAGGATGTGGAAGGTACCCATTTAAAAATATACGCTGTAGAGAGAGCAGTAAAATTTGTCTGAGGGACTAGTGAGAATCAGAAGCTAAACATTAAAAAGCTCGACAGCTCCCGTATTGGGCTTTAATTATGCCGACGTTTATATTCCATCAATAAAGCAATTTGATTTTTTAAAAATTTGAAATAGTTTAGGAACGATCTGCACACTCCGTTTAAAACAATAAATTGTTTTCACCAGGATATTAACAAATAGGCAGATATAAGTAAAAATTAAAAAAAATTATGTAATAGTCAACTAGTTTCTGCTGAACGCACTCAACTGTCATTTATAGGCTGAATGTAATAACTTGTGATGAACATCAGTAATACCAACATTAAAATGAAAAACACACTAAAGCCGCAATTTTGTTACATATCTCGCTTGTTTGTGGATTCGTGTGTTAAATCAGGGAAGTGTCGTGAACGAAAATTCTTTTAATATTTATTAAGAATTTGTTGATCTTTACATTCGTAAAGTGTGTATAGTTAAGTCAATAAAATATGGCCGAATATTTGGCATCTATATTCGGAACAGAGAAGGACAAGTAAGTGTGAAATTAATTCATGAAAACATTCCGAACTAAAGGACACATCATTTTTCAGGGTTAATTGCTCGTTTTACTTCAAAATAGGAGCATGCCGCCATGGGGATAGATGTTCACGCATCCACAACAAACCCACATTCTCGCAAACGGTGCTCTTGCAAAATCTCTACGTAAATCCACAAAATTCAGCAAAATCTGCCGACGGCAGCCATTGTAAGTAATATGATCAAATTTCTAGTGCCGCGCTCATCAGCAACCCTTATTCCATTTTTTTTCTTCATATTTTGATTTCTTTTCTTTTTTTGTTTCTTGCAGTGGTCGCCAATGTGTCAGATGAAGAAATGCAGGAGCATTATGATAATTTCTTTGAAGACGTTTTCGTGGAGTGCGAGGACAAGTATGGCGAGATTGAAGAGATGAATGTCTGCGACAATCTTGGGGATCACCTAGTCGGCAATGTATACATCAAGTTCCGTAATGAGCAGGATGCTGAAAAGGCTGCTACGGACTTGAACAATCGTTGGTTTGGTGGCCGGCCGGTCTATTCTGAGTTATCGCCGGTAACTGATTTCCGGGAAGCATGTTGCCGTCAATACGAAATGGGTGAATGTACACGATCGGGATTTTGCAACTTCATGCACCTGAAACCAATTTCAAGAGATCTTAGACGGTAAACAAGTGAATTGCTTATTGCTTTGGTGCGATTTCTTAATCCATTCTGTTTGTGTTTCAGGTATTTGTATTCACGTCGTCGTGGACGTTCATCCCGCTCAAGATCACGCTCGCCGAGGAGGCGCCGATCCAGGTCACGTGAGCGACGTCGTTCGCGCAGTCGGGAGAACAATAATCGGGCAGACGGTAGAAAAGGACGCTACTGAAATGAAATAATTACTTTTAACAATTTTAACGGCATAAACAAACAGACATTTATATATGTACCCCAATTAAAAACAATTGCAAGTCTGCAGATATCTGCGGATGATTTTTCCAATAAATTCTTGCAGATTTTCATGCGCGAAAGAAACTATTATTTATGTTTATTACTAGACAGAAAATGTGAGTGTTGAGCTTATGAAACTGAAAACAAGGAGTAAACGAACTTCGGCTGGGTTTTGGTTCTTGTTTTTCCGGTATCGTGGACCCACTAACGTGGGGCATGTGGGTTGTGTTTAATGGCTCGGGGGTTATTTGAAGGGCCTTCCAGATGGCTAGACTTGATCACACTCCTCTTTAAAAGCTTTGTATTGTAAAAGACAGCATTTCGAGTTGGATGGATATGGACTTTGAATCGCTCAGCTTATTCTGATCAGGTGAAGTTGACTGTTCAATTGGATCAATGCTATCAATTTGATACTCTGAAGTGGTTAGTGAAATTTGAAATTCCCCTTTCAATAGGTCACATGCACAAATCGTTAAGAGATCGTTCTGTGCCATTGAATGTGTAGACGTTTTATCAGCATTTATTTGGTGTGTCTGATAATCAAATCGAGTATTAACAAAAAATACACGAAGCCCTGAGCTTTGCTAAAACCCGCAATAATGATTTACTCAACAAAAAAAAAAAATAAAAAGAAAAAAAAAACTTCCCATACCGGGAATTGAACCCGGGCCTCCCGGGTGAGAGCCGGGTATCCTAACCACTAGACAATATGGGATTGAATAAATGACATCTAAATGTGTATATCAAGCGAATTTATTTACAAAATTTATTAGGCAAATCTGAAACTTGTTCACACTTCCACCTCTTCGGAGTTTTTAAGGTCTCTTTTGAGTTGTTTCGTCAGATCGATCTGTTGTTGCAAGACATATGTATTTTCCATTTTTCTACGCTGTTGCCGCTCAATATCACGAATAACACCCTCATGGAGTTTCTCTCTGAAAATGACTGCATTTTGAAAAAGATATCGTTTGAGATTGAATAAGACTAACCTGTCTGTGGTCTGCTTAAAGTGGACGTAGCCAATGATGCCGGCTGAAACTGCACAGGCAGTGGCAAGTGTAATTTTTGATGCTGTTGACATTGTTATTGTTCAATTCTCTTTTTTTAACTTATCAAAACTTGAAGTTTAAATGCACCGGGGAACAAAATATATTGTTATGTACTTACAGCTGATTGCAATTTACTGACAGCTACGAATGGATAAGGGATCAGGGATGGTATTGAGGGCATTTGAAGCAGACTGTTATGGAAGAAAACGGTTAGTAATATAATTTGAATTCGTTGACGACGTAATAGAGTTGGAGCAATTTCGAGAAGTTTAAAACTGGGTTGTTAGCCTATAATTTTAATAGTCCAACTTGGTATCCATTACATGTCTCCATCTTCTCGATAGACGCAAGTCTTTTATTCGTTTCTGTTCTTACAGCTTTTCATAGATTCCTGCCTTTGATTTGTAGGCCTTCAGGCTTACTCATCTGCGTACATCGTTGTTAAACCAAAGGTTTTTCTTTGGCGTGCAATAAACCCAGCGTATGACTTGGTATATGACTGTTAGTTTCTTGACAGTGGCAATAATCTTCTTCGATTTTTAATGAGCCCATATAGAGATTCGGCACAATTTAAAGCAAATATGTTGCTATTTCGGTATTAAGCCTTTGTTCTATTCTCGATATCCCAGTTCTACATCTCACTTACTACATCGAGTATTCTTTATGTCCGATACAGTTTTGTATGTTCAGATGTGAAAACCACGTTCTGCTAGAAAAGTTTTACTTCGGTTTTCCTACCCAGCTAAGCGTTAAGGTTTCCTAGAACGCTCTTGGTATCAAACATAAAACCAATTGAGCCTACGAAGATTTTCTTAAAATTTGAGTTCTTGATAGGGAAACTTTATCTAACTGGGGCTGTCGATGCTGCAGCTTATGAAATAAGTTAATTAGCTCTTTCGCCGCTCTTCGTAAAGAGAATGTACGAGTTGTACATGTTTCCGTTTTTACCTACTCTGCAACTTCTCGCTGTCAACACGCGTCAATTGATTCTCCTCGCCAGTCAATGACCATCAGGCGCTGTGTCAGCAATTAGTTGCGGCATAATTTCTATAAAAGACAGATAAAATAACGAATATGACGAGTGCGAATTCACGAGCTCACAAACGTATCACGTAGTTTTATTTCTGTATACTTTGTCCGATTGCTATCCCTTACCAGTGGTAAGGTGGAGATAGTGCAAAGCTAAACAGAGAGATTCGCCCATTCGTCTGCTATCTCGTCTGCTGCCAACGCCGTTTGGTACTCGAGTCCAGATTTCACCACATAAACGTGAGAGTAGGATTTGCGGATAGGTGCAGAATGCTGATTTGTGCCGTACCAACTATTAGGGCTGTGGTCTCTATTAAATTAAATACTTGTCTCGCCTTTCGCCTTCAGCTCGTCTAAAGCCTTGTTCTGAATAGTGCACTTACACCTATGGACGCACCAAAATCGTACACGAACAAAGCCTTAACATCCTTAACACTATCCAATTAGATTACACTTCATCACGATACTTCCCAGAAAGCAGCTTCGAAACACTGATTCCGGAAAGATACCTAGGCTACGGCGAAATCATGTTCTTTGGTAAAGCCATTCACTTCTACGCAGCTGGATCCAAGACGGAATTGCTTAGGAATTGTCGTTTTCTCACATTTTCTACATCTGAAAAAATCTGTGCATCTCCCCGATCACTGCAGTTTTCCAAGCGGAAGTAATCAGCCCTATCACAGAATCCATTCATACAATTCAAAGTCATGAAAAACGAAATAATGCTATCACCAAATCCGAACGGAATCACGAACTCTCATGGAAATAACTGGTAACTCGTAGAAAACCATACAAACTTCCACTTTACTCGGTAATTTTCACGAAATTTGTAGCAAATTTTTCATTGTGATGAATGATGTAATTCGTGATTTGGGTGAATATCGATTAGCGAATCCCTGTCTTAGCATCGTTCTCTATAAACTCCAAAATAGAAATCGACTGTCGTCCACTTCTTAACGCTATACCCCAGCAGTTTAAAATTCGAATGTGCTGGGTGCCAGCCATAGAGACATTCTGAGAGCTGTTGAACTCGCTAAACAAGCCACTTGACTGCCGATGGATAGAACTGTAGCATGGGTTACCTATGTTGTTAGTTTATAAATGCTAGAAGGTTTACAGACAGCACTTGCCAAACAACAAATCATGTATGGCCTAACCTTTATCTAAAAAACATCATGTAGCCTGGTCTCTCTAAATCTCTCTAAAACTCTTAACAATTTAGCACTGCAGTGAGAATAATCAGTGGACACTGTCTACTAGGCCAACATGCAAAAAGACTAGGCCGACGACCTAGACGACGTTAAGGAGGAAAGCACCCCACCCATAATCTTCTCTGCGACTGTCCTGCCGTCGTCTCAACTACGAAAGGCACTATAGCCCCATACTTCTATGACAGCTTAAATTATATCAGCAATACACCAGTCAAAGCATTGCTAAAATTTGCTGAAACGAGTGGCATTATGTCTTAATCACACCCTTTAATTTGATTTTTCCACGTGGTGGTACAATGGGGTACTCTGGCCTAATTGCATAAATACAATTTCGTGCTTACCTACATTATCATCCCAGTGCCAAGTGGCGATCAGTTGAGAGATGGTGTCCGTAGATAAAATCTTCTTTGGCCAAAGTGTTGCTTACCTAAGAGACAATGGCCACTACAATCTAGCTAAATTTGCAGCTCTTCACACATATCTTGGTTAGTATTCATCGCAAGATAAATCTTTACATGTATAATTCAAATTGTTTTTATTCTAATAGTGTGGACAATGCAGCGATAGATGTTTGTTTGAATGGAGTTCTAAAAGCTCAATTTAAAGACTTGCATAAAAAAACCAAGTGGTTCGTGGCGTTATGGGTATGTGAGTCGACCCCAACCTCGACGTCGTAGGTTCGATTCCTGCTCTGTGCGACGAAAGCAATTTTCACGACCCCACCTCTTTCGAGTCACTGACAGTGCTCAAAGAGCATTTCCTGTCTAGAAAAAGTTTCTCAAACAAAGCCGTTCGGATTCGGCATAAAACTGTAGGTCCCTTCCACTCGTGAGAGAACAATAGCACGCACAACACGAGTGGTTGCTGAGAAGCTAGGCCCTGGCCCTCTACGGGCTGTAGCGCCACCCATATTATATTATAAAAAAAACATAAAAAATGCGTTTAAAAATATAGTTAATAACGTCCGCAAAATATTCATACAAAATGTATGAAGGTCCAGCTAGACCTATTCCATGGGTAGGAATGTTTTTAAACATCCATTGACAGAACAGTTAAGGAAAACGTCTTGACTTCTAAGATGGTTAAAATACTTCATTGGCTCCACAAGATACTTCCTGCACTACGTTACCTTAGATGGCTTTCAATGTGCCCCCAAAGGGATATTACGCTTTGTGGAGATTGAATTTGTGTAACCCTTTTTTCGAATCCATCTGTTATTTCTCGAAAATTAGTTTCCTTTTCCAATCAAAATGAATACATAAAAGGATCTGCCTCAATCCCATTCAATTTTGAAACCCCGAAAAGAGGTGAAGCCGCAGAAGTTCGGCGATGATACACATAAGAGAATAATAATTCGTCCACATTTGTCGCAGTTCGATCGCAGTTTTCTCTCTATGTGCCCAACAAAAAAACACACACAGCTCACAATTTAGTAACAATGTCAAACCTATAATCAATACACCGAATT
This sequence comes from Eristalis arbustorum, assembly GCA_916610145.1. NCBI lineage: Eukaryota > Metazoa > Arthropoda > Insecta > Diptera > Syrphidae > Eristalis > Eristalis arbustorum. Next base: position 35,967,588 of record OU744317.1, read on the forward strand.
CCAGTGAACGTATGTACATATCACATACCCGACGTATTAATTACTTTATTACAATTGATTTCTTGCCCCACAAACGAGAAGGCAAGTGAATGAAAGCAATGCACGAAGACAAAAAAAAAACAAAAACAAAAGAAATGAGAGAAGAAACAAAACAAACGATGTAACGAAGAATAAGAGAACGAAAAAAGATGAAAAGTCAAAATCAAGGAGTTAAGGAACAAAACTCATGAATGCAACCAAGTCAAGCTGACAATAGATACCCACTTCTCGAGTGGAGTATAATCACTTGTTTGATATTGCTGCAAAGTGTATTGACTTGCGCACATCGCAACGTCTCTGTACGAGGGTAGAACGGAGTGGAGAAATGATTAAAATCCATGGTGGCCCCCAAAAAGAACATTTCATTCTCGTATTCCCCCGAGATACGAGGCCAGTTATATCCCTCAGTTCAAATACAGTGCACACGCGATACGGTACGGTACGGCTTCGAGTTCAGTCCTCGGTATTTTGGATACATCTCACGGGTTACTTTCGTTTTACTTGTTTTGGTGTAGTTGTCAGTTAGTTCAGTTTTTGATTTTCATTTCATTTGAGAAATATTCTATTGTGAATTGAAGCTGCTGTTGCATCGGCGAGCATCAGCATCGAAACGCTTCAATGATTTGCGATCTGTTGTCTAGAATCGTGCAGATTTCTGATGTATTTTGATTGCTGCTTAGAAATGCCATTACAAACGCTTGCTCTCTTCTAATTGTAGTGTCACATACCGCATTGCTTTATATAACAAAAAAAAAGCGAGTACGACTTGCCTGCAGTACACGAAACTTTGACTTGAACAGGAGTCGAGAAAAAGCAGGCATTCGTGCGTACATATGTGCAAACGTTGTTCTCCTTTTTTTGTTGCTGCTGGTTTTGTTTATAGATAAGCATGCTGGTATGGTGGACGCAGAATTATCAGAGAGCAAGTGATAACAAACAAATTGAAACAGATTTTTGCATTATTTAGCCGTGAACGTACGAGGATTTCAAGTGCGTTTTGAAGGGGAAAAGTGAAAAAAGAATAAAAATCGAAGAACACCCATGAACTGTATCTTGTCCCGCATTCAGAGCGATATTGACGAACGTAATTGCATTAAGTAAGGTCATTTGCGTCGAGACATCATCAGCAGCTCAGTGCCTCTCTGGCAACGACGAGGAAAGAAATAACCACTTGAAAGGGCCACTCTGTCGAACGGGTGACATCATATCATCAGCAACATGACAAAAGTGGAATTGTACAAATCTCGTGTATTCGTAACGATAATTCATCTGCTCGCGCTGGGACAGTTCGCCTACGGGCTGTACTTTGACAAATTTCCAGCGAAGGCGCACAACCTACCGGGGGTGCCTAAGGGACTCGCGAATAAGTTGAAATTCCTCACGTATTGGGGCTTGGTAAGTTCCATTTGGCTCGTATTTCATTTCACATACATCCCTATCCAGAAATTTTTTGTCAGGACTGGGGGTGGAGCTTTTGCTGGAGCTTTCCAGATATGTGTGCCAGTGTAACAGTGTATGCAACAGATACTCTACTCTTTTGGGTACATATCCCATGTACGCACGTCGTCGGTATCTCTGCACAACAAGGGATGAGAATCATCAAGTAATTTTCATTTTTCCTCTTTTCCTTTTGCTCCCCCGCCATGCCATGGCCTCGTCGTCATCGCTTGACCTTGATGTTGTGGAAGTGAGCATTCTGCGTGTATAATGTTTTTCATTTTGTTTATGGAACTTCATCCCCATGTTTAGTTTGCAATAATTTACCTCCTCTTCTTCTGTTCGTATTGTGCTCATGTAAAGCCTTTGGATGTTCTGACTAACTCTCATTGATCATGGAATGATGTCTTTGGTTGAGGTGTAGGATTTTTTTTTCACTTCAATCTGGAACTTGTTCAAAGCCATCTGGATCTGTGTCGGGGTTTTTTTCCTTTTTGGGTTGCTCTGCAGTCTGCTGGGAACGTGAGGAACGAGGTGTGTACACATGGTTACTTGGATGCTTTAAATGATTTAAAGGCTTATCCAAGCGTGAAGTGTAAACAAATATCGGAAACGAGTCGTGTGTAGATTGCGAAACATGGGGAATTGGGGATGGTTGAGTGAATTTTGTTGAACTGCTCTCTTTTTTATTTCGTGAAAGTGCCTTTGGCAGAAAAGGCTTTTATTGTTTTTTTTTCCTGCGAGAGAGAAAATTGGTATGACAAATATTAAAATAAAAAACGCGTGTGCGTATGATGCCTGAAAAAAAAAGGAAATCATTTCTAAAAAAATATAATTTAACGTAGGGCAAACCACTTGACATTTCGGTCGTTTAAGTTTTCGCTCAAATAAGCTCAGGTGTACACAGATTGCAGGTGAACCTTATCAGAACAAGGTCTTCTTTCAGCTTTGAAGTGCTTTCATCAGGTCTGTGCTAGCCTGAGTCTGAGCTGAGACCAAGCAAATAACGAATAAAGTTCATATTCCATAAAGGCAGATTACAATCATGTAGTAATTAATGCCCCAGCAAGAAAGTCTTTGTATAACTTCTTAACTGACAAAGATTCCGCTTCTTGTTATCAGAGTTAAGGAGGAGCATCTTGTTGAAGTCCTTCAGACATATGTAGTGACTAGTGAGTTCATCAACTGGTATTGCCAGAAACTTTCCCAGACACTATTGTAGCCTGTAGGCTTTTTCACTGTTAAAGAGCACCATCGTTTGCCCGCGGACTTTGGTATACTTTTTTAGAACATCTGCAAGTTAACATCCTCTTTACCGATTAGATTAGATCTGTCGATCGCGACAACATTCGACCAGCTTGACCTGGATTTCAATGGCATTATTTAAAATGTTGGTTTAACTTTCAATGAGAATAGCAATATCTATCAGCTGATTATATTTCAGAACTGATTGAGCAGTGCATGTTAACCAATCTGAAGGTTGCGAACAATAGGGGCACAAAGGGTGTATAAAGCTTACTATGTATACAATGTTCTTTTCCATAATTTTTGAATAATGAACTACTTATTTATCTATGAAGATCTTTGACATCGGGGTGTCTTGTTTCGTGTGTCATTGTTGATCCTTTAAGGATAAGATGGTGGTGTGACGGTCTAATTTTCCGTGATGGTGACTGCCATCACTTCTTTATACAGTCCGTGGATTATGAATGTCTGATCATTTAGCAGATCCAACGCGTTGAGGGATTGTTGTAAGCGGATCATGTGGTAGGGGCTTGTTCGTAAAGTGTCCTGGGCTACTTCCTACGGTCTCTGTTAAAGATGAGACCTTTCTCTCGAAAATTGAAAGTCCAAGCCACCCGAACCGGTCTGGGGATGGTATGCAATATAGGGAACACATACGCTATGATTGGCAGAATGAGTTGCTTATAGAGTAGGAGTACAACTTCGTCTTCAGGCTTAGTCCATTGTATTTTCGCATGCGCAGGCAGATGCAACGAAATCCAAAACTGACTTTTTTGAGAGTCCGCTGCGAGCGGTTGCTTAGTTATAGTTTCTCTGTAAAGTTAACACCGAGGTACTTCACCTTGTTTGTTGGCGTTATTGTCGCGCCATTGGGAAGCACCATCTAAATGCTGTCATTCTGTAAGTGATCGGCATCTATCTCCGGATAGTCTTCTAAAGCATATATGTATCAATTTCTCCGAATTCATTCAGATGATGTGCCATGTGATGTAGTCATGATGTGGCACTGATGTGTAGTAAGTCGTCTGCAAATAGACAACATTTAACATTATCGACTAGAGGTGGTTGGCTTGCTGTATATATCTTGTATACACACGGTCCCAGCTTTCTTGCTCCTTGTCTACAAATTGCGCTTTCCATCACTCTCTTGCATCATATAGAACATGCTTTAATTGACTCGTATTGAACGATTCTCTTTTCAGCTGCATGTGTAATAAGTCCTAGTACTCCCATGATGTTTAATAATATTTTATTCAACTGCACCTTAAAATTAACACGCGGTTTGTTAAGGAGAAAAGTACATTACGACCTTGAATGCTTTATTCTTCCGAAAAAAACTGTTCATGTTTTATTCATTGACATTCAAAATGTGTGGTCATCCAAGCGGCGGGGCGGCAGCGTTGCCTGATTAAACAGGATCAATAATTCAGCAGCCAAAGCAACAACCCACTACTTTCAATTAGAGCGCATACGGTCGAATTAATTTCGCCTTCAACCTTGTAATCAGTTTTATATTTCGAATGACCTCTTTCTCCTTGTTCCTTTTCACGGGTATACACAAGTGTACGTCTGAATTTGTGTGCGTTGGCTGAAACTACGTCGGCTGAAAATAGATAACGCCAACAAGAGTCTCTTCCCTTTAATCTGTACTCATTTTCATTTACATTACACGCCACAAGTGAGATGGCCTTTAAGATTCGTCCTTGCAGAAAATTTCATCAATTTTCCTCGATCCACTAGCTTCGCATTTTATGGGTCATAGTTTCAAAGGGTTGACTAATTGCTATGCCCCACTGGTCGTCACAATTTGAATGGAAACTTGTCTCTCCCCCACGGCCTCCTGGCTGCTGTTTGAGAACGATGCTTAAGCATCTCCCATACCTGTGTACCTAAAAATAAATTATGAACCTTATAGTCACCTCGTGCCGGGTGGAGTACGTGGCTCTCGTCATCGGGTTGATGACAATCAACACCTTATCACACGTCAAAACGCAACCGAATTCAGATTACAGAAAAAAAAAACAAAAACAAAACAATAAATAATACTTTGTTTATTTTTTCCCTTATCGCAAGGGGGCAAAAAATCGTTAACTGTTTGGTAAGATATTGCAACAGTAAACACCGAGCCTGCATGGGGCTTTTGACGCCAAAATGACAACATAACCTGTTATTCGATAACGTACTGGAAGTGATTTTATTTTCGTTCACTCTTATCTGCTTGAACCCCGGGGAGGTTGATCGGAGTGTATTGAACAACTTATTGATATCGATTATGAATGAATCGGAAACACTTCAGAATTCCGACCAAAGGTATTCAAAGGGAAACTTTGAACTCTTGTGTTTTTTTATTTTATTAATTAAAAAACATTCTTAAAATAATTGTTGACGTCAAACATAAGGACGTCAAGGAAGAAAGTGGTGCCTTCAAGTGGATTACCTGAAGCAACTTGATCTGAGTTTGTTAATGAAGCTTGTTTATTGACGGTGGCTGACGGTAGCGCTTTGGATAACAGTTCTGATGGCAAATCTGTTCTTAATTTTTGTAGGAACTAACTGCACGGCAACTCTTCACCGAATTGTACTAAACATTCTAGTACATCTGCAATACTCCACCAGTTGACCAGAAATAATGTATGAAGGAGATCAACTCAACTCCTGTCTTATCTTTGAATTTGCTCTAAAAGCAAATTTAATACTGGTGGATAAATGGATCAATGGTTATCTCTTTTTACTCCGAATTCGGTGAGTTAAGTTATCCGCTCGTTATTACATGTGATTAAAGCTAATACACGTTTATTAATACGAGCTACGAATTAACACACGTTTTAGTGCTAAGTCGTAGCTATTTGCTTGTTATTAGACTGTAAGACTTTATCTTAAGGCCTTCACGCCGCAAAAATGCGATCGGGTGATAATGGCGGTTACAATTCTGCATGGTTTACTGGCTTTTTGTATCGTTAGACCCATCTATTGTATGGCCTCGCGATTTGCTGGATCGATCCTGCGTATGCATAAGTAGAATACTACGGGCCACCTCTCCACTGATAGACCTAGTCAACCATAGCTAGCTAGATAGCAAGCAGCTAATACGTTGATCAGTTTGAGATCGCTGCGTCTCTTTAAAGAATTTCGATCTGGACACTATACGATCCTCAGAAAGTATAGAACCTATACACACGGACCTCATGATAACAGACCTCCTCTTCGAGAAGACTTTCTTAGGCAGAATCCGCCCTAGGTCTTACTGGGTGTCTGAACATCAGACGATGAAGATTCTACTGCGGATTTTGACTGATCAATCGAAGATCGCTGGTGTCGGTGCTGGTGTCTAGCCCAAGGATCTGAATAGAGTTGTACAGAATAGCGCTTTCATCCGTATACCGGATACCGAATATTCGGCGGTAGGGCCGCTGTGGCAGTTGGAAGACTATGTCAAGAAAACCTTACTAACCACTGTTAATTTAATTCAGTGGAAATCTCGATGTCGTCTGATTCTTACCAAAGTTTCAGAATCGCTTAAAAGACTTGCGAAAACATGTAAAAAGTTGTTCAGAGGTCATCGGTTGGCCCAATAGGGCAGCTGTGGCAGTTGGAAGATAAACTACGAAAAGCCTCACATATCACTGTACAGTTTTTTTAGTGAAAATCTAGTAATTGCTCTGTTAAGCATCAACTGAAGTTGGACACGCTTACCCAAGTAAATCGTTGATGGTCAAGTGGCACAGGACGCCAGCTAACTAAACTTCCTTGGCTTATGCTAGAACCAAACTGATCACTTAACCTGATCAATAAGAGCAGGCCAAATCGTAGTACCCTCATTGGCGTAATTAAAGGGGCATTGCATCATCGGTACGCCTGCCTCTGGGATAGATCTCTCTTACAATGATTTCTGTGGGAGCTACAGAGACGGGGATGAGGAGGAATCCATTGAACACTTATTATGCAACTGTAGTGCTCTATCATACGCCAGAGTTCTGGAAGACTTGAATAACTTGGATGAACTAAGCTGCATAAAAGTCGGCCATCTTGTCCATTTCGTCAAAAGCAGCAACTAGTTTGCGTCCTCTCGTGTAGAAGTCAGCCACTTCATCCTTACCTAAACTAACCCGCAGTATATGTGCTTTTAAGGGACAAATAACTGCAGTTCTGTGGACAATTATCTGCGATATTTAGCTTAGATCCTGGCACAAGAAGGGTTCTCTCGGATGGAGTTTTTAAGACACGTTGTTGGTGATCACATTGTGAAATTAATAACATGAAAGCATTTGTCCTATGTAGTCTGGTTATCTTATTTGCTTTGCTATGAGTTCTGCAGCTCTTGAAATCTAAACCTTCCAAACAAGCACATGTTAACATCTGGCTTCCTAATATTAATGTGTTCAAGAGAAGCCATTAAGACCTCGACACCTTAGACAATATTTTAGTCCTTGGATAAATACACATGAGTCTATTTGCGAACAACACTGTAAGATGCCTACATAAATTAGCACAATTATTCCATTACATTACCGCGAAGTTTGTGTAATTAATTCAGTTTATTTTCAGTCTAAACATTGATTTTCCGACCAACATTGCATATATTCGGTAACAAGTAACAACAATGTTCCGCAATTTGCGCGCAGCAATCCAAGGCACACTCATCTGCTCGCATTCGTAATTCGTATCGAGCGAAGTACGATTTCGCTCGTGTTAATTTTCCAAAAATACAAATGAAATGAATTGTTTGAATGCAAATCAATGATACGAATAATCCAAATCACTTCGCAGATACATCTCACTGAATATCGGTGTACTTTTATGTACTTGAGAAGAATTTATTGCTAGGATCTTGGATGTTCGCTTAATTGCATGGGTACTGATGGTTTCTCAAAATAGCAATCGGTTTTAGGTTCATTGGCTGAGGCATTTTGGCATTCTGATACGCAGTGGAATCACTAGGTGCGGTGTGTATTTGTGGAAAAACAAAAGAAGCAATTGGTTTATTAGAGCAGAAAAATAGTGAGAATTTGTTGGGTCTTGGTTTCGGGATTGCATAGACTGCGTATGAACATAGATGAAACGTCGGCCAGTAACAGTCATTAGGTCCCCGTCTGTTGAGTTTAAGTGTTCTGTTCGCTTTTCACGTAAAGAGTCACTTATGATGTCCGTACTCAACATTTATTGACTTCCTGCAGGATTGTGGTCCTTTGATACTCAATACTCTTGCGAGCACACCCATTATCAGAGATATCCATGGGTTTTTTTTCTCATAAAAGACTTTGACCAGAATTGTCCATAATCTTGGGTATTGTACCCAAAGATTCTTGACCAGATGCACGTTGATACACAGCGGTTACATAGTTCCGATTGCCAAAAACGCCAACAGGATCCATGCATAACGTTTCCCTTTAATTTCCTAGGGGTGTTTTTTCATCCGCGTTGGTGACTAGAACTGAAATGACCACCATTTTTTTTTTTCAAATTTTAAAGCTAATAAACTCAATGCTGTTGCACTCCACACAATGGACGGTGATGAGAGAGAATTTAATACGAAACCTTCAAGCTGCCGTTGCAGACGGACTTTCTGCAGAACTTTTTAGGGCAACTGGAAATGAGCTGGTAGGGTGCACCAACTCGATGTGAGAAATGGTCGAGGGCATGCTCGACGAGTTGAATTGTTTACCCAACCCACAAGAAAGGAGACCCCTTAAACTACGCCAACTACCGAGGGATACGTCTCCTTACCATCGCGTTCAGGACCTTTTCTGCCGTTTTGTCTGAATGCCTGAAACCATTGGTCTATAATCTGACAAGTCAATATCAGTCAGGTTTCAGGCCAGGAAAGTCCATCATAGACGAAATTTTTGCAGAGATGCAGGTGTCGATCTTCCAAATCGTTTATTTTAAGGCCGCATATGACAGCGTTCATAGAAGCGAGTTATATAGCGCCATGATTGTTTTGACATTGCTGCCAAACTCGTCAGGTTGTGGAGGAGAACTTTCGCTGCTCTGATCAAGGTCGGTAACGAAATCATCGAGACCTTCAACTTCGAAAAATAGGCAACGCGCTGTCTTGCGATTTCTTCGCGCTCGGATCGTGGGAAACTATTCTAATGACATTCACGTGATTGTAAACACAACGAACAGTCAATAAGACGTTTGCTAGCATTGAGACGGAAGCGGCTAAAATGGATCTGCCGGCGAATAAGGGCAAAACTAAGGATATGCTCTCACCAAGAATGACAGCATATACTCGACGACTCGGTCAGACTGTTACCAAAAGCAGATCCAACTTCGAGGTGGTTAAGGACTTCATATACCTAGGCGCCTATGCTAATAATACGAACAACATCAGTACCAACATTAAACGCAGAATATGTCGGTACTGGCTGTGGAAGCTCCAAGCACCAAGCTAACATTATATAAGACTCTGATAATCATTGTCCTGCTCTATGGCACGGAAGCTTGTCCTATCTCAAGAGCGGATGAATATGCACTTGAGCGACATGAGTCTAGCCAAGCGTCTACAGATGCACGGCCTAAAATGGCCAGACCATGTAGAGAGCAGTGCTGGAGTAATCACTGCTCCAGCTCGACTCCGAACTTGTGGGTCAACGCAATAGAGGACGCCTACGAAACCGACCGGCGACCGGCGCATACAAATGGCGAAGGACCCCATTTGCCGTGCGAAATTGGAGGCAGCTGACTAAGGATCGCGTCAGCTGGAGTGGAGTATTGGCTGAGGCCTAGGTTCACCCAGGATTGTAGCGCCATCTGAAGAATAAGATCATGACATTTATACAGCTTATAAGCAAAACGCGGAGGAATAAATGTCTTCCATATAACGATTTGAACGATTTCTTCCGAATATGTCGACGCGTTCATGTTGATTGGTTTTCATACTCGCCTAACGTACGACGACTTTCGTGGGTGCCGCGCCAATGAGGTTCAATTGAAGAGTGCTCAAAAGAACAATGAGTTATGGAAGTTGTACGTACCCATCGAGAGTAGAGCTGCGGACCTCACTCACTAGTCCACTGCGGCTGCCTGTTTGTCTAAGTGATTAGAGGATGATTTTCACCAGATATTTAACTAGGAAAATACTGATCTCGAAATGTTGTAAAAATTTTCCTGGTGATCATCTAAAGACATAACTCGTATATCAGAAAGTATGAGCAGTTGCCCCTTTATCAAATGTAGGAAACATAATCCTAGCTGTCGAGACTAAAGATTGAAAGAAAGATCCTTAATGGATTTCAAAGCGTTGATATGGCAGACGTCTCCATCTAGGCTCAGTCAACTGTCCCCTACTCTCACTTTCACTGCATACTACAAAACAATAATCAAAGTGAAATGAAATTACGTACCATTTCGTACTCCTCGTCTCTCCAGCTCCCAGAACAGACCCCATCTTCAAGGCAGAAGACGACGCCAAATTTGTCGCAGTCGACCGCGAAGTTGTCAGCTCGTTGTTTCACATTTCTTTTTATGGCTGATTTTAAGGCCTTTAATCAAATAAATCATCGACTAACTCATCCGCATAGATTAATTGCTCCGCATGGTTTATGACCCGAAATGTTAATTCATAAACATTGCCGCTGCCCCGGAACAAAATAAACAATATTCATTTTCTCATTTCACACCATTCCAGTTTTATTACACTTTTCCTTTTTGCCAATTGTCTGCTGCATGCCATATGGTCTGGCGAAATCCTTTTAATTAAATCTGACCGCAGACGTGCCGCGCCACGCCGCACAGTTCCGACCGTCTCAGGAATTAATCATCTTGCCATCGATCGCCACAAAATGTAAAATGTTTTGTTTTTATCTCCCCGAATTGGTCTCTCATAAAAGAACGATTGAAATACCCTTCCAATTGTCAGAAACGAAAAACGGCTGTAAATCAAGGAGGAAGTTGTCTTTGAAAATACAGAAGCGATACAGGCGTCTAGCTCTTTTTCAAAGCCCATTCGATACTTCTAATTGGTATAGGTTGTGTTGTAAAAATATTTGTCTTCAGATCAAAGTGAATTTCGTTGCCCACAAGCAAGGCGCGGAAAGGGAGGGAACAAAGAAGAACGAAAGAAAATAAAAACATGCGGATACGGAAAAACCGCATTTTTTCGGAATGTTTAAACTAGAACTTGTATTGTAGTGTGCCATGAATCAGAAGGCATTCACTGTGCGAAATAGTGTAAACGATTCGTATCAACTAGACCGTTAAGTTCAGTTCGATTGGACGATGAGATCTGTTTTACATTCCCTCGTTGCCTTGGCGTTCGCGATGTGAAAAATTGTAAGGTCAACGTAGAAATCGATTAAGGCATGTTTGTAAATAAACGAGGACAGACACGCCCTAAAAGCTGGATTCTTCATGGTTTTGGGGACAGTGGTGGTCACTGTTCACAGAGTATTGAACAGGAATACCTTTGGGTCAACCATTTGTATGGAATAACCGACTACTATCGAGGTGTTGTGACAAAAATTTTGTTTGCTTGAACATCTGTCATTGGTTGATTTTCACAAGACACATAGATTTTCACTTGACACACCGAACTTATTTCTTAGTCGACTTTAAGACCTACTTTAAAACACACTTGCCCTTCTTCGCTTTTGAGTGAATCCCAGCATTCAATTTAGTTTCTTTTCAAGATTGTGGGCGACAGCTGATTCCGGGTGTTTTTGGTTGATGAAATGATTAGGATAAAGGCACTAGTGGTCAGACACTTTCTAGTGATCAACCACCAATCATACCTCGGCCATCACACGCGCAATGGTTAAAAGCGTTCAATCACTAGAAATTAGCCTGCTACTAGCACCCCTAACATATATGACAGAATAAAGAACAATAAAATATCCAAGGTAAAGTTCCTGCGATACGCAAAGCAGCACTTGCGACGACTTGGCGCTACAGTCTGGTTACCAGGTCCACCCAAACCTGAGCCATCATGCCTCTCCATGTAGCACGGTATTGTGCTAGTTTCTTCCAGCCACGCACGTTTAACTGATTGGCCTCCCTTTCCAGCTGGTTGTGCCACCGCAGGCGTGGTCTTCGTCGTTGCAGTCGAAAACATTGGGGGCCGGAGCTTTTGTGTCCATTAGTTCTAATTGACCTAGTCTAAGATAAGATATTCGAACTCGTTTGAATATATCGATGTCGTTCTACAGCCCGTTCAGTTCGTCGTTCAGTCTCCTTCTCCAAACACCATCAGTACTTACCGGAACCAAAGATAATTCGAAGGACTTTCCTCTCGAAGCGACCAAAAATCTCCTCGTCTGCTTTAGTTAGTGTTCATGCATCTGTGCCATACAGTAGGACTGGGACTATCAACTTATACACTTATAGGAATATGTTGTATGGTTCTTGGTTGGTTATTCAAAAGAGGACATTATTCCTCAAGCCAACAAATACAGGGATTGGCTGCTTGGCTTATGCGGGCTACAGAAAACAAGGGCACCCAAAGCAACGCAAAAGCCGAGTTTGTCGGCTACGCACTCATGCATATTTTGCAATTATCATTTGTCTGGCCACCAAAGCCATTCACATTGAGGTGATCAGCGATCTGACAACTCAAGCCTTTTTAGTGGCGTTAAGACGATTCACTTCACGGCGCGGACTATGTGCACACATCTTTAGCGACAATGCTCCCAATTTTGTAGGAGCTAGTAGAGAATTGGGAAGACTGCTCAAAAACTCAAAAATGGACTAGAACAAAATCGCCGAGATACAGGTCAACGAAGAGATACAATGGCATTTCACTTCTCCGGCATCTCCGCATTTCGGTGGACTCTGGGAGGCCGGTGTGAAATCCATTAAACATCACCTCAAACGCATCATCGGAGAGGAGGCGTACACCTTTGAGGAGCTTAAGACGTTGCTACAACAAATTGAGGCGTGTCTCAATTCCAGACCGTTGTACCCGCTGACCAGCAATCCACAGGACTTCACAGCGATCACCCCGGGTCACTTCCTCATTGGAAAATCTCTCATACACATACAACAATAAGTTCAAAATACAAATCTCATTCGCTCTATAAAAAGAAAACTAGCAAGCGAGGCCCTGAATAGAGCCAAGGATTGTGTTTCTCAGGTTTCTGATTGCCTCGTTGGGACGGTTGTTGATGTCTAGAAGCTGTTTTTTTGAACAGCAATTACTATTGCGTAAAGATGATGCGTGCTTCGTCGTAGAGCGTTTTGTTGCTGCGACTTGCACACCTTCGGTATAGACCTTAGAAATGGTGTGCGATTAAGGGAAGCCTTACATTAAAATGAGCAGCGTTAGCAACTTGTAGACCAACAGCTTTATCGCCTGGCTTAGTTCGTTTTGTTTGCACATTTAAGGATAAATAAGAAGAAAGCCCTGCCCTACTTGTCCTGTTTGTCAGCTGATATTTCTTCAAATACTTTACGTACATATATGATAGACCAATATATCTCGTTCGATGGCTATAATTTCCTTCTGTTCTTTACAATCGTAATGATCATCTACCACAATCACGACCGAGATGTTCTCAATGTATTGCAGGTTTTTTCCTCCGAGCTTTGAGCTGTTACTTTCTTTATTTTCTTTCCTTTTCATAGCATATATTAGCAATTAAATACCTAAAGATTGTTTTTTCAGTAGAAAGGCTGTACAAACCATATCTCTGTGCAAGCCCGATCAAATAAGTTCAGAAAGAAAATAAATGTCTATCTATCTTCATTTTCTATTCTAGTTCTTAACAAAACCTGTAGTCTCTTAATAGACAACACCATTCCGATCGATGTTTCAACTTCTCTGGTATCATCCTTTCGTTTTTAGTCGTGAACTCAGCCCGAGAGTAAATAAATAACCGTCTTTCTATGTCATATTTTAAAGCTTGGCGCAGAATTGATATCGTAACAAATGATGAGCTTAGTTGTAAAATCATTTTAATTTTTGGAAGATAAAATGCCTAAGACTCGTGCCAAGACCTCGCCCGCGTGACGTTGATATCATGCGTCACATTGTCATCCTAACTCTTCCATCAAGCTGTCAAGATACTCTTATCTAAAGACGCTTGCTCAATGAGTATTCGCTCTTGCATTTAATCTACTCTATTCGTTCATCTTTCTCTGTACACATTACAGTTTAGTGATAATGGTGCCTTCAACAATGGTTTTATCTTTTTATATGTATTTTTACATTATCATTCGTGTGGTGCGGCAAAAATAACAGTCTCTAAATGAGACTGTATCCGAAAGCAGTATAATGGGCTGATGCGCATGCCTGGCGAGAAGTGTATTGCGGATGAATTGATGTAGAGGACTAATGCCGGTCGCGGACAAAGAAGACACGGTGCTTGTTTTGGTGTTCGAGGGAGTCTAGTGAATCCGCTATATAGTTGACTCCTATAAGTCTAATTGCTCGCTTTTGAATTCCTCCTAGTAGGTGCAGCCTGGTCTCGGGGTCACGAGACTAGATATGAGCGTTGTAGTCAAGCTTAGGGCGTCTGTAATGAGCGTTTTTTTGAAAATTAGACACTCATTATTAATGAGAAAGTAAAAACAGTCAGAAATTGTTTGTTGTGCAACATTTAACATTGCTGCCATTTGCTTTTGACTCAAAGTGTCATCTCCATCCAATATCGTTTGCAATTCGGCATCTTCAAACTTTTTTGGTGGTCTTCCACGTTCTTCATTTCCCACATCAAAATCATTACTTCTGAGCCGTTGAAACCATCTTTTGGATGTTGCTTCTGATGGAGCATGATCACCATATGCCTCGACAAGCATTCGATGCGACTCTGCAGCACTTTTCTTCAAATGACATTTTTATCTTGATGCTCACTTCATACTGGTGCCGCTACAGCCCATAGAGGGCCAGGGTCCAGCTTCACAGCAACCACTAGTGTTGTGCGTGCTATTGTTCTCTCACGAGTTGAAAGGACCTACAGTTTTATGCCGACTTCGAACGGCCAAGTTTGAGAAGCTTTAAGCTAAACATTTATACTCGTTGAGTATTCAGTGACTCGAAAGAGGTGGAACCGTGTAAATTATTTTTGTCGTACAGACCAGGAGTCGAGCCTAGACGTCGAGGTTCAAGTGCATTGTGGTCGACGCACAGCCACGGGCCTCCACCAAAAATATGCCTTGTAAATTAAAGTCAAGTCAGACGCAGTGAAACATTTCTGGCATCGATTAAGGAAAGCTACACATGTCGCAGCATTTTGGGCGACCCGGAATTTGTGTTCGTTCTAACTAAGCGTTGTGTTGATACACATACCAGATATGGAAAGTTTTCCGGTTTCATCGTAAGAAGCGCCATTCTTGCATAATGGCTGATTATTGGGGGTTCACTTTAGGGACAGCAGACAGTAATGAGAGTTTGAAGCATTGTTCTTTACACTGTTGTTCCTGTTTCCTGTTAAATATCCTGTCAAGAAAGGAATTCAATGGTCTTAACATACGCTATCGGTCCAATTCTACGCCTGAAAGGCAGAGTCGTAAGACTTGGAACGAATATGAAAAGCTGAGGGTGCTGGCGTCAGCAAATTAGTGGATTGGAGGCGTCTGATAAAACATCGAGATAACCGATGAGGCATACAGAGTCCACTAAAGAAACGCCCAAAGAAAGAAAAAACGAAATAACATTCACCACATTGGCCATGACAACAGATCAACCTCCTCTTAAAATCAATCATCGTTATCTGCTTCCCTTCGCCACCACAACTGCTACACAAATTCCATCGACGCCCCTTTTTTTGAACACTCTCCTGAACATTTCCCAGCCACCGTCAGTCTTTCGCGCAACCACGAGATGATTAAACACAAAAACACTTTAATTTTCCATCTGCTGGTGGGTATTCTGGCAACATCCTCCACTAAGCAATGGATTGAGAATCCGGGTTTGGACAGTGCTCGCTCCTGGCTATCGGGCTATCTGCCCTGCCCTCAGGATGAGATCCAATTTCCGGAATCATTCCAATCCGCCGTAATCCTTCCGGCGACAATCGACACAACAGGAATAACATTTCCCGCAGATGGAGCCATCGTGTTTCACCCCGATTCGAAGATATCCTTATCCACTGGCCGCAACAACGGTCGGAAGTGCAAAAACTCCAACGACGTGGCAGAGGTCATGCCAACTCCCACCCGCTACTGGTTTGACCCGAAAAGTTGGAAGGAAATCTCTGCGGAGGGACGTGAAGTGAAGCCAAACGCCGCGATGCCGCACATCGAGAGCATACCCTGCAACAATGAAAACGTGATGATTCCTGCAATCGGACCGCTGTCGATTGACCTGAGTGACGTCCGCACCCTGCGAGTGGGTCAAATCGAGCTGGCCGGTTCAAATGTCTCGAAAGAATTCGTGGAATCGCTTTTCAAGAGCCAGCTGGGGGAGGTGATGTTCAAGTACGCCTCGCAGACGAAGGTGGAGTACAGCGCTGATCCGCAGTGTGGGTGCCACCAGGTCGACGTGTTCTGGGACTACGAGTGGGCGGTCTGCAAGCATGTCAGTGACTGTGCGAAGCCCAAGTGCATGTCGCCAATCGTCCCCATCGGGCATTGCTGTGCCATTTGCGGTGTGATGATGAAAGTGTTTGTTGACAAATGTGATCCTACCTACTGGTCAAAGCTACGCGAAATGATTGAGCACTCCTTGAAGGAGCAGTACATGCAGGAGCAGCTCAGCTATCACATCAGTTTTGCCGACGGGGGCATTGCGAAGTACTTGCAGGTGGTCATCGTGGAGAACGATGACTATCAGGAGAGCAGCAACAAATTCCTGCAGCATTTCAACCAGACCGTCGCTTGGGATATCTTCGATCCCAACAAGAAGGAATTCTTCGCATCCGGTCGGCCGTACAATCCAAACGGCCTGGGAGCAGCCCTCCTCATGATGGTTGGGACACTTCTCGGTGTGCTGGTGTTCTTCGTCGTGATTTTTGTGCGTTTCGTTCCCGAGAACAGAATCATCCCGCTGCCAATGTGGATGCACGTTCGTTGGTACGACTTTTTCCAGTCGCCTTTCGTTTTCGCCCGCTTCGATAACAATGCAGCGACTGAGGGCGATGTGGCGGAGAACGTCGTCATCGATGTGCAACAGTACAATGTGTCAGCGGATTTATCCAAGAGAACGGAAGGAGCCAGCACATCATTCGATAATCCAATGTTCGTTGAAAAGCCGCCCACGAAAGCCGCTCCCCCCGAGGACAGCGAGGACGACGACAATGTCCCATCAGGTGAAGAGAGCTTAACAGATATCGATCTGGGAACGGAAATAGAGGGAAACTTGTAGTCGTACACATATGTAAACAGTAGATATACACAAATAAATGACGGCTCGTGGCAGTAACCCAGTTAATGGTGTTTGCTTTCGAGCTTTTGTTTTCATTTTTTTCGGCAGTGTTTTGACCAACGAGTTGACATGGCGTTGGATGGCCCTAGGTAATCCGATTTATGGAACAGTGCTTATGTTCAAAGGCGCATTTCGATAAGTGCGACGTTGTCTGCGTCATTGGGGGCAAATCGATTTCGTTTGAACACTCAACGGTGTTACGTCAGTGGAGGAGATTCCGTATCCTTTGTGTCTGCGCAGAGGTGACCTTCGCACACTGTACGTGCAGGCTTTAGTGCTTTATTGATGCACTTATTGTTCAGTGAGAGGGTTTTCCTGTTTTTCAATTAAGTCATTGTCGCTCGCCGCAAACACATTTACCAATGGCATTTTGAGGAATGTTCTGAAGGAACAATTACGCTTTGGATTGGTTTCTTTGATTGGGTGACAAGTCTATGAAGCAATAAGTGTTATTGATTCGTACGTTGAACGTGTGAATTTGTCAGTTACCAGAGAGAGGGTTGCTATGTGCTGTGTCTATCCAGAAACTTGCTATCATGCATCTTTGGTTGCGACATATTTCTTGACATTTCTTGAATTTACTGGGAGGGGTGCAATTACACAAGCTAATTGTTACATTAGCGACTGTACAGAAATCTCATTAAATGACGATCTTTAAAGAAACATGTAAAATTCGTGATCACGAAGGGTATCTAGCGGTCACGCATAGTGGCAGAACCCAACCCGATTGGCGGAGAAAAAAGGAAGTTTTCTTCTAATGTATTAGATGCTTTGCAATTGTTTACAAGCTTTTTTGTATATAAGTCAAACTGCACAGTTTGCATTAAATACATCTAGTAAATTGGTTCCCTATCAGGCACCACTGCTTCGTAACTCAAGAGTTGGATACATTATTCCTTTGATGGGATAAATATCTTCCTTTTTTCTAAAACAAGTAAGCCTTATACATACAAATATGTACACACGTAGCTCAGTCTGCTTTCAAATGTGCAACTTTTTCGTTAGAATTCCTTCGAATCCCCTTTTGCGATCGCAAGGCGCTTTTACATATGATCTCAACTACATTGCGATTCCTTTTCAATTTTTCTACTTTGCACCCTTCACGGGCCTTTGTCATTTCTTTCTCACATGTGAAAGGCATGCTTTCAGAACTCAGCAGTGAGAGAACTACTATGAAGCAATTCGAAAAATGAACGAAGGGTAATAAAAGAGGATATGAAGAATTCCAGCAATCCATGAGACTCGAGCACACGCAACTCTGTCTACCCGTCCTACGTTCCACCTCCCTTGCAAAAAGTTTGAAGAATTCCAGACGACATTAGTTTGTGTAAAAGCAGCCTCTGGAGACTTTTCAGTCCGTCCCTAGTTAAATCTCCAGCTCTACAAAGAAAGTGTTTCCCTCAGAACTCGCTAATGAGATGATGAACTACACACAGTTCTTTCCAATATAGCTGGAATATAAAATCAATGCTCATTGAAGCAACATACATATCCACCTATTTTTTTCCATATATAATACCCAATATCTCCCAAAATTATATGTAATTTCAAAAAATAACGAACATAAATGACAAATTATTTAATTAAATTTCGAAAATGCATCCAACTGCTATTTTATTCAAATCCACCTCCGCCATCCCTGTGGAATGTCATCTACTACATTCTTTTTTCCAACTGGCAACTGCCAAAAAACAATTCAATGAACATCTGTCATTGTCTGACATACTAGCCGATTTTAAGCGAAATCTCTAATCGCAGTCAGCTTATTCACTCTGATTTTATTCTATCGATTCAGCTAGTTTGTGGTGTTGTGTTAAGTTTTTCGCTATTCATTGCGGCTGTAGAAGTTGATAATAAATTGTCTGTGCTTCATAAAAGTTGATTCAATGAGCTTCATTTGTTTATAGTGTCTTCTAACAATATCAGCCGCATTTGAGTGTTCATTCGTAGCAAAGATAATAACAAGTCCTCCCTTGCGAAATGGCAAAAAACAAAACAAACAACCCATCGGCAACATACACTTGGAATCAGGGCATCTTCAAGAGTCTTCGCATTCTAGTGCATCTAATTGCAGTGGTTCAATTCACCTTTGCCATCTACTATGACCATACTTATGTTCATTTTCCGGTATCAAAAACACAAATTCACAGCACCTTTGGCGGGAAATTCCGTTTCCTTACATTCCTTGATGCGGTAATAAATCTGTTATCCTTTGCCTAAGACACATATCGATTGGCTTAATCTTTTGTTGCATAATCCATTTAAAGAAAATAATTACCTGACTTATCGTAGAATGATCTTTATCAATATGTGTGCCCTCTAATGGACTTTAATTTATTTTTTTTTGTTTGATTTTTGATTAATCTCATTACAGATAATTCAAGCTGTGTACTTCATAATAAGCCTGGGAAACGATTTCATTGGCACAAATGAAGTGGCCCCAAAAAAAGTGCCCATTATCAGGAAGGTTAAAGATTACCTCCTGGCTGCATTAGCATTCCCAGTTGCCTTGAACGTCGGTATTTCGTTCTGGACGTTGTATGCCATTGACCGTGAACTTGTATTCCCAAAAGTGCTGGATTCAGTCTTTCCAGGGTAAGAATAATTATGATGACTTTTGTTTTTTTTTTTCATAACTATAGTTGTTGTTGCTACGATTGGAATAGATAAGCAGTGAAAAAAATACTTCGAGCGGTTTTTTTTTTCGAACGGAATAACTTCAACGAGCTTGTTACCAGTTTAGGGCCCATTAAAAAATAATTGCCCGTTTATCTGTAGGCTGCATTACACACGATAATTTTAACGTGTGTGAAACATAAGAGGGGTAGATGAAGTTGCGTGCTTACCCAGACCTGATCAGTTTAAAGATCATCTTTGTAATTTTATTCGTACATTCGCCAGAGGGCGTCTGTTCATACCATCAAGAAACTCAGCTAAATAGTGACTTGCAGTTTTTAAGTATGACAACGACTCTGTTTTGACGTATTTTTAGCGAATTATTCATGACGATTTGAATACTAATTAGATACCTAGGATTGCCTTACAAGCAACATTCCAATGAGAATGGATATAAAAGCGATTAAACGTAGGAAATGGAATGCAATTTGAGCTTCTTATCAGCACAGTTGTTATCAAAAAATGTTTCAGGGCAGTGAACGGACAGTGTAGAGTACAGCTCCGAGGCTTTAAATACAACCCGTCTGCTCCAGCACTTGAAGATTAATCTGACTCATTCTGGAGCATGTAATCAACAGACATTCGAGATAACCTAGACAGAAAGAAGGATGTGCAACCGTTTTTTCCTATAATTCTTTGCCTGCGAACGAGACGCACAATTTAATATTCGTCTTAATAGACCAGTGGCAGCTACAGTGACAAAGTATGTGTTTTGCATTTTCTTCGTTCTCGTTACACAATCCGCAGATGTAATCTTTTGTTAAGCCCATAATTTTGAGATGTTTCTTTACTGGGCATTGTCCAGCAAGGAAGCCTGTGGTCATACGAACCTGGCTCTTTGTGTCTGTCTGAAGATTTGTTTTGTCCAGCAATGGTTGGCCATGTCCATTAGCCAATTATTTAAATAGCTCTTGTCGGTGGTGATATTTATGTTGCAGAATGGTCGTAGCATTATGAAAAGTGATGTAGATCCTTTTCTGGCATCATTTCCTTTGTGACCGCTGTGAACTGGTATCCAAATGAGGTGGACTCTGTGTGGACCAGCTGGTATAATAGTTGCAGGCAGCCCCGTACTAGTTTAGAAATGGCTTCGTAGGTTTTGAGGGCTAGAAGCACAGCCTTGATGTCAGGAAGAATATAGTATGAGCTTGTTCGTAGTATAGTTCTGTCTACATTTTCTCTGAGTTCCGAATTAACCTGCCATGTTATATGTACAAAAAATGTAATTCACCTACTCATCAGTCCGGGGACCATGATGCGTCCCAGCCAGAGCAATTGCTGCCTTCCATCGGTGACGGTTCTGGCCTCGCTGCTTTGCGATGCTTTTATCTCTACACCGGAAGTTCTGTCTTCCTCTCCTTCAAGAACCCGACGGCTCGGATTCGAACACCCTCTTTGGTGGAGCGTTGTTGTCCATGCGCTCGACGTGACCGAGCCAGTGTACCCGAAGTATTTTTGCCATCCGGACTACATCCACATCCTTGTACAGCTCGGAGAGTTTACGGTTGTGCCTTCTCCTCCATTCGCCTTCCTCGCAGACGGGATCATATAGCCGATGCAGAATTTTTCTTTCGAAGATACCAAGTATGAGCTCTGTAGTTCAGCTTAGCGCAAGGTTTTCGCCTCCATAAAGCAGGACGGGCAGGATAAGGATTTGTAGGGCATATTTTGATCCTTCGAGTCAGGAGTTTCGAGCTCAGTTCTTTTGACAAATCGATGTAGCATTGGTTGCCAAGAGCGATTCTACGTCGGATATCCACTACGATGTCATTCGTGGCGTTTACGTTTGCCCCGAGGCAGACAAACTCCTTTACTACCTAATTGTGGCTGTCGATTGTGATGTTTTTGGCGGTAAATCCGGAATCAGATTCAATCATTACTGGCGCACCATCTGTACATGTCGCCACAAGCTTGTCTATAGTGCTGCCATCGTGATTCGAAGTAGTGCTCATCGAGGAGCTACTTTTTAAGAAAAATAAACAAATATAAAGAGAGAGAGGGAAGAGCTACACAAAGTAATAAATATTGAAACCTTCAACATTGTATTCTTTGCATGTACAATTTGATATTCAAATCGTGGTGTTCCTGCCTCCCTTTTAGAATGCTTCCGAATAACAATTCCAATCGTTTTCATATTTTTACTCGACATTCATCTTTGTGGCCGCCGTTTTTTGTAGGTTTCGCCAGAGCATCTTCTTGAAGATACTGATAACCCCTGCCACCGACATGAACGATTCACGGGGAATTGTTTTCCATGCGCCTTCATCTTAAACCACACGTCTGCACATATCAACAACTCCCCCACTGCCTTTAGGTATTATTTAGCAGGTATGGTTTTGGAAAGGCAGCCTCTTGATCTTTTCTCTCTGCATCGGCCTGACTTAGATTCAGTTCAAGTCTAACGATATACGTGCATAACACATTCCAGCTATCTTCCGATCTTGTCATGTTCGCAATAATGTTTTCTGGACTTTTGTGGGTTCTGTCACTTGGCCGTCACAGTCTCCTGTCAGTCTTGACGTCCAGGTCTCAATGACGGCAATGAGTTTATGTGTCCATCTTGCCTTTGCGGAGGCTTTCCATCTGGCTTGCCACATTACTATGGACGCTTCTCGTTCTTCTGCCTTAAGTTTGGTGTACCCTCATGAACTCGTGTGCCAGAATGTCGATGAGTAACATTTCTGCTTTGACGAACGCTATCTCATCAGAGGTGGTCCTGAATCCGATGATTGCCCTTATCGTACAGAGTCTATGTACTGGCGTTAATTTTGTTTCAGTTATGCTCCAGTTCAAATTGGAGCAGCATCTGCGATACATAATTAAACTGACAACTCGTGCGAGTAGGACTCAGCGTGCATATCTGCGACCGCCTATGATCGGGAGCATTCGGAAGAGGGTTCCTTACATTTTCGCTGGCGCAGCTTATCGTCCAGCATAACCTCTTGATATTTAACAGACTCCTGGGACCTAATCGCCTGTTAACCCCACTATGAAGCGCACGTACTCGCCAGTCTTCTTGTAACCGACGTTTTTGTGCGAAAACACGTGAAAATCCATAAATATCTTCAGTCACTGGCTATGCCTACAGAAAGTTTCTCAGAATTCACCATTCAGTCATAAAATTTGAAGGTCACTGACAATGTCTAGCGAATGCTTTTCAGATGTCGCCTCATAAAATTTGCAGGTCACTTCCACTCGCGATGACAGGTAGAAAGCTAATGTTTATTAGGGGATCTAGGTTCAGGCCACCTGAGTAGTGGAATTCCACACATTTTCATATTTTTTTTGTTTACCCGAAGACGTACTAATGCTTATCAATTGTATCATTTCAGATGGCTGAATCATATTATGCACACCAACATCGTGGTCTTCATTGTCCTGGAGATGTTCACGTCATTCCGCACATATCCCAAACGTAGCAAGGGTCTGGCCGGTCTTATCGCATTCATGGTCAGCTACCTAATTTGGGTGCACATCATCAAACATTACTCCGGTGTTTGGGTGTATCCCGTACTCGAAGTGCTTGAACTCCCACAACGAATTGTTTTCTTTGGCGCTAGCTTATTGTTCACAATATTCCTGTACCTCTTCGGCGAAACCCTAAACAAGATCGTCTGGGCGAAGGAACTGAAACTGGCTCAGCGTAAAGTGAAATAAACAACCATCATGGTGCTGCAAATAAAACAAAACAAAACAACATTTAGAACCAAATATATTTAAAACAAATAAATACAAACGACTTTTTAGCAATGGATGGATAGAAGTGTTTTTTCATCTAATATCTTTTTGATATTCTAAATTTTAACAGTTGATTGTAAAAACGAAACAAACTACATTTGTATCTTGTAGAACACATTAAGTGCATTGGTCAATTTTAATCGCTACAGTAATAGTTCTCGTCGCTGTCATTTGTCGTTCCGTATTATCTGGTCGAGCGATGATATCAGTGTTTTTTTGAATGTCTTACGAACTTATTTCGCACCATTTTTATTATCAATCACGTCAAACAAACAATTGTTGCTTGACGGAATGAGACAATTTTATTGATATCAAACGAGTAGTACAGTAAATTTTATAGAATGCGTAACCGAAACACTGTTTCTTTGCTTAAACAAATGCAATACCTCATATTTGAAAACAAAATAATTAAAATTATAATAAAATGAACAAACTTTTACAAAAATTCACTCGAAACCACTTGTAGACACGTAAAAAAGTATTTAAACAAAAAAACCTTGTAGCTTTAATAAAATTCAAAGTAAAAGATTTTAACTCTTAAGGAACCTAACTCTGTTGCAGTTGCAGTTTAGATTAAGATCGTATTCTAATGTGTTTGCTTGTTATGCCTAGATTAGAAGAACGATGGGGTTTTAGTTTTGATTTGCTGCTGAATGAAGTTCGCATATAGTGATTATTGAAAAGAATTTAGATGTTTTTGTTTTTTGTTGTATCGCAAAATAAGAAATGTCCTTCGATTTATATTCTTTAAACGCAAGTCTATTTCTGTTCGAAGATTATGTTCTTGTTTCTTTTTTTTACCTATTTTTCTTTAAGACAAATAAAACAAAATAAGAAGTTAAATGTGAATGTGTTTTACTTTGAAGAGTGGTGTTTCCACTCCAGTCGACTACGTTTTTGGAGACACCATTGTTCGCAGAGAGATGGTGGCCCGTGGCGTTGTGGGTATGTGCGTCGACCCCAACCTCAACGTCGCAGGTTCGATTCCAGATCTGAGCGACAGAAATAATTTTCACGGCTTCACCTCTTTCGAGTCACTGACAATGCTCAAAGAGTATTTCCTGTCTAGAAGGCATAAAACTGTAGGTCCCTTCCACTCGTGAAAGAACAATAGCACGCACAACACGAGTGGTTGCTGAGAAGCTAAGCCCTGGCCCTCTATGGGCTGTAGCGCCACCCTTATTATTATTTTGTTCGCAGAGCTGTTTTGCTGTAAAGTCCTTGAAAAACAAGACATCGTTTTGTGGAAATTCTACATCATACTCCTGCACAACTTGACAGTTGACGAGCACGGATGCTTAGAGTCACATGTACAATCTTCGTTGCCTTTAAACACCACGCCTGACTAAATCAAGTCGTCCATTGCAATAGAAAGAGGTGTACCTCGTTAGTAACAAAAATCTCAAGCAAATCAGATGATGGTCAGCTGCCCAAACAAACAACTCTGGCCTATAACAGACCCAATATAAGTAGGCCTAATCTTAGAGCCCTCATACTCTTGAGGACACTCTTGGCTTGACAGAGGCGAGGATGATGCACTTGGTATGTAACTGTAGCGCTCTCTCATATCGTAGGTATACCATAGACTTCTGGAAGCATAGATCCGCGTGGCAGCATAATGGGCTTAAGGCGGCATAAGTGTGGCTGCTCTCCTTTCGTACATATGCCATTGATCATGCAGGCGATCTCTTCTTCTTGTCTTGTGTTAGTTGCTTCTAGCTACGCACGTTCAACTTATTCAAGTCCCCTTCTAGCTGTGAGCGTCACCGTAGGCGTGGTCTTCCCGGTTATCCCTCGGTTGACTGGTCAGGCCGCAACCCGTCTGTGCCGAATTGCTTCAGCAACAGGTGGTGGGCCAATTAGCGCTTCATTGCTCATGACTTCTACGTTAATTCTGATGCCATTAGATGGATGTCATACGGACATTCCATTTCTTTGGATGCTTCCTGTGGGAAATCAAGTGCCTTGACTTTTCATCTTCTCTTAGTTCCTTCTTACCACCGGACCTATCTATCGCCCATTTGCAGTTTCGAATTGCGCTGCGCAAGGAAGAGACGGACGAAATGGAGAGTCTGGAGGAGCTGACGACGGAGCAGAAGTCAATCATCTCTAATGTAATCTACTGCTACGTTACCAGCTGCAACCGAAGTCTGCCAGCCGGTGACCGTAGGAGGATATTTTCCTCCTCTTCCGTTAAGGGCTGTTCCAGTTGTTTAGAGATCGCTGATTCCCGACTCAGTTGCATCAGCGTTCCTTAATGTCCTTAAGGGGTGGTCGCACTGTACTGTACTCACCCCGAGTATACAGTGAAGGGAGCTTAATTGAAAGCAAATTGCTCCAGATGCCCGGAGACCGTAAGAAGACTAACGCAATGCCATACACCTGCTGTGTTTAGTGAAATCAGGGGCACCTCGAGCACGATGTGACTTAAATCATGTATAGCGATCTTGGAGCACGAACTCGCCCCGATGCAGCACGAATTTACCCACCACTCACTCCTCTTTGATGTTCAATCGTCCAAGTCTCTGCATCGTTAACCAACAACAAACACCCCCGATAAGTTAGTACAAAATTTATTCGATCATACTGGTAAAAAAAAGTACAAAATGCTGCGCACACATGCTTTCAACTTAGCCTATAATCTTAATATAAGATTCAAATCTAAATTATGTGAGTGTACACACTACGCGGTACATTTGAGTATTAAACGTTGGACGTGGAAGAACATGTACATTGATCGGCGGAAAATGTACACTCCCACCTCCCCCCAGTCATTGTCAATATTTTATTTCGACGGTAACAGGAGCATTTTAAGTTTCTCCGACTCACTCATGATAATCGCGTCCCGGTGCTTGATCATCGGCAGCAGCTCATGAGTCTCGGTGTCACCGTCGTTTGTCATTTCGCTCTTTCGACGATTCTTCGCATTCAGTTGTCGCATCGCCATTTTCAGTTCCTCCTCCCCGTACGAGGCGAGAGTCTGCGTCGCGATCTCGTAGGCATTCGCTTGGATGCCCACGTCGCAGCTGGTCTTGCTGTTCCGCGAATGTGGTTTGCCTGTCGATATACCAGAGTATGAGCTGTGCATACCCAGCGACAGGTCCACATCGATGGAATATGAAGTGCTCGAATCGTCACAGTCATTGTTGAGATTCAGATTGAGATCCGATATGTCCAGATCCACGGTTGCGACTTTCTTCGTCGATTTACCTGCTTTGTTTCTGTTGTTGCGCTTGGAGCTCTGCGCAGTCGACTTACGACTGCTGCGACTCTTTGTACTGTTCCTGCTGGTGCGGCTGGCTGCGTCGACGCGATTGTCGCACGACGAGGACTTGTGCATTTGCTTTATGAGGTTGTCCAGGTTGGTGCCTGTTGTCTTTTTATTCGACCGCAAGTGGTCATTGCTTTCGATGAGCTCTTCTATTCTCGGACCGCGGCTGTCTTCGTCGTCGTCGTCGCTGAGGTCGTGCTTGAGCACCACATCGAGGCGGGAGTCCTGTATTTTGAAGGAGGCCCGTGATGTTTCTTCGTCCGAGGAAGTTGTCATTCCCTGGTTTTGAAGGAACGGGATGATGAACTGCCCGTTCTTGGTCAAGAACTTCTTGATGTCTTCCGGGTGTGCGCTCGCACTTCTGCGCTTCATATTCTTTCCGGCCTTTGAGTGGGCGAACAGGCCCACCTTGTGGCTCGAGTTCGGGTAGGTGGTCTTTTTGAGCGCAATGATTTGGCTCTCTATGGATGTGCTGCTCTCCCTTCGACTGCTGTACTTTCGCCCAGACGCTGCCATGAAGTCCTTGTGGCGGTTGCGATTTTTCGAGTGCTTACTCTGGTGGTGTCCGCCGGCGTTGCGACTGCGGCTGGCGACCTTGGTTTTCATTTCGGCGATTTTCACTGAAACCTGAAGAAAGGGAGTGAGGGCGATAAATTCTAGAGATGGAAGCGCGCTCTTACCTGTGAGTCCACTGAGTTGCGACGAGATTCGACTGAAACATGACGGACACTGAAGCTGATCTCAGAGTCCAGTGAGCTCTTTCGGGGTCCCCCGTGACTGGTGGTGGAGTTTGTGGTGGCTCCAGTTATGGCAAAGCGCCGCTTCACGAATTGCGGCAGATAGTTAGCCCACGTGGAGCTGATCTCGTTGGTGGCGGACGAATTGAAGTCGTTGACATCGAAATTCAGACCGACCGGATCGGTGTGCGTGTTGTAGAGGGTTATGGAGAGCCTTCCTTTGTCCTCGAACTCCTTCCGTTTGGCCCATGTCTGTGCGATGACCTTGTGCTTTGGCATTTTGATGTCTTCAACGAGTTCCTTCCCACATTTCCTACAATTGACGCTGTAAATCATATAGTCCTCTTTGACAGGACACAAACGAGGTACTCACTTTCTTAAGTAGCGCTTCCACGTCTCTACGGATGAGGGAGTCCAGCACCAGGTGGACATAACGATCCCGGCCCCGAACAGACACAGCAGGTGCAGTTGAAGAACAGCAACACTCGGACGGTGCTCCAACTTGCAAACGATCAGATCGTGAGTAAAGGTCTGGGATATGCGACAGCTGAAAAATTATGGGAATTACATACATAACCTAGAGATAATTTTTCTTCTCCTTACATGATGTACTTCTTCAAGCTCTCCGCCCACAGAGCAGAGTTCTTGAATTCAGTCACGTGACACGCAATGGCCACCAGAATGAAGACAAGGGTAAACACAGCACATAACCCCATGCGAACAATGATCAAGTGGATCTTGTTACTCGCCGATGTGGACTTGATGTCGTTGGCAAAGTTCTTCAGGCCAAACAGCATCACCATTCCCCGAATGATGAAGTACCCACCAACGAGTATCACCCCACACAGTGGACCCAGCAGCAGTCCAGCTCTGATGGGGTGATTCAGGTAGCCAACGAAGCAGATGCCCACGGTGCTGTTCCCGTCGACTTCACTCAGTGCCATGGTGGTGATCGTAAGCACCAGGGGTAGCGACCAAGCCACCAAGTGAAAATAAGAGCCCTTCTTATCGATGCGATCCTGGACATTACCGACCGCTCGCAGGTGCCACGCGTAGGTTAGGAACACGAACCAAACCATTGCCGCCATGAGGAAGTAATAGACCAACACGAAGACAACGATGCAGGAGAGATTTTCTCCAGCGGTCGGCTCGGAATGACGAAGTGTTCCGTCCTTTCGACAAACGATGTCGTCTCGTCCGCCCGGAGTGAACTGCGCCAGCCACCTGAAAACGGAAACGTGTGGAAAAAGCTGATCCCCGCCGGGAAATGTCAAAACTCACCCCAAACAAGCGATGAAGAAGCACAAATTGATGTAGAACACAATCAAGGCCGGATATTTGTTGGCATTCTCCCAGTCTATGAAGAACGTTGCCACCACAAACAGATTCGAGAGGAAGCACAGTGTTCCGCCCCAGGCGATCAGTTTGTGTATCTGGCTGTGTTCGTTGTTTGTGTAGAGCGGGTCCTTGCACTGCACCCCACATCCTTCGATACCCGGATAGTAACTGGCTATTGAGTCGGCAGGCACCAGCGGCTCCAAGCAGTTGCCAGTCAAGTTGAATTTCATTTCACGAACTTCGTTGTTGCACTTCGAGGGAAACAGCGTTTCGTTGCACTTCAAGAACTCCGGGAAATACGGTGTGTTGTAGAGAATCCGGCACGGCTCCAGGGTGATCTTGCACATCTCTAGAGACGGCAGGTACACCATGTCCTGGTTGCCAATCTTCTCGCATTTCGGCGCAAACACAGCGCACAAAAATGGCTGCCACGAAAGTAGACTACGTCAGTCACGCCCAAATTCGGTTGCAATTCACCTATCTACGCACCTGTATCACAGCCCAGCACCGGGGAATGTGTCGCAAGGCCCTGTAGTTGTCCAGTCGCTCCTCGCTTTGCTTCTGACTGTCGTAGTCGGTGAGATCAAGACTTGTGTACGCATAGGGGATCTTCGAGCCCAAACAAGTGTCGAATGTCAATTTCTCACATCGCCCCGGTCGCACGCACTGTATCAGTCGCATATCGACCCGCCCATCGAACCATGGCTTGTCATCTTTGCTCTTTTTGCCGTATATTCGAAAGTTTCTCGTCCCGTTGATCGGCTCCAGATCGGACTTCTCGGCGGTGAACGCCAATCCAGCAAAGCTCACCCTGGCACTGCACACCACGACCACCACGACGACGAGTGTAAGGATGCTGCTCCTGAAATATGAAACAAATTCGTGTGAAATTCCTTCTGGCCACACTACATTCGAGACGCCCAGAAACCAAAAATAAAAAAGATTACCTCATTGTGCGGACAAAATAAAAATTTATAAGCAATGAGTACAAGAATGTTAAGCCAAATGCAACAAATTTGATAACACACAACCAGAACTGAACCCAGAACTTAACACATCACTTAATTAATTTGAATACAAATATGATTTGTGTGATCATTTTTTTAAAACATCCCACTGCCCATATACGATGCGGGTATCAAAATAAAACGCGAGTGGAATACAATGGTTTTTAGTGCTGCATGTGGATGGAGATGGTTCAACAAGGGAGTCTGATAACATATCAGAGTTAATGTTACACAACGTGAATGGATCGTATTTTGCAAAGATGCGAATGCGTGTATTAAATAAAAACAAAACAAAAATAAAAATGAGTAAAAATAAAGCAGCAAGCCGTGGAGGATCAAACAAATAAAGTACAAGTGATCGAAGGACCACCCATGCCGCCTCTGCTTTTGTTTTTTTCAGTTTTTTTTCTTTCTCTCTTTGAAGGGTTACCATTTTGACAGTTGTTCTCTTTCAGAATGTGATGCACCTGTTTGACTAATAGATGACGCGATTCACGCTAGAGAGGACAATTTCAACGGACATAAACGATATTTTAATGCTGTTTTAATTTAACAGTTCGCATTTTTGTCTGTATGTAGTGACTATTTGTAACTTAATGTGTAGATAATTAAAAGAAGTGATACATTGTCCACCCCTCCGATAATGACAAGAATGTAGCGCCAGTGTGCTTAACCCGATTCTATCACAGACTGAGTGTGGGCTGAACATCAACATAAGTCAAGGTAGGCGTTTACGGTTGTATTTAACTCCTAAGCTGTCTTTATTATTTAGAAGATTTCTTATTATCAAGAGCAGACCTGATGCCTTAACCTGTGTGAGCTTGTGCCTTGTGCCTGGTTGAGTGGTTTGTTTCAAAAGTAGGCAAAGAAGGATTTCTGGACAGCTTCGTTTATCTTCTTCTTGCTCTGTAACACACAAGTTCGGGTTCTATGTACCGTAGTCGCTGGTGTTATACCTTTATATGAACCCCTGCGATGAGAACATGAAGAACAGAATGCAAATTCGTATTATTTGCCCTTATTCTGAACAATAGCCGTGTCCTCATTAAGACCAAAGTGTCTTGTCCCGCGGCAAGTTGGTTCCTTTACCGGAGAACCGATATTCCTCTCCTTCTCAAAACCGAATCGTCGTATAGAAAGACACCTTAGCTACAGCATTTTTTATTATCAGGACCAGGATTTTGCTCCTCCGAGTCAGATCTTATTCCTTATTGGATCTCCACTAAGATGTCGATTGTGGAGTTCTGAAGTAGATAAACTCTTAAAAAAAAATTTATTCAAAAAACTGCAATATAATTAAAATTATAACATAGCTTAGTAGCCAGAGCAACAGAGGGCCTTAGGCTGTATAGATATATATTAACATTGTGATTATATAAAATTGTAAAGTTCTGTCGTTTTCAGGAAATCTATTATAGAGTTAATGTTATTATGATTAGGATTGGAAAGGAGATGATTTATGGGGGTGGGCGGTTTTTGGTTTTGGAATGGTGGACATTCACAAAGTATATGATGGATGCTAATGGGTGACTGGTTGCAGTATGTACAGATGGAGGACTTGTTTTTATTAATGTAGTGTTCATGGGAAAGTCTGGTGTGACCGAGTCTGAGTCTAGTGATTTTTGTAATATCTTGGCGGGAAATTTTAGAAGTATCTAAATGCTTGGCATAGTCTTTGATGGATAGTTTGTTTTTGTTGGCTGTTTTGTACCAATCCGAAGTTTTCTCCCAGAGGAGATAGGAAGGAACAGATTTTCGTTTTATAAAGTTGTTAATGTCAATGGTGTTAAACTCTTAAAATATAGACAAATGCAAACACAAAAGGGACTATCATCACCAAGTCCAGCTAGATCTTTGCTTACACAGACGACCTCAGACATCATCGAAAGATACCATCAAGGTGTACGACAATCCTTCATCCGAAATGTGGCTGCTCGTAAATGAAGGAAAAACTAATTACACGCTGGAGTCGTTCGTGAGGTAGCACTCAGAGTCCAACAGTCAGGGTAAAGGAGCACGGCTTTGAAGTAGTGCAAGCCTTCAACTACGCTGGGTCGGTAGTAGCCGTCGATAATAACATTGGGGATTGAGTATGCGAGCGACCACCAACAAAGTCTAAGACTACTGCTGTACCAGACCATGGTCCTGTCAGTACTCTTGTATTGATCCGAGACTTGGGTGCCCAATAAAAGGAACTCCCAACTCTTTGCCGCGTTCGAGAATAAAGAATTGTTGGCCCCATATCTAAGGAAGAGCGATTCTGGATACACTGCAAACATAAGCTGTCCGCTTTCTACCTACAAGCAGATGTGATAAAGAAGATAGAGCTCCACAGACTCCGGTGGGCTGGACATATACTTTGCATGAGCCTGCTGGGAAAACCCTTGTGGCAGATTTTATTTAGATAGGCAGCGGGTTGACTCTTCTTGCGTTGGTAGGGTGGCGTAGACCAGGACGCACGCAGCCTAGAGATGCCAAGCTGTATGACATCGGCCCGCAATCGGGATCCGTAGAGACTTGTTGAATGAAGCCAATCCCGTTGTAGTGCCGATGATTATGACAAATACAAAATACAATGTATGGATTTTATTTGAGTATATTGAATATTGGGACATTTAGCCGTATCAAGAATTCTGCGAGTGACCTCCTATCTTGGGCCAACCTGGTCACTTTCGGCCAGGAATTGCTAGCATGTTGATGTTCCTTCTCCACAGTCTGTTTACAAGTTATGCGTGGTGGACCAAAGTTGCTTACTCTCTGTTGTGTCGAAATGAGGACGATGCTTGCAATGTCCATTTCCGGTTTATGTAGGCTGTGGCCTATCCAGGTCCATCTTACGATACACGCTGTTGAGGGTATACTCTTCGTTAATTCTCCACTAATAATAATAATAATATGGGTGGCTCTACAGCCCATAGAGGACCAGGGCCTAGCTTCTCAATAACCACTCGTGTTGTGCGTGATATTGTTCTCTCACGAGTGGAAGGGACCTACCATTTTATGCCGACTCCAAACGGCCAAGTTTGAGAAGCCTTTTCTAGATAGGAAATACTCTTTGAGCATTGTCAGTGACTCGAAAGAGGTGGGGTCGTGTAAATTATTTGTGTCGCTCGGAGCTGGATTCGAACCTGCGACGTCGAGGTTGGGGTCGACGCACATACCCACAACGCCACGGGCCGCCACTATGGTCAGTAAATATTCAAGATTCGCATTTATGGAACGAAAACCTGAAACGTACGAACAATGGTGGTGGTTCTCTTCTTCTTCGTCTCCCATCCGTACGCAGTACGGCTTTCACGTTGAAATTGAATATCCCAAGCTTGAATGAGGTGGTGAGCTGTTAGAACCTCCAGACGGTGCTAAGAGTGAAGTAAGCGTAAGCATCTCTAGAAGTGAGCATATCGGCAGCTTCTATACGCGATCTTATTATTTCGGCCATTACCCAAATTTCATGACTATTTTAGACATGACTCTAAACTTGTCAGGTGCCAGCGACGGTTTTTCAATAAAACGAAAAATATGTATGTTGTAAAGGGTGATTTTTTAGCTATTATCTTTTTGGCAACAGTGATTTAAACAGCTGGCTCACTTTTCGTGTTTTGTTTCACTGCCAAACATCTTCAGTTTGGTCTATAATTTAGCCATGAATCGTCTGATAAACAAACAACGCTTGCAAATTATTGAATTTTATTTTCAAAATGAGTGCTCTGTTAAGAAAGTTCATCGCGCGCTTCTTCCATCTTCCACCGAAAAATTGTGTTCAGCGAAGCTCATTGTTGGCTCAATGTGTACGTAAATGAGCTAAATTGTCGATTTTGGAATGAATATCAGCCAGAAGCATTGCAAAAGCTACCAATGTATCCAGAAAAAGTCACAGTTTAGTGCGGTTTATGGGCTGGTGGCATCATTGGACCGTTCGTCTTCAAAGATGATGCGAATCGTAACGCAACTGTGAATGGTGAGCGCAACCGTGAGATGATATCAACATTTTTTGCCCAAAATGCAAGAGCTTGACTTGCATGACGTATGGTTTCAACAAGACGGTGCCACATGCCACACAGCACGCGCAACATTGGACTCATTGAGAGGCGAGTTGGGCGAACATTTGATTACATGCTCGCGACCGGTCAATTGGCCGCCTAGATCGTGCGATTTAACGCCTTTAGACTATTTTTTGTGAGGCTATGTTAAAGCTCATGTCAGACAACAGACAAGCCCGCTTCAATTGACGCATTGGAAGACAACATTAAAGCATTTATTCGTGAGCTACCGGCCGAAATGTTGGAAAGAGTTTGAAAAAATTGGACTAAATAGTCTGCGGATGGACCATTTGAGGCGCAGTCAAGGTCAACATTTGCATCAAATAATCTTCAAACATTAAATTATATGAACCGTACAATCGATTCAAATTAAGATTTCATACATTTTTCTGAATTTTGTTTTTTTTTTTTTCGAAAAACTTTCCTATTGCTTTTAAAAAAATCACCCTTTATGTTGCGTGGGGTCCGTAGAAAGATAAATTTGTTGCTTGGGGTCAGCACAGGATCAAAGATTGAGAAACTACTTCTCAGTCGATTCGACGCGCCAGCCTGTCATAAAAACCGAAAAATTCGGAAGCAAAAGAAACGCAATACCTTCGTATAAGAAATCTGTTTATTACGAAGAAATATATACATATATATAATGATGATCGTTTGTTTTTGTTTTTTTTTTATTCCTTTCAAAATATAGGCATTTATGCATGTAAATGAAAACAATTTATAATAGTAGTCTTAACAGCAGACACAGTCTCCCTTGACAGACGACGTTTAACTTAATTCCTTATTCACTCACTTTCAATTTGTGTTTAGGTACATTTATAAAAAATAGACATTGTCTCCTCCTCTTGTTTATTGTTATGTTGCATCCTTACAATTCAATTCAATGAATGACTCACGAGTTAACCTGCTCCTACTCCTACTCCTACGTAGTATACTACCTCACGTCTCCCTTCAACATCAGCTATTGCATTTAAAAAAAAAGAGTTGTGTAAAACATTTTGATTTTAAAGTCATCGTCATGACGCAGACGTACATAAGCCCTTTAAAAGAACAACTCGAGGCAAACATTTAAAAATAAAGAGCTACAACTAAAAAAAGTTAATTAAACAACAGTGTTCAAGTATTGTCAGCAAAGTAATCAATAACAGACTTATCTTTATATTACTTTCTACTAATTTTGGGGGGAACGGTTCAACGGGCACGCGCCCTGCGCGCTGGTGTAACAACGAAAAGCCAGCCCAGAATATGCGTGGTGGATGATAAAATGTACATACACTCATGGATTTATTATATAAATATACATGTATCTATTTTGTTTTATCTTTAAATATAAATCTCTCCTCTTCTTCCATATTCGCTGAGTTTTTTTGGGGGGATTTTCCTCGTTTGATTATAACACAAGCAGACTTGAGGTGCTGCTTCTGGTTTAAAATATTGAAAATAATTTAAATTAATTTATCGCCTATGTTGCTGGCATTCTGTTTCGTTCTCGTCGATGGTACTTAATGTTAAATAGATGATTTTGTTTACTTTTTGTTGTTTGTTCCACGCAATCTTTCTCTGTGAACAGATGGGATGAGATACCCTTGCGATTGACCGAGATGGAGGTCTGTTTTTTTTGTTCAAACTTAGCTTTGCATTGGTGGTTGCAGTCTTAGCTGCGGCGGCGAATGTCGGGCCGGCTGACATCACGTCATTATGTCTTCAACAATTGGACTGTCGATATCCTCTTGGAATTTGGACTGAATGTCAGCTCGACACATTGGACAGTATTGTAGTTGCTTCACACACGTTGAACAGAACCCTCTGGAAAAAAAAGAGAAATGGAATAGCTAGTAGGTTTCTTTAAAGTTTTTTGTACGCTGATCAAGGAGAACAAGGGAACAGGCATAAACACACACATTCTAGGGCAAAGTTCCTCAACCTCTTAGCCTTGCGGGAACCCCCAGATGAATAAATTAAGTAAAAATATGACATGCAATGCAGACCGATAGGCCTGGAGATCTCTAGTGAGTCGTCCCTTTTAATGGATAAAGCGACAAATGATGGTGTTCACTTAGGCCAGGCTAGGCAAATTGTGATACCACGCAGATTGACTTCTTCTAACACTGGAACCAGTTGGTGCTTCTAGTGAAGCGATTTAGCTGGCGCTCTTTAGCTCATTGAGGCCGCTCAAATAGTAGGCTCCTAGGTGTAGGAACCTACGACTAGCCTAAGCACTACAGGAGCAGAGTTAGTGATGAGTGTTTTCTTCCTCCTCTTCATCCATGCAGCTTCTGCAAAAATCTTTATCTGGGCCACCCATTCTGCGAGCATGAGTGCCAATTGCACAGTGCCCGGTTATGACTCCTATGAGAGTCCTTTTAGGTTAAGTGATGGCCAGATATCCTTTGTTCTAAGGCAGGTGGTGCTTTCTAGCCATTTATTGTTTGTGGTTTTTATTGTGTGAATCTTTAAAAGATGTGGTTTTACCACACCTGTCGAATTCATCGGCTTTGCAGTTTCCTGGTATGTCACATAAAACATGACATTGTCCAGGGATTTTATAGCGGCCTGGCTTTCGGAACAGATGGCCATATCCCATTCTGATTCACGTTGTTTTTGTGCAATGACAACGGCTCTTAAATCGCTATGGTTTCTGCCTGAAAAACGCTACAGTGATCAGGGAGCTTCAAGGAGATAGCAATGTTGAGATCTTGGGAATAGACAGCAGCACCCACCTCTTCGTTTGTCTTCGATCCATCTGTGAAAATACACAGAGGATCATCCAACGTTCGCCTGTCAGTCATCCAGTCCGAACTGGAAGGAATGCTGATCGGTGGCGCTACAGCCCGTAGAGGACCGGGGCCTAGCTTCTCAGCAACCACTCGTGTTGTGCGTGATATTGTTCTCTTACGAGTGGACGGGACCTACCGTTTTATGCCGACTCCGAACGGAAAAGTTTTGAGAAGCTTTTTCTAGACAGAAGTACTCTTTGAGCATTGTCATTGACTCGAAAGAGGTGGGGCCGTGAAAATTATTTCTGTCGTACAAAGCAGGCATCGAACCTACGACGTCGAGGTTGGGGTCGACGCACATATCCACAATGCCACGGGCCAGCACCTCGAGAAGATAGAATGGAGTATTAGGTGGTCAGTGTCGATAGGAAGGAAGTTGAATTCTTTTAGAATGGCTGAGTGGCCGATGTTGAGTTCATTTTTGACACCTTTCCTGTCGTATGACAACGTTTACTTAAAGAGCAATACACATCACTCTTCAAACCGACTTCACTTACCTATGATTGCAGGGTAATAGCCGAATAGTCGCCTTCTTGTCAAAGCACAATGTGCACGAGTCATCTCTCACACTCAGCCTTCGCAGCTTTTCCAAAAATATATGCCTTGGAAGAACAATCTAGAAATGAAACGAGAACAGAATTATTTTCTACATCCCCCTCATTTCAAACTCCCGCTCTCACTTACTTTGTCTTGGGATTTAAGCGTCGCGCACTCATTAAAACTTCGATACGGCCTATCTTTTGGTGGATACTTAAATGGTTCTAAGCCAAAATTAAAGCGGCACTGTTGAAATGACATGAAACTCGCCGCAGCAAAGAATCCCTCCCTACGAACAAACATTCAATGGTTACACTGACAGAACATAAACAACATGTATTCAATCTTACGTCGCATAGCTGAACACATGCTTGTACACATGGTCGGTTTCTTGTCCATCTAGACTGAAAATGACTTGTTTCTCCTTCAGATCGAGCAGACAACCTAGTATCGATCCGTGCTGCCACGCGGGAAGATTGTGTGCCATCGAAAGGGCATTATACCAAATCAGTTTCCTGCATCCGTCGAAGGCAATCGAGTATTTGTCATCGCCGATGCCGTAGCCGTCGTCGCTGAGGAAGTTTGAATCCTTTGTCGCCCAGCCAATTTGCATTACACCCGGTGTTATGATCAGTACCTCGTAGTACCAGCAATCGACGGAAGTCTAAATTGGAGGAGACACAAATCAAAAGAGAAAAGAATCGGTGTTTAATTTATTGTTCTAAATGAAATTGATTGATTAATGCGTTTGTTTACATCAGTGAAATACGTCATATCGCTAATCGGAGAATTTCCGAATCGACAATGGCAATTAGTCACTTGGTTGCTCTATCTGCTGTGGAAAAATTCGATGTTTCCAAGCGTACTATCAGACGTGGTTAACAGGCGAATTACACATCGCAACGCTATCAGATTAAATGTAAATGGGGGGAAATAATGCAATATTAAATGAGTGTTTACGTAAAAATGTTCACTCTTTCAACAATCTCTGATGAAATTCGACGGCGAGAAGATCGGAATTTTTGCGATTATTTGTGATGTCCAGTCTGACACTGGTTTTCCTCATTTAACTGAGAACGTTTAACACTCGTTCATGCACTCATTAACATCAAAGGACGGTTGCTATCGGGATGGAGTAATGACACGTATGTATGTTCCACTTCATCACGACTCCCGAGGCGTGCCTTAAATACGATTCCATCAGGACCGCTTGACACACCCAGGACGAAGTGGTTGGCCCAAACACTCTGTGCATAATTTCTGATGAGTTAGAGTAGATGTCGGCGGATTGAGTGGCCTGAAGATTCCTAGTGCGTACTTTACCCCGCTTCATTCGGTTCAGACGATGTTTATGATGCGCTTTGAATGATATGCAGGCGAAAGCCACGGTTCTTTTTTTCGACTGTAGTTTGCTTTGTGCCCTTATTGCGACCCACGCAAGCTTCGTAACGAAGAAGCCGAGCTCATAATGTCAGATAATTTTCAAAATCTACTGCTGCTAGTCTACTGCTTTCAGCATTCCAGGAGATTCTACGTCCAAGTGGAAGGTTGCCAATCAAATAAGCGGAGCACCAGCTGAAGCAGGGTCCGATGCTTCTTAACATCTCATCGGCAGATCAACGGCTTACATTCGACACAGTGAACTGTTGTCTATTCACAGAATACTCGTTTTTATGTGTTTGAGGGACCATGCAGTGGATGCAGGTCAACTGGCAAATGTCGGAGTACAAAGATCCTTAAACAGAAAAATCAACTGGCAAACAGGCCCAGAGGCTCGCCGTTAACTTCACGGAAAGGTTGAAGCTCAACAGTCATTCAAAACTGACCCTTAAGAAGACCAACCTACCCATCGCATCTATCCTTTGATGCGCAAGCAATATGGATTAAGCCACAGGACAAATCTGCTGCTCTCTAGTGATATTCTTCCAATGTGGCACTGCATATCTAAGACCAGCATGGAGAAGCTCTCAATTTTTGAAAGGAAAATACTTCGAATAAGAATCGGTCTCGGTATTTTACAAGAGCGGAACGCTGTGAAAGTCTAATTTGAACACAGATGTGCATAAGCTTCAAACACAGCTCGCTTGTCAATGTTTCAACCACTTACAATCTTGTGGCTTTGTCCTGAAACAACATGGTGAACACTCGAGCATGCGAGCTGAGCCTGAGCTAGCGGCAGGCATCTCGATTAAGTCTTGTTTTTGATCACAACATAGAACGATCAAAGATTTTGTAAATATCTCAAATTGATTGTATTAAACCGAGAGCATCCGAGAGGTCCGCACACAAACGATTGCCGCAAATTCTGATTGACGCACTCACGATGTCAGCAAGTACGATTAAATCGATTGTGGGATTTGCGGTTGTCATGTCATGTCATCAAATGAAATAAACGCATCGGAGTTGAAAAACTTTTAGTTGTCAGTTATGTACGTCAGCGTCCTGCACAAGTGGGTTCCGGGACAGAGTTACAAAGAATTGTGAAGTAGACGAACTCGCTAGACAGGGCACTGATTCAATCCTCAGCGCTCGCGAAACTTGATAAGTATGACACACCGAACTTCAGATTCCTATTTGGGTGTTAACCGGACACGGCGTCATTGGCACACACGCCTCCAGATCAGGCATTCCCCACAATAGCGGTAACGTGCAGTAACGTAGTAACTGCAGTGTCCTCTCTTCCAGTAGATTCTGCCGATGAGGTGCGATGCACCTCAGCAACTTGACGGATCTGAAAAATGTCAGCATCGGTCATCTCGGAATAGGATCTACTCGAACACAATGGGCCTTCTCAAGCCTAAGTGTGACTACCATCTAAGGTAGCCACTCAGACCTAACCTATGTACGTAATGTCTGTTAAAGACCCCAATGGCCTTTGGCACTGCAACCTGGACACGTGGCCATGATCACTGTACAGCACATACAGAGCTGTTACAAATGTCAAACTGTCATTCAACGCATGCACCTTAAGCAGATGTCATTTGCGATGAGGCAGTGCTATATAATGCGGTCAACCACAGGACTATAAGATGAAGAAAGCAGCTCTTTGGAGGACATCTAATGAACTCCAGAGGTTTTGACATGTAATGCTTGCCAGTGTTACTTAGTTAACCAAGTGGCTATAACTTAAAGAAATGTAATTCTTCCCAATTTATCCTGGAGAGTTGTCAGGTGTCCTTCAAAGTGTCAACTGGCAAAGCACTATTTCCACAGCATTCTCAATTTTTCTGTAATTTCATGTAAACAAACATATTTTTCAATTTCCTCACCTGATACGTACACCGTACACTTTCAAAAGTGTACGCATCGCATCGTGCCTCCAGGCCGTCTGGGGATATCTTTAAATATTCACTAACATCCTTTGTATTTAACATCACGTTTATGTTGCTCAAATCCACCGTCTCGTACGAGTACATTCGGCCTGGCACAGTGACTGAAATGAACGATGCGGGACATCAAAATAACAACAAGTGCTATGCATTCCTCGAACTTACAATAATTATCCAAACACCATCGAGCGCAAAAGCCAATCTGTCGCAGCACAAAGTCACCGTCCGTGGCGTACTTCTCTAGCCTTAGGAGAGGATTGTTCGGATGATCTGCTAGTTTTTTCTGCAAATTGAAAGAAGTGTTGCTTTCAGAAACAGACTTGACCCGCGTGTTTTGTTAGCCTCACCTTAATCGTTGCTTTGTTCTCACTTGTTTGGGCAAACTTCTCTAGTGCAATCAATGACAGCAATGTGACATCATAGTTTACACCATCTTCTAGATTATCAATCAGGTACTGAAGTGTTGTGTCATTCAACATTGCAATACTACTAGGACCGGCTAATTTTTCAGCTAAACAACCAAGTATGACACAGAGATTCCGTTCACGGCGCGGCGTTCTTCTTAGGGAATGTGTTATCATATCGGCAACTTTTAAGACGGAATCTTTTGTTGGAAGCGGACTATCGTCGAGGAGTAGGGCAATAACACTCGCGCCCATCGGATGCTTAACTGGAACTACACGAATTAGGGATTTCACTAGTTCTATCCAACCGGAGGGTTTGTCGGTAATGACATGCAGCAAAACCATTGAATTAGGCGGTTCCGGCTCACTGGAAAGAAAGATTAAATGTGTTAATACGTTTATGAAATTCAGGATGAGGAGGCATTCTTTTCTCTCAGTCAAGATGAGCTGTACAAGGAGAAAATAACACTAGGCCTAGGTCAAGGCGGCTAATCGGTTGCTTTTCAAGCAACTTTTGCCGTGCCGACTGTTCAACAAGCCAACTAAACTATTGGACCACATTTAAGTCAACAAGACGGAAAAGGAGATGACTTTCATTGGAGCTCATATTCCTGCAAGAAACCTCAACCGCTTAATGTGAAGACGACGATGGTTGTGAGGATGAGTCGAAATCATACATTTGACAAAATTCAACAAGTGTCATCAAAGCACACCTCTTCAAAATGTTTGCTTAGCGTCGGGCACATTTTGAACAGAATGAGAAATGCAGCACATAACACAACAACCCATGTATTAATCAAGTTTCCCGGGAAAAATACTTGTAATCACTGCTCTGCATTAGATTAGTCATCCCGCACCTCAATTCCCATAATCTGTTTCACCGCATTTCTTCTAACGAATTGGATAACACAACCATTGTCCTTCCAGTTCAGTGCTGGTCTTTGTAATCTCTTGGATTACTCACAGGTGAAACGATCACTAACATCTTCTTCTTTTTTTTTGCAATAACAAATCACCCACGTATACAAACAAACAACTTACTTGTCGATCACTGTTACGATAACGTCTAGTGTTTCATTTACGAGTTTGTCCACGGTCTCCGACAGTGACTTCATATTGTTATAGGAATCCAAACCACATGTACTCCATTGGCCACTTTCACGAGGTGATGGTTCTGTCTGTGCGGCAGTTTGACCAACATCCATTTGTGCATCTTCAACTTTGTCCTTGCACAGACAAACTCCCATTGTATTTCTGTTCAACACAGTAACTGAACCACGCAAAAAAAATATAAATAAAATAAAACAAAATCAAACTTTCGTCGTCGATGGGCCGATGGTGCTGTGTTGGTCACCCCCCTATGCCAGTGTCGTCCAAGAATGTATTTCTCTTTCGTTTGTTTGGAAATCAAATATGTTTCACGTTGTGACGAGTTTAAAATTATAAATAATAATAAGAAGCAGCAGCGAACGAATGTTTAGTCAACACTATTTTGGAGGACGTCATAAATTTGTGACATTCAGCTGCATCACCATTTCTGTTGTGGATGCTCACTTCGTCGTCGTCTTCCTCTAGACTTGTACATTTTGGAATATATGAGTGGACATTGTACTTAATCGATGGAATTAACGCGTTTGTTGAATGCTAGTGTAGATTTGTAATTATTCGGTAGATTAATGTGAGGGGAACTTTTATTGGAAGTATTCAAATTTTCCGATTCTTGATTTCTTCGTAAAGTATTGCAGAAATTTTTTTGTGGGATTTCACGGAATGTTCGAAGATGCTTGACATTGACAGTTAAGTGCGAAATTTTTATGAACTACGAAAGAAAAAACAAAATAAATGGCAACTGGTTGCTTAGGGTGGATGCACATTGACGATGGTGGATTGGGAGTAAGGCAGATGTGTGAAATCACTTTTAATATATTAAATCTAAGCGTAGCTGTGTTGATTATAAGAAATATGAAGAGTTACATATTTTGAACTGCTTTACCAAAAATGTTGCCATAAAAAGCTTCTTTTTAAATTTTCTTCATTTATGGCTTGTGAAACACAAGAGAATATTGTGCTTCGAATAGAGCAGAAGCGAGCTTAGAACTCATTCGTCCCAATATGTGTGTCCTTAATTGTACATGCTACGCCTGGATTTTTAACCAATCACGTTCACCAATCTATTGCTCAATCACAAGTCTAAGAACATGCAGTTTTTAACAATGAATTGAAATTTAAATATTAGGGAGTGACCATAGAGTCACATAGCACTGCAGACGCATTTGATCCAATGAGTCTTCTTTATATACCTAGGACTTCAGAGCGGTCTTGAGAAGGTTAATGATCTCTTTAGGTAGTATGTGATCTGAACACTCGCCTAGTAGGTGTTCCATGCTCTCCTTCGATTGACAGTGTCTACAGTT
This sequence comes from Eristalis arbustorum, assembly GCA_916610145.1. Lineage (NCBI taxonomy): Eukaryota > Metazoa > Arthropoda > Insecta > Diptera > Syrphidae > Eristalis > Eristalis arbustorum. The sequence goes on from OU744317.1 coordinate 36,010,876, forward strand.
TCTTTTCAGAGCGGCTAGGCTTCATTTTGGAGAGGTGGTAGTTGGGTAGGAAATGTAGTTGCCAAGTGCGCTACATAGTTTCCTAACGTCAGGCTTATTTAGGTACAGAGCCTCTTGGTTCTTCTGTGAGCAGTCCTCATGAATTTTTTCTTGTTGAATTGAATGCGGCATATATTCGCCCAGTTGTTGATTTTTTGTTGTACGTCAATGTTGCTGAATCTGTGTAGAGAGAAAAGGCCTATAAAAGGAATTTCGACCCTTTCTTTGCTTGGATATCGGCCTTTTCATTTGGTTCATGGTTTTTATGCCCAGAAACACATATCAGTCTCAAACTGCTTTTCTCTGCCAGCGTGTGCCCTATCTGAGAGTATCGGTATTGTTGTATTTATTACATTTTTGTTGTAGATGTGCCGGTTCAGATATGGCGTAGAGCTCAGCTTGGAAGTTGACGGAGCATGAGTCGGTTATATCTGTGTACTACAACGTCTGTTCATACTTCACCTTGTGACATCGACCCGACTGTGTACTATCTTTGGGATGATGATTCAAGGAGGTCTATTGACCCATTCTTCCCTTCTAGGTATAACGATTTTGTATTGTTTGCTGGATTGTACAGCCGGTATCATGAGATCACAAACCTTCATTAACGTGGTCGACATTTCTTGGAATCTCTAAGTGTCCTATTATATTGCCTTCCTTGACGTTGAAGATTTTTTGCAGGGCTACAGTTTGTCTAGCAGCTTCTGCCTTAAACGCGGTGCTATAATGTGCACATAAATGGCTACAAAAGAGCACATCCTTTTCTTAGCTCTCTTCTGAAGGATCTGAATGCACCACATGCCGCGACAAGGTATTACGAGGTATTTATATTGATCCAGATCCATCGATTTGCATTGACCGTACACCTTGGCGACAAACGTCCCTGCCCTTGAGGCCTATTTTAAATATATCCTGCCGACTACTAGCTAGTTTTTCATCGCTCATTATGACTGGCCCGTCACTAAGTCGGTAGACAGCAAGCAGCTACTCCGGCGATCAGGTTGAGATCGCTGCATCTATGGAAGGAACTTCGGTCTGGACACTACGATCATTAGAAGGTATAACTCTCATATACTTATAGACACGGACCTCATGATGCCTGAACTCTTCCTCGAGAAAAACACCTCAACCAGCATCGCCGTAGATCTTGCTGAGAGTCTGAACATCAGACGCTGAAGGATCAAATACGAATTTTCACAGATGGATCGAAGATGGACACCGGTGTAGGTGCTGAGGTCTATGCTAAGGATCTGAACATCCCGCTTTCTTTCTGCTTATCGAACCATGATAGCGTCTTCCACGCTAAACCGAAGAACAGATATCGTTATCTGTCCAGGCTGCCATCACATCTCTCTGAGCTCAGCCAACTTCAACTCCAAAACTTCCCTTAATTTGCCGCCTATTTCTCAAAAAGATGGTCACATATTTTAACCTCCCACTTATGTCGGTGCGGGGACATTGTTACATTCCAGAAAAATGCAAAGCGGTCGAACTCGCTAAAAGGGTACAAGTTGTGCACTCTTTCCGGTGGCAACATAGCATCCACCCATATTGCATCTACTGAAGCTGGACACGCTTGCTCAAGCAAATCGTAGATAGTTAACTGGCACAGCTCTGGCCTATACTAGCCCTAAAACGATAACTTAACTCGATCAATATGAGCAGTCCTTATCTTAGAAACCTCATTGGCGTTATAACTGCCATAGGTACTCACGTCTCTAGCCTAGGCCTCCCTCTTCTAAAGAGTCTGCAGAGATCGGGATGAAGTAGGAGCCATTGTTATGCAACTGTAGAGTTTTGGAAGCCTGCTACTGTATTGTAAAAGTCGGTCATCTTCTCCGCTTCATCAAAATCATGGTGTGTGGACTAGCCATAGATGCCGCGTGGTAGCAAACTGTGCCTACACTGGACTCAGTGTGTCGGCTGTCTTCTCACACAGTTGTCTACCACTTCAACCTTAACTAACCGAACTGTTCGTCATGTTCGCTCAAAACACTTGCGTATGTTGGTGTTAAGAATTTGCTATCAATCGTTGATTTCGATGTCTTACGTAGGTTTTGTTATCGAACCCACTTCCTCGCCTCATCACATGCGTTTAACCCAGTCTGTGTCAAACCCAGCCAAGTCGTGAGTTCAGCTACAGACGCTACAGACTTTGTCTTTCAAATCTCTAATCAATAAAAAAAAAATACAAAAAATCCTTTCGAATAAAATTAGCACAGTAGGCACTTAGACTTTATTAAAATTATTACAACTGTTTCCATTGGTTTGACTTAGCACGATTGCAAACCCCGTTTGCATTTCAAACATGTCCGCTTCGGACGTCGTTCGTCATTACAGCGACAGCGGTACACATTCAACTAATTTACAAAAAACAAAAAAAAATGTATATATAAACGGTATAAATAAAATTATAACACATAACATAATATATATTAGAAATATTTTTCCTCTCCTCTCCGCCGCACAGGGTGGCCAATAGTTTCGCGAAATTTCCGAAAGACGATTTATCAAGAAAATAATAATTAAAAACAACCTCAGTTATTGACCACCCAGTGCGGGGAAAGTTGCTTTGTTTCCATCCAGCCATTATGTTTGGTTTCATTTTTTAACAGCTACTTGCTCTCCCAGGACGAGCGTCACACACGCACAGACATATATTTATTTTTAGAGGATTTTCGTTACTTGTCACCCGGTGACTATCACCTCATCTAACAGTGGATTACTGTCGTTTGTGTTTAGTTGTCGTCCGTGTCGGTGTTATTGTTGTTGCTGTTGTTGTTCTTTTTGACTTCCAGCTGGGGTGAGAGGTTTTTAGTTCGCTTCGGCTTCGGCACCGGATTCCAGTCGAGGTTGGAACTTGTCGGCGAGGATTCTCTGGAGGTGTTGTTGTTGACTTCTTTGGTGATGGTGCACTTTTTGAAAATCTCAGTGTTGTCCCGTTTAGCGGTTTCGTTGGCTAGGGTGAGCAGGATGTTGTCTAGGATTCCCTGGAAGTTCTCGTCGCTTTTGTTGGACAGCTTTCGATCGTGGCTGTTTTCGAGGCCCTCCAGCTCCTCGAGCATGCGCTTCATTTCGCGCTGTGACTCGGCCAGGCTCTTGAGGTTCTGCTCCATGGCGTTTGAGTTGCCTTCGCCTGAGGCGCCGTTAGCAGACGCCGCATTAGCACCGTCCTCGTCGGACTTTTTTCCGCTGAGCAGTCGCTGACTTCGGTTGATGGACTCAATGATCTGCTTGACAGATCGTCGCTTCTCTGGCGGCACCGGTTCTAGTGGAGCTAGGGTCGACTGCTTCCACTGTGGAGGCCTGGGGCGATAGATCTCTGCCGAGAATTCCTCCGTGAAGTGCTTGGCTCGCGGTGGTTTCTCGATGGGCGCTGGGTGGGGGATCTCTGCACTGGATGGGGAGATACCGGCTGCTCCTTGATCGACTTCTTCACTCACGGCTAGGGCAGCCGCTTCTTCCACTTGTGGAATGTTCTCCTTTGACTCGGAGATCTTCAGCTGGGGCGGCTCGCTGGCTGGGCTTGGAACGTTTGGTGACACATTTAGAATCTTTTCTTCGACCTCGATGTGCTTCTCAGAGGGCTCTGCCTTGGGCTCCTGCTTGGTTGAGAGGTTGGACTCGTTCTCGGTGACTATGAGCTTCCTGGCTGCTGGCAGAGGCGAGGTGCGCTCTGGTACCGAAATTCTGTGCTCCCTGACTGCAGGAACAGGAACCTCGCTGCTCACGGTGTTTTCGATTCTGACTGTGACTTCTTGGCGTTTTGGTGTTTGCGACGCATTGGAGTTCACGTCGATACCGATTTCTCTGTGGTTCGTCTCTGGAGAGGATGGGGGATCGGCCTCGATCTTGATTTCTCGCCGCCTCATCGCTGGAGTGTCTGGGGTCTCCACGGGATACGAAGTGTCGCGGCGGACTGCCGACAATCTGGGGGAGGGTGGCGGTGCAGTTTTTGGTAGGTTGGGCTTAGCTGCGATTTTGGGCTTCTCTGGCGATTCCTTGATTTTGAGTTCTTCCACGGGCTTCGTCGCGGGCTTGTGGACTTCAATGACCTCGATTGTGGTGGTTGTGACCAGTTTTTCCGGGGACGATCGTTGAACCCTCTTCTCCGGCGACTTGGGCCTGGCACCGGCACGGAACGTTGACACCCTCGACGGCTCGGTTTTCTCCGGCGACGAGCGGGGACTATCGACATGCACAACAATCGCTTCCACATGTCCGACTTCCTTGGCCGATGTACCCGTCGGCTTCTCAACTACCTTCACTGGCGAGTCCTTCTTCACGACGACCTCTTCTTCGTCGTGGTCTTCCTTGATGAACAGTGGTTCCGCATCGACAGGCGCTTCGATGTCCGCACCTGAGGGAACAGTTCCGTTCGACTTGACTGTGGAGGCGGCGTGAACTTTTGGTATGGTTCCGTTCTGTTTTGGTGACTTTGTGGCTTCAAGGTTTGTGGTGATGACTGTGGTTGTAGTGGTGGTGCTGGTGCTCGCGGAGGATTGACCAACTCGCTCGGGACTGTCGGAGTTCGTTGACTTGACAAAGCTTTCGATTTCCGCTGTTAGATTTTGGATTTCGAGACGCTCGTCTCCCTGAGGTGATGTGCTCCTTCCTTGCTTGTGACTTGGGGTTGAGCCAGCACTCGAATTCTCTTCTGTGATTATTTGATGCACCTGAAAGACAGTCAATTGTTGGATTAATTCACCAGGCATTGGGTTGGGTGGTGTGAGAAAGCGTTGTGAATAAAGGAAAAAGGCGTGTGTCTTCAAATTGTTATCGTTCAACACAAGGTTTGATTTAATACGAGAATCTGCTTGAGAATACGCTCTCTGGAGATTGGACGGAACCGTCTGAGCCCTGAGGTGGGTTCCTATTCTTAAATCAGAAGACTGAAAGAAATGAGGTCACACGCTGAGAGTGTTTTCGAAAACCATATTTCAAGGAACTCAGTGAACAACGAGGTCTCTGACAAAACAATAATTGCACTCAAACCTTAATTGAATTCTTCTTGTGGTGATTGTGATTCAGTGCGATACCTTAAGTGTCGAGTTCGTAGACTTGAAAGTGATTACTGAGTAGTGAAGTGAAAGGTTATTCCTTGGGACTATCTTAGCTGAAGCTTTTGATATTACTCAATTTCCATTAAAAAACAACTTAGAATCCTGACAGGACCATGTGCTTCCTCTGCCTTGTCAGCTGTAAAAAACCCATTGGATGCAAATAAGGACTACAACTACGCACCGTCGTTTGAAGGATTCACTAGAGATTCACAGGCCACTCGATCCTCCGCCATCGGCTCTAAGTCATCAGGATTTATGCCCAGGCGCGTCAATGCGAGTTTTCGGACTTGCCCAACAACCTCCTTCTGCGTCTGCCAAGGCGGCGCATTCCTAATGGAGTCGCATTTAAGGCACGGCTCGGAAGACGTGATGATGGACACACTCGTGCCACGTGTCCAAATCATCAATGCATACTCTTTTCATTAGGAGAAGCATTTGATCAACATTTAGTTCCTCGAGTATTGTCGTGTGTGTTTTTATCCCGGAGAGTAACTCCCACAACAGCAGGTAGAAATCTCTTCTCGGCAGCTTGTATTCGCGATCTTATTCTTTCGGAAATTACCCAAATTTCATGACCATTGGTGAGAGTTGGAATAAATACTGAGTTGAAAACCGCTGGCTTGGCGTTAACACTAAGCATTCCAAGCTTCTGATTACAAACCTTCCAGGCGGTTTCAATATTGATCCAGCTTAACCAGTTCTATAGGAAAGCTCAGAATTATTTGTTCTATCTCTCGTGAAAAAGACTCCGAGACACCTGAACTTCTCCACCTGAATGGAACTCCACTCCTCCACTAGAGTACATTGAACAGACATAGAAATTATCATAACATTTAATTTGTCCACGTTGACCTACATTTCCACATCTGCATACACGGTCACAAACCTATCGAGTTCGCGCTGGACTTCCGTCTGGGAGGATGTGAGGATGACCAAACCACCTGCTAAGAGCAGATGACTTACCCTAAACTCTCCCAATGTGAAACACTCCCCTCTGTGATCGAATTTCTTTCGTATGCAAGAAGATGACAGAATTTTGGAAGAACTATAGTCTCACATAAGAATAAAATTTAAAGAAGGAAAATCTACGAGATGAACAGTCTGACTTCAGCCCACATTGAAGCTGTGTTGATCAAGCCGACACTTTGTGCATAATAGTTAAGCAATCTATAGAATGGCGTGCATCTCTATACCTACCGATTTCCAGAAAACCTTAGACACCATCAAAAGGATTGCAATATGGAGAGCATGAGTAAGAAAGGAGTACCACAAAAAATAATCTCGCGGTACTGCACAACGGAAACATCATTGATTCTCTCACTTCAAATACAGGAGTAAGCCAAGGATGACCTACTCTCACCTTAACGGTTGACTGTTGTCCTGGATGAAATTATAAGAGAAGTCTGTGTGCAGAAATAAGGAATAACATGGAGTCTCCATCAACAACTTGGGGACTCTCACATAAGATCAGCGACATGCATGCTAAATTAGAATAACTCGTAAGGTAAGCACGATGCGCCGGATTGGAAGAATGTATGCAGAAGACCAAGGCCATGAAAATTAACACTTGCAACAGAGATGACAGTCAGCGTAGTAGTAGATGTTGATAACAAATTTCAAAGAGGAATGGCACATTCGGACAACTACAACCTACTTATATGGACGAGTTCCCAAATTTCCAGAAACACGAAGCTCAGAATATTCACCTAGCTCATGCGTCAAATCAATACTGATACACAGAACAAAACCTGGTTGATTTCGAACAACATCATACAGAAATACATCAAAATATGTCGCCATACAATATGTCGAATATTCCCTCCAAGCGCCATCAGGAACCTGGATCTGTTAGAAATGAAAAGAGAGGAACCAATGGTGATACAGATTAAGAGAGGGAAATGGAAGCACTGCTGTTTTGGCACTGCATACCTTTAAGGACTCCTCACTGGAAGAGGAGTGATTCGCTATGTGTGCTCATATGAATATCATTTTATAGAATCGAAGCGCAATCATAGACTTTCTACTCAATGACTTAAATGTAGGTTGTCTCCCGACGAGGAGGAGCTTAAAACCTCTTCTTCTTTACGTCTATGGCTCTTTAAATGACTAAACATGGAGAGACGGCACGCACCTTTTCGCACACATTGCGGATCACTCCTCACTGGAGGAGTCCTTAAACGCTTAGATTCTTTTGAACGATTGCGGATCGGAAAATAGCCGTCAGCATTACCAGAATGGCGTTAGAATGGAGTATCCCAGGTTAAAAACCGAGAGGTCGCCCCATGAACAAGTGAAGACGATCGGTATTCGTGGAACTAGGAAGATGCCACCTAACGAAAGAATAGTTTGAAGACGGCTGCAACCAACCGTGTGAGATAGAAATGTTAACTGGTAGCCCTATGATCCCAAAAGGAGTGATAAAGGTAAAGAAGAAGTAATAAAACTTTCGTCTAACAGGTTACACACGGAAAACCTATTAAGTTGAATATAGGTGTCCTATGTAATGGCAACAGCCATACCCATGTCCAGTCGACTCAATGCAGACTCCCTAAAGGCCCGTTCATATATATGTGCACCGAACTGCGAACGCGATCTTTCAGAAACAACCCTTTTCCAGCAAATACAAGCAAAAAGATATGTTTCTCGGTGTCGAAAAAGGTGATGATTTAAGTCTTAAGTCACATGAGCATTGTTCACTCGCCACAGGAATAAGTTGGACAATTTTGCTTTCTGACAACGTCCTCCTTTAATTGTAGAGTGTGTTTATTATTGGCTATGATCTGTGCGGTGATGTCAGCCAACTAAATAAACTGTAAAGACTGGCATTTTTGTAGAACAAAACACAATTAAGTTATAACTATGCCTATTGTACACAATAAAAATAGAAGAAAAAAAGAAACCTTGAAGACAATAACCCAAAAATACACGGCAGTATCTAAAACTGAAGCATTGTGCACTGTTCGCTATCAGAGCTGAAATTCTTACCAAAGTATCTCTCGAATTTTATCTTATCTCATGTTTGCTATCACAACAGACCACATTATATACATTTTTTGTGTTGCTTCTCCCCCCAGTTTTCAGGTAAAAGATTAGCGAAATAAAAACAAAAAGTACACAGACGATTGCAAAGCACACAACGTCGTGCTTCGTGCACCTTACATCGAACAAGAAGTCGCTTCGTGATAACAAAAAAAAAAAAACAATACGAATTAACTGAAGATTAAAAAGAAGCTTGAAGAAACACACAAATTTCAGCGTTTACCCAAGTATTCGTTTGAAAAAGCCTCCGTCACTAGGTGTCCAGACCTGGTTCTGTGATGGGCATGCAATTAATGATCGATTACGATTACGATACGCAAACGTTTGAAATCAGAACACTGCCAGTTTTTATTTGATGTTTCGACAATAACTACTTACCGGAACTGGTGGTGGTGGAGCACGTCTCTTTTTGCGGGCAGGATGTTTCGAATGTGATGCACTCTCGTTCACAACAACAACATCGTCGTCATCGTCATCATCAAAAGGATTTGTGCTGGCCACACTTGCTTGAGATGATCTACATATACAGGGTTGAAAAAAAAACAACAAAAAATAAATTCCATTAGTTAAGTGCCGCAGATACGTTTTCGAAGGCGGATAGTCTTGCAAACCACACGTACACATAGAGATGAGAAGGAGGAGGTTTGGGGGGCAAAGTGTCTAAGTGGTATGTTGGCGATAAAAACCCATGGAGTGCGTATTCTGTCTGTGTCCGATACCCGATGTTTATTTATTTTTGCTAGAAATTCGTACTGTTTTTCGAGATATTTTCCAAGGCGTTGAGTGCGTGTGTAGGGGAGACCATTCGCAACGACTTTGCGCAGATTACATCATTATTTACAGTTTTTGGTTTATTTTAGTCAGCGATTAGTCAGATGTTGAAGTAAAAATAAAACACCGTTAGATACGAGATTAAACATTCTTGAGAAGTTCAACAGAGAGTGGATTTTATTGTCAATCTCTGGGCGCCTGACAGCAAATAGAAATGTCATGCGACTAGTGTACGATTAGCGGCTGACAGTTGACAGAAGTGTCATTTAGAAGAAGTCCGTCTATTTTCGCCGGAAAAACCCGACTATAATTGACTTCAGTAAACTTTAGCTTATAATTCGAAAAGCAATTGCTGGGCGCTTTGTAATTTTACTTTGCTTCTGGATGCCTTTCTTTCGGTGCTGACATAAGATTAAATTTGCTCTGAATATTAAAGATCGTGATTATTTGTTTCTTGACTAACAGAACAGGATATGAGTAGCATTTCCTTGTCATTCTTTTGCGTTTCCGACCGTTCCTCAGACTGTCGCTTGGAGCTTCACTTTGAGACAGTTTGTGCGTCGATAGATTAGAAAGTTTTTTAAATTAAATAAAGCCTGGTTAATACTGGCGAGAGTTTTTTGAAAAATGTTCCAACATTTATTATTTTACTACATGTTAATCATAATGTGCAGAGATTTTGTCTCTAAATGAATGAGAATATGTTATTTTTTAAAAATCGTATGAAACTGTTTGAAGTGTTGTACTGGACATAGATCTTTTTATGACTGAGCACACTACAAGTCTCTTCAGAGCTGTGAGTGCCAGCTCTTTGGATGACATATTGGTCAAATGTCTAAATGAAGAGTAAAATTAAACAAATTGTGTCAAATGGAACTACGTGAATTTAGATGTGAGAGAAAGTCAATAAACATTTGACGTTAAAATGGAAAAAGGAATGGAACACCTTTACTTTTCTCGGCTAAATTCTAGCACTATGAGCAAGAGAGAATAAAGCGAAGAATTATCAGTATATTCTTTGAATTGAAAGTACTTTTAAAGAAGCCGCCCTGATGATAGCTAACAGTGCTAACCTTAAAAAAATTCGTAAGTGGTCGCCTAAAGGTTAACTTACATAATGCGATGTTCGTTGAGATTTCTTACTGCAGAGCACAGAGCATTTATGTGTTTTTTCAGGGGTATACAATCTCAATCAATCTACAACAAAATTGGGGCTGTCGATATATAGTTAAGCAGGTAGGCTGACTGCAAAATTGTAGTTAGGCGGCAATGAAATCTTGCCGCACTTATACCATCTAGTCCATTGTGCTGTCAGTTTCAGCTCGTTGTCCTTGTCGTGTTCCTACTTGGGATCGATGGATCTTACGAGATTTCTTCGGACATTCATCATAGCTTTTGGTGACTTTGAGTTATTGTATAATGGACTTAAGATCTATTTTTTTTCTATGATTTATGCAAGTGCAGGGCATGTCGAGATTCAAGGTTTGTAGTAATTTTTTTTTACGTTTTTCCCTGCAGATTCTGCAGAAGTCGTTATACGGTGTTCTAAGTCTTCTGGCTGGGCTGCCTATGAGACAGCGTCCAGTTACTTCGGTATTATTTTACTTCTAACTTCCCTGTCTAACTCCAGAAGGGATTAAGTCCTTCTTTACTGCACCCCTTTGCCCTGAAAGCATCTGACCGCTTTATATTTTACCACCTCTGAGTTCATCGACGCTTAATGGCTCAACTGTCAATGCATAAAACAATAGATTTAGAGTCTATTCGACTCAAGGATAGTCGGATGGCAGCTCTTTCAATAGCTATTACTTTCGCTTGGAAAACACTGCAGTGGTTCGATTGCTGAATTACCATGGAGGTCTCCGGTGGACTGGTTTATGTGCCTTATCCTCTGAGCGCATCCGAGTAAAATTCCAATAGAATTGCGAGCAAACTTAGCTTACCATAAATGATGCTTCCAAGAATTTAGCCAACTAGGCTTCAGCAATACGAATTTTTTGAGGTTTCAAGCCAATTCGACTTACTCTGACTTGTGCCTTAATCTGCGTATTTGGATAGTCAGCTGCCTAAAAACTGCATGGTCTACAAAGAGACTAGCTTCTTGAAAAGTAAGAATGACGCTTCTTGTTTGTGAGACTATTGTTGATGGGTGCTGGTCCGACATTGGCTGTCGCAACTGTTTGGACATTGATTCCTTGATAGTTACCGGATAACATGAATCATTGCTTCTTGTGTTCGTTAATTTCTGTCAAAAGATACCGGTTCCGATATGACCACCAGTTGAATCGAAAATACCCCCTTTAACATTAAGACGTCGCTCTTATCTGTGCTCTGTTCAAAGGGAAAACGTTGTTGACTGTTGTTACGTAATATATATAGAGCCACACGCACCAATAATGAGTGCTTTGTTATTCAATAGTTGGTGCGACTGTGTCCTTCACTTACTGGATATTCTTGATGAGGTTATAGACATTTTGGAATTCGTTCGGCAAACACACAGCAGAGCTGACTAGGTTAGTGTACGTTAAATGGCTGCCAGCGAAATCGTCCGCACACGTAGACATTTTGGTCCATTGTAAATCATACTACCACTTGATAGACAACTTCAGTAATAATGACGTTAATTTGATGCGAATGGCAACTGCTGACTGGTCCAGAAAGCCTGCATAAACTTTGCTTTCACTGGAATTCGAACGTGGGATCTCTCTAATCATGGACAGGCATTCAACCAACTACGCAATCCATAGGAACGACTTCGCTTCGATTGTTGAGGGGTATGCATCTAATTTTTGTAGGTTAACCATAGACAGCATACACTCTTTACAGTATTTGTGCCAAGGTAACAAATCTGGAGAAGACACATCAATGGTACGAGCAGAATGTCAAGAACTAATGTTCAAAGTAGACAAACTGGCCCCTCACCTTTGAATTTGTATTCAAAATGTACAGTGGATACAGTGGATACTTAGAAATTAGAATCACTATATGCCTGAAGTAGTTCTAATTTCAGGACATTTTTCCACTTAAAAAGTAAAAGAAGAAGAGTGCATCCCTTCCCCTAAATGTATTTTCAAGCAAATCCCATTTATTAAATAACAGAGTAGCATATAATCAGTAAAGTTTGTTTACTGTTTTGACTTTATTGAACTTAATACAATCACGTCGGTTCGTAGTGGAATTACTCACTCTTGATTGAGTTATTGACATTTTCAATGGCTGTAGAACGAGTAATAACTATGGTAGACAACATCGTCTTCGTTCTTATCATCATTGCCACTGAGGTCATCTTCAAAAACATCAAGTCAGAATTTCTGGAAGAATCGAATTTCCAAAAGTTCTTATTTGTGAGCGTCCACTGTATAACGCTTTTCAGAAGACAATCATTGTCATAGGATTAAGAAGAATACTTTCTGTCTTGTGGTGTACATATTATACAATCCAGCGTTCATATCAAAATCTGATAACAATAAATTTCGCAATTCTCCTGCTATCCAGAGTCCACATGTCTTTTGCCGATTTTCTTTCGATTCTACATGTGTCTTTAGCTTATCTTCAAGTTGGCAGTATATTACAATATCGTTAACTATTATCACGAGGAAGACTGAAGATATGAAAGTAACGTCTTTTAACGTTTTATGGGCGATAGTCTTCGCTAGCAAACTTCAACATCAAAGAATCAATTAACAAGCATATTAAGAGGTAATATGCATGAATAAATGTTGCCTCAGGCCTGAACGTCACGATTTGCTGGTTGGCGTGTTTGATTGCCAATTCACATTGGAGATGTATGTACGATAAAGGGGAGAATTTTGCTCCATGTAATATTATTTCAAGTGGCTGACTTTTAACAGATGGGAATCGTATATAAGGTTTTCGTATATAGACTTGACAACTTTGCATTTAATTTGTGAGCGCACTCTTCACTTATCCTATCTAAACAAACTGTCACTGTCAGTTTATTCAGTAAGCTCAACATTTTTATCATGGTTAAGGTCTGCAAATTACCAAGGGCTGCACGTTTTCTAACGAAACTTGGAGTCGCTGACCGCAACTTTAAGAGCGTCAATTCCAATTTTCGGCCGTAATGCTCGCCAATAAGAAGTTTAGTGCAAAAATTTAAGTTTACATATTCGCTTTGTCATGTTGCCGAGTCAGTAAAACAACGGGTTGGTCGAAGTGTCGAAAATATGGCTGCCGTTCAGGCGTCCGTAGCAAACGATTCAAATCAGTCAATTTTACTGCGTTCTCAAGAATTGGCCATCGCTCAGACCACATAATGGCGTATTTTGCTTAAGGATCTTGGTGTACACACATAAAAGATCAAGCTGTCTCAAGAATTCAAGCCGATTTGTTGAGTCCTTTTTGGCAAACTCTAAAGGGAGATTTATCGTGAGGTTTGTTTTTGACAGACTACGCGTGACTCCTACTCCTGACTGCTTTGTATTTTTTGTTCAGTATAGCTTGGCAAGTCATGATGGAAGACTCACACCACAACAGTGTCTCCAAATTGTTTTGCTTTATTATAAAAATCAGCGCTCTGTGAGAAAGGTTTTTTTGACTTAAACTGTATAGAGGGGTTGTTTTGACCACCACTGTTAGACGATCGTGGAACTAGCCTGACATTATCTCCGTTGAGTTGAGTCCTACTTTACATAAGTGGATGATATTCGACTGGTTAGACCACACCCAGCACGTAGTGAAGAGACTATAGCAGTTGTAGCTGCGAGTTTACCCGAAGACCGTGACGAATGGATTCGTTAACAGACTATGTGCTTCCTTAAATTGAAGCACATGGTCTCGGTGAACTCTGATTTCAACAAGACGGCGTTGCGAGCCATAAAGCGCTTTAAACCATGGATTAGCTGAAAAACTATGATGTGGATGTACTCCGGAAGGCAAAAATCCATCGACTACACTGGCTCGACTACGAATAGCCAACAACGCTCCAGCAAAGAGGGTCTTCTAATCCGAGCCTCCTGGTTCGAGAAGGAGAGGAAGACCGAACCTCCGGTACAGGGACCAAGTCATCGTGGATGTAATAGCTTTGCCTTCAATCGGCCTGATAAGTTAGGCCAATTACCTTCGATTTGGCCGCGTAGATCGTGCGATATCATACATTTGGACCATTTTCTCTGGAGTTACATATGAAGAGTCTCTGATCTTTAGGAATAACACAGCTACAATCGAAGCTTTGGAAGCTAACATCACTCGTGTTATCTGCGAGAGTCCAGTCGCTATGCTTGAACGAGTTGCCCAAAATTGGACTTTCCGAATGGATAACCTCAGTCGTAGTCGTTGCCAACATTTACCTGATATCATTTTCAAAAAGTAAATGAATTGTTCATTTGATAAGAGATGGCGCTTGTTTTATTCCATTTATTCCATTGGAACATGCGTTGGAAAGCTACTGTCATTGTAAAAAGTTATCATTGAAAATCATGTTTTTCTGATCTGACAGATTAAGTGCTGTTCTACGTACAATTTTAAGTTCACTCTTGTAAAACTGATTTTACCAAAACTATTAATGTGTGGTGCTATGACCGTCCTCACGAATAGTTCGACCGAGAGTGACCTCAAATCAACCACAGCACCAAACTTCCCTGGAATCCTTTATTTACTCCAGCAAGAATGGATACTGAGCGGTGACGGTTTTCTCTAACTTCTCCTCCACTGATCGTAGATAAGAACGACGTAAGAGAACAGTGATTGCAAATAATATCCACGATCATTTTTAAATTTGAAACTCCGTTTAACACTCTCAAATTTATGTTTTTTTGCATTTTAAATCAAACCTCACGAAGAATCACTCAATGTGACGCATAACTGACATAGAACAAAAAGACTTAAAACAGAAGTATATTTGTTCATCAGCAAGTCTTGACATTTGCGAGCAACAATCCCCCTGACCTGCCACATCATAGCTCACTTAAGATTCCTCGTCGAACATCAAGTCGCAATTAAGTGTCGGTTTTATGGTTCTTTTATGAGATTCCGGTGAATTTGCGGTGTAATGAGGGGATATCAAGTGATTACATGTAATAACTCCGACAACTGGTTTCTATAAATACCACATAAATACGAAATGATGTACGGGTCGTATACGTAATATTTTTTATTTTGTTTATTTCGATGGGGTTAGAATGAAAGGTTAAGAACTATGTTAGTTATACACTACCAACTACATGCCATGGCGTATGAACCTCTCCCCTTGTTAGTTACCCAAAGAATAGTAGATACCACGTGAAGAAAGAACCCTTAAGTGTGTGTTTTTTCTCTCCACAGAGAACCGACAAGTAAAGGAAGGAGAAACAGAAAAGAAAGAAAAAAAACCACGACGAAACTCAAAAAAAGGCGACATCACATAGACGGCAGATACAACACGTGTGTATGTTGTGTCCAGTCACAGTGACCGAACCACCAAGCAACAAAAGAGAGAGCGGAGGATCCGCATTGACTCACCCTCGACTCATCATCCCCAAGGTGTCACTTTTAAAATCATTATTACGTACTGGTTGCGGGGTTACAGACCCACCATACACATACCTTCGGGGTGGCGGTACTGTCAGTGATTTGTTTGGCGTGGAGGAGGCACTCGGACCGCCGCTGGTCGTGGCCGTCTGAATTGTGCTGCGGTATCTATCGTTTCGATTGAAACCAATTCCGTTGATAGATGAATCCTGGAAATGGCCACGGAATCATTATCGAACTTAAGCTAAGATGCCCGCCCGTCAGTGGCTTACCTGATTGGAGTTCCTCATGTCCTGCAGTGAGCTGCGGTATGTGGCATTCCTCTGGAATGCGACGTCCCCTCCGAGGCCGTTTGTTGTCCCAGTTGTGTAGCGCATACGCGGATCATATGTGCTGTAACCGTTTTCGTTTGAATAGATGTCCCGTCGCAGTGGCGGTGGGCTCTCTGATGTCTTATTTATGCCCAGGCTTGATGATTTCTTCTTCATTCGAAACGATTTGAATGCCCTGAAAATGAAAATGGAAAATTGAGAACGATTCGCAATTCACTTTCGCATTTCCGCGAAGCGGTTACAAGTTGATCTTCAGATCAATTGAGACGACGAGCAGGCACTCAAGGAAGTGTGCTGCACTACGGCGCACTGGGTACAGTGAAGCGATCCAATTGAAACAATTACCTTGGGTTTCACGTAAGCCATGCGATGATGTACAGGGTGACACCAAAGCTCTGGCGGGGGTGGGTAAATGATTCCGTGGCATTTGAGTTTGCCGACTCATTGGACAGTATTTGCATTTGATCTTGTTAAGCAGGCTGCCAAGCGGCTTGACAAGCCGGCAAAACATCCAAGGACCACAGGCATCAGCAGTCTTAATGTTTGAATACATTTGCTCTAAATGATTGCTGAGAACCATTGAAGCTGTTGTTCTCCGTCGCGCCAGTCAGTGATGAATACTAAGACTGACATTTAAGCCAAGCAATTCAAGAGCACGCTATCCACAGAGTGACTCTGTAACAAGTCGAACCGGCTCTCTGCGTCGCGTCAGGTTGTGCAGAATGACTTTCATTTCAGATCGACACTCAAACGACTTTCCCCCTGGCCACCCTGTGTCGCTGAACAGCTATCAACGACGAACTTCAGTGATATATGAACACACCAACAACGTCCATTACGGCTGCACATCAATTGACGCCATAATTGTTGTGCATGATTATTAAGGCTCACATTCATCTTGCCAGCAGAACTGCAGATCTCAGATGCAACCCATTAGATATTAAATTCTATCCCACTCGCTACGTAGATCATCGCAAATGACTTGAATTCAAGTGAAGATTGACGGAAACGTCAGGGGTTCAATGCAACAGAACCGTGGTCCTGTGGCGACTATGTCAAGTGGCGCGGGGTGGCTAGCTCAGCTAGAAGTACGTTGCAACTGAATTGTGACGTAACAGATACAGAGTGAGAGAGAAAAAGCAAAATGATCAGCTTTCAAGTGCTAGATACACACGAAGATGAAGATGATTTAGCATCAATTTAAGCGCGACGTGTTGTTTTGTTTGCCACTTGACCTCATAACAGAGGAGCTGCCACAACAGACGAGGCAGGTTCGAAGCGCTGCGACAGGGTGAGCTGATATGTTGTGGCTGGGTGTCAGGGTAGACAGTGTCTCGTGTCGTTGCGGCGTGGCGTTGACAAATGAAGTTTAATTATGTAGACGGTAATTTGTGGCCTAGAATTGAACGTTAATTTGACAAATAGCTCGAGAAAACCTGATGCGTGAACTCGGCATGATACAGAGACAGTGATTGCTTGTTGATTGGATTGAGTTTCCACTTGGAAGGAGAATTTAATCGAAGTGAATCTGAGCTTGAAGTGAGCAGAAAAGGGTGAACCAGTTGAACGAGCATCAGGAATTCTACTGCATTGGTCTATGAAACAATGTGCGATCCAGCGAAAGAGGTATCCCATTCGTGGTTTCGGATTTGAGTCCTTAGAGTACATTTACATGAACTAAATCGGACAGCAAACTTTTCCATCTTGTCGTCAGGAGAGGTGAGACATAGGAAAAGCTTCACCTCCCTTGCCTAGAAGATGGAAAAGCTTGCTGTCGAAATTAGATCGTGTAAAAGTACTCTTAGCAAGCCAAGCACTTACTCTTTGGACTTGATCCCGCGGTAGGATCACGCTTGGCTAGGTCTTTATCGACGGGATGTTTGAAAACACATCGGGAGTTGGTATGACTCCCCGGCGTATTCCTCCAGATTCCTTAAGGAACGCCGCGGCATTTTTGGTATCTCTTGACAGAAAATTCTGTTGCCGGCGTACTCACGGGTATCTACACCATCGCCAAACAACGAAGTGTGCTATGGCTGACTGATGAACCCTTCTGCTCCGCCTGTGGTGAGAACGATTACATTGCAGATCACTTCCTCTGCTACTGCTTCGCCTTTACTCGGATGAGTCCAGGCTGCACTGAAGTCAATACGATCGTGTACAAATAAATCAAAAGCTGTTATGATGTGTCGCGACTCACTGAGGTGCAGTAGATACACTCTGCTGGGTTCCGGGCCAAAACTCAATCGGTGGGAATAGGTGAGTGGACGAACTGGCCAGGCAAGGATCTGAAATGGACAGCAGACACATCACCGCAACCACCAATCAGTGCATTATACCGGATTATATATGACACAACAATAGCAGAACGAAACACGTCTTATATTGCAGAAATCGACTATCAAACGACAAGCTCAACGTGGCCAGAGCTGGCGAAAAAGAAGCTTGTGGCATGGAAAACGTGGAATACGGAGTACACAGGTTATAGGTAGGCCTAATGTGGCCACCGTGGCAGCAGGAAGATCAGATCAGGAACAAATCTACAAAAATGCCTTACTAACCACTGTTAATTTATTTCGGCATATTTATTCCAAACCTTCAGAATCGATTAATACACCCCCGAAATGATTTAAAAGGGTGTGCAGAGGTCATAGGAAGGCCTAGTATGACGGCTGTGACAGTTGGAAGAGCACCTAAGAAATCTATAAAAAATGCCTTACTAACCACTGTACAATTTTTCAAGTAAATAACTTGATGTCGGCAGATGCTTGCCAACGTTTCAAAATCGATTAATACACATGAGAAAACATGGAAAATGGTGTACAAAGGTTATAAGTAGCTCTAATAGTGTCACCGTGGCAGCTGTAAGATCAGCTTTTATTGACGAGTGCCGCTTTCTTTGCGTTGAGGTCGGAAACTTTCCAGACAACTCGTACTAACCACTATCAATTTTACTTTACGAAACTCGATTCGTATGCTCTTCGGAGTGATCACAGGACACTGACCAATCGGAACAACGCTCCGGAAATGGAATCAGGAATCCAGCGATCGACAGGACGAAACCAAGATGATCCAGTATCTGCTTTGCCACTGTCCTGCTCCCCAGAATCGGCGTCTAGCTTCGCTAGGCCACAGCTTCTTCACAGAAACTGCGGACGGGAATGCAGATTTATCAGTTCTTGTAAAGCACATTAAGACATGACAGTTGTAGACTTGTGTACTGCACAATTGAAGAGATTCACTATTGGTCTCTTTAGCCTCCGAGTAAAAAGGGGGCTCAACCATAACAGTTCCCTTCCAAAACCTAACCTAACTTGGCCTATTCGGATCAGTTGGCAAATATTTGCTGTTGATGTGCTGAAAGCTGATGGTGTAGGCTTCTTATCAAATAAGTCACCAAGAAATATCCATTCATTGTTGGTTGCTGAATGCTTGTACAAATCCAGTTCCAGTTTCCGAGTCCGAGAGCTTCAATGCAGCTGTTTAAAAAGTCAACCACTCTGAACGTGCCCGAAGCCAACAGTCGAGGTGGTATTGCCGCAATAATATCGTACAAGTCATCAAAGTGCAATTGTCTGCAAAGTCCAGGCGGCCATTTGAATGATGTGCATTCGTCAAATTATGGACGAGATATGTCAAAAGTCATCGAAAACTGCTTGAACAGAATCGAATCCCTTCAGAACTCTCATGAGGCACATTTGAGTGATGCCATATTGCATTCACAATAGCAATGAACCATGCCTTACTGACACTTACTGTAGAAAGCACAAAATGGACTAATACTCGCACCACACAATGTCTCTAAGTCAGAGGGGGAAACAAAATAATTCCAACCGCAAGTGCTACACGACAGCAGATTTGTTTAATCAATATCCCTCAGCCTGCAACTATTGACAACACAGGGCACATTCATAAAATGTTACGGTCAGAAAAATGCTCTGGCACTGACTCAAAAAGTCGTTTACCCTTGAGGTGCTGCACCATTTCACCGTCGAACCACCCCAAGATCATTAGCCGATGCAGTCTGCCCACCCAGACACGTGCAAGTACTGTGCTCGTGAACATACACCCTCCCACGACCATATGTTGTGTGAAGAACAAGTGAAGAAAAAAACCATTTGTTCACAGTTGTTGCGGTTGCCAAATGGCATGCCCTTCTGAGCAAGCTTGGAGCGGTGCCAATGACGTCCAATAAATCAATGCACACTCACAAATATTGAGATGTGTATGTGTGTGCATTTGCAGATAGTAGTCGAGTTGGAGTAGAGAGACCAAAAGTCAATATTGCCTTGTCTGGCACGGATACACCCATACTTCGAGTTCATCGTCGAGTTGTGGGCTTTTCTTTGCTTGTTTGTGAACTGATGTCGGAGATTGTTTACACGAATTCGTTCGATAATTGTTAAGTAAATACGAGTACAAGCGAAATCAATTGGTTCACACTGGAGCACTGATAGCACTTGCAATTGTCTTTAATTAAACTGTGTGGAGTATCGTTAAGTAATCAGGCGGGCAGAGATTACGAATTCTTCGGAAACTGTTTCTGCTGTGTGGTGTTCATTGTTAAAGCTGTTGGGGTGATTGATGGTTTTTTTTTTTAATTTTAAACTATCTATGACTATTATGGGGATCCACAGTGAAACAGTGGAATCGAAGATCATATGATTTCTTCACTTCATAAATCGGCGCAGCGTTAAGAAAAACTACTCCCGTAGCTTTGAACATTCTCCTTAAACTTCCGCCGATAGACTCAATCGGCAAACAGATAGCGGTCACATACCGAGTATTTTAGAACCAATATTTGTGGTTGCCAGGCACTGTGATATTCCAGAGAATTGTGAAGCGGATTAACTTAATAGAAAGAATACTAGCTCGGGACTTTTCTAGGTTGGGCACCTGGAAGCCGTGTCTTTTGATACTGGAAAATATCTATTGAAGATGAAATGCTAGTTCAAGTAAATCGTCGAAGACATACTGGCAATCGAGCCCAGACGATTACACAGCCTCATCAGAATGAGTAGGTGCGAGTCGGTGTCATCACAGGAACACGAAAAGGCGCACAAGCGGAGACGAACCTCCACCAACGTGGCTTGCACCTTTCTGATCGACGACATCCTCTGTTGCGTTGTCCCAAATTCTCGGATTGGATGGGAACGAAAGTCATTTCCATCGTAACAGCTGCGCTTTTTCTATTTGAACGAGATGTCACTTAGGAGCTTATTTCCTAAATCATCTGGCAGAATTCAGCAGCATTAGTGACAGCTCTCTTCTCGTTTCATCAAAGCATCAACGGGTTGAGGAATAAGGTGGACAATAGGCATAATCTGGCCGTGGAAATGTTAAGTAGGCGAATTGAAGGCGATTTCAACGCGTCCTATTTGCTGCAGAGTAGACATTGGTTGAAAGGCGGAGCTAGTTGTCCAGTTTGCCAGAAATGTCAGGTTGTGCTGGATGACGATGGACAGGTGCTTTCTGTTTCATTAAGGTGGTTAACCAGCTTCTCGTCAACAAAGGATTTAGACACGGCAACGCACTGTCATGTGATTTCGTTAAGTTTAAATATCATCCTGGAGAAGGTCGTATAAAACGTATACACCAACGTTGGATGCACAATCTTCCAGAAGTCCCTTCAGATGTTAGCAAGAGCCGATTTCAGTGTCAAATCAAGTCATTTGCTGTCAATGATACCGAAGCGGCCAAAAAGGGTCTGGCGGTTAATGAGGGCAAAACAAGGTATGTGCTGACCTCAAGAAACGACATACAACAACGACGTCTTTTACAGAGCATCACAATGGGCTGTTATAATTTCGGGGTAGTTTTGGACTTAACCTACTTTGGCTCCGTAGTAAAAAGTACGAATAGCATCATCTCAAGAGTAGCTAGGTTGGTACGAATTGTTTATTAACCTTATTTTTGCATTCTTCGCAGTTTTCCATACACTACATACGCCACTCTCGAAGTCGCCCTCTAACTCGGAAACATTTTGATCTGCCGTGACAATTCGACTTAGGGAGAGCCCTCTGAATATGGGTGGCCTTGGGGACTCTTGGGCTCTCTTTGACCAACAAGTTGGCTTGTGCCGGTTAATTTTTGACGTACCACCACCATGAGACCGCTAAAACCATATATTACGTTTGAAAACATTCGGAGATTTATCAGCTCTACACCGCAAAAGTCCTCCAGCTCACCCAAGTACAAACTATTTCCTTTTCTTTGCTTGGTCTGGGCATTCGTAAAGCAGATGTTGGATAGATTTTGTTTCTTCCTCAACTCTATAGCTCCTGAAAAATTAGTTATATGGTAAATTCAATCGCGATCCACACGTGCCTATGGCACAGTGTCCGGTGAGAACCCCTTTAAGTGTTCGCACAACTCTGCGACTTAGGCAGATCCGTGATTTTGATCTCTTTATATTTATCGTCGGCTACAGGGCTCTTCCTATTGCTCCATGTTGCAGACTGAGCCATCGAGTCAAGATGTTAGATGCTGTGGCTTATATTGCCGATTGGCTATTGGAAAAAAATAGAGATAGTTTTATTAGCTTCGTTGCGTTCTCTTTGCGCGAGTGCTACTTAGTGTATCGCACGGACTTCAGCTTCGAGGATGTTGTATTCATCTCTTAATGGTAGCAAATGAGTTATGAGCAGTCTCTCGAAGGACTAAGTCGACTCTATATAAGAGACTGGTGATTCCAGAGTTCCTGTACGCTGCGGTGACATGGACAATCTTAAAAGCGGATAAAAAAGTCATTGGTCTCTTCAAGAGTAAAGTTCTGGGTGCGGTCTTTATTCTGTTTTCGTTGATGGGATTACTGGAAGATTTAACCGTGAACTGTTCTGTCTGTACGGCGAGCCTCCTTGACATCTACCAATCCAAAGAATAATGTGGCTGGGCCATGTAGAAGGTATGGACAACTCAGCTCAAGTCCAAATAATCTTCCGCGTCTGAGATGGCGCAACCATGCAGAGAATGGCTTCAACCAACATGGCGTGCGGAACTGGAGACAGCTAGCCAGAGATGGCGTTGAGGCTGATATTGAGGCCCAGCCGGTATGTAAAGCAAACAGTTTTGGTCTCGCTCCTTCATCCTAGTAGCAAACAGTTTGGAACTAGAATGAAGGAGACAAGTCTTCTTTCACACGATCATCGTATTTATTTACATTTGAGAGACTCTCACGAACAGTGAAGCAGTCTGGAGAGTTGAGGAAATGTGGATGGCAACGAAGCACACGATATTCTCGTCGGAACAGGCACATTTTATTATGAAAGCTTGAAGTTATATTTCTTTTGAGACGTCCAATAGATATAGCTCAGGTTCTTCCTTTCTAAACATCAAGGATAGTCTCTGTCTGGTTCTGGTTTTGTGATCACATGAAGTTCTGAAGGATCCCACTTAGTTCGCCTCTTTTCGAAGATGAATGCGGCTGTCCTCGAATTTATTCAATTTGCGCCAAATTACAACCTAGACTGCCACAAAACATTGTGCATACATGCCCAAATATCATCTTTCAACTCCGCTCGAAGTACAATCGACTCCAGTTCACCTCCACTGAATACGACTAAAAGAACCCAAATGACAAGACTTCAAAAACGTGGCTGACAACAGCTGTCATCAAACCACCAAGAATCAATCAGACTCGGTGTACGTGTCCAATTCCCATGCGTGCTGACACACCATTATATTCAGATTTCCAGTAGAGACCACTATAAATGTCAATATCCTTCGGAACAAGGTACGGTTTCCCATCGTCAACCGTCAGGCCATAAAAGTAACCACTCATTAGTTTTATCGCCACTCGGAGTGGGGTTGAAGTTGCCATCGACTCCCGCAATGGGATCGTCTCATTTTAATTTCACGGCAATAAAAGCGGCCGTCCAATACATTCGATCATACGACACATCAAAACTGAAATAAGGCCCATCCTACGAGCAATAAATCAACCCCTCTTCAGTCCAACACCTGTACAACTCGAGCCCCCACCCCGATTTGAGTTCCAATTACCCAGTCCCATCATTGGGCCAATTAAACGCCCTTCATTTGTAGCCAAACGGTAAGTGAAATAAAACACGCTATACACGGTGTATCGATTAATCAGCACTTACCACATGTCCTTGAGGCCGCCCAATGAGAAACTGCTTCGCCTGCCCTGGCCATCCTTGGCGCCCTTGTTGATTTTCCAGAATCTCAAGCGTTTGTGATTGTCATCCTCGTAGAATGGATTCAAATGTTCCGGGTAATTGTAGACGGACACTTGACTTGTGGAACGTCCGTTGCGGATAACCACCAAGTCACCGTTAACACTCATCGTGTGTTCTCGGTGAGTGTGCTTCCGTTCGCTTTGCTGCTGCTGCTGCCGATGAAATTGTCTCTCCTCTAGACTGCTGTCGAAGGCCTTTGTTGGGGGTTCCTTTGTGGGAGTTCGTTTCAGTTGCTGCGCGTCTGCTGTGTCTCGTTGGCATGTATGAATGAACGTGGATGCGCGGCTTATTATTCAGTCATTAACCTGAAAAGAGATGGAGAACGAGTTAGTCAGTGGAATGGCATTGTTGATCGGTTGCATTGCAGAGAATTTGAAATTTTGCGAAATGACGGTAATTTCACATGTGCCTTACATAACTGAGCGCGAAATGATGAAGACGTAAAAGTGATTAATTAGGGCAACTGAACCGAATTGTAATCGTAAGCGTAAGCGTATCTCATAAGTCGCACAACCGTGCACAAGTGGAGCTCTCAATGGAACCGAAGGCGTGCAACGGTGCGGCGCGCGGCGTTGGAGGTGCACCGCTTGAACGTGTGCACAATTGTGGCTCTTCCTCTCTTTCGCTCTTGATTGCGATCAATTTGCATTGTTGATCGCAAATTGATGCGCACTGAAGCACTGTCTTCGTGACGCTTGAGCGGGAGGTATACTCGGCCATATCGTTGTCGTGCTGATTGTTTAGTAATTCACTTGAATTCCCCGAATGGGAATTGTTACGCTTAATGGCCGCAAAGTGTTGTGACGAGTCGCCAAGAATGCATTTTTGAATGAACCCGAGACAGATTAGGAAATGATGGATGAAGATTAATGTCTTATTCGTTTGTAGTGCTATGTTTCGAATGAGTGTGTAGGGAGAGCTGAATGAATTCAGACATCGATTTGGTAGTTGGATGATGCTTTGCGTATGTAAATTATATGTAGTCGAAGAAAGAAAATGCCCGAAGTTTTATTTGACATTCAAAATTGATTGTGTTCTTAGTTCGGAGAGTTGCGGGCACGTATACGGGTTCGCAATCGAGGTCCAGGCCACTCATATTGAGTTTAGCGAATATCTTTCAAATTAAAGTTGACTCCACCTCCTTTTTGGATGGTTTACATTGTCTGTCACTGTCCTAATTCCACTGGAGCGCTTGCTGGAATTTCTAATTTACTTATCAGGCCTACGACTCGTCGAGAGTCTGTGCCTGAGCCAGTGGTTGCCCTTCGCTGACGGGTTCTGAGTACGCTGCTTCCAGTCATTAAGACCAAGCTGTATTGCGTCGAGTTGGTTATGAGTTGGTTTCTATACCAGAATGGATCGTCCTCTTCTTTTTAAACCAGGAAGCACGGATTGGAAGACCCTCATTGGAGCATTGGTGTTCATGCGCTCGATGTAGTCCAGTTAGTGAAGTCTATGGATTTTTGGCTTCCGGACTACATCCTCATTCTGGCATAGGTTACAAAGTTCTCTGTTACATCTCTTCCTCCATTTACGAATAATTTTTCTTTCGTGCACCAAGAATTAGCTCAGCTGTTTTGCTGATGGTCCAACTGGCAAAATTAGAGTTGTGTAGAGCATGATTTTGGTGCTTCGAGTCAGGAGTTTCGAGCCTAGTTGGTTTGATAAACCGAAGAAGCATCGGTTGCCAAGGGCGATTCTACGTCAGATCGTCTCTTGAATGTCGTTTTGTGGAGTTCACGTTTGTCTCGAAGTAATTCTACCTGCCGATCGTGATTTTCTGACCCAGGTGGTATGTTTAGGTGATTCTTGCTCGTCAGCATGTACTTCCTTTTTTCCTCATTCACCTCAATAGAATTCAGTTTTGAAATTCTCCCACAGCCGATCATGAAGATTTCCTTGCCGGTCTTCTTCAGAAAGTGCGTATATTCTGATTAGAAATGTGATGGGCTTTATTTCAAGGCACATCATGCTCGCGTGGGACTTGGAAATTCTTCGTTGCAGAATCTTCACGTGAGTATCAAAATAATGAACTCAACTCCACTCTGCATGCATGACGAAGAAAAATTTCCGAAAACACGATGTACACAGATCTGTCAGATTGATATTCCTGGGGTCTCAATGACGTTTTCTGTTTAACTATCCACTGAAGTGGATGTCGAATTCAGCATCAACCAACAAACTCAACCACCTGATGAGGGACTGAACTCATCTGTGTTGAACCAACTCCTTCCGATATGATCAACGCAAAAAGAACCAAAGATCGGAGGACTAACGAGATTTTTGTATATCCTCTTCAGCAGGATCTTCTTCTTCAGAATGTCAAAACTGACATTTTGTAGTTCGTGTCTGCGTATGCTATGTATGACATTGAAATCGACAAAAGTAATTAAGAGTCGATCAGCACCTTGGCCTTCTTGGGTCTTTCTCTCAGTGTGAATATCTGGTTAGTGTTGATAGAGACATGTTTCATTAAACTAGCACACAAAATGGCAGAGAAGAGATTTATCCTTCGATAGGTTGCGAAGTTAAAGTGATCTTCAGATCTGTTGATCGGGCTGACGATACTTACATTCCAAAAATCGATCATGCTTTTCTTCGTATTTTTTTATTTTCTGCACGATCTTGCCCCACAAAGCATTCCCTGCTGCTTTGAAAACTAACTGCCCGCACTAGCAGCTTTCTTAGAATTCCGCCTCGTAAAATTAGACTTCAGCATCCTCACCTTATCTAGGTCGGAAGACCATCGATCATCGTCTAGAGTAGCGCATTCTGCCAGACAGCAGTCGTTCGATCCTCAGCGCCGTTTACCAGTCTGCAGAAGTGATACCTCCAATTCTCAATATCGACTATAGCTTTACTACCAGTTTCCCATTTGCCATAACGTCCTGGATGTTCAATTCTTCTAACTAATTGGCATATTGTTTCCATTGTATTGTTTCTAGTCTTGAGCTAAAAATCACTATTTCTTCACAGTGATTGACAAATCGCAATCGCTATCGCAGTCACCGATCGACTGGTATTCAAGCTACGATTGCGTTTCAAACTGCTACTTTTCCAGCTAATTCTTCCTATTTCTTCACAATCCCAGTCCCAGTTTGGAGTCATGAATAAAACCACATATAGATTCACCCAAACAATTTATGATGTCCGTTGGTGGAGTAGGTTTTTGCGTTGCTCATGCTTTCTGCAGGGTCAGCGCTCAAATCTGGCTGGAAATATCCTTTTTTTATAGGCAATACTACCTTTTTGTGATTTTGTAACAAATCGCAATCACAGTTATAACTGCGATTATAAAGTCGCTAACTTCTCTTATCGATTCATCCTTTAATAAGACTTACGAGTACGATTCTTTTCACAGCACCTTTCCACCCGACTTTCATGTTCTTTACTTCTGAAATGCGAGGTATACTCCTCTCTTTTCTAGCCATAAGCAGGGTTCCTTTCTAGACTCTTCTTCCCTTCTTATTCAGTGCGAATGTCGATTTTTTGAAAACGTGTACAGCCAGTTCGAATATTAAGTAAACAGCATAAAGTTTTCTATGTTCTCAATAAAAATAAAATTTTATCGGATTTTTAACAACATAGGCAACTTTATGTTGTTTACCTAAAAATTGTACTTGGAGCTCACAGTTTATTTGGTAAACTCAACCTAGACACGGGTCAGCCTAAACTTTTCCTTCCATTCCATGCCTCTATGAGTTCATTGCCGAACTGAGTTTCAAATTTCCTAATTGTATTCATCAGACTTTACTGAACTTTCTTTTCCATTAAGTAGTGCATTTCTCCAATTCAGGGCAATAACGCTTCCATTTCCTAAAAAGAGTCCCTCCTTCACGTCAACAAATTGCCCTCTGATGCACATAAACGTCATGGCGGTTGTACAAACAAAAGCAGGGCAATGCGCACAAGCAGATTGAATTTTGTAAAAGCATTTAAATTTATTTTTAATGCCACCTCGAGGTCGTTAATTCCTTCATTTGTGAACACACATTTTCATTGTCTGGAGCACGCCGTAATGATCAGTTCTATTTTGACAACCGAACGAAATTTCGTTTTTTTCCTTTTCACTTCCTCCTCTTGAAAAGAACAAAACAAATCTCACAATTCGCCTCGAAAAAACAACGACGATTTGTCACCATTCGTTTCAGTTCTGATTTATAAATGACAGATTTATGAGCTGCCATGTTTCGCTTGTCATTTCTGCATCGCTGTGCGCGCGCTCATTAAATATTCCCCCGTGATGGTGCAGAATTGAAGCACAAATTTGATAGCCTTTGGCAGCTAACTAGGAATATGTAGAAACAAAGCACAAGCAGAAACAAGTTGGAACACTGTGACTTTGATTGTTTACACCAGCCGCAAGACTCGATCGAACAGTGATCGCCGATCGGTGTGCTCAATGCGATCAGTGATCAAAGTGAGCTATTTGTGCTCGATTCAGTGGCGAAGGATTCGCATTTTTTCGTGAGGCATTCTTGCTTCTATAAAAATGTAAAATAGCCCAAGGACAGTCAGTCAGTCAGAAGGAGAGCAGAAGCGAATAGATACGCAAATGTTTTCAAGTCGATTCTAATTTTAGCACTTCACTAAGTATTTAGTCGAATATGGTGGGTATTGCGCTGAGGAATCTTCGGTACAATGTCTGCGCGCGGATCGATCTGATCTGAATGCGAGGAGTGTTGTGATCGGGTTCAGTGATCTGGTGTGGATCAACTCAGGAAGAGATGAGCTCGACGACGGCCGAGTGGCCTGCCCTACAAGCAGAGTTATCCAGCAGATTATCGAATAAAACACACTCTTTCTTGCTTTTATAAATAACTTTATGCTAGTCGTTTATTGTTGCTTCTGTAATGGTGTATCCAATCGCAAAGTTCGTAATCATTTCCGTAAGATCGCTTAGTTCGCGATCAGTGAGATTCAATCAATTGCTTCAGTCAATTTGAGCACATTCTCCGTGTTTTATTTTAGGTTCTCTGAGTGTGTAGTTCATTGGAGAAGATGGATATCTCGAGGCTGATCACCAGAGAGGCGACTGAGGAAGAAGGGCGCAAATGAAGAGGCTTCCGCATTTTCTATGTTGCGCACTAGACTTCTGAAATTGTGGATAGCAGAGTCAAATTAAAAGCACGTACACGGCAGGTCGATCAGAGATCCTTATATAAATAGGCTTCTGCTCGTATATTCCTTTGCAAAATCAATGAATGATCGATGGAAGTTTATTAATTATGTAAGAAAAGAACAAAATAGCATTAGGACCACCATGAATGTGTGGAGTTATGTCTTGGCTTAACTTGAGACTTGAGCGGGTTTTGATTTAAAGTGGAATATGCTCCGCCAACTGAGGATTATTCAGACTACCCTAGGGAACAGCTGTACTAACAAAGTCTGTAACAAGGGTACCCTACAGGGAGGGCTCTCCTTCTACAATCGCAGTTTCACGGAATCCAGCGCAATCGAAATTACAAATAAATCAAGGCCGAATAATTTGCAGAAATTAATTTTAAATATTTTTAGTATCCCAAATTGGAATAAGAGGTGTGGTCTATGATAATATGGTCAAAAATAATAGCTGCATATTTTCGCAGATTATTTAAAGAGAGATTGTACTCGACGAAGGGTGCAAGTGACTCCGAAGACTTCTTCGTTTTCGTTTCGTTTCTTTCCTCAATCCACAAGAGTGTGCTGATGGAAGTAATGAAGATGGATAGCCATTGACAAGGAAGTCAAGTCTAGTAGCTACAAGAACAGATCCAAACTTCAGTGCGCACTAGACTGTAAACTAAGTTTTTCATAAGAGAAATAAGAATAAGAAAATGGCCTAAATTTTGTTAAAGAGTGTTTGCTTATACACACTAGCACAAGTGTGTCCCTATCTGAATTGGAGTGGGGCACTTAAGACGGCAAGCAGGCTATCAACTTTAAAGTGGCATCGAAAATGTCGGATAATAGACAACAGTCGAACCGAGCAAAATTAACAAAATTCTGGGTACTGTAGATCGCAAATATGAACCTTTCAAAGGGCTAAGTTGCCTAATTTGGGAACATCGACAGAGGCATCAAGGCGATTCAACAGGTCATATCCAAGAGTCTTGTATTGCTGCCAATGACTATGACGGCATTTTGTTCATGTTGTACACTCGTCATACGTAAAAGTTTTAAGAATGATATTGTTGCAATTATTTTTTACTAGCAGTATCCAGGCCTTTACCCGTATATGCTTTTTTTTTTGTTTTGATATCTGGCCTAACTACCAACTGACTCCGCCATGACGCAAAGGAGTCATTCCTCAGCTGGGTGTATAGATTCAATTCCCTAAATCTTTAAGTCGCTACAAAACTGATCCGCTAGATTCTTGAGCGTGAATAATGCATCTCCGATTACTCTCGGTTGTTGGACAGTTCTTCTCGTACAGTTTTCTTCGCGAGATGGGCAGGCGAGCCAGAGGATTCATTGTAGCACCATTAGGATCATACAATGAAGATCAATCAGGGACCGTCTGCAAAATTTCATTTGATGCTCCGAGTCACGTCTGGTGGCTCTTAGGCGAGCCAGAGGATTCATTGTAGCACCATTAGGATCATACAATGAAGATCAATCAGGGACCGTCTGCAAAATTTCATTTGATGCTCCGAGTCACGTCTGGTGGCTCTTGCGGTTGATGCCGACTAAGGGAAGGTTAAGCAAGGGTCTTGGGAACTCGATGAGACTGACCAAGTACGATGGTCCACTGTGAGGGCCTGCATCCCAGGGATATAGGTTCGAATGCTCTAGACCTGAGATTCATTCGATCCACTTTTGTGGCGGATCGATCATTGAGGCGGGGACGTTCAAGTGGTGCTATGACATAGACCTGAGTACCTCAAATTTGTTTCCTGTTCCGTGACATCTCGAGCCTTGAAGATTAGGAAACAGTGTAGCACGTATGGGGGACATATAAAATAGGTATTCTTGAGACTGCTAGGTCACAGATAGGATTGGTGTATGTGCGAGCTTGGATGTGTCTAATGTTACCCTATTTGCATGCTTCTGTGTCGTTATTGTTACTTTACTTCTGAAACTGTGTGGAATTGAATTCAATTCGATATCAACCAGGATTCGTTTAAATCCGGCCAGAGCTATGTCCCGCCATGTGGGCGTACCAGTTCAGAAAGACGGTCGACCTTGTCAAACAAAGTGAATAAATAAGAGGAACAGAGGTTTTAGTGACGATTGATTCCTGTTGTCGTAAAGTACTATCAAATTACAAGAAAATCACTGTCCAATGTGTTTAACTTCCTCCGATCTTTTCGACACCCTTCCTCTCCTACTTTTACTCGTACTGAGTCATGCATTATTTGTATCGCTTACCACGTAAAAAAGGTCAAACATTTTTCTCTAAATGGACAATTTTAACGCTTGGTCACATGATAGACTCCTTCATGATTCTGTTGCCAGTGCCATCTCTTCAACTTGCTCTGTGACGTACCACTTCCGTTTGAGACTTTATATATCACCCTTTAAGTAGAGTACCAACTTTCTGTGCTTGACTACTGACTGAACTCAAAAAAATTCTCCAACTGCTTAAATGAGTCCGCCTGGTTCCATGCAAATGCAGTCACAATCGTCGTGTGTGCACTTAAATTGCTAAGCAAACGCTTGTTTTCCCCACCGACCGACGAGCCAAACGTCTAGACAGATGCGATTCCTACTCAGACAATGCTTCCCTGTCCGACTGACAATTAAGTTGATTTAGTAACAAAAGTATCTACCGATTAATCTAGTCCAGGGTTAATCGCGTCCAATTGAGTATCCGCCCAACTGACAATCTTATCAATAACTCCCAGTGTAAACGTGAGCATTACTAGTCGTTCCCACGACAATGGATCCAATCATCTCTGAAGTGTTGAAACACATCGTTGATTAGGTCATTTGCGTTAAATACATATTTATAGAAGTATGAATAAACAGCTAGCGGAACGCTCACTCACACTTGCAAAAGTGTGTCGGATCATTAAAATCGGATCTAGGCGCAAAGTCACACCCGACCACGTGGCCAGTCTTCGGCCATCGGCGAGTGTCTTTTCGATTTCTTGCGAATCTCTGACTTCGAGCACGATCCCCGCCCAATGTGCTAATAGATGTCAAAGAAAAAGACGAATTCACACAAAGGTGCGATGTGCGGAAGCAGTGGCGCGGTGCGGCTCGTCGAGAAGATTGACATTGAAACCGAGAGCAACCGCCTCCACCCACCGCAGTGGCGGTCGCTGATCGACTGGCGAGCGGTTTTTTCGTTTCGTTTTCGTGGCATTTCGTGTCGAGGAAAATTGTTTATGACACCCGTGTCCAGAGTCTCGCACTTGTGCTTACATAATTCGAACTGAAAATGCTTCTAGCTTTGAAGATGTGTTTTTGTTTGTTTAGAGAAAGCACTCGATGCGTGCTTGTTTTCGCAGTAATTTTTGGAGAACAAAATACGCACGTACGCTGCGAACGCGAACGGTGCACATGCACAGAAATGATCTATTTGTGTGCACAGTGCGCACCGTGAGCACACACGATGCAGTGCGGCCGTGACTGTCTGGCTGGGTAATCGGCTTTTTCATTGAATTCCTCGGAATGCATTTGAGTTCACTTCCAAAACTGAAACGACAACTATTGGCAGTGTGCCCACTGGTTGACTTCAATCGAATCGCATTAAAATAGCCGCGGATTGATGGATACACAGATACAAACGAGCACAGTGTGTGGCTTACGAGTTGTTTGTCGAACATGTTTGACAGCGTGATTCATGTGGGAGAGAGCTTTCCGATGCGAGTGGGTTCAAATGTGACGTGTTTTGCATTAACCGAATGTCACACGTAAATGTGAGCTAAATCGGATTTGTAATTGCTGTGCGTAGAAGCAAATAGAAACTTCTTTTCAGCATTTTTGTGTGTCATTAGGGTCTGATTAAAGTCCACTTTGTACACAATGGGACCAGCGAGCTGGAGGTGACGGCATCGTGAAATGGGTCATTCGGTGACTAAAGCAGCCATCTGGACGCAGTAGAGGAAGCGGTGGGATGGCGCACAATGAGAAACAATTAGAGTTCAGGCGGAATACCGCGAACAACAAGAAACAAGGGGACAACAGCTATTTTATGGGATTTGATACGTGAAGGGCTACGGGCTGATTCGTAACGTCACGACAATGTGTCAAATTTTCGGTCTCTTGTCAACAAATACGTAATTTAGAAGACTCAAATCTTTTGTTTCTGCAGATGGCAAAAAATACTGGCT
The DNA here is from genome assembly GCA_916610145.1 of Eristalis arbustorum. NCBI lineage: Eukaryota > Metazoa > Arthropoda > Insecta > Diptera > Syrphidae > Eristalis > Eristalis arbustorum. The sequence continues at coordinate 36,044,046 of OU744317.1, forward strand.
TCCAAACCCGGACTGGGCATGCAAGAACAACAACAAGCAAGAGATGATTACACGTTCCTTACCATGACTTCGATATACTTTTCCGGCGTTATTTCCCGATAAGGGATGAGTGGAATACACAGGCGCGGGGATCTAGTCCGAAACATGCACTGATCTGATAGAGATCAGAATCCCTGACTACGACAATGTTTTTCAAGCGGTGTTCCAGGCAGTCAAAGAAGCGACCAAAATTATAAAAACCTTGGAGATATCACCTTATCCTTCTTAAGGCCCATTCATATGAGGTCGCCGCGAGTTGCGAACTTCGCAGATATTGACGTTTCATTCATATGGAGATTTTTCATTCGCAGAGAACTACAGGTGCAAACTGACACTTCACTGCGAATTTTTTCGTCGTGAGTTTGTGGATCGCGTTTTCGTCTTTGGATTGCGTTTGTGTATCACGGATTCAGTTTGACAGTTCGCGGCGAGAATGATTGATTCGCGGAGAAAAACTTTCAAATCATTAATTAGGATACTTAATCTGACTTTTATTCGGATTTTTGTCTATGAAAAAACTCGATAATTCAGTTACAATCTTTTTGTATACCAAGAAGTTTAACTTTTTGTTTATATATGCTGGAAAAGGGTTGCTTCTGAAAGTTCGCGTTCGCAGTTCGCCGCTCATATGAATGGGCCTTTATTGACAGTCAAGCGACCATTAAAGCAATTTTTGCAACGGAGACCAAATCCAAGCTGGTCTAATGATGTCGCGAAGAGCTAAAGATTCTTAGCACGAAGCATTCCCTTCGCTTGGTCCAGGGACATAGGGACATACCCGGTACCGAAGCAGCAGATGAGCTTTCCAGGAAAGGTGCCGAAACAAACCCAACCCAGGCAATCATAAACATTAGCCCTGATCTGGCAGATGCCAAGGAGAACATCAATGTTAGCAAAGGAACGGTGAAAAAATCGAACCACCTGCCAGACCACTCAGCTGTTATGGCCCAAGTGGTGCAGTAGTGCAAAAAGTGACAAACTTCATTAATGCGATGACTACTCAGAATGAAGTTAGGTTAGGTTATTGGGTTGTCAGCGACATTGCCAGCACACTCAGACCATTGTTGGTCCATTTTGATAGTGCCGGTGATTTGCCGGATCCCAACGGCAAACTGGACTGGACCAGATTTGAAAACCAGATAAAAGCATATTAACCCTTGCTTTCATTGGGATTCGAAAATGGGAACCCTGTAATCAAGGAGATTGTCTGCCCACGCCATCCAGCCGTTTTGCTCAGGGCTGTAGTCGGAGCTCTAACTGGCCATAACCATCTGAAGTACCATAAAAACATAATGGGACTACCTATGACCACATTTGCTGGGACTGTTGCGAGGAAAAAGAAAGAGGTGACACTACTCACTAGCCATATAATATCGTCTCTGAAAGGTAACTGCTTACAAAAAATTGAAATAGAACCCTGGGAGAACACTTCTTTTCAGACTTTCAATACGACCAATTGTTTGGTGATAATAATAAAAATATTATGTCTATAACTTAATTCGTGCAGAGAGAGTGAGTCGGAGTACACTATTAAAAATTGGCTTGATTAATTCTTGGCTGCCAAGCCGGCGCAGTTCTTTTGGGATGGGATCCACAAATTGCCAGAAAGGGAAATAGTCATCGTTCCAGATGAGCAATACCTTAAATAATACTAATGGACGTGTTCTTCTTAAATAAACGTTCAAAGAAGTGATTCAGTTATAGACCTAATATAAATATAATACTTGTAGAGCGCCAGGGCCCAACTTTCTCACTCGTGTTGTGGTTGCTATTGTTCTCTCACGAGTGGAAGGGGGACCTACAGTTTCATGCCGACTCCTAATGGTCAAGTTTGAGTTTGAGCTTTTTTCTAGACAGGAAATTCTCTTTGAGCATAGTGACTCGAAAGAAGTGGAGCCAGGGATCGAACCTATGACGTCGAGATCGGGGTCGTTGCATATACCCACCCTTTTTGCACGTTTCTCCAGACATTAGGCTGGTTATACAACAAAAAAGGGTCAAGAAGAATACATCCTTCAAAGTGTATACGATGACTTAATTGTGACGGGGTTCGGCTTGTCAACTTACAGACCTAACCTCAACTAACCACTTCTGGCGGCAAAATATTACGGCGTATCCTTGTCAGAATGAAGACGTCAGGCCTTATGTGGTTCAGACTGAGAACTGCCTAGTTGACAGGTAGAGTCTTTGCTTGCTCATTTCTCCAAAAGTGGGTCCAGTTCACTTTAAAAGGCTTCTGCTTTTCGTTACGCAAGAGTAATTTCCTGCTCGTCTCTGCAAGTGATAACTGAATGAGTGATACCGACTATATCATCTAACCTATAGATCAAGCGGCACTTGTCGATGAACATTTTTGTATGACTTAATATTTTCGGTTCCATTTGACGGTTGCCTGAAACTGCAAAAGGGGTAGTGCACATGTCGATTAAGCAGTCGACAGTGAACCTACTGACAATTGCTTTTAGAAAATGCTGGACAACCAGACATGTGTCAAGAACTTGAGGCAAACTGGTGACTGCAAAAGCGCGTTGTTGCAGTATGAGGCTGAGTTAAAGAGTTCCCCCACGTTGGTCGCTCTGGAGAAACTTTGGTGTCGTGAACTACGGCAACTGTTGTAGCTAACTCGAGCCCACAATAGTAGACGCGCTTACGTTATAAACTATCCTCAACGTTGCCTGTTGCCCGAAAGTTGTTGTAAGTCTAACAACGCAGGATACAGATCCCAGATGCTTTCAAAATGCGACGCATGTGTTTGGGGTCTCCTTCACTTCTCCGTCGTTGGCACATAAACAAATAGTTTCTTGTTCAAAATCACCAAAAAATTGTAAACAACAGGAAGAAATTAGAAAAACAGTTTCAAGTTCAAACCAATAACTCTTCAAGCGTGAGACGCTCCAGCCACGAATGATCTAAGACTCTGGCCTGTATCTGAACGTGAATGGACTGCTTAACCACAGAAGGCAGTTATTTTGAAAATAGCACATTCGCATCGATTGGACGTGAATCCAATTTTGATACCGCTTCTCTTGACTTGATTTCATGCAAGTATGTGAGTTGTAAATTTACATGTCAATAGCCTATGACAATGACTTCTGCGGACTTTTAAACAGTGACAAACAAAAAGATACCGCTGACTGGCAGACGGAGTGAACCGTTCAACCCTCGTGAAGGTTGGCATATATGTCACCCACATGACAATGATTTGATTTATTTTGTACACAACACCAATATTTATATTCCAACTCGCATGGAATATAAGGGTTGCCCGAGAGTTCATCTCGGGCCTTGACAGCCAACAAAAGCCACCCCAAACACTTGCGCAACTTCTCAGATGTCAGTTCTTGGGGGCGCACAGGAAACGTAGGCAGATGATCAAATAATGTCTATTCATCACAAAACCACAAAAGGCCAGCCAATAAATCACCCAAACTTCAATCTGCTGCGAGACGAAAAAAATTCTTGAAATCTCCAAAAAAAAAAAACTTTTCCGCCAGCAGCCCAGGCTTACGTCAGTAACCAAACAATCCCATAAACCTGTTTTTTCTCGAGATAAACTAATCTCCATCAAACAATTAGACAGTGTTTTCTGTCCCCTCCGCGCCACGCTAGCCGGTGACAAATGGTGGCACAATGGCGCAGTTGAGAAGCACACACACGAATCTGTCATCGACTTCAGCAGTACCGCTGAGATCATATCAAGTGCTAATCGAAGACCACGCCAAATGAAATGTTAATCACTTGAGCCTGGCCTACACAGGTCTGGGCTTCGTCCGGAAACGAGGCTAGAACACGACCGTCGCGCCACCGAACGGGGTGATCTCAATCCGATCTTGTTTGAACATGAAATTTCAATAAAGTAGCCCACGAATGCAAATGAGGCAAAATAACGCGCCCGCGTGCTGGGTGGATGCATAAATTTCGCGAACCCGATCCCATTTGGGGAGGGGACTCGTGTCAATGACCAGAGGCACGACTGCGGCTACATTGAGCGCTCTCGTCGAGTGAAACGCTCAAGCGACATTTTCCGACATTAGTGACTCAGTTGTTAATTGTGTCACATGCTCGACGGGGGGGACGGAAGAGGGGAGGACTGTCAAATTCTTGCGAAGAGTCTAGACATTCGCTCTGACATCGCGTAGATAAGGTGTTGATTAAGGCGCAGATAGCATAGCTTCAGAGAAAATGTTGCAATTAAGAGGAGGCCTGAGTTCATTGATTGTTTCATTTAGCGGTAAGCAAATAAGAACTTGGGAGTTTCAAGCACAGTGACGATGAGATGGTGTTCCACTTAAGGAATGGCACCTGCCCTGTGGACTGAAAGATATATTTATCTCAAGCAAACAGTTTGAGCTGTGTGTGATTAAAGAACTTGAGAAGGCAAAAAAATATGTGGATGTTGACGCATTTCGTTGCAATTTTGGATAATTCGCCTAGAATTTCACTATCAGCGATAAAGGAGTGGATTTGGACTTACTTGTGGTACAGTCCCCCAGGTTGACTTGGGTAAACTGGCCCAAACAAGCCATAGAAAGACTAGAACTCAATCAAGCTGACTTAAGTTTGCTGTACGCTAAAGCGTCACGGAGCATGCAACTGCCACCTCTAAGAAGTTCCAGTGCAGAAATCTGTTGCCCTGCCACCAGACGGAGAAAACCAGGGAACATCTAATAATGGACTGGCCAAGCCTAGCCTGAGAAAGTCTCAAAATAATAAATACCACATAAATAATAGGAGCACTTTAAATACATCCCAGTTGTCAAATTTCTGAAAGCAGCACTTAAATTCTACACCAAATGAAAAGGGACAACGGATCCTTATGGACTCATCACTAGTTCTGTAAGCTGGAGGGAGCTATCGTCTCATTCATGTGGAAATAGATCATATCAAAGGCCGATCAGTGGTCAGAAGATCATTTCGTTATGGTCCCATCAGCAAACAGTGATAACGACTCTATATTTTTTTTTACTCCAGATTTGGCAAGAAGAGAATTTATTTATTCAGGTCGACAGAGAAGTATTTCAGATGACGTCGTAATATTGGTTTGAGTCTGGTCAGGCTAAAGTGACGAAATGAGTCGACTCTTCATTGCCCAATTCACTGTAAACTGAAACAAGGGGGGGTTAATAGAGGAACATTCCCAGTATTGATCGGTGGTTAATGTAAAACGTGGCTGATTGAAAAGAAAGGCATCTACAAAACGTATCTCCACGGTCGGAACCATAATAGCGTCATCAAGTTAGATGCTAGACAGTAACCGAGTGAAGTTGATTCACAAAAAAAAGAGAGATCTCCATCAAAAGCTACTAGGCACTCCTTCACTGTACGGCATTTAACTGTCATTGCAAGATTCTTTCTGGATCTTTCCATCAGGAATTATAACCCACCAGAAGAGGTCTTGGTTCCACGGTCCTCTACAACCGGCACTAATATTCGGAGTCACAGTTTGCTCTACAGCCCTAGATAAAACTGCCGATCGTGCAAGATATAGAGGTATCCGTCGCATTTGACGTACTAATTCCCATTCCCCGATTGAGTATGATCGAAAATCAGGTGGGAGCAAGAACTGCGGTTAGTCTTAATAAATCGAAAACAACTACGCACATTAATCCCTCTTCGAGAAAAATATCTCCTCTTTCTTCTAGTTTGGAAAGATAGTCAGACTCTGACTCAGACTCTGAATGGTCTTCTGCAAACTTTTTCAAGACAGATGAGTCTCTGCATCTTTCCATAGAAATACCTTAACTGTCGATTGTATCTTGACGGTATGGCTGCACTATGTACTATATGGTATATGTGGACCCGATATATTGAACCAACTGATGAACTGTAAGCTTAGAGTTATACGACCTCTTCTCTCTGATAGATGAAAACCCGCCTTTTCATCGCAAATGGTTAAGAGCTACCACGTACCTTACTGCAAAAACAAATTTAACTGTCACAGAAGACTCATTGGTGACACATCAAGAATATAGAAAGTTGGCCTGCATGTCCGTAAAATGGATCTCTCAAAAAATTGATTCTTTAGAAGCAGCGACGAGAGAGGAGGATTTCATGCACAATCTCTTCTGGTTTTTCTCCATGCAGCTTTATATACGTCCTACTAGTCGCTCATAACTCAAAAGTAGTCGCTCATAACTTCTCTGAAGGCGATGGCATGTATAATAGTTGCCGCTGATGGGTGACATATGACATTTTGTAAAGCGGATGCAACAATTTTAGCTCCGTTGTAACATGTCTATAGGTATGCCGTTCTTTACGGCTGATACGCAGGATCGAATTGTGGGCCACTATAGAATGACTGGAATGCCAAATGCCAAGCATGATCGAGGCCAGACTAGTCCTCAGACATTTTAAGCAGCTGCTATTAATGAACAGATCAAACTTTTTGGCAGAACACCCCTGTTGACTAGGCTTCATCACCGTCACTTCCACAGAAACTGCATCAATGAGAAAGGAATGGGCTCACTTTTGTAGCAATTTAAGTCAGACGCCCTTCTGAAGCCTACATCGCTTTCCCTTCGACCTACGCTCTAGAGAGTTATTCATCACTGAAAATTCAAAGACCTAAGGGGGATCAGGGCATTTCCTTCACTAACCTTAACCTTCTTGAACATACCAACTTGGCAAACCCCTTGGACAAGCAGAAGCCCTTTCGTTTGAACGTTAGGATTTGGAGAGAAGAATGTGGAACTCTAAATCGATTGAGCATGTGAATTCCAGGTAATCCAGTTGTGCCGGTCAAACAGGATATGTAATTATTGGAGCAGTTATTAATTCTGACGCTAAGATGGAATTAACATCGGAGCAAGGTTTCGAGTGTCATCAGCTCGAGAAATTTAAAAATTGTATGGCACTTTCGAAATTTTATGGCCAATCGTAAATTTTTCCTGCCACTCGAAAAAAATCAAACAAATGAAACGGGTGTTGGTCGACGATGCTTATTCACAGCTCTGTTCCTATCAAGCTCTTGTAGAACCGAAGCAGAAATTCATATCGAGATGTACACATATTCAGAGTCATGAATGTAAATCTCTCTACAAAATTCCACTTGAAATCCGCTGTTCACTGCCAGCATTATTAAAAGGCACGTTTCATTTGACACACATCATTTCAAAACACAATTTTAGCAATCTAAACATAAAAGCAATCAAATCAAAACGTCGACACTTGTCAACCTACGCAGAGATGAAGCCGAATGTACTATCTTCAAAGTTAAGTAACCAGCTGACATATACATTCTCAATCTGAAGTGGCGTCTAATTGAATTAGGTTACCAGAGATAGCGGTTATTTATCTCAAAAATGATATGTCATATCTAGAAAAAAATATAAATAGGGTTAGTCCTTAATGAAACTTAACTTGCACTCTGCTGTTTTAAGTTTATAGAAGCACTTTGTTGGGTTATATTTTATGTATGAGACTAAATGGAGTTGTTTTTTAGTTTTAAACTTTAGTGAACACATCCATTTGGTGTGACATTTGTGAAATCTTGTCATGGGAACTTTTGTTAGATTGAGTAGAAATTGCGGGGAGATGTCAAAACAAAGCCATAAGATAGATTATTGGGCTGCCAGCGAAATTGCCAACATACTTAGACCATTGTTGATCCATTCTGATATCCAGTCCCGTGAATTTGATCCCAACGGCAAATGGTCACTCGACCAGATTTGAAAAGCATATTAACTTTTGCTTTCACTGGAATTCGAGCATGGGACCCTTATAACTAAGGGTAGGCACTCAACCAACTGCGCCATCCAGCCGTTTAAGAGAAGACAGTCCCATAATTGACAGACACTTCTTAGATCCGACAGGAATGTCTATAGATGCGTCAAATTGATTGTGCTTTTGTTAGATCTGAACGGAATGTCTACAGATGCGTCAAATTCATTGTGCTTCTGGAACTTACAAAAAATTCCAACACCTAATATCATTTACTTACGTAGAGAACGACTAATTTCTCTCCCAATTGAGTAAGCAAAACTGAACGAAACTTAACGAAATTGTCCGAAGTTTTTACTATCGTCACGGCGTATAATTTGTGCCTGAATTTTGTCTATTTGCTTGATGGCTTAAGTTGTTTTAAAGTGAACGAAACTTAGCGAAACTGTGTAAAGTTATTGTTCTGATCACTACGTATCATACGTGCATGAATCTTTCTTATGTTTTCTAAAGTATCCTTAAGTCCATTGTGGAAGGACCTCAACTCTTGCGGCTGTGGTGAAAATATTCGGTACCTCAACGTCACAAGTCATTGTTGGGTAGCAACACGGTGTTTCTTATATAAAACTGATCAGTGAAAATGGGTGTGTTCGATTTCTGTTTCGGAATGTCATTGATCCACATTTGTTCAAAGAAATGCTGAATGCTGATGTGACAGAAAATGAATTCAAATGGGGCTGGACAGTGACGCTACGAGCATGCGATATGCCTACGATGAAATCAAAACTGATTCTTGTTTTGCAACTGCATGATCCCAGCAGTGTATGAACACTCCAGCAAGTTTGCAGTATCAGCAGACAAGTCACATTGCACCCGGTGTCAGCTAGACATCGAACATATGGGGAACAGATTTATCTTGTAATCGGTCATTCAATTCAATGCACTTCACGCGTTAAGCCATTCCCAACTTTCAACCAGTGCAATATTAACTTCATCAGGCCTTCCACAATCGACACAAATCTAATCTAATCTCAGCCACAACACAGCCGAGGACACGAACGACTCGACGCACTCATCCATTACCACGTCGCAAGAGGCTGAAATCCATAGCCAATGACAGCGTGCTCTTTTGGCAGAAAACAAAATCCATGAGGTAGAAACCAAACACACTCACGAGAGACTCAAGTGTGTACTTTGCCATCAATTAACGTCATTTAAAGCCAAATCTCTCTCATCGCGATAATTGTACCAATGTCCAGTAACTGAAAACAAATTAATTACATAATTGAGACTCCGCGACAGCAGCGTCTCTGAAAAGTATCTGCGCGCACCTACACAGCCCCCCACAGCCGCAGAGACTGCGTGTGCTTGTGTGCGAACAGGCCAAACGATAATTTAGGTTATCAACGGTGAGCAGATTAAAGGCTAAGCATTTTTAAAAAATTCCCTCATGACTGCTGTCTGCGTTGGTGTCTGTTAGATTAAAGACACACCGTCACCATCTCTCCGTATAAGTGTGTGCGTTAGCGAGTTTGTTTTTTGCAAGCGGTGAGTAGTTCTCCCTTTTTGTTTACTATAGTAACTCGGCGAGTTGTGCTAGCAATCCGTTAAGGTGTCACCATGCCGATCCGATCCCAATCAAGGCGAAGAATGCCAGATCCACGCTCTTGCTCTGTGCGTTTCTCGGTTGATCGACGTGGCAGTAAGTTAGACAGCGAACGGATGGATGCAACATGTCAGCACCGCAAATAGATATCTGTGTCATCGATTACTGAAATACTCAAGCCTGTACAGTGTGTCAGATGGTTGTGCCTGACTGGCTGCTAACTGGTTTGCGGTGTGCGCTCGGTCGAGTGCGTAGAATGCCAAAAAGAAAGGCAACCTGTGAAACAGTGAAGGGAAGTCGGTGCCGGCTACTGACGTCAGATGGTGGTTGCTTATTGTGTTTTCGCTTTTCGGCAGCTATTTAAGGTCATGGCATCAATTTCGATGGCTCGAAAATTGGACACATATCCGGATTTTGAAAAGAAAACGCGTGCGCTAAGTAAGAACGATGGGACGTTTAATTTGGCTTGAATACCATAAATTAACTTAAGTTTCCGAAAATGTTAAATCACTGGCCGAGGGCAGATAACGAGTCAAGGACAGATTGTGCTACCTACAGAGACATTTAATGAATGATGTACTTCGTTGAGTTTAATACACACACATCCAAACGTCGATCAGCCCGGTTGGAGTGATAAATTCACAGCACATACCGCTGATTTAGTTAAAAGAACGCCGATTAAAAGGAGTGCCTGTCCACTTTAAGATAAAGCTTTCCAATGCGTCATTACGGACATTCGGACGGCAGAACAAGACTTCTTTTTATTTAGCGCAGAGGAGACGGATCGCTTTAGACATCTCAGCATTGGAACTAGGAAAGAATCAATTTAAAGTGCTTACGACGCACTGAAGTTCGGTATTCATTCGAATAATACATAGTTTGCCAATAATAGGGGTGAAGAAAAACTCAAGTTCACCAAGTTCTATATGTATGTGGGAAGTAAAGCCAGTATTTATGTTCGCTCAGCCTTAAATTGAACGATTTTTGTGAAACCATTCAAACGAAGAACCTTACAGTATTTTGGTCCGATTTGGTAGTGCAACTTACACTGAAATACGTGTTTTTCTATTAATTTAATTTCCGAGGGAGTGAAGGAAACTTATCCCTTCTATCAATAAGTTGGTTTCGCCACACGTATTCGATTGACTCTAGAGGGTGTTGTAGAAAAACTTTTTTTGTCTCATCCACTCAGATTCTTCGATTAACTGTCTCCACTAAACCAATAAAAATATGAACACTGCCAAGGTCAGATAATTTGATAAAGATAGAAATTTCGAAAATGGAAAAGGTTTGGCCAGACCCACTTATTGACAGAAGGGTTAGGTTACCAGTTTGATGGCAATCATCTTCAATAAAAAGCGCATTTTTGTCTAGATCGTGTGATGACAGGTACTAATCTAGCACCTTGGCTTGGACAATTGATAGCCACTAAGTACAAATCCGGTATGGAGCAATGCCTGTCAGCCCACTAAATTAAGCCCGTGTGGACTGTGGAGCCATTGCTATCATTTTCGATTGACAGGACTAAATTCGTCCTGGACGTTCAACCTGCATTGGTACCACATGACATTTTATCAAATTTACTTGGAAGCCAATGTGATAGGCTATTCTATGGGGCCACGCAAAATTACTGTATATGCCAACAAGCAAGCACCGTTAGAGGAGTTCAGAGTCAGAGCTTAAGTACTACTCAATTCTGATCCGGTCCTCTCAAGACCAACCTAAACCTACTAGATAGAATCTAAAAGCAAGCGATTAAACTTATAGGAGGCAACAATGTCGCGGAGTCATTAGACTAGCTCAAACACCGACGTACCGTGTCTCGTCACTCTCAGTTTTATAGTTATCTAACCAATTTTATTCCTTATCTTCATGAATTCACCAGCAACACTCGCTTAGCCATAAATGTTTATCAGTTTACCCTTAAACCTGCTTGCAGACGCACAGTTAAATTTAGAGATTCGTTTTTCAGCCACACTACACCAATATGGAATGCTCATCACAGTCCAATATTTCCTACAGACTATAATCCGCAGATACGTATTTAATACCATGTGCATAGGTTCCACCTCTCGCCCAGTGCTGTGTCTTGACCCCGGACACTTATAGGTATTCGTATTCCTTGAGCACGTGAAATTTTATAGAAGTAAAGGAGAACATGCGAAAGGTAAATCCTAAAAAGCGAAACTGCAGAGTTCAAGAAAACGCTATTGGCAGTGGCTTGAAATAAGTCCAAAATCCCATAAGAACTTGCCAGATGCCACACACTGTGCCTGTGAATAGCATCTGCCATTTGACAACCAAACTGCATAAAAACCCCTAGACTAAAGCAAGTAGCTAATTAGTCTAATAACTAGATGTAATTAACAAAAATAACATGGCACCACAGATCCTTTTTGGTTGATGAATCAGACTTCTTTCTTGGTTCCACTCCTTGGCACCTCTTTATTTTTTTAACTCTAACCTTATAAACTTCTAAAAAATGTATAACAATTTCTAAGTCAGTTTGCTATATATGAATTCTGTCCACTTGTAGATTACAGACGTTGCAGCACTTTAGCCTGAACTTCTGTAGGCATCATGGATTTTGTGCCAACAAGTGTTGCCTTTGAAAACCCTTTTATTTCAAATCGTTTCTAAGATTGTCATTGTCACCATCATCACCTTCATGATACACTAAAGGGGTCGCGAGGTAAAGCACGCACTAGAAACCTCTAGACCATTCCATCCTCTGCCATCGACTCTAACTCATCAGGATTTATTCCCAGACGCAACCAAGCGAGTTCTTGAACTTGGTCCAACCATTTTCTCCTGGGTCTTTCAACGGCTCTTGATGGAGTTGCATTGTCATTGTTAACAAAATTGTATTGTTATAAAAAATGTTTCAACACAAAATTTAGTTTTATAATTTTAGTGAGTTGAAGCTGAGGTAAAAGCTAATACGTTCTACCGCCGCTCTAAAGCGACCGTATGATCATAAGGATACCTAAAGAACTCTTCAAAACAACACATGACAATTGATAACTTTGCAAATAGCTAAATAGTAGCCGAGGAACGAAATGGAGACTGTGTGCGTTGAAATTAATTGCGAGTAGCGTACCAACCATTAATTAAATGCACCATCTTACTTTACGATCTGTCTGCTGTCAAAGTCAAAGTTTACATTTTTATCACACTGAGGTTCACGAAATAATTAGAATTTTAAATTCTGAGTCGGTGGTCGCAGTTAAAGTGATTAGTCCCATGTTCGGTTATAATCACTCCACTAGAATGTGTGGGAGTGGTGGTGGAGGTTTGAATCGATAAATTAAAAATTGAAGGGCTCTGTACGGTGGGAATACACAACGGAAGAAGAAGCACAAGTATGGAAACCTAAGTCCGTTTGTGACATGAACCCCTACCCAAGATGTTTAAGTTAAATTTACGTCGCGAACAACTTGGGTCGCTGACTGTCCTCAGAGTTTGTAGTTTTGTAAAAAAAACTTTCTGAAATATTAGAGCCATCCATCCAAGTTGGTAAAAAAACACATGTTTTCTTTACTCGTCAGAGGACAACAGCAGGCCCAAGCCGAGCAGTTGATCAGATCCATCTCTCTGCCATTCATTCATCGGATGCCACGTCGTTCGTAGGAAGTATGCCTGAAACATAGGCATGCACTACTACTGCCCCAAGACGGAGAGCGTTAAGCTACAAAATGTCAACTCCAACTAGGTTGTAGTGGCTGACTGCTGCAGAGCAGTTACACTTAGACCAGAATAGGCCCATTGTGATAACTCCAACTATGTTGTTGTCGACTGATTTCAAAGGGCTTTCGACGTTTAATTGCTTCTAATCAAATGTCAGTTCACGCAAGAAATCACTCTTTGGAGGAAAGAAAGTTCGAGTTGTGTCTCTCCAAAGTATTGCGTTGTCACGTCTTTCAACGATGGCCTGAACAAAAACCTGCGTTATCCTACTTCTGGTAAGAAAATGGGAGGAATGAGAGGATCCTAACAACACACCCAATTACCAGCACGTCCACTTTGTGGCGACAATTGCGGGCAGGACCTAGCCTATGGAAAACCTTACAAGATCGAAATACTTAGATCAAGGACAGTTGAAGAACATTGTACAATAGGTTTTTGTTACGACTTAAAAAGTGGCAATTCCAATTCCAATTCCGCCCTCGGCTCATAAACATGGATGGCATCATTTTACGGCACAGAAACCAGTCTGTTTCAACAATCACGATCGAAAGTAAAACTTAAGAAACTCTTAAACTGGTGAATCGATATTTCGGGTCATATTTATTGAGACAATGACTGATGAAAAAAGGCAACAAGTAACCACTAGGTGTCCAAATGAAGGAAATGTGTGTCTCAAACCAAAACTCAAGCTGCAACGATTGATTTGCAATCCCCCTAGCGGTTACTTGCGTACCGCACGTCTGTCAAAATGCCACCCATTCTCTGGTATATCCCGATTGCGACGAAAGCTGTGATTGTGTAACTTCTCCGGAAAAGGTGGACCCAATCAGGTTTGCCTCTAGTCATGTATGACAAGAGTTGCTTACCAGTTCTGTAAATTGAACCATGTCTCGTAGATGGCGTAAAGAGGGCTTACAACACTTTTACAAAACGAACGACATGCAGGTACATTGTCGATTCGATGCCGATTTGAAGGCCACACAGCATGTCACGATGATCGGTATTCGCTTTAAGAAGAAATCGAAAATCTGTTCAAGTGTGCTCGGGGGGAAATCCAATCAAGCACAGCGCCTGGAGTTCCCCCCCGACGACAGCAGAAATCGATGGTGTCGCTCTGACGTTCCATAAAAAAACGCATACGAAGTGACACATGAATGCAACAAGGTGTCAAAGTCAACTGAGGAACACCAACCACGCATTCAATGCAATCCATCAACCGGCTTTTGTACCCCGCCCAGCACATGACTGGCTACCAGCTACTGGTTAAATAACAGCTAGTCAACTATAATTAAACCCTTTTTATCGCTCAATAGTTCCACGAAGCACGTTTCAGCAAAAACAAAAAAAACGAACTGAAACTGGCAACGAGTTCATTATCCAACTCAAGAACCGTCTTGTTTAAGTCTTCAATCGATGCTTACGACGTCAGCCGCTCTGACATTGACCATCAGATACCAGTTTATATGGCTCTGTGTGCATGTGTTGTGTGCCTCTGTGTTGTTAGCTTATTCTCTTTGCACAGGTGACACATCACTTCAATTCCGCACTGAATATGCACTTGAGCTTAAAACTGACGGCATTTTTGTGTTTTCATTTCTTTTCAAAATATGACAAACAATTTAAGCGACAAAAAAAACCATTTCAAAGAAATACCCGACAAGTCTGCTTATATTGTTTTTTTTTTTTCATCGAGCGAAACCGACAAAAGAAACAGTCCTAGACCGCTCCATTCGCGGTTCGCCTTTCGACTTGTATTCTTTTTCATTTCGTTTTTTTTTGTGTTTATTTTATTTTATTTTTGGCTATTTTTAGCGAATTACGTTCGAAATGGCAAAAATCCGAGGAGAGTACATGTTCACTCGTTTTATTCGCGATATCCGCAACGCACAACGTTTCGAAGGCCCTCCCCCCACCCGGCCGCCAGGTCAACGGGAACGTTCAATGATTTTCATTTTGATTTTGATTTTGATTTTTTTCGTATCCATTAGACACACACACACACAGTACAGACAGTGCCCGCTCAGAGGTTAAGAACGAATCATTTCTTTCTCATGCACCTGTTATTTATTATTTCACTTTGCTTCACACTTCAATCACACACTGGCCCGTTCACTTGTGGAGCTATTACCTCATAGACATCCCAAGGGGTTCTACGATGCGCCGCGCGACTCCATTTGAAACCGGAAAGGAAAATAATTTACAAGACACGACAGGGCACGGTATCTGCCGGATACTGGCGATAGTTTGTCGCACTGGCAAAAAGCAAAAAAAAACTGAAAACTCAAAACTCAATTGGGCAACACGAAGTGGAAGAACGGGGAAGAAACGAACGTGAAAGGCTTAAGAAACAGACTGTGATAAGTTATTGTGATAAAGAATTTACTTTAAGGTGTATACCCTACGTACCGAGACTGCTAAGTAGGGCTAGACTGGCGATAGACCGAAAACCTGAAGCCGAGCCGAACGCAGGCAAAATCGAATGATGTTCGCTAGACGTCACTGAATTATTCGTGAAATATTCGCGAGCGCGACTGTTTTTTCTTGCTAGACGTTTCAGACCCGGAGCAATACTAAGGTGCTCGAATCAATCTACTAGTCAGCTGCTACGTGCACCAAGCACTGAGTTCTCAGCACACTCGAGGTGGTGGGGTAACTTTTCCCAACGAACCACGGTCCAACATGTATGAGGCACGCGGACTGGTTCAGGTAATCGATGAGCTTTCACCGGAGACACAAACCATTGGTCGCAAGAGAAATTGAAAAAAAAATGTATTTCCCATACCGGGAATCGAACCCGGGCCTCCCGGGTGAGAGCCGGGTATCCTAACCACTAGACAATATGGGAGTTGAAAGAAGAGCCGTCAGTTTGCAATAAGAGGCACAATTCCATTTGAATGCAAACTAATTTGCTCGGTTTTGCTTGGACTCTCGTGTGCATGACATCACACCTTGATTAGAAATTCAGGCAGTGGAATGTTTATCTCGTAAGCGATGTGCATCTGTGTGCTGTTGTTGTTTTTGGCATTATTTAACAAATCGGATTAGTAGTTTGTGTATGAAAAGAATTTTAATTAAATAATGACACACCTTTGGCACAAGGCTGCGTAAAGTGAATCTGATGAACTGCTTCGAGATAAGCGACAGGCCAAGACAAACAGATGAAAAGATGAGATTCATGCTTTAAGTGATTTCACTGTTAGATACACTGCATTCATAGTGGATGATGTTGGCGCGTGTTTTATCTGCCTTCCTTGAGCCTTAAGTGGACAAAAAAATGAATATTTAAATAAACGCACTCAATTGTGTGCGGAAGATTCAGGGGAACGCCTTTGCCTTGTATTGCGATATGAACAACGCGACTTGTGGCAGAATTGATTACGTCAATACGTAGAATAAAGCATTTGTTGGGTCTTTCAGTGATTTGTTTTAGGCGACATTATGCTTCTGGTATCCGTTAAGACCTTTTTTATAATTAAACACACAAACTAAATTCGTTGGCACTTCATTATTGCCTTAGACAACGTAGTCCTATATTTGCTTATTGAGTATATTTTCATGTAAATGTTCCTCCTGACTTCGCCGTACAGAGTCAATTCTGATAGTGCAACCGATGTTTCCCCTCGGACTTTAGCAACACCTACAGGCTACTTTGTGAAGGTTGTGCACCATTTGGACCGTATCATCTAATAACGTACATTGAAACTCGAATTAGAGAAAAGTCGATAATGAAAATTATGTGACCGAAGTGCACTAGGAACATTTATCATAGAACGCTGATTTTCTTAGCACTGTTGAATAAGTTGGAGTTCTTTTGTTTTGATGATTTGTCAAAGAATACCATAAAGAGATGTGGTCTCTCAAAAAAAAAAAGTGAATCCCTGGTTATTTACAACTTAAAAAGGGCAACAAATTAATTACCTTTTAAGCTCGTTGAAAATATAGGTTCTTCACGACAGAACAGAACAGAGGAAACCGCCAGAGAAGCTCACAGGCTATGAGCAACTGAGGATGATTCAACATCATGCTTCTTTGGCCTCAAGTGGCAGTAGAGCTCTTCCCTATCTCAAACAGATATGTTGATTTTCTAAAAGACCGGAAAAGGCAAATTGGGGAACCCAAATTCCGCAACCAAGCTGCACTGGAAATTTTTACAGACGGATCCAAATCGGTATGTCAGCTCGCCAAAGTTATTCCTGGCGATTCGGCTACGAACCACTGCAGTGTCAAGGCAGAAGCCATTCAAGAGGCAGCTCAACGACTATCAATGAGTCTGATAAACGGAAAGTCAATTTTTTTTTGTGTACATAGATAGTCAAGCGGCCATAAAGACTTTAAAAACACAATCAATCAACTCCAATATGGTAAAACTCTGCCAGCTGTCTTTAAAGGAGATAACGAATAGCTGCAACATTATCCTGTGCTGCTTCTCCAGGCACATCAGTATTCCAGGCAACGGAGGTGACGATTTAGCAAGAAAGGTGGCCATTGGTACTAAAGCAGCAGGCACCTTAATCTCTGCTAAGGATGCGCCTCACGAACAACACCAATCATAGACTGGCGCAATTTGAGACATGCAGATCAACAAAATCAATGTGACCTGAACTGAATCAAAAAAGAACTAATTCTTCTTCTTCTTGTGGCGCTACAGTCCCGGGTGAACCTGGGCCTCGGTCAACAATCCTCTCCAGCTGGCACGTTCTTTAGCCAGCTGCCTCCAATTTTGCACTCCAAGTTGGCTGAGGTCCTTCTCCACCTGAGTGCGCCATCGGGTTCGTGGTCGTCCTCTATTGCGTTGTCCCACTGGCTCGGTGTCGAAGACTCTTCGGGCTGGAGCAGTGTTGTCCATGCGCTCTACATGGCCTAGCCATCTTATTCGTTGAATCCGTAGACGCCTAACTAGACTCACTGTACAGCCCGTACAGTTCGTGGTTGAATCTCCTTCTCCAAGAACCTTCAACGCAAACAGGACCAAAGATTGAAAGCAGAACTTTTCTCTCGAAGAGACCAAGTGCGTCTTCATCCGCTCTTGAGATAAAAAAGAAAAGAGAACTAATACTGCACATAAAATCAACAGGAAAGACGCAATAAAGGGGCACTGCTCCATAGGCAACTGGGCCAGAAGACTTGAAGCCTTCTGTAGAAACAAACACTACCACGGTACATGACCTGCGTTTGCAAAATCAAGATGGAAACTGCCAACCAGCTATTTCTTTAAATGCCTCAAAGACCCATCTGACACGCACATGAATAAAAGGACGGCTAAAAAATGGTCAAACAAAGAAGACCACTAAGTGTACAATAGGTAACCTAATAGGGTAAACTTCACAACCAGGTTGGAACAAAGCTAGTCAGTGATAGCACAATGGGCCTGTTAAAATGTACATTCAAACTGTTTTAAACACTTTGCCCTTGATTGTATTTTTGATCTAGCTAGTTTGTATTTATATCCTAGTTCATTTAGAGAAAAATATTCATTCTTTGCCTAGCGTTGAACAAGATGGTTTATTATATATTACCAATTTGTCTTGTTCTTTCACATAAAACATCTAGGACAAAGCACTTAGACTGCTAAGTGGAGCTTACTTGAGCAGTCACCATACTTACCTATACAAGACATTGATCATTCGAAGCCTGCTGTACGGCAGGAACAGATGCATGGACAATTTCAAAAATGAATGAGAAAGTCTCTTCGAGAGAAAAATTCTGCTTGTGATTTCTATACCAGTCTACGTGGAGGGGGAGATTTTTCAACAAATTGTACGGACTTTACAGCGACGTGTAGACGGATGTAGACGGATCCAACGCGACAATGTGTCTACCATATTTAAGATGGCGCACCTAAATGGCGAGGGATACCCGTCAATGTACGGGTATGCAGTGGGAGTTACATATTAGTTGAGGAAGAGGTAGTGTGATATATCATATACATGCGCTTGTTGCTAGCCGGCATAAGTTTAGCTGTAAGCCATTAGTCATACCTGATGAAAAATAAAGCTAATAAATAATAATAAAAAATAGATGTGGTACACTATTGAATGTCCCATTGATGGCTCGCTGCGTTTAAGTAAGTATCGTAATCTTTATCGTCATTTAGTGCAACCTAGTGCACCGCTCATGTAGAGCGGATGGACACCACAGCTCCGGCCCGAAGAGTCTTCGACACCGAGCCATTGGGACAGCGCACTAGATGGCGCACACAAGTGGAAAAGGACCTCAACCAACTTGGTGTGCGCAACTGGAGGCAGCTGGCGAAAGATCGTGCTGGCTGGAGAGGCATGTTGGTTGAGGCCCAGGTCCACCCCGGACTGTAGCGCCAATCAAAGAAGAAGAAGTGCATTTGACAGGAATATCATAACTATTAATGGTAGTGTACAGTAGCAGCTTGACAATATTTTCTTTACAAGCAGCGTTTAACATTCTTTTCCTCCTTCGTTTCAGTCCGCCTTGTAGTTTTCACTCGACTGCGTACTGAAAAATACCCCATCCATTCACCAGTAAGTTAGTTAAATTGGTTGATTGAAGTCCATATTCACGCGCAAACTGCAGACCTAATCAGCACGTGTTAAGAGTGCTTCCATGGCATTACCTTGATGTAAAAAATCCTTAATTGCAGGTTGTCGCCTAACGAGATGGCTGAGTATCTTAACATTCACCTCATGTGGGTGCCGGGACATACATAAAACTGTAAAGCCGATGAACTCGCCAGGTGTGGTACAACCTCATCCCTGTCAAAAGCAGGGTACCACCTCCCAAACCGGCTCAGTTAGTTAGGTTTTTCTAGTCTCTTGTTCTAGCCCAGTCTGATACCCGCGATTGACTTCTGCTAAGTTTGTGCTTGCAATGAGCCCATTAAAGGGAAATATGCTGACGTTGTTTAGCTCGCTTATACTATTAAGATAGCAGGCCACTCGGTGTAAGTGCATATGGCTTGCCAGAGCGCTACACGAGCAGAGTAGTTGATTTTTGGTTTCTTCCTCCTCTTCATCCATGCAGCTTCTGCAGACGTCATTATATGGGACACCAATACAGTGGGCATGAATTCCAATTGCACGTGTGCTTCTAAACAAGGGTTTTGCTGAGTCTTGGCAGACTGAGTGACAATTTTAAGTTAAGTGACGGTCAAATGTCCCTTGTTTAAAAACAGGTAGTGCCTTGTAGTCATAAGTGTGGGAAGTGGTTCCCATTGTATGAATTTTGAGGACATGTAGCGATTTGCAAGGAATGTGACACTTTTCTGATTTTGAGAGAAGAGATTGTGCCGCAACTAGTCGGCTTTGCAATTGCCCAGTATGTCCAGAACCAAAAATTACACGCACGAGTTTCTCGCATTAAAAACAACCACGGAAGTCAATCCAACCGGTCGTGCAATGGCTGGACCTCACTGCGGGGGAATAGCCTTCATGATCACGGTCACGTCTACCCGTCACCTACATGAAGCGTATGCGAAAATGCTCCGCCATCAGACAGCCCGCCATCAAGGGATGATTTTGGATGGGTTACTTAGGTTGCACAGACCATTGCAGACGTACTATCCACGTGTTCTGAATCTAAGCAAACGAACGTAAAACATGAATTCCAACAAAACGCTCACGTGTCACATATTAAAACAATTCCAGTTCAAAAAAAAAATAGTTTAATTCGTTTATTGCATCACTTCATAGCGGTAATTCTGTACGTTTCAGAATTCCAATAAAGCCGTGCTACAAACACAAGCATCCAAAGTTGCTCAGCAAGTAGAAATTCAATAAAATAAAATATACAATAAAGTAAAGTACACTCATAAAGATTTAAGATAAATTAATTTACACACAAGTACAGATACGGATGAGGGGCCTCACTTGTTACGCTAGAGATATTGTAGGCTATACAAATATTTACAGTCTTAAGAGCGAAGAGAACGTGCACGTCTTACGTTAGAAGATCAATTGCGAAAGCAGGAAGGCCATTAGCAGGCCGAGTGCATTGAAGTGACTTGACGTGGCACTGCTTCGGAAGAACCTTTCGACCGCCTCTTGCGGAGATTCTCTGATTGGTTCTAGCTGAACGGTTGGCAAGGGACGCAGCATTGTATGGTTCCACTTCATCTGGGCTAAAGTTGGGCTTGGTGTGGTTGTAGTTGTTGGTGGTGGGCTTACAGATTTCCTGGGCGGTGGGGACAAGTTCGGTTTGGGGTCCGTTGAATCTTCGACGCTTTCAAGTGTCGGATAGAGTTCAACTGGGTTTGCTGTTGTTGTTGCGTTCGATACGTCCTCCTCGCTGGAAATATCCGCTGTGATATTCGCCAGGATTGCGGGGCTAATGAGGCTTGACGGCGAAGGCAGTGTCTTAGAATGCGGTGCCGGAGGAGGTGCCTCAGTGACAAGGGTGTCAGTTGAGTTATGACCTTTGGTACTCTGTTGCGGTGGAATTGTAGTTGTGTTTGTTGCAACCACTGTAGACACTGGACTGCCTGTCGTTGAAGTAGGGGGCGTGTTAGTCGAGCTCAAAGTCGAATTTGATTCCGTGGCGTTAGTCACTCCTGTTACATTTTCACTTAATGAAGTTTTTCTAGGTGGGGGAATATCCGTTGGCATTGACGATGACGGTAGTGAGACGACGGTTGTCTCATTTACAGCCGTTGAATTGATTGATTTTACATTTTCTGTTGTTACTAAGGGCTGACTTGTTGTAGTCTCCGGAGCTGGACTGCTCGTTGTGAAGTTTGCTGTGGTTGTTGAGTTAATTTGATCTGCTATTTTCGAAGAGTTGTTCAGTAATACTCCGTCGGTACCAATTGTGGGAGTGGTTGTAGTGATGTTTGCTGTTGAGCTCGTTGCATTTATGAACTGCAGTTGATTCGTTGAATTACCGTTAGCTAGTGTTGGCACTATCGACACCGTCCAATCCGCAGTCATTTTTTCTAAGAACTCATCTTCTGCTGGAAGAGTTGGACTGATTGCCGTTGTTGTTGAGTTCAGGCGATCCGTTGAATTTTCGCTGAGCGGTGGAAGCGCAGTGGTTGAGGCCAATGTTGGTGGAATTCCTTCGGAACTGTGAGTGGATGTCACATTTGGAGCAATTGTGCTGTCCTCACCACCAAATAGTGTCGTCCCATTCGAAGGCAGTGAACGCTCTTTAATAACTGGTGTTGGACTCACTATCGTTGAATTGAGCGATGGACTTCCTTCAGTGACAGGCGCCGAACTCATTGTTGTCGAACTTTGTGACACCTTTCTTCGCATGAGTACCGAAGCACTCACCTGTGGCAGTGGTTGAAAAGTGCTTGTTGGCACGATCTCGTTTTCTCTATAGTCCCTCACTAAAAATATACAAATTATACCAATTCCAAAATAATTTGAAACCAAAACAACTTACAAGTAGTTGCAGTCTCACCACTAAAAGCATTCATTGAAGCGTTATAAGGAGTTGAGATAAACAGCGTCTCAATGTTGGTCATCACTGAGTAGATCCATATCAGGTGAGGAAATAAATTCGTGTACATCGCAGTCAAAGTGATGTCCGAGCAATTGTTCTTCGGGTCAGGGCGTGTCACAACCGATGAGAGAAGCCCAACCAAAGAATTAGTGCAGACGAGACCACTGCCGCGGTCATTGTTAAATGAGAGAAAGGATTCGGCCTCCTAAAATGCAAAATGTTAGTGATTTGCTGAGCTATGTGTCAGTTTGTGGTACTAACTTGGCAATTCAATTGCTGTGGCAAGACATAGCGTGAGCATAAGTCAGATTCTCTTGCCAAGGGATGTGCTGTTGAATTTCTGCATATATGGTTGTCGTATAGAAATAGCTTTTCAGTTTGGTAATAATTTGGGATGGCTGATTTCGACTGAAATTATAAAAAAGTATATATGAATGTTATTATGGTATTAAGTGCTAAATGGTAAAATGTACAACTTTCTACTGAAGTAAGATGAACCAACGGACGAAATGCAACAGTTGAAGGTTGCTCAAAATGAATCGTGCTATCGGAAGATGTTGTTATTTTTGCAAATGCATATAACCACATGTGTATTTTTTACTCGTGAGAGAACAATAGTGATATATTATATCACAGGCTGCAGCCACATGGCGGTTAAAAACGTCGCATTTAACTGAAAAGTGTAATGGGCCAATTAAAGATTTCCACCATTTAAAACCATTTTCTTATTTAGTGAAAAAGAAATTGAATTAATTTTGCGCTACCTTCTATAAGGAGCTTGATAGAAAATATGTCTTTTTGTTTGATGTTCGATTGTGAACTATTCAATCAGAAGCTCGGATAAATTGCTGAGGATCTTAAAAAATGGAGCTACAGCTGGCAGTAATTTCACATTCACAAAGAGAATGTAAGCTAACTCGAAATGGGCGTGAATATAATCTTTATATCGGCCTTGTTCTATTGACCTTAGTCCATGGCACTCCAATCGTGGTTCAAAATGGAAGAGATGACCAGATGTGTTCCAGTCCAGTCCCATTAAACAGAAACACTTTTCTAGTGCGATTCTAGATCATTTTCAATTCTGTCCACAGGCACAGACAGCAGCAAGACAACCCATATTAAGGACTTACGATCTAATGGATGTTGGTAGGGATATCCGCAGTGCCACGCCCATGAACAGCTTCCTGCCTTATCTGATTTAATAAGCAAGACCAGTTTTGAACAGTGGAGGCATCGTTAAGTATAAGCACTAAACTTCTTACTAAGGTAAGATGCCACTAACTACCACCTTGTGATAGTTCACTATTTCTAAGAGCGTGTGTCTGGATTCCCGTGATCTTCTTGCTTGAGGTTTTATCCCGGTGGAACAGTTCACTGACACCAAACCAACATGTTGGGTTTTACTGCAAATACCAATTGAGTTCAAGTCTTATGAGACAATCCGTCCACATTGGAATAGGAAGAGGCCGTGGAGAATCTAATCCGATTGCTAAATTTTTTGGGCTTCCACCCGCTTGCTTTACAACTCCACAGTAAGCCACATGACGCTGTCTGCTTACCGAGATTTGGGGTTAAATCAAAAGGACATCATTCAAAATTAACCTAAGAGTGGGCAAGCGTTCAAGTGTAGATGCTCAAACACGAGCAGAGGACTTTTGAGAGCAATGGAAGTGAAATACCGTGTGATTTGATCAAATTATTACGAATGACAGTGGGAAATTAGAAGGGGGCTCCCACAACCACTTATTCGCTCATCTTCGATTCATCTTTGAAAGTACGCAGAGGATCGTCTAGTGTTTAGACGTTCAGTTAGAAATTCTTTCTGAAGATAAATTTCCCTGGTAGGGATGATTTTAAGAATGAATTGTCCAGAGCTGCGCTCCTTCCATCGATCTGCCTGCCGAAGGGGTTCACCAGGACATATTCAGATAACCAAATTCGAGCAGCCATCAAAATCTGCTGAATAACACAACGAAATGAAAAATGCGAAAAATTAAGAAACATTTCAGACGGAAAATGGAGTAAATGTTATGCAGTGAATTAGCGACATTTCTCCATAATTCGAAAACGTTTGTAAATAGAAGCACTCTCAAAACCTCTGGGAATCGAAGAAAACCTATGCAATTTATCCCTCGGGTCAATTAAAATTCACAATTGCATAAAATAACATGAAAGCCTTTCAATAATTATCACTTTTTACCTCTCTAATCTGAAGCCAAGTTTATTCGTTAACTCTTAAATGAAATGCGTACCTACCTGACAAAAGTGAGCCATGAAAGTAAATGCTTGAGAGATTACTGTGCCCTGTGCATTCATTGCACGGAAAGATAGCAGTAGAGTAGTGATGGGAACTATCGAATAAAAACTATCTAGTTATTCGATAATTGCAAACTATTAATTTATTCGATAGTCGAAAATCATTCATTCATCCAATTGAATGAATAACATATTCAATTGTTTTTACTTGTATGGCTGGTTGGACTGAGTCAAATGGTTTTTGTAGCTTCTCTGAGCCAACATATTTGCATGACAGATTGTTCACGTATATGGTTTGGTTCGAGTCGATAGTTCGACTCAGTTGGGAAATGAGTTCGAATGGTTTTTTCACTGAATTTGTTAATTTGTATGATGGAAAAATGTTTGAATGGTTTTAGTTGAATGTTTTTTTCATTCGTTTGGGCTTTGGACTATCGAGTCCAACGAACGATTCGTTCACTTGTATGATGTGTTTATTTGTGTTATATATATAGCGAGGAATAGATTGCTAAAAACTTGCTAAAAACGCTCTCTACCTCCTAATTCAAGAAACAAAATTGGGTAATTTTTTCCACATTACCGGAGTAGCACCTCTCGTCCAAGTACTTTAGGTTTGAGTATTACTTTGAAAGTAGAAAGAGAAACCTAAATTGAACATGTCAAGCGAAAGGATGATCTCGATTGATCTCGAGGTCCAGATACAACTCGGACGCAACCCATATGCAATTAGCCTTGGGCAACCCATATGCAATTAGCCTAAGACACTTCCGAAGTGATATTCGATATCATTTTATCAGACGTTCATCAGACTTCTTAGATATGTCTATTAAATGCAAGTCATAACTTTGGCTATTACCAGGAGAAGTTTGTAAAGAAAAAATCTCTTGAAAGCCATCCAAGCCGTCAAGTGCTGATTAATAAGCCACTACAGGAGCCACAACAAGCCTGAAGAAGAGATGGCGAATAATTTTGGAATTTGACAGAGCACAATGTGAGGAGAGCACATCGAAGATCTACTGCGAGCACATTCCAACAAGAACTCTTTCCATTTTAAACGCCAGTTTGTCCACGAACCACATTCACTCCTTCCTTTGTTTTCAAGGTTTTCGCAATCTCTGAATAAATCTGCCCTAGTTCCCCCCAACAATCTGACAGTCTGTGGCTTAAAGGTGATTTATCGAGATTAACATAAAACTTCCACTTTCACGTCTGAATCATCACACTACTTATCACCTATACTGATCCTTTCCCCCAAAATCAATGCTTCTACGTGCCGTGAAAACTACGCAACAAAAATCACAAAAGCTCACTTAATCCCCGTTGACAGGCTAGTTTTGCACCCGACGTCTACCCAAACACGAATAATCCACGTACCGATAAGATTCCAACTCAGCCCATTCACTCACATCCGACTTACGTTTCTCGAGAAGAAGTTCACCAAGCACGAGTGATTGACGTGCACTTTGTCGTCGAGCATAATCCATCGCATATCCGGTCGTTCGCCTAGCGGTAATGACTGACTGAGTGTCAGCAGGGCTAAGTCGTTCTCCAGCGTTTCCGCGTTAAAGCCAGCAGCCACGTTTATCGCAGATATATTAACGCGTAAGACTTTCCTGAGGGCGTCCGAACTCCCGGCCCACACACTCAACGCCGACGGCTCAATCATAGTTGGCTTTCCCTCCGGGCCGAATCGGAAGTGCACACAGTTCGCGGTGGTTGCGATCAACCTTTCGTACACGATGCACCCGTTGCAGAGGTGGATGGGGTTTCCGCGTTGAAACTCCAACATGACCGTCACCTGGTACGCAGGTTGGACATGAAAGTCGGCCAGGGTTGGCAGGAAAAGCACTGCCAGGGCAACTAGAGTTCTCGGCACTTTTTCTAACATTACTTGTATTTAACTTTCCGCGAAACCGAACACCTTGACTTCCCGTTAAAGACTGATGCTAGCACTGATTTCTCACGGTAATTCACACCTCCAGGCAATTATATCTGATACGCTGTGTGTAGCATCTTATCAGACTCCAGACTGATAAAGATTTTCCATTCTCAGAACTGCTGCCCCTCAAAACATCGGGGATGATGACGCCAACGAACTTGTGGAGCCCTCTGCGGGTGTGGGTGTAGATAGTTTTCGCAAGCGATGGCATCTTTGTTTTATGGTGTTTGCCGCAAAACGCTTGAGATTCCTTATCAACTGAACTTGATGACTGGGGTGGCATGAGAAGACTGCTTGTTTTGACGGATTAGCTGCGATGTCTGGTAAATAATGGCGTGATGCATCAACGTTGAGAAACGCTCCTGCAATGCAAGCCCTTCTGTCAACAAGCTGATGCCTTTTAACTGGAATTAATGCAAAATATTTGATCATCGGCGGACCTGCGTCGTTGCAACGTGAAATGGGTGTGATTTAATGGAAGAGGATGTACTTATTTAGCTTGGGATGAGACCCGGCAACGTGAAGCAAACTGGATGAGGAAAGTACAAGTAAATGTTTGATTTTGGATAAGTGAACTTAATCGGGCGATGAGACCATAGAACCGGTTGAAATCAGTAGTGTATCGCGAGATCGATGAAGTGGCTGTGTATACTACCGCTTTCGGCAGTTGAGGTCATGTAAGAGCTGTGATCACCGACACCTCTCCATTAACACTCGGTCCACCTAAATATTGGCCGAGGATCCTAACAAATTATAAAGCGACCGAAATGTCGATGTTCTTATGTGTAACTATTCTAAACTCGTGGCAGATTGGCAACGAATCAACTGTCAATTGTGATGTTTGTCGTCACTAAGAACAGTGATAACTGATAACTGATCGCCACATTTATTTTAAAAAACTTAAGAACCTAGTCCACCTCCATTCTTAGGAAAATATATCCAAGCAAATTACGGAGGCGTCCAAAAATAACAACTGTTATAACTGCTTAGCATTTTGACAACGAATCAACTGTCAATTGTCAAGTTGACCATCACTGCGACCAGTGATGCCAAGAGTTCGTCGACTTGTCTACACCTTGCTACATTTCTCTTAAAAAACTTGCGCTTTCAGTTCACATTCCTTTTTTTTTAATTACAATCTACCTAAGAACTTAAGCAATAAATAAACACTGCAAATTACTTAAACTTGTAAACAAAATACGAACTGACATAACCTCCTTTTCCTGTTTATGAATAACGTTTTAAAAATGTTTTTCGTGCAAATAGTAGTAAAGACGATTACGTCAGTCAACTTGGCTAAGCTTCAAAATATTTTCGCCAACAGATCATCGCTCGCAAAAGTGCAATAAATCTGGGGCGCCTGTCTGCCTTGGTCTTATCGCAATCCAATAGGAAATGCTTCAGATTTAGCTCGTCGCCTTCAATCACTTCACTCCTAACGTCCGAAAGCCAAATGTTTTGTTCATTTGGGCCATGTGCACACAGAGAAACGTCCACTGAGAGATCTGTCCATGCGCAATTTTAAGTCAAAAATCAGCGATACGATAACGTCAAAAGATGACTGTCGTCACTGTTGCTGTCAGTTTGACAGAAGAGAAGCGCAACGATAAGGATGGTCTTTTTTGATAACCTTTAGTGTCTGGCGAAGAGTGGTTTGTTTTCAAGAAAAAATTCGTAAAATCGAACAAAAAAATGCGGTTTTTTTATAGTCAAAGATAAGTTAGGAAAATATTTGATGTAAGCTGCTTGTATTCATTTATATATAAAATGAGTAAAATGAAGCGAGGCAACGTGGGGGTGTGTAGATTCTGCGTCAACCTAGTGCTTGACGCCAGTTGAAGTCACCTGCGAAACGTGGCCACCTCCAAATGGGGTGTTTATAAACAGCATAAATAAACCTAGGTGAAGAAATCGTAGGAGTAAGAAATAGTTACCTCTTTGCTTTGCAAACAGTGTGAATTAGGCTGTATCTGAAAGCTTATTGCTCTCATTACAGCAATCAACAAACAAATATGCAGAAAATCTCAAGCGCAGTTGCGTAGTCCGTCAATATTTGAACAGTCATCGCCGCAACAACAGCAGTGCTGCGCAGTCAGCTGAATCCTTGAACATCACATTTAGACTGCCGAAAGTACTTAAACACTCTACACAACAGGAGACGCAGAAGGCTCGCAGTAAGCGCTTTCACTGCGTAGTCAGGTGTATATTACGAGACTCTGAATAACAAAGTCTACAGGCTGACAAGTTATGTCAATGTTTCAGTTTCTTAACTCTGGCAAGGAAGCTCATTTCACCGATCGCGATGAAGGCGCGCATTTCGATTAGACTCAAAAGGTCCATCAACATCGACATCTTGGACAAAGTGTCACAAAAGACAGATGTAGCTTGAATGTAGCTTGGATGTAGTTTAAGACTCTGCAATAAACTTCGAAAATAACATCGCCGCGAAGATAAAACGAATTATAACCCTGGCCAATCGATGTATGATTGGACTTACGCGGCAATGGAAAAATAAGGCATTGTCTCGGAAAACCAAGTTGTCTCCTTATAAGACCTTGATAGCATGGACAATATCAAATGAGGACGAAGATATGCCTGTTCGCTTCCAAAAAAAGATCCTTCGAATTATACTCCGTTCTGTCTGCACAGAAGGTGTTTTCGCGACAAGAATGAACGACGAACTGCACAACCGCATTGGCCTAGTCAAACGAACTCGATTTTCTCGATTCAGATAGCTAAGACATGTAGAGAGAATGGACACTAACGCTCCGGCTCGGGAAGTCTTCAAAGACAACCCTGAGGCACAATGCGGTAGAGGAAGACCTCGCCTTCGATGGCGTAACCAGCTGGAAAGAGATCTTAATCAGCTGGGTGTACGAAACTGGAGGCGCTGGAATGCAGACTGAAGCCCAGGTCCAGACTGGACTGTAGTGCCACGCAAGGAAGAAGCAACAAACTGTGCTACATTCAGGAAAACAAGGATGACCTTTAAGTCAATATCAACTTGACTAATAGGTGTGACCGTCACAGCTGTATGGTCTTAACTGTGGATACTTTTCAAAATGCTATTTTTTTAAGGCATTTTTAATAGATTTCATACTCTTCCAACTGCCACGGCGGCACCACTAAACCTACGTATGACTTCTGTACACTTTTTTTAATTTTCGCACGTCTATTTCACAACATCGAGATTTCCACCCAAAAAATATGACAGTGTAAGACATTTGAATGCGTTTTATAGTTGATCTTTCAACTGATACAGCAGCGTTACTAGGGCATATATACAATTTTATTTAGATTTTACCTATTTTCATTAGAATTGGATAATCACCGAAAGAATAAGACGAACATAAGAAAGATTGTTCTGGCTGAAGAGGCTTGGTGAGTGGTCCAGGTCCACCCCGTAATGTAGCGCCAAATAAAGAAGAAAAATACAAGCTACAGTGATGAGATTTCTCGTCGGATTAGGGCGAGAATCACGGCAGTACGCGAGGATTTGAATGTTGAGCTGCTGCATCAATGAGTTGGTCACGTGGCACGAATCATCACTACCACGTCTGCCTTAAATGCGGCTCCATCAGGAAGGCCTAATCCACTTGGCAGACTCAGGATTAAGTGGTTGGACAAATAAGTCTGAAGAGGAGGAGGAAGCAGTATTGTCACCTCCTTCTATAATCTCAGTGTGGTGAGAAATATCGGCATTAGCCAACTTAATCGATATTGATTGATGATTGATGACATGGGTAGAACATGCTTAATATATGCGATATAACAGTGGACCGCTGTGCATGTAGCATTAGTGTGACTACTCTGTCCCTCTGAAATCAACCACGTGATTTTACCGTCCAAAATAAGTAATTTGCGATCTGCGACTGTTAAATAAGGATGAGAGACTTTGTGGCGTGTAAAGGAGTGGAAGCCTACAGTTTTTATGCCGACTCTGAACGGCCAAGTTTGAGAAGCTTTTTCTAGACAGAAGTAATCTTCGAGTATTGCCAATGACTCGAAAGAGGTGGGACCGTGAATCATTTTTCCGAGGTTCAAGCGCGTTGACGCACATACCCACAGCGCCACGGACCACCAAATGTCGATTACTTCACAAAAATCGCACTCGATGACACGCATCCAATCAAACACTTTGGGTGGCGCACATACATAGGTGATAATCAATTCCAACGAACTCACCACCGACGCCGCAGCAAACCCATCATGTGTGTGGTTGTATTTCCAAATTGTTCTTCATGTTGCCCAAAGATCACCACCCTAGGTATCTGGTTCACGCTGTGAAGAGGATAAGATTAAGAAACAACCCCTAAAAAAACGTGCTTCACCATCTCGGTGAGAGATTTTTCCTACAATACACCTTCCTTCAATGTCACTCACATAAATCAAAAGCCTTGAAAGTATGTGACTCTCTCGGCAACAGTGCCCACACTCAGTGCACAACCGCCGACAGTGTACACATGTCAAGAAACATGATGTGCTCCGTCTCCGCAAATATCATCGACTCCGAATCCGATGCGATGGCAACGGACATTCCCAACTCGTCTCGGTCCGTATCTCAATTTCATGTAAATACGTGCCGGGGTAATTAATGGAAACGCTGCCAACCTACAACGATTTCCGACTATTTAGGGTTTTTTTTTATTTAGACAGACAGTCGAGGAGGCCTGCTCTAAATACAATTTCTCCTCACAAATCATTAAGAAACGCGGCGGCAAATATTTGGAATTACATGTGCAGTCGGATAATAAAAGGATTTGCAGGTGACAGCGCTCATTAAAGCGTCGTGCTGGGTTCTCGCGAAATAAATGGCAAGGCGGGGTTCAACGAGACGATTCTTCAAAATGCACTTTCACATGTGTGCGTGGGCACCATTCTGACCTGCATCTATTTCCCCTCGAACTCTGTTTGCGGTCGCTTACCTGTGTTTCTTCAAATTCTAGCCGGAAGGTAGGGAAGACAATTAGTTGGATATCGTTAAGTAAGGTCTGGGAATTTTCTTCTTTCAGGGTGAGGTAGGTGATGTCTGGTGCCTGGTGCGTCAGTTTTGCGAAGGTCCTTGTTGAAACAGTGTCTTAGGAGTAATTTTGATTTGAATTTTGTGTTTCCGTTCCGATAAAATGTCGCGCATTGGAGAGGTGCTTAAAATCTTCATCCTTGCTCTGGTGATTTGTGCGATGGGCTCCAAGGCGGCTTATTTGCCGGACTCTGGCAGCAATTCCACGGACAGCACTGCAATGGCTAAAACTTCGTAAGTGAAAATTGTGCATTGTTACTAGCGCGAGAATTTTGTGTTCATCTCTTTGTCTCAAATTTTTGTGTAGTGATTCTTAATAATTGACGAATCAAAAGGAAATCCATAAACTACAGATCTTGACTTACAAGTTGATTGTCTGGGTCTTGGGTATGATACATCGTTTCTGAAACAGAGGACACTTATTTTGTTTGAATCTCAACCAATAATGTGCTTGTTCATTTTCTACATCGTATGTGGCAGACGCGAACGTGAATATTGCGATTTCGATTTTAAGAGACGGCGCCTTCATGGATCTAGGTTTTAAATGCAGTATTGTCTATTAAATGCGACGAAGGTTTCGTAAATGGAAAGATCTGATAGAAATTCCTTGATAGGGATTTTTTCGTTGATTTACATCTGCGAGAAGTCAGACATGAACGCTCAGGTGGATGTCCACATTCTCTTAAATTTATTCGTAGTTTCGCCATGTTGGTGCTTTTGGTGCTACTTGTTGCGTTTCTTGGAGTCATTTTCTAGAACATTCTTTGTTGATCTTTATAGTGTAAGGTGTTGCTGTCTGTTTCACAGCTTGGAAGAACATTTGGCTCAAACCAACATACTCGTCTAAGATGGACACGATTTGAAGAAGGTTTCTGCAGCAACTGCTTGCTATTATCACTTCGTCGGGCCGACTTTTTGAGTTTCACACGAACACCTAGTGTCAAAGTTTAAGAATGGTTATCCGCCATTCCTCTTCAGAGAGAAATGTTCGAGAACAAGCAACCAATCGTGTTGTGATCCCTCAGAAGTGGAACGACATACTTTTCTCCGAACAGCCAAGTTTTGGAAGCTTTTTCTAGACAAGAATACTATTTGAGCAATGTCACTGACTCAAAAGAGTTGGGCAGTGAAAATATGTTTTTCGTATACACCAGGAATCGAACCTAGGCACGATTGTGCAAGTTCGTTGGGATTGACTCATATTTTTAAAGGTAATAGCCCTAATAGCCCGTAGCGTTATGGGTATGTGCGTCAACCTCAAACTCGATACCGTAGGTTCGATCCCTGCTCTGTGCGACAACTTTCACGACCCCACCTCTTTCGAGTCACTGACAATGCTCAGAGAGAATTGTGTGAGAGAAAAGGGTGTTGTGATCCCTCAGAAGTGGAACGACATACTTTTCTCCGAACAGCCAAGTTTTGGAAGCTTTTTCTAGACAAGAATACTATTTGAGCAATGTCACTGACTCAAAAGAGTTGGGCAGTGAAAATATGTTTTTCGTATACACCAGGAATCGAACCTAGGCACGATTGTGCAAGTTCGTTGGGATTGACTCATATTTTTAAAGGTAATAGCCCTAATAGCCCGTAGCGTTATGGGTATGTGCGTCAACCTCAAACTCGATACCGTAGGTTCGATCCCTGCTCTGTGCGACAACTTTCACGACCCCACCTCTTTCGAGTCACTGACAATGCTCAGAGAGAATTGTCATGTATAGAAAAGGCTTCTCAAACTTGGCCGTTCGGAGTCGGTATAAAGTCGTAGGTCCCTTCCACTCGTGAGAGAACAATAGCACGCACAACACGAGTTGTTGCTGAGAAGCTAGGCCTTGGCCCTCTACGAGTTCTAGCCCTATTGTCCAAGTTCGTTGGGATCGACACAAATGGTAGTCGGAAGGAGCCAAGTCTGGTGAATACGACGGGCGGGGTAACTGCTCCCAGCCAAGTGTTTTGTCATGGAGCAAAATTACCCTGCCGTGTCTTCTGGCCAATTCTGATCGTTTCTCGATCAATGCATCGTTCAAATTGATCATTGATCATTGATGCCGGTTTTAGGAGCTCGTGGTACACCACACCTCTCTGGTCCCCCCAAACACACAGCATTGTCTTCTTGCCGAATCGATCTGGTTTTGCAGTAGATGTTGATGGTTGTCCCGGATTTCCATTTAGGATTCTTAAAATATATCCGTTTTTCATCGCCAGTAACAATTCGATGCAAACCCGATTTACGTGTCTTTGAAGCAAAATTTCACAATTGTTTGTTCGGTTTTCCATCTGTCTTTCATTCAATACATTTGGCACCCATTTTCGTCACTTTTGGATCTTTCCCATGCTTTTAAACGGTCAGAAATTGTTTGTTGTGCAACATTTAACATTGCTGCCATTTGCTTTTGACTCAAAGTGTCATCTCCATCCAATACTACTTACTTATTAGGCAGACGAACCATGAAGGGTCTGAGCCTGAGCAATTGCTGCTTTCCATCGGTGACGGTCCTGGGCACGCTGCTTCCAGTCATCAGGGCCAAGCTGTCTTGCATCCGCGATGACTTGGTCTTTGTACCGGAGGTTCGGTCTTCCTCTCCCTCTCGGACCAGGAGGCTCGGATTCGAAGACCCTCTTTGCTGGAGCGTTGTTGTCCATTCGCTCGATGTGGCCGAGCCAGTGTAGTCGACGGATTTTTGCCTTCCGGACTACATCCACATCCTTGTACAGCACGTAGAGTTCGCGGTTGTGTCTTCTCCTCCATTCGCCTTCCTCGCAGACGGGACCATATATCCGACGTAGAATTTTTCTTTCGAACGCACCAAGAATCAGCTCTGCAGCCTTACTTAATGTCCAGCTTTCGGCTCCATAAAGTACGACTGGCAGGATAAGGGTTTTGTAGAGCATGACTTTGGTCCTTCGAGTCAGTAGTTTCGAGCCCAGTTGTTTTGACAGACCGATGCTACATCGGTTGCCAAGGGCGATTCTACGTCGGATCTCCACTACGATGTCATTCGTGGAGTTTACATTTGCCCCGAGGTAGACAAACTCCTTTACTACCTCGAAATTGTAGCTGTCGATTGTAACGTTTTGGCCTAGGTGGTGTGCGGCGGATCGTTGTTTGCTCGACAGCATATATTTTGTTTTGTCCTCGTTGACCTTAAGACCAGCTCGTTTCGCCTGTTCCTCAATTGCCGTGAAAGCTTCCACTATGGCACGTTGGGACCGCGCGATAATGTCGATGTCATCAGCGTATCCCAACAGCTGGACTGACTTGTAGAAGATAGTGCCTTCCGTGTTGACTTTTGCCCGCCGCATTATCTTCTCCAGTACCAAATTAAAGAAATCACACGACAGCGCATCTCCTTGCCGAAATCCGGTGCAGGTTTCGAACGGTTCAGAGGTTTTTGAACCGAACTGCACGGTGCATCGCGTATGTGTTAGCGTGGAGCGACACAACCGGATCAGTTTTCCTGGGATCCCGAATTCGGCCATCGCTTCGAATAGCTCTTTGCGATGAATGCTGTCGTATGCGGCTTTAAAATCGATGAAAAGATGGTGAGTATCGATTTGAAACTCGCTGGTCTTCCCCAGGATCTGCCTTAGTGTGAAGATTTGGTCTGTAGTCGATTTGCCGGCCCGGAAGCCGCACTGGTACGTGCCGATTAGTGCGGTGCAAAACGGCTTTAGACGTTCACACAGTACGCTGGATAGGATCATCTCCATCCAATATCGTTTGCAATTCGGCGTCTTCAAACTTTTTTTTTTGGTGGTCTTCCATACTAAATATTTTTCACAGATGTCATAGCAAACAAACAAAACAAAAAATAAGGGCTCCTTCACAACAAATGTTCCCTATCGAGACATTTGTATCTTGACACTCACTTCATACCGGTATACCTGGTAAAAGCATAATCTGACATATTTGTTTCAAAGATTGATCGCACATTTATTTCACAATATGCAACACTTTAAGAATACGAGCGAATTTAAATCTCGAGAGTGTGGAAAACATGATGTTTTATATCCGATCGAGTACTGTACGACGTCTGGTTTTCGAGTACAGTAGCGTCTGCTCGACTTATTAAACGTAAGGGGACAAAGTATGTCAGTTTACAAGTCAAGGTCACATAAAATCGAAAATCTGAGTTGTTCCTTTTTAGCTCACAAAGCTAGCTGCCAGTTGTGATTTTTCAAGACGTTGATCTTGTATCCTATCCATCTAAGGATAGAAACGGTGCTGGTGGGTGATCTGCTTACGTGACGCGCGATGAAGGATATTACCTAAGGTGCACAGATCTTAACAAAATTGCACTCCTAGCGATTTGTATCTGGTGGTGAAAGGAAGAGCTATGTCCTCCTCTTTGGTGGACAGGTTCAGAGTGCTGGCACGGCTGAGAAGGACATGACCAACTTAACTGAGACAATTCAATACTGCTGACAACTAGACTATACAAGGAACAGAACTAGAACAGTTCATCTGCGTTCTCGTTGCATCTGATCTCATTGTAACCAGGTACCCAGACGAGGCATTCTTATCTTGGTAGCTCAGCCCAGAATACGTCTACAAGTTTGAAGTAAGTGATAGAGGAGGCAATAGCTTTCATGGAGGCATATAGCCAGCTTTTGTCTTGGTAGGATATGTGCGTTGGCCTGACGACAGGCTGCCCGAATAAACTCTTAGAAAACACTGGAATTTTTTGCTAGTTTGTAGGCTTTGTTTTCAGTCGTTATATCCCAGCGTTGTCCAAGCCAATATAGTAGTTATGCCCATCCACAGCCGTTCAAATTGATTCAAATCACCAATCCGGACCGTTTGAACGCGCAATTGCGATATGCGCTTATAGGAGTGCACCATGAAGTAAAAATCGTTGCTGTAATGTTGTTCATTGACAAGGAATATGATGTTTTCCTGCGCCAATCAAAGACATTACTACTCATTGCCTGAAAGTTTTTGGTGGCAACATGATCCAAACACAAGTTCTCGCGCCTGTTTTGTTAAAAACAACGTAGGCCAACCCTTGCCATAAACTCTTTAATTCAACAAACTTCTCTTTACAGGACAGCAATAATGGATGTCTTCGATGACATTCGTTGGTTCTTTGAAAGACTTACTATCTTCTGTGACATGGTCGAGAAACTATTGCCGCCAGTGAAAAAGGAAGTGTAAGTATTTCGCGCACTCCTAAAATAGTCTTCCAAATCACACATCTGTCCCTTCTTTCAGCGAACCGCCACAGCCAATCAATGTGGGAATCAATCTAGAAACCGGCTTCCGGCACTTTGTCTTCGGTGTTCGAGAGATCTCCAAGTCAATTGTGAGGGTCCTCTCCGACAAAGAGGTTCGCGAGTACAAGCAGCTGTAAGTAACCGCTGACCCTTATTTAAATGTACATACAATTTCTTATGTCTTCCATGTCACAGCTCACGAGCCACCGACTTCGCGCACGACTTGGTCAAGACAGTGGGAGAATTTTTCCACAATCTCCGTATCTTAATCGGCAATCTCTTCGCAAGCTACACGTTCTACATTCCGGAAGTGCTGCTCTCCAAGTGCATGGGTAACTACTTGCTTCAGACCTATCCGCATCGCCCGATTTACGAGTACCCGGTTCTGTTGGTCAACGACATCATAGACAGCTTCCGCACGCCAATCATCTACGAGGACGGACTGCCGAAGAACGCAAGTGAAAGCGATCGAATGCTGGGATCTGGATCGTCCATCAATTACGACAAGAATGTGGAACAGAACGAGATCCTCGACGATGAGATGTACGTCTTCCACAACACACCTATCAGCCCGTCGCCAGAGCTTGCTGTTAAGGCCGAACCGGAGGGCACAACAACTGAACCGCCAGCCTTCGATGTGAATAGCGTTATTGAGGATCACTTCGGTTTAAAGAACAGCGTAGAGATCGGAGTCGTAGAAATCCCAAGCTGGAAGAAATGCTTTCAGATCTACGCCACTGAGACAATATTTCGGAAACTTGAGTTTTACTTCTTGGAGGTGAGGCACTAGCCTGGGGACGAGTGCACTTTATCTTTGGTTTGTAAATAAACTTTTATTGCTCCCGAGATGGATGCAGTTGTTTTAAAAATAAAGTCCCCCTCCTTGAAATTGTTTGTTTATTGTTATTTCATCACGTCTTGGGTTACAGGGTCTGATGTAATTTAGAAACTCGTGTTCTCGTTCGAACGAGGATTATAATTCAGTCAAGATAAGGCGCCCTTTAGGGTATCGTTAGTGTGTTTACTTGATACACAAAAGTATTGCAAACAGTGCATGAACTACAATGTTGCATCGTAATGGCAATGCCGTATTTCGAGACATCTCCTCGATTGCCCCTATCTTGGCATTCCGAGTTAGACATCGTCGCCTAGGCATTCCACCATGTTCACATCCAGTCTCGGCAAGCCCTTGTCACTAGGAAAACCGGAGGCACCTCGGTCACCTCGGTATCCATCAGATCCAGGCCGGACGGAATCCCCATGGTAGCTTTTTTTAAGCAATCAAGCTCAAACCATCACTTCCTTTCTGCCCTGGTCGGCCGTATAATTCCGGTTCGCCTGTAACTCCTTGCGGTCCTGTATGAGCTGGTTCGCCGAAATCTCCTTGCTCGTCCTTGATTGAAACGCAGCGACTCTCCGGACTGCCGTCAAGTCCATTGTCACTGGTTGGCTTGTTGTTCATTCCATAAAGCCCTGGTGCACCAGACTCACCTATGTCACCCTGTGGACCCTCAAAACCTTGTATAATTTCATTCAAATTCGGATCGTAAATGCCACGAGGACCCATAGGACTTTGCTTACCACGGCTTCGTCACCTACCTACCTACCCAAGCAGGGTGGTCCATCGAAACCGTCAATTTCACGATGACCAAGGTCACCTTTGGCGCACTTGCGCAAGCTGGACTGGCCCTACCGATCGTTCATGGTTTACCACGATCTCCGATTGATCCCTCTTCACAGCTCAGGCCTGAATTTCCGTGTGGACCGTAGAAGCCACGTTCACCAGAGTTACCCTTCAGACCCTTAAGTTCGTGGGTTCCCTTGTCGCCTTCTTTACGATCTTCCCCCTTGCTTCCGTCAACGCCAATGAACATATATGGAAGGAGAGAGAGAAAAGTACATGTGCACATTGGTCTTAAATATCTGTGTGAAATATGAGGCAGGGAATCCGTCACCTTAGAAAGAAAGGAAGTAGGTGCTTTGGGTCGGTACGAGAAGGGTGACAAAGATTCGCTCCTTTTAGGGGCGGGCAGGACAAATGCTGTTTTCTTCTCGGAAATATACCAGTGGAGTGGAATAGATGAAAAAAGCTTGCGCAGTGATTTTGCCAGCGAAGATCACGTCTTCAGAAGTAGTGGAGGAAATGCCATCCGGGCCAACAAAAGTACGAGTGGGAAGGTGCATTTGTCCATTTGAAATCAACGCTCTCTAGCACATGTGGAAACAAATTAGAATTTAGTTGTTTAGAATTAGAATCTAGGTGTAATGTAAGTCTCTGGCTAATGTCCTTGCATGCTCGCACTCTGTGGGCCTTGTCACCGATGTCACTGAATTCGCCGCCTTCCCCAGTTCGGTTGTATAGTCTAAGCATACCGACATTTCCAGGGCATTGAAGCCGCGAACACCAGCGGAACCTGGGAAATCGGACTCACCCTTAAGTCCTTAGCATTAACATTTGGTTCCGCAAACTCGGATCAAACAGCGTTATCGCTACATCGATAAAATTGAATTGAGCAAGCAAATCGATATTTAGAAGTAGGTACCAAAATAAAAAATAATTACTTACTGTTTTCAAATTTATTCGATATCTCAGTCAAAAGTACATATTACATAATAAAACAACACTTCACCTCAGCACCAACCGTCCCCCAGTTCTAAAATTCGACTTGGTTATGACTTTCTTCTTAACATGATCCTTCTTTTGATTCGCCTTTTTGTCCTTCTTCACCCTCTGCGTGCAGTTCTTTCGTATAAACGCCTGCAGACTACTCATCGCAGACTTCAATTCGCCAAAACTACTCGACATCGGCAGCACTGCTATCGGTTTGTCCTCGGCACTCGTTTGATTCATCAGTTCCTTCATTTCGTTGTAACCCTCCTCGAGTTTTGAGATCCCAGTAAAGAGTCCTTGGCGACACGTCAACTGATTGACTTCATCGCGAAATATGTGCATCGTTGTGCTCAAATTGAACACACTGTTCCGTATCTTGTCCAGATTTAGGAAATTCTCCAGTCCATAGTAGGTGTCCGACAGCACGAATCTATTGAAGAAAATCTGTGTTACAAATGTCTTCGG
Source organism: Eristalis arbustorum (assembly GCA_916610145.1). NCBI lineage: Eukaryota > Metazoa > Arthropoda > Insecta > Diptera > Syrphidae > Eristalis > Eristalis arbustorum. Next base: position 36,083,953 of record OU744317.1, read on the forward strand.
AGCCAAAAGGAAACACATGTGTTCTTCACCTAAACGCGTTCTCCTTGACCAACTCCCAGAAGACATATCGCGCACGGTTGGCCTGCCTTTCGTCAAGACTATTGAGGAATTCCTTCAGCTGGATCCATGTGCTAAGGTCTATGTCAATTTTTTGATGTCGTTCCGTGGGCTGCTTGAAGTATATCGCATACAGCAGGTAGAGGGCTCCCAATTTGGAAAATGTGGTCTTATTTGTGAGGACACGTTTGCCATAGTGTAGGCATGTATCTGTCGATTGGATGATTTCTGTTGAGAAGGATTGGGCGCTGAAATGAGGAAAAATCCATCAAGAATGACTGTGAAAGGGGACAGATGAGTTCACCTACGTGTAGATGCGCTGGAAGGATGTCGACTTCCATTCCTGCACAAAGGATTCAAATGTGGGATTCTCGTTTAAGATGAATCGTTCAATAATCGCTTCGCAGTCTTTTTGAATCGCTACCTCCATGATATGCGAAAAGTTTCCGGAAGAATGTAAACAATTGAACCTACCAACTGACAGTTGTCAACTTGTCATATCTGCTCGTCTGTTTGTTTACGCGAATTTTCGCCGTATGCAATTATCTTAAGATCTGTTCGATTAAGAAACCAGAATGGCTCTCGCTGGTTTTATATGTTAAATGAGTTGTCAAAATTGAAACTGATTTGAGTGCATATTATTTAACACATTTCAACTGTGAATAAACATTGTTTAGAGCGGAAGTCGTACCATACTCATAGAGACATACCTTCTGCTTCGACACAAAACAGCACAATTGTGAAACTATGAAAATATGTCATCGTGTTGCTAGCGACGTGTCAGAGAGGTTTTTTCTAAACGCTTAATGTATACGTTCTTCTTCAGTCACCCTTTGAAATCCCAGTTAGTTCAGACACACACCCATTTCCCATTTCGACATCATCCCTCCCACTTAACGCAATTCTGACGTCTAAAGTAATACGAAGAAGATTTGAATTGGTATATTATTTTTTCGAGTTTATCACCCCAAATAAATGGGGTTCCCTTCCCGTAATTTATTTTCCGTGCCTTAGTTGACAAATATCGCATAATAATGGCAAAGTCTTGTCTAGTATTCGTTTTAGTGCTGTGCACATTGTATCCGTATTCTGTACACGGTCAGAATGAGTCACAACTTGCACTGTCAGCATCTGGCAGCACGTCGACCACGACCCCAGCGCTCAACACCTCAGAAGTTCATCCATCAGCCAGCCCCGATGAGCCAAAGGCGGTGGCAGAGAATGAAGTTAAGAACTCGAATACCACACCCTCTGCGGAGCCACCGTTGCCCGATCGCAAGGCCGTCGAACAGGAGCACAACAGTTCGCTGTCAATATTCTTCGTGCTGTGCATCATCATCATGGGTATCCTGCTTATCCACTTCATGCTGCACACGGGATTCCAGTACTTGCCCGAAAGTATCGTTGTTGTGTTCCTTGGCGCCCTCATTGGACTGTTCCTGAACGTGTTGAGCGGGGAAAAGACTACCTGGAAGCGGGAGGAGGTGTTCTCGCCAACTGGGTTCTTCCTAGTGCTGCTGCCGCCGATTATTTTCGAATCCGGCTACAACTTGCACAAGGGTAATTTCTTCCAGAACATTGGATCGATCCTGGTCTTCGCCATCTTCGGAACAACCATCTCCGCCCTTGTCATCGGCTCCGGTATCTACCTGTTGGGCCTGGCCGAAGTCGCCTACAGGCTGAACTTCTCCGAATCGTTTGCATTCGGTTCGCTCATATCGGCTGTGGACCCCGTGGCGACGGTGGCTATTTTCCACGCCCTCGAGGTGGACCCCATCCTCAACATGTTGGTGTTCGGCGAGAGCATTCTGAACGACGCCATATCAATTGTCCTGACCACAAGCATTACCGCGGCGGCACGGAGCCCCGCTTCTTCGAACACGAACGCCGGCGAAACCATCCTGAAGGCCCTGAAGACCTTCTGCGAGATGTTTTTCGCCTCAGCGGGAATCGGAGTGGTGTTCGCCCTGATCAGCGCACTCCTACTCAAACATATCGACCTGCGCAAGCACCCGTCGCTGGAGTTCGCCATGATGCTGATGTTCACGTACGCTCCGTACGTGCTCGCCGAGGGAATCCATCTGTCCGGTATCATGGCCATCCTCTTCTGCGGCATTGTCATGTCGCACTACACGCATTTCAACTTGTCCACCGTGACGCAGATCACGATGCAGCAGACAATGCGCACACTCGCCTTCATCGCTGAAACGTGCGTCTTCGCCTACCTCGGGCTGGCCATCTTCTCCTTCAAGCACCAGGTGGAGCTGTCCTTTGTCATCTGGGCGATCATCCTTTGCCTACTAGGGCGGGCGTGCAATATCTTCCCGCTCGCCTTCCTTGTGAACAAGTTCCGCGAGCACAAAATCAACAGCAAGATGCAGTTCATCATGTGGTTCTCCGGACTTCGGGGCGCCATTTCGTATGCGCTGTCTCTGCACTTGGAGCTGTCCAGCGACGAGACCCGTCACGTCATCATCACGGCGACTCTGATCATCGTCCTGTTCACAACGCTCGTCTTGGGAGGCTCCACCATGCCGTTGATGAAGTACCTCAAGCCCGGCAAGCGTCTGCGACGAAGCCACCGCACCGGAAGCTCGGACAGAAACCGTTCCGGCAGCAGGAAGCGAAAGTCAGTGTCGCTCAGTAAGACTCGCGAATGGGGACAAGCCATCGATTCGGAGCACCTGTCCGAGTTGACCGAGGAGGAGGAGATCGGATTCGCGACAACGAGAATAGCCGGTTTCGGGCGCCTGGACCGGAAGTACTTCATTCCGTTCTTCACCAGACGCTTCACAACGCAGGAGCTGCACGACTGCAAGAGCCAAATGGCCGACTTAACAAACAAGTGGTACCAAGCGATCCGCGTGTCGCCGCAGGACTCGGACAGCGAGGACGAAGAAATCGGCATCGGACCAACTACGAGCCAGAGTGCTCTGTATTCTAGGACTTAAGTCTAGTGCACTGCACGGCTCTGCACCGTGCGCGTGTGCGTTTATCAAATGTATTTGGATTGTATTATATATTGTGTAACTGCATATTTTGTAAAGTGAATCTACTGTTGAGGGGACGGATCGCTTTTGAATGTTCTATTTTGTTGCTTAAGTAAATAAATGTGATATCAAACCAAAGTCAAGGAAACACTGCGTCGCTTTTATTTTGGTTTTGTTTTCATTGATGTCGTTTATTTTTACACAACAGGTTAGGGAGACGCGGTGGGACACGTCTCAGTTTGGTTCAGTTGGACCCATTGTGATGCCCATAAGGGGATCACAGTCCTTGGTGTCGTTATTGTGCTGTTCCGCCCAGCTAACCAGACATCTTGAAAAACTTACAAAAAGATGTTGTAGGGATATCTGACATGTCTTGGTTCTGCAAAAAGAATTCTACCAGTGTTCCTTGTCTCAAATAGCCAAAGACTGGGGCATTGACAAAGGTAATGAGGAACGTCCTCAATTTAACTCTTCGATCCCACAGTCACTGCCTCTGCCTTCGGTGTCATGGGTACGTCGTAGTTAATTGTTCGTAGTATCTCGGGTGATTATAACCACTTATCGCTGTCTGCCATCCGCAGCAACTTTTTGCTGGAATGGAGGAGTTTATCTATTTTGTTCGATCTTTACGTTATTGTACACATGCCATAATGATCGAGTAGTCTCACAGGTGAGGGGACAGTCAATTTTTCACTAGCCACTTCCATGATTTTATTGTCCACATTTGACAGCACCTGGAGGTGGACAAGAACATGGTGTTGCCTGGGATTGGTCGTTTTCGGCCTCTTTCCTAGCAAGTTCGTCCGCTACCTCATTGCCGGTCATGTGCAAATGACCTGAGACCCAGCATAAAGTTATCGAATGCTGCGTAGCAAGAACCTTGAACTCTTCGACCTTGGACTTGATGCTGATTGACTGTCGCTTAGAAAGAAAATAATACCAGCCGATTGTATTTCCAAACAATGATATCATTTTTCAACATCATACTTGAAAGGAAACGCGAAACACAAACGTCAACACCAAAGACACGATCCTCCAAAAGTCTGTTCAACTGGACCAACCGGATCAACCAATTGGACGAACATAGCGAGCCGTCAGACGCGTTTGCTGCCAAAATGGGTCTGGCGGTAAATGAGAGCAGAACTACGTACATGGTGACATCGAGAAAGGACGCACAACGTCGACGTCTCGGACAGAGCATCACAATAGGCAGCAAAAACTTGGAGGTAGTTAAGGACTCCGTGTACCTTGGATCCGCAGTGACAACATCAGCACGGATATTAAACTTGACTTCCTTTTGGGCTCAAGAAGCATTTAAGTGTAATGGAGCCGTCTCTCGTAGGCCCAAGCAGACTTTGCATGGTCATCCCAGTCCTGCTCTACGCCGCAGAGGCATAGACGGCAGCGGATGAAGAAGCCCTTGCTCTGCGTCCTGTTTGCGTTGATTGTGTCTGGAGTAGAATATTGAACGGATATCTCTAAAGGGTGTACGGCGGCATTCGCATAGTCAAGCATCTACGGATACAACGTTAAAGATGGCGAGGCCATGTAGAGCTTATGATTATCACAACTCCGGACCGAGCCGGCTGGAGAGGCATGTAGGTTGGGGCACATGCCCATTCCGGATTGTAGCGCCACTCCATAAAGAAGAAGACATCAATTTGACCGCACCCTTGATCTCCAGGACGTCCTTTTGAAAAACACAGTCGTAGTCAGGTCAACTGACGAAACAATGCATGTTTAAGAATTCGGCGAAAACTCCCAAGTCTGTCCTTTTTGCCATCTTCGACCCATCCGTATAGACGTGGTCACAAGGTCGCGTTATTGAGGGGTTCATTAGAGCTTCACTCCTCTGTTGTTGGGAAATAACACCGATAGGATGTATCGACATCGAAGGAATGGAGGGAGTAGTCAATCACTGTTTGCTCCTCTTGGTCTTGCATGCCAGCTCTTAGATTGGATAATCCTCAGGCCCTTTTTGCACCAGTCTTCTGCATATAGATTTCAAGTGGAAGAAGATGAAGAGAATATCTAGGATCCGGTGTAGGATTAGTGAAGATCGCTCAAGTAACACCTAGACAAGCGCAAACTTAGGCATGCTTGTTGTGAGCTTTAAGTTGGATACTTTTAAGCAAACCTGCCACCACCTAGTGCCTGACAATTGCAGTGTACACCCACAGTATTGTTTTGGTGCTTGGGCTCCAATTTTAAGGGCTCCCTTGATATCTAATTATGCGGCGAGGGCAGATTCCTTAACATTGAGGGATCTTTAAACAACACTAACAGGTGCATGCGTACACCTTTGCCTTCTTGTACGCATCCTGTGCACGGGAGTTTGTGTCGTGCTTGAAGCTTTGGCGTGTGTATGTGCTGATGAGCAAAAACAAACGTCTTTAGCACGGTTGATGTAAGGCTTATTGGTCTGAAATCTTTCGTTGTGCAGTGACTAGCCTTACCTGCTAAGTAGCTCAACATTTGTCTGTTCTAAGCGGCGGAGATCTTCCACATTACTGTATGAAGGAGAGAAAGGAATCATGGGCCATGCAGTCCATTCTCGCCAATCCTGTAAGGCTTCCTTTACAGACTAGTCTCCACAAAGTATCTTTCGGTCGTCATTTCGCCTTACTCTCTTACACCAAAAAAAAACATTTCTAACCTATCGGCCATGGAGGGTTCGACTGCCAGTGCGAAAGCTCCTTCCCATCGTTGATTATCTGGGGATGCTGCTGAATGTCATCGCGCACATTGGTCTTTATTCCGGATATTCGGTCTTCCTCTCCTTGAATCAAATGACTCGGTTTGGAAGAGTCTGTCCGTTGGAACATTGCTGTCTGCGCACTCGATGTGGCCTAGCCAGTCCAGACCACGGTTTTTTGCCCTCCGGACTCTAAGATCCACGTTGGGTCTTCTACTCTCTTCACCTTCTTCGCAAAAAGAACCGGAGCTACAATTTCCTTTCGAAGACACCAAGAATCATCTACAATCAGTGATTTCGACTCCTCGGGGATAAATCGCATTCACATTCCATACAATCACTCGATTTGGGTAGTACGTCTTTATTTTCACTTTAAAAAGGTACATCGGGTAATGCGGGGGGCCATGCCATGCTCTATCAGCAACGCGGCAATCGTTCGATATCCGAACTCTCTTTCGACCAAGTCGCCGCTCAGACATCACCATCCGTCATCAGATTCATAAAACAACAAAAATCAATAATTTCTTTCAAAAAATATACACAAATCAAAGCGGACTTAAGAGTAGTTAAATGTACAAGTGTGTCGGCAGACTATACAGGAGCGGATGACGATGGTCGTGGGGATCGTGTATAAAATTCATGTGGTCGTCTGCTACTTCAAGGGGTTTCTTATTCTACTTAAATGCGGATAGTTAGGAACAACTTCTTCGATCCAATCCGATTCGATTTCAGTCACTTGCCGCAGGAAGTTACGTTCGGTTAAGACAATCTCGGTGTAGATTATGTAGGCGGGTTGATATCGTCCATGCAGTATGCTGGATGGATGCATTTTGGCACGTTGTCGTCCGGACAGGGTTAGGTAGAAGTTGTCCCGTTGCAGCTCTGCTATGTTGTCGAACAGTCCCGCTAGGAGGCACTTGCGAACTTGGTCCAAATTATTGCCGCAACTCGTGATGACAAGCGAGACACGCTCGCAGATCTCCAAGAGCTGATTGCGTACATCGCGTGCGTAGAGGAGGTTGCGTGTGTTTAGGAAGTTATCGTGACACCAGAGCTGCAATGTCAAAAACATTAAACGTCTGAAATCGAGAGAGAGACGTGTGACAACTCGTGACTAACCTTAATTTTGTCGGTCTTCTCAAACGCCTTGTACACATTCAGCAGCATCAAGTGGTCGCCGTGTTTTGATTCGAATTTAGCATGCGCCAGTGCAGCCTGTTCTCGCTTCTCTATGCTCGACACGAATATGTTCTCGCCCGAGAGGATGGCCACCAGACTAAGCATCTCCTCCAGACAGCCAAAGCTGGAGGCCGTCAACAGCAACTTGCTGAACTTGGGGTCGAGTGGGAAGAGCGACATTTGTCGGCCCAGCTGGGTTAGCTCCGGCTTGGCTATCGTCTTGATGGCACCTAGCAGCAGCAACTGCTTGTATGCCTTGTCAATGGCGTCCGGCGAGGGCTTGTCCATGAAATCGAATGTCTTGCAGTCGATGCCGAGCGCCAGGAGTTGAAGGACCTGAAATGAAAAAAATCCCATGAATCTCCCTTCGTCGCATGGGATTCAAGGACCTACCGTCGCCGCAATGTTGCTGCGCAGGATCTCAGGCTTCGGCATGCGTTCGAACTTCTCCATTTCCTCCTTCGTGTACGGCCTGTAGCATGTGCCCTCGGCATCACGGCCAGCGCGACCGCAACGCTGCCAGCACTGCGCTTGCGAAATGCGCACAACTTTGAGGATGTCCAAATTGGTCTCCGGGTTGAAGATGCGACGCTTGACGAAGCCGCTGTCGATCACGAACCGAATGCCGGGGATGGTGATGGACGTCTCGGCTATGTTCGTTGCCAGGATGACCTTCCTCGCGTTTGGTGGCGACGGCATAAAGCACTCGAGTTGTTTGTTCTGAGGTAATTGCGAGTAGAGCGGGAAAACGCGCACGTTTGGAGCTTCTATTGTGTTGCTCTGCAAGGTACAAATGCGAAATGTTTCACTCGGGCTTGGAGCACTTTTTTGGACTTACCTTGGCTATCATTCGGATCTGCTGAGCCATCGCTTCGATTTCCTCCTGGCCGGTCAGGAACACCAGAACATCGTGACTACAAAAAGACGAACAGTTAGTCAGAACGCACAACAGTCACACTGTTTGATAATACCACTCACTTTGCGGGCGCACATCTGTGGATCTCGAAGAGGGTCACCAGTATCGCGTGGAGGTAGTCGCTTTGCGGCTCCTTCGTGTGCATCACCTTGACCGGGAATGTCTTACCTTCCAAGTACATACCCTTGACACCGAAATACTTTGCGAAATGATCGATATCCATGGTGGCCGAGGTCACGAGTATCTTCAGTGGCAGCAGATTACGTAGTTTTCGTTGCCGTTGCGCCTCTTTGACGATGCCGAAGAGCACGTCTGTGTTGATTGTCCTCTCGTGCGCCTCGTCCAGAATAATTACCGAGTAGTTCTTCAAGAGCCTGTCGGATAGGGCTTCGCGCAGCAAAGAGCCGTCTGTCACAAATTTTATTTTCGTAGCACTCGATGTGCAGTCCTCGAAACGCACCGTGAATCCCACTGTTTCGCCCAGTTTCGAGTTCATCTCTTGAGCAACACGCTTCGCCACTGTAATCGCAGCCACCCGACGGGGCTGTGTGATCGCGATCATTCCCTTACTTCCGTAACCTGCGCTCAGAAGGAACTGCGGAATTTGCGTTGTCTTTCCCGAGCCCGTTTCACCCATAATCACAAGTGTGTCGGATTTTTTCACTTCCTGAACGATTCGCACCCGACACCCGTACACGGGCAGACTCTGACGTTGCTTCTCAATTGAGATTTTCTGCTGCTGTCCATTGGGATGGTGTTTCCCATTTGTTGCGGCGCCATTTGTCGCAGGTTTGTCACCGTTTTTCTGTTTTTTCACTTTACTCTCACCGTTCCCGTGATTGTCGAGGCCATTAAGCTGAGGGATTTTCCTCTTCACCGTGAAAGCGTTGTGCTCGCTGGCGGAGCTGGCATTGCCACCGTTCAATTTAAAAGGCGATTTCGATATAAGCGCGTACTTTGAATCCATCATGTTGTCTGTTCACTAGTAGATACTTTACATTTCTATTCGAAAACGATGTGTTCAGCGTGAATAATTGGTTTTAAAATGAAGCAAGTATTCGCAAAGGTGGAAGATAAGAAAAAAATATTATATTCTGCCAATAATTTTTGTAGGTTATGTTTTGAAAGTGAGTTTTGACAGACGGGCGGTAATGCAATTTATACATGCGTGGGAATTAGCATTTGTGTGATGTGTCAAAAATTATACCACTCGAAATGGTGTACTCGGTGTTACGACGTTCGCACATAGATGGCAGTGTGTGGTAGTTGATGAATTTTATATGCAGTTCCCGTTGGAAAATATTTTACGAAAATCGTCTTGTACATCGACGATCATTTACGACAGCGAGCACAAATTCATGTTTTTGTAGGAATTTCGTAAAAAGTCCTTGGTAGGTCGAGGTGCCTGCATCAAATGAAACAGCAGTAGCGTTGAATTACCCAGAAATGCGAACAGGGGTACGTCAGTGTAATATCTTTGCTAAAGTAGGGACCTACTTAGCTACGTACCGGGACATACTGGACGAAGAGCCTTGAATCTCTAAGGGAAAAAAACAGTCGACGAAGTTGAAGCCGATGGTTGAGCACATCGAATCAACGTCGAGTATCATACGTCTAATGCTGAGTAAGGTGAAATAGTGGTGAAGGGTCCACTGGTCACAGTTCCCCGGGGACATAGTTCCCTTCATCGTCAACGGTTAAATCTATTAGCAAGGACGTACGCATGCTAGTGGGTGTCCGCAGAAGTGGCATTTGTACACATGCATTGGGTATCGCAGTGAATTGTGTACAATTTCCTCATCTTTCCTTCATTCGTCTTTGTTTGGCGCTAAAGTCCGTGGTGCTTCTGTACCTCAACCAACAAGCCTCTTCAGCCAGCACTATCTTTCTCTATTTTCCTCCGGTTGCGCACAACAAGTTGGTTGACGTCCTTCTCCAATTTTGTGCGCCATCTTGATTGAGGATGTCTTGTGTTGCGTTGTACTAGTGGCTCGGATTCGAAGACGCTTAGGAACAGATCACTGTTGTTCGCATGTTCTGCATGACCCGTACATTTTGTGGTTGAATCTTATCCTCCACAAGCCATCGACACGAATCGCACGCAGAACCCTTTTCTCAAAACGCTCAAGAGCTTCTTCATCCGCTCTCAATAGCGCCCACGGCTCTATAGTATAGAGCAGGACAGAGATGATCAGAGTGTTATATAAGGTAAGCTTGGTGTTTCGAAAGTTGGCTCTGTTACTCAATAACCGAAAAAGTGACGATTGAAAAGAGTAATTCTGTGTTCTCCGGAGCCCATGTGTATGAAGATATTGACTACCTCAAAGCTTCTGCTGCCCATTATTACACTCTGTTCGAAACGGAGATGTTGTTCGTCCCTCCGTGAAGACAGCATGTATTTTGTTTCTCCCTAATTTAGTCCAAGGCCCATTTTAACCCCGCTTCCGCTTCAATGCCATCAAACGATCCTCACAGAGGCTGCGGCGGTGGCTAATGTTTGCTTTTAGCAAATTTACCACAGTCGCGCGGTCGTTTGTTCAATTTGGGTCAACATAATGCGACGCCAGTGTCCAGTGACTGCATCTCTGGCGGAGCAGAGTAAACAGCCGCGTGTTCGCCCGTGTTCGTCCACTTAATGTTGTCCGCATAAGAAAACAGCTCCCGCAGCTTTGATTGATTTTAGTCGAGAGCGCTATCTTGACCTTGTCTGCCAGGGTTACAGGAGTCAGGGTTTGGGATTTTTATTTATCTTCAACCAAATTACGTGCAATATTCTTCCTGCCAGCAATTTTGTACGAGTTACAGAGAAAATAAAAAAGAATCTGCTAGAAATATTACTCACCCAAGGCAAAATTGACCCAAGTCGTGAGTCTATTTGAGCGGCATCTACATCTATCTGCCGGCAGACTACAAGGGTACCCAATATCTACAGATGGTAGTCACTTTTAACTTAAATCAGACCGTCTATCTACTTGTGGTTTCGACTGTGTATTCCGATGGATATTCTTCATGAATAGAGCTTTCAATTCAACAATTGTCATTGACCTAAATGATCGAATGATCCATCCGCAATTCCTTTACTGTGCACTCGCACCGTTTTCCTGACTATGATGTTAAATAAATGCGAAATGTATAAGCAGTCAATAAAGAATCCTCGAAGCAGCCGGTTGTTTTATTTGCCATCCCTCCCGAATTTCCTTACACATCATTAGTCAATCAAATGTGCCATATTCAACTTGACATTTAGGTGTGGTTCACATTCAACATCGGCCCTTAAAATTTAACCACCCTTTTACAAATTAAGGGCGATTCAGTTGTCAAACCCAAGTTGTCTTGCATCCGTGACCACTTACTTCTCCAGCAGGTAGACTCTTGCAGACTCTTTCTCAAATATTTGCTCAAAAAAGCTGCGAAAGTGTAGACCATGGATTCATGTCTTTTGAACTAATCGTTCGTTCACACTTGTAACTCAAAAGCACTTAACTTCCTTGGACAATGAGCCCGTGAGAAGTACCTGTAGTTCGCAGTCGTCGTAATCTACATCTTTTGCATTTATAACATCGACATCGCAATAATTCAAAGAAGAACTTCTGAGGAGTATGATTCTATCACGACCAGATGGAAAAGGATCGCAACAAATTCGTAAGAAAAGACACCATCCACAGATGTTTGATTTACGACTTTCAACTTCAAAACGTTCGGAGGAATATCTGAATGCAACTGTTCACGTTCACCAGCCCTCATCGTGATTCATCTCGTAAAGCGCCATTCGGGCTCACTTAAATACATTTATTTAGGAAGCGAATAGAGATTCTCAATCAATTATCATCGGTCAGCGAGTTTTCCATGAATAAAAGATTCTCAAAAATAAACATAGAATTTCCTCATGCCAAGAGATCACCGTTTAGTTGTATGGTATGGTTATGGTTTATCGTATAAATAGAATATTCACTGAAGAACATAATTGGTGCTTTGTTTGAATTTTAGTGCCACAGACGAATCGGAAAAGATGATCGACTTGTTGTACAAATAGATATTATGGTATGAAACTAAAGTTTATTGTCCTCATGAGATTGGGGCTGTGACATCCACATTATACAAACTTCCAAAAGGGCGATTGAATGGTTCAGCCGAACTGCCACAGAAACCTCTGCCAGCGATTGAAGGGAAAGCGGCTTATAGAAGTACAGTGGTGCGTAAAAGCTCAAGTTTGTGGTCAAGTGTGGAACAGTGAAAACACAGGAATTATCACTCTTGTCGTTTGTCCCTTTTGTTAATTAACCAGATATGGTCGCAAGCGAAAGGGGAATGCAAACAAAGCAACGAAATGAAATTAATTCATTGAGTTCTTGGGATGATTGAGTCTCAATTTCAACAAGAATGACATGCAATTCCAAAGCAGGAACAGAGTCATGTAAGCATACTATGTAGGACAGATTGAGGAGGTGGTTGGTTAGGGTACTGATCCCAAAAACGGCTGACCCAGGTTCGATTCCCAGTAAAAGCAGAAGTTAATGTCCTTTTATCTGGATTTCAAATCTGGTCCAGTCACCATTGTCATTGCAACTCCTCGATAAAAGCATCACCTTAAATCCGTTCTAACAACAATTTGGCCTGACAGTGTCTAATCTGAATTTTTTTTACTTTTTTGCTTATATTTCTGGATTCTATTTTTACAACTTAGAAAAAGAACTGGGCTCTATTTTTGCTACTTATTGAGCCGCACTATATTATTCAAATCAGAGGCATCTTCATTTTGTACTTAACTAGTTTGATACCTGCCTACTGAAGAAAATACTGACAATAGCACCCGTTTCCTGCTCAAAATCTTAACAGAACGCATGCGAATAACGTTCCCAAGTGAGTGCTGTGTATCCCAAACAGTGCGTTTGATGCACCCACCACGTCTGCTGCACTCCAGTTTATCCAAGTCGTCAGACTAGCATGTCCAATGTGTGGGCAATACTCATGGTCCCGTGAGAATATGGCCGAGAGATCATTGCGGTCAACGGTGGGTGTTACAAAGCTACATATGTTAACTGACTTTTTTTTAATGAAATTGAAGACATGGATTTGGACGACCTCTTCTTCATGTAAGATATCGAACCAAGCCACACAGACCATGCCAAAATCGATCTCATAGAGCACTAAACTCTCCAAATCGTATTTTTAGCCATCTTCGCGAAGAATTTTTTATTTGGGAAACCGTGAAGAGCCGATTCTAGCAATTAAGGGCAATATTTAAAATAATGTTGTTCATTTCATTGCATTGTTAAAAAGGAACTTGTACCACGCTGCACTTTACTATGTAGATCATCGAAATAAGGCTTAGCAAAATTACTGAAAAAAAAGATACGATACCTAAAAAGAGGACTGCCCTCGGCAACTGTCAGAGTGATCGTCTTAAGTACGCTCTATCATTTAATGGAGTTAATCAGAATTCTAAAGCGCACTCAGACTGAAAAACATGTTCTTGGAACTACCAAGCTGTAGGTTGCTACATTTACTATAATTTCTTGTTCTTTCGGAGGAATGCCAGCAAGTGCTAGTCTGCAATAAGCAGTCCACTTCATTAGCATAGGCAAGACAGAGGCTGATTAAGTCGCCACCCATTGCGCAGGCGGCCTAGAAGGTTTCATCCAGTAGTCCTATCAGACCTAGTAGTCGACCTTTAATTGCGCCGGCAAGTCGTCTGCAGCCTTCTGTCGAGAAAATGACGCGGATTTCTTATAAACATTACGAATCATGCGCTGGGTTCGCCTACATCCTGGAGAGTCATGTCACATTATACTGTACTTTCGAGAATAATAGTCCCCAGGCGAGCTGGGGACCTTTAACTCTGGCAAGTTTTAGGCGGTTTCATTTCCAGTGATCCAGTGGTGGGGAGTCAGACAAATTTCTGATATTGTCGTCTCCCGTGAAGTAAACAGTCGGCAGTGCCAGTTCCTTGGCCTCTTGTGGTTCAGATTGTTGACTCAGATATGCTGAGAAAATACGAGTTCAGCCAGCGGGACTGCTATATTTTACTAGCGTCATTTGATAAATAGGGTATCCTGACCCTAAGAGGGTGCATATTTGCACCACTTGCACCAGGTGAACTTCGAACTATCTTCTCTAACACAGTGGACTATCCCTAAGTCTTTTTTTCCCAAACTCGAATCTTGTTTAACCATATTTTTGCATTCTCCTCAATTTTCCAATTTGGCCACCCTATAACTCGACTCGATATTTTGAAATCCCGTGCCGTACATCAGTGTTAACAATCAATACAATATATAATTACTCATTTAGAGGTCGTCGATTCTTTCTGTTACAATCGACGATAAGATGTAATCGGTCACTTGGTTTGGCTGCAACTGTCGCAAGCTCAATTCATTCACCAGTCACCGTGTAGTAAATGTGCATGCAATCAAAATACAAAAATGAACGACAGAACGATCGAACATTTTTAAGTTCGATTGTGTCAATACTCACGTCACATGTCATATCAAGAAAAACAGCAATTTGCCAACAAATCCACCGATCAAAATTGCAAAAAAAAAATTGACAGAAAAACACCCCTCGGGCGCCGAAAACAATAACAAAATTTAAGTACCCCTCCCCAGACGGTTGGGTAAACATAAATTCGAAACCATTCACCTGTTGGTTGAATCATCACCTGGAAATAATCGACACGGAGCAGAGAAGAGAAAACCATTCTCCGCACAAATACGTCGTGTGATTGCGGCCAATTAGACGCACATATCAATTCACCCGAACCACCACCGTGGAGGCGGTGAATTCGGCGGCAGTAAGGCATTCGATCCGTCGGCACATGGGCCAGTATGTGGGCCACATTTCAGTCAAATGCGAAGTTTTAATTAATTAACGGAAATCCCACGCGTAAGACGACCGACCAATTATCGCCCTTAACGGGCTGGAGGGTGCTCGAGGAACAAGGCAATTTCGTAGCCTTATCGCAGTGGCAGTGGTCTCAATACCGGGAAGTGAATCTAATCTGTCAAAATCAAGACGATTACTCTGTAAATCGTCGTTGGTTTGGACTAAATTGTGGATAAGCTCATTAGCACAGCGCCGACAAACTGCGGCTGACGTTGTTAACGCCCCACATTTCGATGGGGCAGGCGATATTTAAAAATACACCAGAAACATTCATTAAACGGCAACGGCGAGGAATCAATTAATTTTACGGCAAGGGAGAGAGTCTTTGGATACATTCTCCCTTATTGCTCTCTGGCTCTACCTGCTGGAGGAATCAACAAGGCATTGCTTCTTTTTGGGCACACGGCTGGAGTGGCTGGCGCCTGACGCACGGGCCGCAGCGCAGATAAGTGGGTAAGTTTTGGGGAAAGGAAACAGATTTCACTCAGCGATAGTTGGTGTTGGAAGAACTGCGATGATTTATTGTTTCTGCTTATGCTGCTGAATAAAATCGGCAGTCACAGTCGTAAAATCACACAACGATCACTGATCAATGGCTCAGCAGCTGCAGCAGTAATCGATTGATAATTTTGCTTTCTGCTTTGCTATTGCTTCCTGTAAGTAGTCGAACCAGCAGCAATGTGACGACAATTCACAGCAGTCGTATTCAGATTGACGGAAGATTAACACGTCTTTTCCGCCCGTGTTGTAGCCCGGCCGAGTAGTTTGACGTGCTCTGCAGATAGGCAACGTCCCCACACGCAGTAGTGGGGCTAGCGAGCGCACGTTAGACTAGGGGTTAGTTAGGAACAAAATTTTGCATCTATCCACTTACTTCTTTATTTCTCAGACTGACGTCGCATGCATGTAGCCTTAAACTGTTGATGGCCTAGCACGCCATTTCAAAGCTATTGAATATGCACCAGGAATGTGGAGAAAGGTCGGTGTTGCATAACCAAGAAAGGAAAGATCTAGTGTTTTGATAATCCAATATGAAGTGTCTTTACTTTTTCTATGACAATTCAGACGACACAAATGTCAGATAAGAATTTAAGGTGTGTCCTTGTCCTACCCTAGAATTAATGTGCATAGGTTGTTGTCTTGAACATCAAACAGTCTTGTCCGAATTACTTGACGACGTTTGCTGCTAGACAACCTCGATTCCAGTTCGTTAGTTCTGCATTCACTGCTTCCTCTGCCAATGGATGTTTGGGTGGAAGATGCTGCACTAGTTTCGAACAAGTTAGCTGTGCTTCCAGTGCCAGTTTTTGTGTGTGGTCTTGTGCTACAGTATCCCCATAGTAAATGCATTAGTTTCCTTCTACTCCAAATTGGTGCTGACTTGAGGATCTATAGGGAGAGATTTGGAAAAAATAAATCGAGGTATTACCTTCAATGTTAGTTGCTCTCATTTGGTCAATGTGAAATGTCTTCGGACGAAAAATCCACGTCCTTGATGTGGATCACCGATCATTAAAACTTCTGTTTGTACTCTGTACTCTGGTAACATCAGACTTGTATTAACTCTGTTTGAGACATATATTCTTTTGTCTGGTCGGAAGTCGTACTTAACAAAAAATCCACCCTGGTGCGAAAAACAACAATTCAGCATCATCTCTGCTGGACTCCTGCCCGTCGTCGAGCTTTCTGTCTTACGATATTGCATCAGTAAACGTTTTAGCTTTGTAGGCAGGTTCCCCGGACCATTTATGGCAGATCGTACCACATTTTTAAGGAAAGTACTGCTCTGCTTGTCCATTCGTTGATGTGGTGGTGAAGTGAGCTTGTGACCAATGTTGTTCGACTTCAAAAAGTCTTAGGTTAGGTTAGGTTAGGTTAGGTTATTTGGCAGCCATCGAAATTGCCAGCACACTTAGACGTTGTTGGTCCATTTTGTCGTTAATTTCATCCCAACGGCAAATGGTGACTGGATCAGATTTAAAAATCAGAAAAAAGGATATTAACTCTTGCTTTCATTGGGATCCGAACCATACCCAAGAGCTGGCACTCAGCCAAATACGCCATCCAGACGACATTTCAAAAAGTCTTGAAACTCCTTCGAAGTACAGTTGGTCTCATTATCAGAGACAATAATGTACATTTACAATGTATTACCGCGTAGTTCCAGCGGTTAGAACGACCGTTCTGTACTGTATTCTGAGGTATACCAAACCACACAAAAATTTCCCTCATCTCGGTATGGTATAAAAACTAGTGATCCGATTCATAGGGAAAACTTCCCATGAATGGGCCAGCAAAGTCCAAGAGTAAGCGTCGCCATGGTTGTGAAGAAATCCTCCAGGTGGGTGATGATGTCTTTGGTGGTTTATTCAGAGCTTCTGTGCTGTTCTGACAGATTTTCACAAATTTTTCGATATCGCGATCGATTACTTTATTTGCTTATGGGCAAAGATTCGACGAAACTATGTGTGCTGCTGCTCGTCGGAAATTCTCAATAAATTGATAATAAATAATTACTCGTAATCCATGGTAAACACATCCTTCATGTTCATTATCCATTTGTTTGTATGATGTGTTTTCAAACTGGCTTCACTCTATGAAAGGGTCCAATGGGAAGCCACATAACTCCGAATATGTAAGAGGCAACTCAAAAGTTCAATATATTTCGCCTTCACTCCTGTAATCTTGAGACGTAAGTAAATTTCTGAAGAGAAAAGAGGCATCGATACTTTCTTTAGAAATTTTTAATATTCATGCTTCTTCTCAAACTGTGACGCTCAGATTCGAAGACACTGTTGTCCCTGCATTCAATGTCGTCTAGTCGATGGAATGTTATGCAAAAACTGATGATGATTAAGACACATTGCATCCATTGTACTCATAAGCTTGATTCGATTGAGTGAGTTCCGATGGGAGTTCATGTCAATTTCATATGTACCATAAATGACGTCTACAGTCTATTCTTACTTAGAATAAAGGCAACCAGCTCGGTCCCAAGGGTGGTTTACATTTCGATCTGAAATGAGCATTATTCATGACAGATAAAAGATGCCGATCAAAGCGTTGCTTAAATGACTAAAATAGTGAATCACTTTTGAAATTCATATCGATAAAATGATTGGCTATTGAATGAATTCTTTGAGTGGCTTTCGTACTGACGTTCGACTTGGCATCATTTTCGTCGAATTGTGCCATGATCGAAAATCCGGTTTGTAAGTAGGTGCTTTGGTAAACGGTTTAAACGTTAAACACACTTTGAAGCGATCGTGCTACATTGCATAACTTGGTGTAAGCCGCTGGCAATTCAGTTATGGTGGAGAGAGTGATACAAAAACGTGACACTTTCAGGAACTGAGGCGGTATAGATGATCAAACATTTTTGCAGGTTGCGCTCAAGTGCTGATGTTCGCCATCAAGTTCAGAGGCAGAAGTCAAGTAGATATTGTAAAGGCACACGACTTCTACTGCTGCTGCATATTTTATATAACTTTGTTTTCGGATTAAAAAAAAAAAACGATGATTTGGTAATGAACCCGAGAAAAAGACTCTCGTGGACAAGGTGACAATTATCTGTAAAATCCAATATCACATTTACGAGTACGAGACAGTGATGGTAATAGATCTGATGCGATGCCAAATTTGCTGGTAGAGACAAGCAGAAGGCGATTGAGTTCGCCAAGCGCTAGAAGCACAATCCTCCAACAAATACTATTTGACCAGAGTTGACAGTACAACTCAGTAACAGGTAGACAAAGAGCACACAATATCCTTCGAGAAATTTGTGGAATGTCTAGAAGTTATTTTGGTACCTTTTACTAGAGAAGGGCTCTGCAGGTAATTGTGAAATTTACGAAAAAATAAAAAGACGGTTAACAATCCACTATCTTTGAATTTACAGACAAATAGCGCAGCTGTGTCTTACGTGTGTATCCAGGCATCAACGAGCTAGAAAAAGTCGTATAGAACGAGCAGAATAAACGACAAATTACAAAAAAAAGATTTGCAGGCAGTGTCTGCGAAGAGCCTCTCAGTTTACAACATAGTATTAAATGTTACTAAACAGTTACTTAAATGCCATCAATGTGTAAATCAAGAAAACACTTAGTAATATGCCAGTTGGGTAAGAAAAACGTTTAATCAAGAATAAAGATAACTTACGTATCAGGCCGACGACCCATGAGTGGTCCAAGCAATTGCAGCCTTCCATCTATACCGAAGGTTCGGTTTTCCTCTCCTTCTTGAACCAGAAGGCTCGGATTCAAAGACAGTCGTTGCTGGAGCGTTGTTTTCCATGCACTCGATGTGGCCAGTCCATTGACTAGAGTTTTGTCTTCCAGACTACATCCACATCCTTGTACAGCTCGTAGAGTTGGCGATTGTGTCTTCTCCTCCATTCGTCTTCCTCGCAGATGGGACCATATATCCGAAGAATTTTTCTTTCGAAGACACCAAGGATAAGCTCTGCAATTTGGATTAGCGTCAAGCAGTAAGTAGTACCTCCTTACTTTTTTTGTGCAACCTTAAAAATATGGGTACTTTTGGTTGCTTTGTATCACTAGCAGGAAGTTGATAAATTTACCGGCAAGACCGCAGTCTACATGACCTACCTCCCCTCAGTGAAGCAAAGCAATGTTACGCGGTGAAGAGGAAATAATACCAAATGAGAGACGCAAGTGAATAGATTCCCATCAGAGCTATTTAATTATGACAGCTCTAATGACACTTTTCGCCATTTGCAGTCGGGCGTAAAGGGAACGTGCAAGTCTCTCGTATGATCTCACTCATAACCGTCTTTTAGTTTGATTAATAATTTGTCATGCCTAGAATCCATTTCCCAATTTGCTTGTCTAAGCTGAGTGCTTACCTAATCACTAGACACTGATGCGGATTGGCTCACGTTTTATGACTTATTTTGGCCAAATTTGGCAATATTACAATATGATGTAAGAAGTGTCTGTGAAATGAGTTGAATCTCATGCACCCCGATGCGCTGAATTGCTGACATCAGACATCAGTAGCCCTGTAACTATGCTCAAGAATTCAATAACACCCTCCAATTAGCGCAGTAGCGTCGCCCCAAATAAAATCAACACCGAACCTCCCTCCGGCCGTTGGCATTTATCTCTTCACTCCATCACTGGTGGTTGTGGAGGTGCGAACACAGCGCGGCGCCGGCAGCATGCGCTGCAGAGTACTCCTCCTGAGCTTTTGACGTCTTCAGTTGACCGAAAGAGCCCCAGGAAATCGGACGCGCATTGCTCTCAGTTTACGTACAGTTCGCCATTCGTTCGCTCGAATATGTTTAGGTTCTGTAATTGTCGTGAAATTGATTAGATTAAGACGCGTTCAATATCGACAGATACCTGGTTGCCGTCTTGCTTCGTTATCTTTCGGAACATTTGTTGTGCCGTGCGCTGTCGACGACGTCTTCAGTCGAGTCGTGTCGTTGCGAAGAATGACTTGGCCGTCGTCGCTATGGGAGCCTTCGCTGTCCGCGACGTCACTGAAACTTCGATATTTCGCCATCGGACTGCTTTCTACTTTGTTTCTGCGTTCGCGGTGCGTTAGTGCGGCCGAGATTCCGGTGTGCTGTCCCGCCGGTCATGTCCTGGTCGAGGTCAGTCAGGGCTTCTTCCAGTCCAAGCAGTACGAGTGCGTGATTATGGGCGGCAACACCAGCAACGGGTCGCGTGTTGACAGCAGCTGGGAGTTCGTCGAGACCGGGATCATACACGGTTTCCGGATACGTGAAGTGACAGTGCCCAGTATTCCGCGGTGCTCCAAGCCAGCGCTGATCAAGTTCTCCGAAGATGTGCGTCTGACCCCGAACAGCTGTCTGATCAAGCTTTACGGTACGATGTGCGCGATAACGTGTCCCCACGAGGACGAGAACCTGTTCTACAACGTGAGTGTGATAAGAAAGTGCTGTCCCTTTGGGTATGTGTACGATTCGCGGCTTATGCGGTGCCTGAAGAAGGACTTCTCTCTGGATTACTACGACGTCTTCTTCAAGCATCCGGTGGTGCTGGAAGACGAGCATCTCACGTGCAGGCCCAGCCGCGTCGTGGTGGAGTACAAGTTGCGCTACAACGACTTCAAGTTCGTCGACGGCTATCTAATCTTGAAGCTGACGAACCAGCGATTCGACATCGACGAGTTCTGCGTCGAGGGTGTTGTGAATGGCACGGAAGTGGCTGAACCGCACAGCTCGCAGGGTTTCAAAAGCTCGCTGCGCTTTCTGGTCCGGGTCTGTGACAGGGAATCGATATGCGATCGGATACCGTGCATTCGCAAGTGCTGTGAGGACGGGCACATCTACGTGCGCGGCAATCGGACGTCGTACTGTGTGCCGGATGTAACCGACGTCAGCTATCACAGCTTCGAGAGTCTAGACTTCAGCGGGAATTTCACCAAGCCATCAGGTGAGAGTCGCTAAGTGGCTGCGCAAACAAATGCCTGTTTGCTATGAATGAATGCGCACTCACACCCGCTCCCGAAGTGGGTGCATTTCATGACTTTTGTGACGACTACTTATGGCCTTGGCAATAAACGCGGCACTTTTCGTATGATATCACTCGTTCGGTTTCTGTTGTCATTTTCATTTTTTAAGTTTTCCCAGATAAGGTTCGGTCGGCTCGGTTGAGCGATTAACTGTCTTGTTTGGGTCATGATTAATGGAACTTGTCAAATATTGCTAATTACCTCCGGCGGGCATTTGATGTGGCAAATGTTACAAAACGTCAAGATGAGACATGCCTTGAAGCATTAAAATATGATACAGGGAGGCATTGTTTTGCAATGGGAGATGCAGTGAGCCTAAGGTTTACAAGGATCATCAAAATGGTTAACCTACTTATGGGAGACCACTTGGTACTTCTGATATACTTGTCTTCTGAATGGGAACTCAAGGACGAGGACAGAAACAGACATGCTTTTTCCTATGTAAGAGTGGCCAGTGGTAGGAAAATATTCGCCTGCGTTTAGAGAGTTTCCATAGGAGCGTGGTGGCCGTAGTGTTGTAGGTATGTGCGTCGACCTCAACCTCAACGTCGTATGTTCCCTGCTCTGTGCGACAAAATTAATATTCAAGGCCCCACATCTTTCGAGTCACTGACAATGCTTAAAGAGTACTTCGGTCTAGAAAAAGCTCCTCAAACTTGGCCGTTCGGTATCGGCATAAAATTGTAGGTCCCCTCCACTCGTGAGAGAACAATAGCACGCACAACACGAATGGTTGCAGAGAAGTGAGGCCCTGGCCCCTCGACGGGCTGTAGCGCCACTCATGAAAAAAAAGAAAAAAAACTTGAAAAGCCATCCATTTCGAAATTGTGCCATATTTTGTTCTCTGAAGTGATGTAACTTATTATTATTTGTGATCGGGGATTTGGCCAGAAAACATTTAAGTGTCCTCTTGGAACAAGTCACCATGTTTCGCTGTTCAGTATTAACAGGCATGTATCAACTAAAGTTTATTAGTTTAGGTTTTTGAATTTATCAAGAGTCAACCCACCGGTTTTCCAAATTGTCTGTCATGAATATGATTGATAAGCTGATATTAACATCATTATTTCCGTGTTGTATCGATCTAAACAACAAGTTGTTTTCCTGCTTTGATTCATGGAAATTGTAACTGCCATGCCGAGACAAAAATGTCGTGTTTGCTTCAATGTGCAAGGTTAACAACTGCTAAACCAATACGCCACTCTTCTTGACTTTATTCTTGTGTGTCTTCAGGCAGGAAGTTTGCTGTCTAACATCATCACAAAGTCCGTGGATTAGAACATTTTATTGAATCTGATTCATCAATCGCCATCAGAAACAAGGATCACTTTAATTCAGCTTTCTCCAAATAAATTTATAGTTTAGATAGCAAAAGCCAAATCATTTTTCGCAAGCGTAAGTGCAATTGTGTATACATACATACAGTGACTGCCATTAATATTCGGTTTTTTACTCGAATTTGTGAAAAATTGCAGTTACAGGTCAAAACCAAGTGGTTTTTACCCCATTCCTTTTCAGCTTGGTAGATTCCTTAATTTTCTTCGAGATTAGCCATTCTTTTGAATAAAAATATTTTACCATTACCACGAGATACTCATTTTACCCTAAAAACTATGAAAAAAATACCTTCATTGATATTCGGTTTTTTATCTGCATATCGTTTTGCGGCTAAAATCATAGATCACCTTGGTCAGATTCTTATGATAGCTTGAAAATATCATTCCTTCACCATTTTTTGTCAGTAGTCCGTAAAAAACCACACTCAAGTGCCAAACAAAATAAAATGGAAGGCGAAGGAAAGAACACTTCGCTTGAAAAACGGGAGTTGGTGTTAAGCCAGCACTTGAAACAGTGAAGAATATAATGAAATTGCGCAAAATTGGACACAAAGCGGTTCAGGAACAAAGGTCGTGTTGAGTTAAAGAAGCCAAAAGGCCAGTCCCACAAATGATCACGACACGAAAAACGCATAGTTATTAGAAAAATCCGTGGTGGCCCGTGGCGTTGTGGGTATGGGCGTCGACCCCAACCTCGACGTCGTAGGTTCCATACCTGCTCTGTGCGACGAAAACAATTTTCACGAACCCACCTCTTTCGAGTCACTGACAATGCTCAAAGAGTATTTTCTGACTAAAGAAAGGTTCTCAACAAAGCCGCTCGGATCCGGCATAAAACTGTAAGTCCCTTCCACTCGAACCGTTTTGGTGGACATAAGATTGTAAATCAGCTGTTGGTTGAATGTGGAAAGCATGTTATTGTCTCTACTGTTTGCCAAACAAATAAATTTAGAAGGGTTAAACAATCGAGTGGAAAGAAAAAAACCCTTCCTCAGCGCAATTGTAACATTCGTCAAAAATTTGCTAAATACTAAAAAAGTGTAATATTTGTTTTTCTTACTCCACACCATAACCCTTTCATTACACCGGAGAAGGTTCAACTTGCTCTCATCTGCAAAAAATACATCATCCATACTGGATTCTTTCCCCTGCAAATTTGTGCATCGGTGCTTATGTTTCAAGAAAGGATATCTGGTGGTTACAACTTACCTAGCAGACTGAGATTAAAAACCAAGCTGTATTGCGCGATGGCTCGAATTTGTTCCTTCCTGACAACACCCACATTCTGATACAATTCGTAGGGTTCGCTGTTGTGTCTTCTCTTCGATTCGCCTTCCTCGCAGTCACAACACAGCAGAGGTGATCCTTGGTGCTATCCGACGTAGAATTTTTATTTCGAAGGCATCAAAGAGAAATCACACCTTCGCTGGGAGTAGCAGGCTCTCAATCTCCGATTTCAACTTTTAAAATCCCTCCCTCTTCCCAGTCAAGGACCATGTTCAAAACGGGGATATGTCTAGAAAAAAGTTTTTCAATTTTCTCCGTTCGCTGTGTGTGTAGGTTCCATCCACTCATGATAGAACGGAGTCGGCATAAAACTGTAGATCATCTCCACTTGTGAGAGAACAATAGCAAGCACTACATGAATGATTGCTTTAGAGGTCAAGGTCCACCTCGGACTGTAGACCCCCCTTAGTCAACTGGTTTTTAAAGTTGAATATAAACCTTTCTTTTCATCTTCGTCGTAGCAAAGACGGAGCAAAATTTCTCCACATTTTCTGACTGCATGATCCTTCGCAATTCGTTTTCAATTTCACACTTCAAGTCGGTCATCAAAACTTGCCTATGCATTACAAGTCAGCAAAAAGGTTGACTGTCTAGGCTGTTGCTTTTCACTTATTGCGGAGCTCTGAACAGAACGACTATTTTCAGACACAGTTTTGTCGCTATTAACATTCAGTGGAATATCCCCGATGTGCTTCAGCATGTGCGTAAGGTCAAAAATTGACTTGCAAAGCATTTCATTTCATGTGTTTTCCTTCCACCAACAGCTATTGCGGTGCATCAGGACTACAACGCAAGTCAATCGAATTATGCTAATAGCACACATAATCAGAGATAATGGAATGAAAGAGATGTTCATCTTTCCATTGGAAAACCCCTAGTCCACCACAAATCCACCTCAGATTTTAAGCGTTTCCGCTCTCAAGTCACTAATACACCTCGGATTCTAAGCGTTTCCGCTCTCAAGTCACTAATACTAATCTATATACAGAGCACCACCATCTTGCTTTTATTATCTGCCCTCAATAGTGTCAAAAATTTGCGAGATTGCCCATGCTAATGTCAGAAATGGCCCCGATTGGAAAGTATTCCAGGACACTGTTCGCTAAGCTCATACTTTTTAAAAGGAATTATTGTAGCTGTTTATTAATTATTCATTATAAAAAGTCGTCAATAGATGCCAATCATTCTAACAAACTAATTGTTATAAATATATTGACGAACATTACGGTCAGGAAAAATGTGAAAACATTTACAAAAATTCTACAATTTATTTTCATATAGTAGTAGTACGTATTGTGGATTAAGGTAAGACTAAAAGTTATGCATGTACGAAATTTGAAGAATTTATATCAAAAGAGCGCTACAGTTGAACCCGCTTAATTGAAACTCGTTTAATTGAAAAACCCGCCTATATGAAACAATTATTCTATCCCCGTGAACATTTTAGCAGATTTCATACAAACAGGTCCGTTTTATTGAAACCCGCCTAAATGAAAAACTCGGATATTTGAAAAAGAAAATCTGTAAAATATATTACTTTTCACAGAAAAGACACCGCTTAAATGAAAATGTTTCGCAAGAAAAATCAGATGCACAGGCTTTCAATGCATCTATTGAACTTGTAATTTTTATCTGCTATGTACTGCTCGTTAAAACATTCGTCTGTAATCTTACTTATTTCAAAATTTTGGCCCCAAAGATAACGTTTATAAAGTGAATTAAGTAGACATTTTTTCAATTACCCGAGATCCGCTTAGATGCAAAACCCGGTTAATTGAAATTAACATTCTGTTTTTTTGTCATTTCAGCGGGTTCGACTGTATCAGGGGAGAGTAAAAAATGTCCCTACCCTGTCCATTTTAACCCAAGAAATGTCTATGGGTAGTTTTGGTTTTTTTTGGTGGTTTTCTGTCAAATCATTTGATGTGTCAATCTCGAATATAGTATTGGCGGCTATTCAACAATTTTGAATTAGTTTGAGTTTATTTGAACAAGTAGTTCAGAAGAATAGAAACCGAATTAAATGCCAAAAAAACCCTGTTTTTTAATGTACATGTTTTGCTGTAACTTTTAATATATATCGTCTCTCACATCATACAGAAACCAACAAGCATAAGTTACACATTTTCGTTCATTCTGAGAGGTTTTTATCTATACTCCTTAAATAATGACAGTCTTCAAAATTTGGTGCAGAAACTACGGGAACAGACCTATTTTGTTTATCCTGAATTTGTTAGTTTTCAAATTTAACGTCTTTTTTAATGGAATATTCCAGCCTCATAATAAGAACATAATTCAATGCATTTTTTGAACATACACTTGTCTCTTAGTTTCCGATTTTGTTTTTGACGGAAATTCCGGATAATTCACTTCATCAACTGCTCTCATAAACTAATACGCATTTACATAAACACATTCACATTCACATTCAGCTGGTCGCGAGCTTTACACGTATTCACAGACTCTATCTGTGAAACGGATGTGAAGCAGGAGGAAAACAGCTGTGAAATGTTATAAAAAACGCTGTCAGATGAATCTGAGGGGCAAGAAACGTAGAAGTGGCATATCTCCTCCTTCCATTATCTCTGCACATAATGTGGTTCATATATGTCGCATCCAGAGTAACACCAGATGTCGATTTTTCAGTCGAATGGAATTTACTACTACATATGTACGTCTAATAATAGACAATAACTACCGTTCCCAATTGCCGATTTCATGTCCAATTTCTTATTTGCTAAATCCATCGAACACTTCAAAGAGCAATTAATGGACAACACGTTGCAGTGTCACCTCCTTCAGAAGTTGCTTTTCCTGGAGTTTACTGGTCGTCCCTTTTGAACTGCTTATCTGACCACTGTCAATAAATTTATTTTTCGCAATTTGCTCCCACACCTCCTTGGGCGATTTATTTTCAGTCATCACGTTACATTTCTCCGGAAAGGTGTGGAATTCATTAGAATCGATACAATTATCAAATGGGTGAAGGTGATTCTTTGTACGTTCAACCAGCGAGATCATTTGTCATTTATGGACATTCATCGCGTATGCAGGCAGGTTTAAGCTGGAGTAGCTCAAGGTAGAATGGTGAGGCCATTGCTTTAATGTATATCAATGAGCATTGAGTGTGTTGAAGTGTAGAGGAATGTATGTCCTAGCAGATCGAAACCATGGGTCAGTCGGGTCTATCAGGTCAGGTTTAAAGTAAGAACCGATTCCGTTCCGTTCTCGTGTCGAGAAGCTTTTTGTGAATCAAAATTTCCAAATGTCCAGCGAGGTTTGGCATCAACTGAGGTTTCATAAAGATTGTCGTTGCACTAATGTCTTAATTAAGCCATTATTTTATTTGCTTTTCGCAATCGTCTTCTAACTCTGAGAAACCACAGCGCCTAAGCCATGAGCTTATGTATTCTTATTCAGACGACTATGCTTCCTCACCTGTTATCAGTTAATATTATTTACTAACATCATCTACTTCTTTGCTAGGATAGGGAACTTGTCACTTGACTCGCCACTGTCAAGGTATGTGGACTTTTCACAAGCTTCAGTACAGTTCATTACACTTCTGGTACTGCTAAAGCCTTCCTCTACTCGATTGATGTGATTAGCAATCTCTGTTGACTTAACTACGCCTACTCCCTCTCACTGCTGCATCGTATGTACTTACTTCGGTCATAATGCCCCTTAACCAGAATTGATCAGCTTACTCTTATGACCGCTTTAGTCCGAACTACATGATTGGTGGAAGTACTCATCAGTCTGCTTCAACAACCCACCATTTTCTGCCAGTCGCTGTACCTGTAATCCCTTTCTCTCCCCGTGTACCATTTAGACTGCGCTGTGTCTTACGTTTCACACTTAAAGCGTGCTAATTTAGTTTAAGTGTCAAGATATGGCATTGTTTCGCTAAACACTTTAGTTCATTTCATCTCAGAACCCTTATCTCCGTCATATCTGCAAATTCCATCAACTGATTGAAAAACTTTTTTTTTATTTACGCCTTATCTAAACAGGCGCCGTATCAGCGTCAATAACCCGAGAGTGCTTCCCTATTCAATTTGAATTTTGATTTGATGAAAACTCAGACGCGCCACTTTTAATTTCAAATCCGGCTACATTCATTTCCAAACTGTATGATGCTCAGCAAAAACACCGCTAACTCCCAAATTAGACCCACTTTCGTACATTCATTGACGTAAGGAATCTCCACACATTTGAGATCTGCTTCATTATTGAAAAATGATTTCGAAAATAATTTCTTTTGCGGTCTGCCCCAGGAGACGAGAGAGAGAGAGAGAGAGAGAGCGAGAGCGAAGAAATCGAAACCGTTGTTTATTTATTTAAAAATATTTACACCCAACGCGCGGAGGTAACTGCGAAGTGTAAACATTAGTGTACCAAATATTTGGGAATCGTGAGCCAACAAAAACACTCTGCTCTGGTATGGAGCCGGTACGTCTTCTTTAGAGTGGCCCGCAATGGCAAGGTATTTGTCACATATTTCATTTAGTTTTTGCATACATTTTGATTACACATCTGTGTTTGTTAGCTGAGTGGGGAAATTTGTTTGTTGACGTATTCATGGGACATTCAACAACCGTCCTTATACCCAACAGAAGGTTAAGTTGTTTGTGTTTGTAAAC
The DNA here is from genome assembly GCA_916610145.1 of Eristalis arbustorum. NCBI lineage: Eukaryota > Metazoa > Arthropoda > Insecta > Diptera > Syrphidae > Eristalis > Eristalis arbustorum. The sequence continues at coordinate 36,112,440 of OU744317.1, forward strand.
TGATGGATTCATGTCGTAGGTCGCTATAAAATAACCATCACCAACTTCTCATTGGGTTGCCCGTGGCCTTGTGGGTATGTTCGTCGACGTCCACCTGGTCGTCTTAGGTACGATCGCTGGTCTGTACGACAAAAATAATGTTCACGATATTACTCAAAGTGTACTTCTCTCTAGAAAAAACTTCTCAAACTTGTTTAAAATTCGAAAAATATTCCACATTAAAATAAACGTTTATCCTGATTAAAAGTCACCGTCAGAATGCCCGGTCTCCTTCGTTTTTCGCTTTTCTACTTCCTTGTTGCCAATAGTTTCGTTTTGCGTTACACTTGGCCGTTCGGAGTCGGCATAGAACTGTTGGTCCCTTCCATTCGTAAGAGAACAATAGCACGCTCAACACGAGGTGGTAGCGGAGAAGCTAGACCTTGGCCCTCTACGAGCTCTAGCGTCACCCATATACACGATTCAATGTCCTTAACATGCAAGGGTTCTATTTCGAATTCGCGGCCTAGATGGCGACTGCTATCACTACTTTGATGGAAATGTTACAGTCCGTTGCTTGATGTAATTGCCAATGTCCGCTTAGATTTAATGCGTTGAGGAATTGTTGTCAGGCTTTCGAACTTCTCAGGACCCTTATATCCAGGTATAGGTGGTTGCGGATGTCATGTAGTTGCCTTTGGAACAGTTTCACCAAGTACTGTTGTAGGGGGACGATACGGGCTCCACCGTAAAGCCTCTTGTTGCCGGTCCCTGTCGTAGTTGAGACCGGTGCATATTCAGAGTTTGCTCCTCTCTCGCTTCTGGAGATAAAATGCCATTTATGGAACCCATACGCTATCATTGGCCGAATGCGGTGCTTATAGAGTAGCAGCTTAGTCTTATTGGTTACTGACACCGGTACTAATCCTACTTAGGTCCGTCGAGTTGTTAAAATAGTAGGCGCCTAGGTGATCTTTTTTACGGGCGGTTTTTCTACGAAGCACTGCAGTTTGGTAGGCAATGAGCAATGGTATCTTCCACCTCTTAGTGTTTGCTACTTACCTACCTTACCTGATCAGGCTACTTGACCATTTTGACCAATAGTAGACCATAGCTGTTTTCTGATGCGGCCCCAGTACCGGTAGACTATCTACGAGTTATGTGAGTAAGCGTTTGAAGCTTTTGTGTTCCGGCACCCACATAAGTATAATGCTAAAATACTCCACATCGCGTTGAGAGATATGCTGCAATTTAGGGACGGGAATCATGTAATCATGCCAACTGTCATTTGTATGCGTCTTAATTTTTATTATTACAGACCAGACAAAGTTCTTTCTAGCTCTATCCGGTATTTATTTCTGGTAAAGTTGTGCACAAATGCTTAGTTAGGGCGGGAATAGATATACGCCATCAAGAAAGGAGTGAAAAATAATTAAAATTGAAAAAGGAAAGCCAGTATTATGTTTTTGGCGATTTTGTCATTTTTAAGGAAATATTGCACAACAGCAATTAAGTCATGATTGTAACGAATCCAGACTATACAGTGAGTGAAGTTTTCGCCAAGCTTTGGTAGTTCATAGAACATTCACAATCTCATACCGATTCAGGGGTTTCTTTTCGGTGTCAAAATTGCCTCTGTTATTGCGTTGATATCAGAACAATGGACACGATTTTAACGACGGAGTAGGTTAGGTTAGTTATGGTTTCGAGTGGCATTACATGGTGCATTACAGCGGCTTAGGGTTGGCGTGTTTTCTATTACAACCAGCCAGTTTTTTCAGTGAACTCCAGTAGTCATTTTCCTGTTGTCCCGCTGAGGCAGCATAGATTTTCGAATAATTAGGTGCCCATCTGGCTTTCCTGATCTTAGGTGAGTGCAGGGCAGCCACATTTTCCTTCCCTTCTCCATCTACACATTTTCTGCAGAAGTCATTTCAGATAAGTCATAGTCTTTTTGCGTGAAGGCCTAAAAGGCAGTGTCCAGTAATTATACCCACTGCAGTGCTAGTTTTGGATAAGGGGATATCAGACAAGTGGTCTAGGTAAGCTAAGATGATTGAGGTGTCACTTGAAGGTAGCTAAGGGAGTATGTGTCTATGTCACAAGAGGTGAGATTTCATCAACTGGCATTTTTGTGTCGATTTTTGCGAGTTTGTCAGAGTTGCAGTTTCCCATGTATCTATTGCTTGGCACCCCGTACAGGTGAAATGTGATTTGGAACTGTTTGGATATCTCGTAGGGAGATGTGCGGCGGTTTATGACTACTCTAGAGCTTAAAGAAAGCTGTGTTAGGTGTCTTAGCCAGGCAACTAGGATATAACGTTCCATCCAAATAGGACAGGGCTTCGCTAATAGCCATAAATTCGGCTTGGAAGACAATGCAGTAGTTATGTTGGAGTAGGAAAGAATAAAAAAACACAACAATATAGAACTTCCTACTCTCTTCCGTCTTGGATCCGTTTGTGTAGAGATGTTACCACAGGGAATATTTCCGCCATGCCTCAGGCCTCTTTCCGGAATCATTGTTTCGAAATGTCTCACTGAGAAGCACTTTGGTGAGGTGTACTAAAGATAAAAAGGGTAAGATTCTGTTCTCTTAGAATTGTATCATGTCCAGAAGCGCAGTCCTGCTATTGGAAAGATGACTTTGATCGTACTGCACAAGTGTACTTGCGTATGAAATATGTCTAAGGGAGTATGGGTCAATAGGGTTTCAAGTGCATCCTTGAGAATTTTCTTATGGCTTAATTAATACATATGCAGGTTTGCCTTTGAGGATTAAATTTATGCCAACGCTGAGTATAGACCACCATATCGCCATGTCGTATATGAAAATTGGTCTAATCACTAAAATTGTATATTTTCTAGTAAAAAGGACGAGTTCGGTTGTCTGTGCGTTTATGATCCGACCATTTTCAATCGCCCAATTGTTGAGTGGAGTGAGAATGATACAATGTTGCCTAAAGTCTCTCTATACTCAACGATATTTTTTCCGAGAAACCAATGGCAACATCATCCGCATAGGCAATTGTTTTCCTCTTCTAGTATTATTAGTAAATGACGGAATTCATAGGGGACAGAATTCCCGACAGTATTCGATCAGTAGCACTATTTCTCAATTTTAAAAACAAATGTGTTCTTAATCAAAATGTGCTTAACGAAACTGAACGAAATGGCTATTGTGGTCATACGCTATAACTAGAAGTACCTATTTATTTACTCAATTGCTTAAGCTGATTAATAATGGTTAGACATTTTTTCTAACGAATTGTGCGAATTGAAAAACGATGTCATGGTCCATTTCGAGAAACTTGCCCTAAAGTACGTTCAGTGGCTTCTCCTGGTTGACGAGGTACATCATGAAACAAGATTTCGACTGCCACCCAGCAAATAGCATGAACATACCATTCAAACATAAAATCTAAAAAAAAAACAGGAAATCGCCCTGTCCAAGACTAGCAATAAATGCTGGAACTCAACGCCAATACTGTCAAAAGTGTTAAGACATCGCAAGTCATCTAACGTATGTAATTCTGGACTTGTTGGCTGAAATGTCATGTGAAAAGCCTTAATGCGACGTTATGATCCATGAGTAAACATTTACTGACCTGTCAAATTGTTTACAACCAATATCGTCATACAGTCTGGCACGGCCTTTAAATATCTGTTGTTGATTCATGGTAAAGGGAGCTGGCCTTTTTTATATCTCATAAATCCCAGTCCGTTTTATCTCATTCATCTCAACGCTTTAAAATAATCAAATTCCAAATTAAGACACAAACAATTGAACCACCAACAATTGTGAACTATTTTCGTGCGCGCTGGGCGCTTCCTACGCCCCAAGAGTGCTCTTCGGAGCCGGTTCTACGGTGAAAGAGATCAACTCTGCTGGGGATTCACTCGCTATTAGCAAACTTAACGGGGGTAAACATTTGCTCAATTCTTTTTTTGTAAACAAACTGATCCGCGTGCGGGTGTGTGCGTTCGTAACGCTGGAGGGGCAGACTCTAGTGCACAATCAAATGCTTTATACAATTTATTGGCTGGTGATGACTTATAGGGGCCCATCCGTTGATTTTTTGTTGTTGTTATGACATGTTAGCATGTTGTTGTACGTGCTTCCGTAGTTCGTGGAAGTACCGGTGGATTACGATTTGTCCAGGTGTTTCGCGGATTGAGGATGTACGCCGGGTTAATTCAGTTTTCAGAAGAAATGGGTACTTGTTGGAGGAAGGCATTTCAAAGGGCTTCACGTCCTTAGGAAGGGAACTTCTGTGTGCGACAATCGACTAAGTGGAGGCTTCTCAACTTTTGTAGCCATCGGTAAAACGGAGGATTCAGACATTTTCGACCACTGACAAACGTCATTAAATGTCAAATATAGAAACATGGTAGGCAAATCGGATGTCGAAAGTAATTAGGTAGATAGCAGTGGCAATTCGTCCATACAACCCGATTCCTACCGGGTTACCTTTTGAAATGCTACTCTTCAACTGTGTCAATACAACTAGCAATACGAATCTCAAAATATGTGCATGTAAGCTAAATATTTGCTTCTTGCCTTCACCTGCATACGCAAGCGACAATTTCTGCGAGCACGTTCTACCGTTCAACCGAAACGCATACACTACACACATCATGTCATGCTGCATGCCTTATCTGGAGCATCTTTCATAAGAAAACAACCTCAAATCCATAGCAAAACGAAGAGTATTAAAGAGAAATAAGAACCTAGTAACTCGAAAAATGTCGGGTTGGAAAATATCTGTCTGGTAAGAACAAATTTGTTCTTTTTGTATCGTAGCTTGATCCCTCCCTGTTTAACGCACTCTTTCTTCTTCTTCGGCCTCAACGGACAAGCCTCTCCAACTAGCTCGATCTCTGGCTAGCTGTCTCCAGTTTCGAACACCAAGTTGGTTGAGGTCCTTTTCCACTTGTGTGCGCCATCTAGTGCGAGGACGTCCTCTGTTGCGCTGTCCCAATGGCTCGGTGTCGAAGACTCTTGGGGCCGGAGATGTGGTATCCATCCGCTCTACATGACCTAGGCATCTTAAGCGTTGGATCCGAAGATTCTTAACTAGGTGCATGCCGCTGTACAGCCCGTACAGTTCGTGGTTGAGTCTTCTCCTCCAGAGCCTCCGTCAATACAAACAGGGCCAAAGATCGCACACAGAACTCTCTCTTAAAGAAACCAAGGACTTCCTCATCCGCTTTCGAGATTGTCCATGCCTCCGCGCCGTAGAGCAGGACTGGGATGATCGGTGTCTTATATAGAGTCAACTTGGTCCTTGGAGAGGGGGCTCTATTACTTAATTGCCTCTTCAGCCCAAAGAAACAGAGGTTGGCAAGATTTACCCTAGACTTGATCTCGGTACTGATGTTATTTGTACAATTTACTCCGGAGCCGTGGTAGGTGAAGTCCTTGACTACGCCGATGTTATAACTGCCCATTGTGACGCTCTGTCCAAGACGTGCCTCCTTTCTTGATGACAGCATATACTATATGTACTTCGTTTTGCCCTCATTCACCGCCAGACCCATTTTAGCCGCTTACATCTCAATGTTAGCAAATGCCTCATTGACGGCTCGCTGAGTTCTGCCAATCAAGTCAATGTCATCGGCGTATGCTAACAATTGCAAGGACTTCTGGAAAATCGTGGCTCTAGTGTTGGCGTGTGAGTTTTGCACGATCATCTCCAGGACGATGTTGAAGAAATCACGTGATAGTGCGTCGCCTTACCTAAAACCCTTTTTTGACATTGAAGGTCTCGGTGAGTTCGTTACCGACCTTGATGGAGCGGCGAGAGTTCTCCATCGTCATGCTGCAGGTTTGGCAGGAATGTCAAAACTAGCCATGGCATTGTTTACCTCGTCTCTAAGCACGCTGTCAAATGCGGCATTGAACTCGACGAACAGATTATGAGTGTCTATTTGCATTTCTTGGGTCTTATTCAGGATCTGCCGTAGTCTGAAGATCTGGTCTAGTGTGGACTTTCCTGGCCTGAAGCCACACTGATACGGACCAATTCAGATTATTAAAGAACGGCTTCGAACGGGTGCACAAAACGGCAAAGAAGATCTTATACGCGATGTTAAGGACACTGATTCCTCGCTAGTTGGGGCAGTCAATGGGGTCTCCTTTCTTGTGGATAGCTTTCACACGCTTTCCTACGCAAGGAAATAATCGGCTATTCATGGTCTTATTTGTCGATTATTCCTATTTGAAGTATTCAACTACGAAGCGGGCTGCGATGTGTATTTTTAAGTAGGTAATTTGGAGTGTAATTATTGCTGTGCAATGAGAAATTGAAGCTGACAGAGGACAAAGTGGTCCTAAATGGATTTAGTTTCATAAGAGCTTTTACGATCGAGTCATCACCGCTTATCACGTTCATTTCTTCTTGCATTGCTTGAGAACAGCCACAGACTGCTTTTAGACTAAAAACCCTTAATTGTCATGGTTTTTCCTCAATACAATCATTCGATAATTTCTTTCCGTTTGTCTGCAATTTTCCGCTGGGTACATCCTCCCGATGTCGGCTGTAAATGTGTACTGGAATCTCCTGCAGAACAGAATTAGGTCGACTGTAATATATACTTGTAGTTTTGGACCTACTAACAGATGAGCACTAAGCGAAGTTGTAATGAAGGTTTTATTCGAAGTGACTTTTATTATACATTAGGTTCTGTAAATTTTCACTTTAAGAACGTGAGTACTACCACGTGGGCGGCTTACTCAAAAGAGTGCTTAGGGCGACGGGATTACTGCGACAGACACTCAGATTTAGCAGTTAAGCGCTGTATCGATTTAATTGGTGTATCTCTCACATTGCTTAGGTTGTCAAAGAAGTAGGGGCCTAGAGATACTTTCTTGGTTAAGGCGAGCTCAGGGCATGACTAAGGAGAAGATGTTGCACTCTTTCTGCTTCTGCAGAAATCATTAGGAAATAGTCTTAATTGTATACATAATTTTTGGTGTAAATCTGCTTGGTTGATTAAAAGCCCCAGCTTTTAGACTTCGCTGGGTGCGGTTGAAATTTAAGAAATCATTTTTCCGCATTGCAAAGAGCTGTCCAATGAATACGTTCTTTCCGTCCGAAATCAATACAACCCCACACGACACATGAGAGTAAAATGATACACACATGTGAGAATGAACTGTCAAAATGAACGTTAAAAGTTCGTCAACTTCATCCGTTCCAATGCCTTCCACATATCGTCCACACTCGTTGTCTCACTCCCCTTTATTACATCTAATGAGTTGACATTTTTTGACATGACGAAACACACACAACGGATTCCATTGGTTTGAGACTTAAGGCCCATTCATATGAGGTCGTCACGAACTGCGAACTTCGCAAACACTGACAACTTCACTGCGAATTTTTTGGTCCTGAAGGTTGTGGATTGCGTTTGAACTCAGCTTGACAGTTCGCTAAGAGAATGATTGATTCGCAGAGAAAACTTTTAAATCATTAATTAGGATGCTTAGACTAACTTTGAGTGCGAATTATACCAAGAAGTATAATTAGAAAAAGCTTGTTTCTGAAAGCTCGATTTGGCAGATCGGGCCTTTATGGAGGCGAGTGCAGCCGGTCCACCATACGGACACTCCATTCAACATATACACAATTCTCAATCTCATCTGTTTTTTCTTTTTTGGTTCCAGTTTTTGGAATATACCGTGGCTTGGACTGCAAGAAATACAAACTGAATCCCGAACCAGACTATCCCGATGATGACCACAGCATAAGTGATGACGATGGTTCGGTATTCCTGCCATTCATCCAGAAGACCTACGAGAACTCGCACTATTGCGTTGAGAAGATCCGAAACGCTTCCCTCGGTATACCAAAGGTAAGTTCACTTGATCCCGTGCGTCTCGTCAATAATTAAACATCTACTCAAACTTCAGCTGTATACATTTCTCTGCTTCGAGGATGTAGGCAACGACATCATCAAATTCAACCTGTATCCCATCGGCCTGATCATCTCGTGTGTGTTCTACGCGCTCACCCTCCTCGTGTATCTCTCCATTCCGAAGTTGCGCAATTTGCCAGGCAAAATACTCATCTGCTTGGTGATAAGCCTGTTCATCGCCTATTTAGCGATTGCCATCGCTCAGATAAAGCCGCCAAACGATAAAATCTGCTTCGGCTACGGTAGGTTAACGCAGTTACTGTGCTTTGGGAGGGTGTAACAATAATTTGCCTTTAATTGATTGCAGCGTTCTTCATTTACTTTAGCCTGATTGCGGCGTTCTCATGGATGAACGTGATGTGCTTCGATATCTGGCAGACCTTTGGGTGAGTAGAGTAGTTTATCGTACAGACTGTGTCAACAGTGACACGCGTCACCCGCATTTGATAGCATTTCGAGTGGATTGACTGTAATTGACAAGGACATTGAGTACTGATTGGACACACATTTATTTTATTTTTATTTTATTATTACACGAATAACTAACACTCATAGGGTAGTGGCAGTTTACCGTAGGTTTTGTCTATCCAATTGCGATGCTGGAGGATGTCTGTCAGGACAAACGGTAGCTTGGATGTCGCGAAGCCGTACGAAAGTACTCCAAGTTGAATTACTCTGTTGTTGCACATGATGCAAACCAACGGAGCACCGCTGCTTCTCATTAATTCGTACAAGTTCGAGCCTGCTACCGCGCACAATAACGACGAGTCAATGGTAAAATCTGAGCCGCCACCTGTTTGTTGTATTACATCTTGACAAACATTTCCGGCAATAAGACTTGTCGGGGTGCTGTAAAATTGTCTGTATCCCTGCGTAGTCGCTGGAGTGTTATTCGGTCGCCAGGTGGTAATGAAGCACTTAAGATTGTCCACCTTATTATCAATTTTTCTCGATCCAAGACAGACAGTGTTCACTGCGTATGTCTTACTAAAGGGCTCGGTTAGGAATACAAGTGCAATGTCATGGGATCCCTTTGACTCAGAAAACTGCTCGTGCTTGATTACTGATCGCACCCGCTTGTCCTGGCTTCCATTTTTATATTCCTTCGATTCCCCAGCACGGACTATAAGGGTTGATGCGTTCATTTTATTCACACAGCTCGCCGAAGTTAGAACGACTTCCAGATCGATCAAGGAACCGGTGCACAGGTGACGGTGTAGAGATTTGTTCCCTATGATCTCCTCTACGAGGATGACAACAGTCCAAGTGGGATTTGGATTTGGTTTATCCTTTTTCTTCTGATAACGGTTGATATGCTGCAATAGAGGGGAAAGAAGTGCGTGTTAATGTCATCGTGTTTTATTAAATTAAAGTAAAGGACTGACTTTAGTTGAGTCTCAAATTAGGCAAAAGGGAAGAATAAAGGGCTTTATAAACTAAAACTTTCAGACTATAATTGGTTACTACACACTTATCAAAATGAGTGTATCAGAAACTAGGTAATTGGGCTGCCAATCGCTGGTTTACTTGTGACCACGTTGGTGCATTGTGATATCCATAGTCAGACCGCTACCACAACTGAGTTATAGTGCCGTTGACATGACCAGATTTAAACACAAGGTTTCATCGACTTTTTCAACGATTAGTCGACCAGAGCGAGGTGCATCTTTCACATCGAAATTTCCAGAACGGAAGCGAGCGAACCATTGTTGTGTGGCATTCCCTTTTTTTTACAGAAATTTCAAAATTTAGCGAATTTCTTCATTATTTTTACTTATTTTTGAACAGCTGTAACTTTTTTCAACTTCTCTGAATTTTTTTTAAATGAAGCTTAAAGTGTTGCCTTTCCAACATCATATGATATGACACAATGTGATTGGTAGCACTGGAGATCGACTTCAACGACATCTATTGACAAAATACGAAAGGACTTTTTCAACTGCCCATTATTAACCTTGCTTTCTCAGGGATTCGAACCGGGAAACCGGGGGACCCTAACCTCTAAGAGCAGGATCCAGGCATGGTTTTTCTTCATGAAACAATTTCTTTCGATAATGTTTTGTATAACGCTATGTGTAGGATCCATACAAGGCACATACGGTCGAAGAGTCAGCAATAAAATTTCAGTTTTAGATCAGCCAGCGCACAAAAATTACCCGATTTCTGTGACCTTTATTTATTTAGCTTAGCGCAAGCATGACCTTAAGAACCAACTTACTAACTAAAGACTTACTCAAGTTAAATTAACCAGTGTATATTTCAGTGGTTATTGTGAGGACGTGTATAAAGAAATGTTAATGAAAGTCAATTGAATTTCGAGATACGCCAGATGAGGCGACAATGTGGTCGGATGTTGAGTGTCTGAAGAAAACTCTGCAGTGCTGGTGGTAACATAGGTTGCTGAATTCGTAGTAGATTATTGGGTGGTTAATGTTGTCAAAGGCATTGTTACAGACAACATTCAGTTTATTTTCTTGCTCCAGTGTTTAAAGAGTAGAGGATGAATTCTATAAGCTTTGTTGTGGTGGATCTGCCTTTAAGATGTTCAGGCGCTGGAAATATGTGCTTGCAATGGAAGAATCCATCCAATATGGGAGATGATGGAAGAGAATTGCGCCCTCCCGACCTGAGTGAAGGTACGGAAGCAGTCACCAACAAGCCTACTGGTGCCGATGGACAGTCTGTGATCATTTGGTAAGGTGCATACACCAACTCATCTGTAGAGGAAAAACCACGCCTCCGGTTGCTCACGCAGGTAGAAGGGGAACTCAATTGAACGGCTGGAAGCAACTAGCATACGACCGGCTAGATGTAGAGACATGTAGTCTGAGGCCCAGGGCAACCCGGACGGGAGCGCATTAAAATGGTACGTGGAAGACTTGAGAATAGGAAGTAACAAAAAGTGTATTCGTATGGTACGTCGTCGACTCTTATGCTGTGTGTTAGGGATTCAATTGATTAAGGGCTGTACTTCTTTGTGTGCCTGCTTCGCAGACTTGTCCACTCAAAGTCGATCTAGAACTGCCAGTCTTAGTTCACTCACAAGAGAGCAATAGCACCCCAAACTCGAGCGTTTTTTTTTTTATAGAAACTAGACCCTGTGCACTTTTATCCCCATCCGTTTTTAAGCAAGGTTATTGGTCACACTTGTTTTCAATATTTCTCAAACAAATGGTCCGAAAATCCTCGCCTGTTATGCACGTATTTCAAGGCATTAGTTGTCTGGAAAAAAGGTTCTCAAACTTGGCCGTTCGGAGTCGGCATGAAACTGTTGGTCCCTTCCACTCGTGAGAAAACAATAGCACGCACAACACGAGTGGTTTTGATTATTTGGTTCTGGTTTAGTATGATTAAATGAAATTAAGCCAACGAAGTAAAAATAACCTGCTACGTGTCAATTGCATGAAAATTATTTTAGGAAACGGATCTACTGCAAATTCTCATCTCTGCCTGCTTATATTCTCCCAAATAAACTGGGTTTTTTTGACGATTCTAGAAAAAACAATAATTTTTAATTTTGATTTAATGGTCCATTGGCAGTGGCCAGATCGTTACTCTTGCTTTCTTTTTGTGTGGGTTTTTGGGCTGCTTGTGTGTGCTATTTCATTTGTGATCCGTTTTGTCTCACCATCCCTTGCCGACAAGATTGAAGAATCTGCTGTCAAATTAGCAGCCTTGGCAGTAAGCCGCTCACACTGGTTGCTTCCAATTGCGCATTTCATATTGTTGGTTAAAGTACATCACCAATTAGGTGAGCGTGAGCGTTGTTTGCGCCAGAGGCTTACATCAACCACAAGCAACATCGCACAAATCCACAAGTAAGCTGAAGCTCTTCCTCATCTATTCACAGTAACACATTTCCACACTACACCACAGATTTAGTTAGATGAGACACAGACTAGCACTTCCAAGACACATAGACAAACTGTTGCTCCTCAACCTGGAAATTAAAATCTTTCCGGTTCAAGAACTCACCGCGCAATTAGGACGCTTCCTGTACAATTGATCGCGAATCCACGCGTCAGCCATAGCTTTATCCGATTCATTATCAGCCGACGTTGAACGAGCACACAGAAGCACAATAGACACGCAAATTATTAAAAATATCACTTTAAGTGACATTTTCATTTGATTTAATTGCTTTGCAATTACTGCACTCACTGCAAGAAATAATAAACTCAGTCCGTTGTGACTCGGGCCTACAATCTCGCTGAGAACTTGTCGCAAGTTGTGTGTGAATTCGCGTGAGTCTTTAATTAAACTGAGACTGAGAACTCAGTTGCTGCTTGTGTTTGGTGCTTATGGACTGTTCAACGCCGGTCTTTCCAAGAACATAACAGCGATAAACTCTTGACAAAATTGCGATCTCGGTACTTATTGGGTTTTCCATAGCTGAAGTTGATTGCGTCTCGCGCAAAGGCGATAAGAACGCTCTGGTGATCTCTTAAACTCGCCAATGTCTTAGAGCATTGCTTTCCGATGACGATCAATGGCCAACGGATCGTTTAAGAGAGCTTTTCTTTGTGTTCACTCGGGGAGTACGTTAATTCGCTTAATATGACATGAATAATTGATACAGCATGAAGAAAAAACCGGTCAAGTGTGTGCTGTACTCGCTCGCTGAGTGTTCCATTACTGAAAGAATCAAATATAAACATGAGAGGTTCTCTTCGCACTGACAGCATATGTATCCATATTTATCAAGAAAAAAACCGAAATGTGTACCCGGCTGTTCACGGTGACTATTCACGACAAGTGAATGCATCTTAACGAATTAAAATGGGTGTGAAGCAAAGTACCGAAACGTGTGTTTGTTTGCTTATAGCCGTTGATTTCCGCAATCTAATGAGCTCAATCAGAAATTAAATGGTAGAGGAGGTGTAGCTAGTTGCAATAGTTTTTTGAGCGCACCACACTTGCTATTTAGCAACCACAGAGCGTAACTTGCTGCTAATGCTGACTATATCCCTTGACACTACTAGATCCCTTGACCAACGACCACTGGAGCTGCTATATCCCGAATCGTTCTAAATGTCCCTTCATACCATGGACATCTCCTGAGCATACAGAGATGATACTGCCAAAAACCTTTTTTCCGTCGTCTCTCATCGCACACTCACAGCTGAGCTCTCTATATTTGACATACATAATTGTAATTCTGTTCCGGATGCATCACAGTGACGTGTGTACGTACTAGGGAAAATTTGCTGATGAGTCGTGCTAGACTCTGCAATTCTTGAAAAGTTCTCCATGACGATGGAGCAATCTTCGACGTGCTTGATGTGACGTTCGAGTGTCATCATTCCTGAAAGAAAATTTCCTACGGAATTAACAGTCGTGATTTGCCACTTCAACGTCATTAAAATATAATCATGAAGTTTTCAGAAATCAAATCAGTAGTCAGCGCTTAAGATGAAAATGCTGAGAAATCACTGAGCCTAGTCGAGTTGAATTACTTCGGTGCGAAAACAGTTTGCTATGGAAAATGGGTGTGTCACTGTCATGTTCGTCGTCATTTAAGAGTTCGTTAGATGGTAGGTACTATCCATGGTTCAATTTCGAACTACTTTTAGTTTAACGAAAGTCGCTTCCACTCTCACTCACTGACATTGCTTAGAATCATTACAATGGACCAACAATGGTCTCAGTATGCTGGCAATTACACTGCCATCCCAATTACCTTGAAAATCATGCCGATTATAATGTAATGACTGTGAAAAGAATACCCGTTCCCATCTGTTTGTTTTCCAAACATTGAAAACTCAAACAAGAATATGAGCGAATGTCGACGCAAATCGAAGCTCCTCCGCGATTCATACAGTTTGCGAGGTTTTCAATTCGATTCAAATCGATTGCGGATTTCAAAGATAAAAGATGTGTTGCTGCCTCCGATTTTAAATGGAAAAAACAAATGACACGGTTGCAATGTGTTCAATCGTAACAATTGTTCCAGCGGCGAACACAAATACACTCCGTTTCGTAACTATATAGCCACCCCCAAAAATGTAACTTATACCGCAAGAAAAGAAGCCAGTTTGCATACCATACATATCTTAACCCTTGTCCATACCTTATATTCCTAAAAACTATTGTCTTACTCTATGAATATTAGGCGTGTTTTTTTGACTAATCTGTACTCAGCTTGGTAATGATTCTCAATAAAACGCTTTTTTGCTGAGTTAAATTTTTCTTCCGAAGAAAGAAATGCAAGCCAAAAAAAAAAATACAAATTCTTATTAGCAGAAACTGGTAACAGGAAAATTGTGATGTATTGCTTATGAGGTTTCTTGTGAAATCAATTGTTTGGTGTTCTAAAAAAGAGCTCACAAAAATAGTTACCTCGCACTCAACAGAGCGTAAAGCACATGCGAAGAAAGATTCACAAATTCTCGAAATATCAAATTTATATATGTCTAATAATAATAATATGGGTAGCGCTACAGCCAGTGGAGGGTCAGGGTCTAGTCGTCATGATGTGCTGCGACGTTCATTACGATTTTGATATTTGCTGTGATACTCACAAATTGTGAGCTTTTGCCTAGAATATGCAAACCTCACAGTATTCACTTTTCTGTTGTGAGTTGTAGCAGATCACAGAGGTGTGCCAGAATATATTGAATTGAAGTGAAATACATGGGGTGTGTCTAAAGAGACACTTGTACGGGGAACTTGAAGATATTTTGTAGCCCCTTTTTTAGGAATATCTTCATAAGTTTGACAATAGCCTGAAATGGGATGTCGTCGAAGTCCTTCCCGTCTACAGTGGTTTTGTTGATAGTTTTGAATCTGGCTAGGGCAAGGCTTGGGCTTGTTTGGCAGGCGTGGCGTTCTGGAACTGAGCGTCGACTTCCACGCACTTGAACCTTGTCGTCTAGTTTCGAATACTAACAAAAAAAAATTTACGGTCCCATCCGTTCCGAGTCGTTGACAATGCTCTAAAACTTGACAAAGCTTCTCAAACGTTCAGAGTCGGTATAAGATTATAAGATACTGTACGTACGAACGCACTTGTCAGAGAATTATAGAACGCATAGCACAGCTGAGGAAACTAGGCACTGGCCCTACACGCTTTAGCGAGACCTACATTATTATATTAAGGTCCAAACAAGCTATAAGCTTTCTGTAAGAACCGAACGAAACGTAGACAAAGCCATCAAACGGCTCTCAAATACACGCACAATTCCAACAATAATTGTAATTTAAGTAGGTGGAAAAGTGATTCAATTCATTTCACTCGAAACTAAACGAAGTA
The DNA here is from genome assembly GCA_916610145.1 of Eristalis arbustorum. Taxonomy (NCBI): domain Eukaryota; kingdom Metazoa; phylum Arthropoda; class Insecta; order Diptera; family Syrphidae; genus Eristalis; species Eristalis arbustorum. Next base: position 36,127,591 of record OU744317.1, read on the forward strand.
GTTTTATAGTCACATACTCATGCATCATTTCCGGGTAATTGCTAGATTATTAAAACACTAGTGGTTCCTCTAAGAACTAAGCACAAGTCGTTCCCCACACAAACATAAGAAAGTTTCCAGTGTTTGAAAGGGAGCGGACATTGTCGGTTCTCGTCCCATGTAGGGCTTGAGCCAGAGCTACAGTTATCTTGTCTTGCGATTGCTTCGAAGAACCTCCACTACTACTTCATCTCCAATAATGGGGTAGACAAAGTTCAAAATGTGCTGGTGTGTTCTGAACCGATTCTTGCTCGACATCACATATATTGTTCTATCATCTTTGACCTTAAGACCAGTCATCACCATCTGTTCCAATTGCTAAATAATCCTGCTCTGTGCACAGTCTTCTCTGAGACTTCAGACTCACAACAAAGAATAAGTAGATTGTCCATGAAACATAATGCTTAATGTTTTTGAATATGGTTTTACGATTCAGTTGACCTAATCCCGTATACTCCCGTCCTCAGCACTCCGACACTCCTGAACATTAAAATCCTTACAATTAATTACCACTCAAATAAATTGACTTGCCGTCACTTGACCGCTGTTGGCGCGTCGATTTCCAACATTCATACACTCGGTTAGCCTTGCGGCAATGCTGGCTCATAGGACATTCCATGTCTGAGTGGTCTTTCCTTCCCAGTAAGGTGCCACATTTAGTGTTTTCCTTTGACACTTGCTGATCGATTGTTTGTTTGTTCGTCTAACTAATTTGTTGCCCACTTCCTAAAGAGTATCCTAATCGATGTCATGCTGTGTGGCATAAAACGCGCGATTCAATATCGAAAGCATCCATCAAGGATACATACGCTGGTAATGTTTATTTTATGCGTTGCGCGTGGTAATTGCTCCGCGGAAGATTGCAATGAATCAGATGTTTAATTTTGACTTTCTAGCCAGCCCGGAATGACGTCCATTTTGGATTCTGTTGAAGTGGAAGAGGCGCTCGTTTTTGTGTGGAACGTGATGCAACTTTTTGCGCTTAAGTAAACAAGAGAAACGCAATGCGTGGGCTGAAGAGTACACAACTTGTTTAAGTCTGAAGCATTATGAATGGAGGAGAAATTTCTGTTGCTGTTTTCAGGAATTTGTGTATTTTTGAGAAATTCTGTTGGGGGCAATCGCCGTACTTATTCTAATTGTGTCTGTGCTTGCGGTTCTTGTAAAAATTGTGATGGCCGCACTGCAGTCTGGGTCACAAAGGAATACACAGCTTTCCAAACAATTGCTTACCTGCCTACTCACGGTCTGTTTGATAAGATCGTACACGACAAAAATTAAGGAAGAACTTGTAATCAGCCTTACTGGTTCATTTTGTTTATTTACTTGGATGCTTTTCAATTAATATGTTCTCCACCCTCCTCCATTATCGGTACTTGCTTGGAGTCGTCGAGGCATGCTTTCAACTAATCGTATAGCTTAATCTTAAGGCAAACATTTCCATAAAACTCGTATTTTTCGTAATCATTGTTTGATCGTCGAGATCTTCTTTTCTTGCGGCTTTAGCTCATGAATGCCCAAACATTTGCAATGCGACTTACATCTGGCGACTGTGACAGACAATCTAAAACATCGACGTCATTTTTTTGCTTGCACAAAGGACTGCGATGTTTCGTGTCATTATCTTTTTGCAGTAACCAATTCTCATTCCTTCTTTTAAACCATCTTTGGGCAGACGGTAATAAAATCTTTTTATAAATTTTGACCATGTTGGTGCGTTTAAGTTATTTTTAAACATGAACAAATTGCCACATTCTTGTTTTGAGAAGCATCCCTAAACGTGCACCTTTGCCGTTTAGGGATGCGACAGCTCGCTGCATTAATTAATTGAATTGTGTACACTTGGCATGAGTAATAGGAGATCATGCCCAAAAAGAAGCTTCATCCAAAAAAAAAAAAAACGTATTGGACAACGTTTTGTTCAAATTCTCCTTGGCCTAACTGAGTCGTTTTTCTATGTGTTTTTTGACAGTAGTGGTTTCGAAATTTTACTTTATTGGCTGGGAAACGTCTTCGTATCGTATCACAACACACATTTAGACCCCTTTTACGTAACATCCCTCGTCACCCACGTAATGACATAAGAGGATTTTTTTTTTTCAAACACGCGTAGATTAATTTTGTCCTGCTTTTTTATTGTTTTTGGCATAGACCCACAATCCGGCAAATCATCGAAAATTTTAACTTGGGAATTATGGTGCACCCACTTGCTAAGAAAGGCTTTCTACTTTTTCATGTATTTACCAGCTGCTCCGTATGACATTTTCGGTTCTTTGGGATGCGTGCACTAGAATACTGCTTCATAGCTTGATGCAAACGTGACACTCCTTTAAATTATATTCCGTCTCTGACAAAAATTGAACACTCTTTAATTTTTTTTTATTCAAAGCATATTAGCAGATGTATTTTTTTATCTGATAATGCAATGCCACTTTCAAACCGGTTTTCATAAACGAATTTTGCCGTATACGATCTTATCAAACGGACTGTACATACTTATGTATTTAATATTATGCAACACCGTATAGGATATATGTTAACATTATAAATTAAGAGAATTTAACAATTCTCGCATGGTAAAACCTGCGAAGATTGAAGGCGTAACGCACGATGAAGTCAGTGTTGGCAAAGAGCTCGCGGCCATCAACTTTCACTTCACATCCCTGAGTAATAATATTTTTGCTAGTGGTAACCCGTGTAGCAAAGCATATACTTTTAAAGTGATTTAAAGTACATATCCCATGTTAGTCCGTTGTTAAAAATTAATTCCAAGGTTTAAGCATGAGTAACGATCTTTCTTTGGGCTCAAGAGGCAATTGAGTAGTTGAGCACTCTCTCGAAGGATTAAGCTAACTTTATATAAAAGACCCTGATCATATGTGTCCTGCTCTATGGAGGAAGCTCTGGGACTTTCTCAAGAGCGGATGAAGACGCGCTTGGTCTCATCGAGAAAAAGTTCTGCGTTCAATCTTTGGTCCTGTTTTCGTTCTGGAGAAGAAGATTGAACCACGAACTATACGGGCCTAAGAGCGACATAACTCTATCCAGGCGTCTACGGATTCGGATTCGGAGTGCGAAATTGGAGGCAGCTGGCTAAGGACCGTGCCAGCTGGAGGGGCTTGTTGGATGAGGCTCTAGTTCACCCCGGACTGTAGCGTCATAAAAATAAGAAGAAGAAAGTATTCCACTTGTGAGGAGTTTAATAGAGTAGGAGGATAACTCAAGGAAATACGTCTGATGTTTAGGAATAGGAATGGCTTTTGTTTTTCTTCGGCTAAATTTAAGGCTATTTCGGGTTGTTCACTATAGTAGAACAAAGATCGGTGTCTACTTTAACTTGGCATCTTCAATCCTTCCAATAGGACATTTAACACGACAGAAGACAGATCGTTAATGAGCAAAGAAAACAACAATGGGCGGAGAATAGATCCTTGCGGAACGTCATTATTAATACGAATGAACAAGGACAGTTGAGAGTAACATGAAACACGATTAGTCATGATAAAAAGATTAGTAGTTGTATCACAGTTCGATCTATTGTCATCTGGTATATCAATAGTGTAACAGTGGTGAGAGTGGAGGCCAGACTGCAATGGTGCCAATATGTTTTTTTGTAATTGTCTATTAATCTGTTTTTGTAATAATTACATTTGGCTGATAAGCTTAGTTACTTTTTTCTCTTGAATATCTTGAAGTTTCGAAGCATTTCTACCTCTCTGAGTGTTCAAAAATAATTTTAGAAGTCCATTTTCTCCCATTTCAGAAGCGCCGAACGTGCCCAAAGCATAAAGAAGGGACAACGAAAGAAGTTCATCCTATACTCCATCTACGGCTGGGGTATGCCATCCCTCCTAACCACCATCACCGTTTGCCTGACAAAGTTCAACGTCGTCAGCGAGCATATTCGGCCCAAATTCGGACAAGGCCGCTGTTGGTTTCAGCGTAAGTTCGTCCATCCACACTTCCACCGTCGCCGATGTAACGTCCCCAATTTACAGATACCCTCGCTGCCTCACAGTTGATCTTCTTCTCCGGACCGGTTGGTGTCTTGTTCCTAGTCAACTTTGTCCTCTTCACGCTTACGCTGCGCTACTGCAACAAGGTGAAACGTGAGATATTTCGCATGCAGAGCTCGAACACAGAGAAACCGGTACTGCGGAAGCGTTTCTTCATGGAGAAGGCTCGGTTCATGATGAACACAAAGCTCTTTGTGGTCATGGGCATCACGTGGCTGCTGGAAATAGTCAGCGTGATCTTCTACAGTCGCAAGAAGACCTTCTTCTGGGTCGTCAGCGACTCGTTCAACGTGCTCCTGGGTGTCATTGTGTTCTTCATATTCGTCTTCAAGAAACGCGTCTGGCAGGCAATCCTAGCCCGATTAGGTGAGTTGTGCGCGTCGATTAATCTCCGGCTGGATGTTCATTTATGCGTTTTATTTCAGGAATTAAAGCAAAAGACTCGTTGAAAAATGGTCCAGGGACGTATGCAACGAATTCCACATACGCGTGCAGTGTCAACTTGCAACGGATGCGCAGCATGGAGAGCAATTCATCGCTACTGAGTCCAACATCGGCCGGCAACGCACGAAGACACTCCTAGATGGAATCCCCTCCCACAGATCTGCTTCATTTGATGTCACATTTTGTATATAATTGCACAACAGTTCGACGAACGATTCTGTATTCCCTGAGTTAATTTTAAGCTTTTCTAGACGTACGAGTCATTATTTAATGCCACAGCTAATTCAATCTCATTAAAGTTAGTTTTAGGATAGTTACTCATATCCGTTGCATTTTACTTTGGTACGTTGTGTTGACTTTTTGTGGTCACGTCAGAAATCAACAGAATTTCGATTTGAAGCCTGATCACTTGTCCATCAACTGTTCTAAGGAAGAAGGCTTCCTATCGGCAGATGTTATAGCTTTCACTCAATGGCGTCAATTTAGACATGGATTTGCTTCGTTTCACACCAACTGGGCTAACATACCGGTACTTAACCACTCTACTCGGAAAGACTGGGCACCAGAGACATGCAGGTCGTGACCACCACCGGACTGGTGTGGCTTCCGTTATCGTTGAAAAAGAAAATCACCAGACATCTTCTTTCTGCTGGAGTTGGATGAGCGGCGCTTCGTGGCATGTGGCTTCAACAAGAGGGTTTAGCTTTATACACAGCACGAACTACAATGGATGTTGTGACAGAAGCATTTCCTGTTGGCGTAATCTTCTGTTTGTCATGGCTAGCATGGCTAGCAAGATCGCCCGATTTAATCATCCCAGGCTTCATTAGATGTGGCTACTTGAAGTCACTGACTTACGCTAACAAACTCCAGAATACGTAGCCCTTAAGGAGAATATTCGACAAGAATGCGGAATCTTACGAAAAGTCATAGAAAATGCGACAAATCTGTGTAAACATTGGTAGCACCAGAAAACAAATGTAAAGGTTCAAATTAAGGTCACTGATATCCACTACAAATTCATATGACTACGTTGAGATGACACTGTTTTTCAAGTGACTTGATCAGGACGGAAACCGTCCATCAATCTCATTCATTCCAAATTCCTTGGTACATCACAGAACGACGTTTAATTTTCTGGTTTGAGCGCCTAAATGACTTGGTAGATGTGCCAATTATTGAGCATTGCAGCGCTGTAATGGCCGAATCGTAATAATAATTTCGAGTAGTTTCGTTAGGTTTCGATCATTTGTGTTAAGTTTCGTTTAGTTTTGCTTATTTAAAAAGAAGCAAGTTGGATAAGTTCCCATGAGGGAGGGTTGTATTCGTTCCGCAAGTTGTGCTGAAAATACTTAAGGACCCGAAAGCTATCGGAAGAAATGTGAACTATCAAAACCGTGTTCTACTGTCTACATCCTCATAAGTTAAAGTAGACGCATGCATTTTAAAATTGTCTGGCCGATTACAACGTCCCTGCTTGTTCTGAGTGAAGACATTTATCTCCTTTTGTGGGATTCAAGGCGAATAATGGATCTCTGGAGCTATTCGCAAAGAGTGTGAGTGACAGTTGTGCTTTTTTTAGTAAGAGGCTGGTAGTGTTTCTTGAATTTTCATTCTTTTAAAATTGATATCAGTGCTAAACTTTAAGTGCGTAGACTGCGTAATCGAACGATGTTGACCGACCTGGAGTCTATTACATGGACACCATACAATGTTCACTTCAAGTCGAGCACCGTGGCGCAACATGCCACTCAGATGGTTAACATAAGCCTCGTACAGGTAGACAAAATATATCTGTAACTGCAAAAATGTTCAATTGCTATTTCAAAGGCAAAAATCTACTTTGAATGAGACAACGTTTTGAACAATCGGAGAAGTAAATCTTTGTAAGAATGTACTAGAAGAAAATATGGTTGAAATAACAACGAAGACAAGATTCAGTGAGAATCAAGTAGAGAGCTGCTTGGTTGCCAGCTGTAGTAAAGCGGTATCGGGCGATATAAGCACAAAAGAAATGAATTTCTGTTTACTTAACTCAAAAAAATTAATAAATAAGGTAAGCTTTCCTTTAATTCTGGCGGCCAGAATTCTTAACTCGTTCAGGACTTTCTCTACCTCGGTTCTGAAGTAAACAGGGACAATACACCAGTACCTAGATCAAGCACAGCAATGCGATTGGCAACACTGTTTCTTTGGGCTCGAGAGGCAATTGAATAACAGATCCACCTCTCGGAAGATCAAGCTGCTCTACGGCGGAGGTATATGACATGGACGCAATTGAAAGCGGATGATGAAGCTCTTGGTCGTTTTGAAAAAGCAATTCCACGTGCGATGTTCATTGATAACGTCTAGAGGAGAAGATTTAACTAAGAACTGTTCGGGCTATATAGGGGCATGGGCCTAGTAAAGCGCCTTTGGCTACTTCATGTATAGAGTACGGACACCACAACTGCGACTCAGCAGAATCCTCGGACGTCCTCAGACGAAATGGCGCACACAAGTGGAGAAGGATATCAGCCAGCCTGGTGTGCGCAACTAGAGGCAACTGGCGAAAGATCGCACCCACTGAAGAGGCTTGAAGCCAATGTTCCCGGAATGCAGCGCCAAACAAAGAAGAAGAACTGTCTGATGCTGTGCTCTGGAAATGAATAAACTATTTTATTTAAATAATTTTTAAAAGAGATTCAAATTAAAACGAAGAACGAAGAAAACAATTGACAAAATGAATAACACAGGATTTTAGAGGGGAAAATGAACCATCCACTTCAGGTTTCTAAGACCGAATTTAAGAAGATGAAATAGGTGACGTTAGCTCTCGGTGGACGGGGATTAAACATCTTTTATATCCAAATTCCGCTTCGTAATTAAAATTTATTTCCAGGCACGCGTAACCTCCGAATCAGGGGGACCGGGTCCTAGATTAAGCCCCTGGGCAAGGAGTCGTTGCATACATTGGTTGACTTCCATGCGGTTTCTGCAGAGGGCGCCACTGGGAGACTGTTTTTTAACTTGACATGCTCGGGATCACTGCTGGCATCTCGCCAAGTTTAGAGCAGTCAACAACTTTACTCTGGATGTGCGGGCCCGTGCCCTCCTTACGAGGAAATTCTTGGTCGCTTCGATAAGAAGGTCCTTTGAATTATCTTTGGTCTCGTCTGTCCTGATGGTGTTTGAAGGAGAAGACGGAACGACAAACTGTACGGGCCAGTGTCATCGAGCTGGTCAAACAGGTTAGAGTCTGTTCTTTCAGATGGCTAGGTCATTTAGAGGGAATCGACACAAATCCGGCACCACCCCGGCAAGTCTTCGACTCCAACACCGAGGAACAACCGGGTAAGGATGACCACGACGCCGATGGCGCACGCAGCTGCAAAAGGACCTTAATCAGTTGAACGTATATGGCTTGTAGCAACTGGCACAAGAACGGGCTAGATGGAGAGGCATGTTGGCCCCGGACTGTACCGCCAGCCAAAAAAGAAAAAGAATATATCCAAGTACCAAACAAGTGATGAACCTAAGCTTTCAACTGCACCAAGATCGTAATAGTAAAAAAAATGCAAGGTTGCCAAAGATTCCACAAAGAATAGTGCTTTGGTTTAATCCAACAAACTTTTATCAACATATCTTGCCTTATAAACAATTCTAAAGATTTTTACTTGTTAATTGTTTTAATTTTTATGTTTATTCTTATTTATGCAGGTGTGGATCTTAAATCGCTTCTTCAAACTGCTGCTTGTTATCCAATCCCGGTGGGGCGCCACATTAGTCAACACATCTGGCAGCAAGGCTGAATTAAAGCCCATCAGCAGAATCCCAATCTGAACGAAACGTCGTCGCTTGCGACCGCAAATTTCACAAATCAATGGAGCTCCTCCATTGCCCAAAACGTCAGCTCCTCCATTCCCTCCAGCTACGCAGATGCTATCATTGGTCAGTGTAAAATCCCGTCCAAGTTTGGTCACCTGTAGAACCTTTTGGCACTTTTCATTCCGTACTACGGTTCTATTATTCATCGTCGGCTTTGGGCATCCCTTTACATTTCTATCGTACATATTCCAGCTTGTGAGGAAGCAGTTCACAGGAACCGTGCCCCAATCTGGTCCCAGGCAAATGGTTGCTATAATGTTATTGATTGCAAATGGTTTCTTCAAGAATATTAGAGCGATGTTGTTGCCAAACGAATCACTGGTGTAGTTTTCGTGAATGATTACACTATCTATTTGCCTCGTTTGCTCCTGTTCATCAGGGTGAAGGGTTTCATTTATGGTTGCGCCAGCATGGACTACCATGTCGTCGGTTGAGATATTGGTGAAGCAATGAGCAGCTGTGAGCACCACCTGGGCATGGATCAGTGATCCGGTGCATATAAAGTAGCTGACAATTTCATTTGGATGTTGCTCCTGCTTGAGAATTGCTACAGTTGATGACAATTCGTTTCCCGTATTCCTTTTTTTATGAAAACCTTCGACATCCTGAAATAAAATGAAAAGGATTAAGGGTGTTGATTATAAACGAGTATGATGTAAAGAAGGGATGGCAATGGCTACAATGAGTGAGCAAAATACTGGAAGTAACATGCTGTTAGTGCCGACAGCTAGATTGACAACTGAGCCCTAGCTTCTTATCAGAAGCCTGGACAACTCTTACTTGAGCCGCGCCTGAAAAGTTCGTGTCCTTACTTCGAAAATCGTGTTTTAGTTCAAGAAACTAATTTTGTTGAACTTGTTGATGGGTGGTGGGATAGTTACCTTATACTCAACAAAGATGAAGCCGTCTAAAATTTGATGATCATTGGAGACCATATATAGAACACTGATTACCCATAGTACAACCGAAAGAGATTTGGTTTCAGCAAAGACGGATATGTTAGAGATTTTGAATGAGTTAGTAAAATCGTCATGTCACACGTTTTGAAAAAGCGTTTGAAAGACAACCAAGTGATCTGATATGGGTGACGCTAAGAAAACGAGCATATCCGGAAACCTACGTAAGGATTATTGCGGAAATATGTACCGGGAAGTACAGAGAATAAGAGTCACCAAGAAGTTTCTTATCTAAGTCGGTGTACACTAGGGAAGCCTGTTGCGCCCATTGCTGTTTATTGTTGCCCTGGTTTTTAGATTGCAGATAAAGTGTCGGACCTTGCAGATAAAGTGTTGGTAACGATGGAGACATCATAAGTGATGGTCAAACTTCCTGCAACCAACACCTGATGAGTGGGTGATGGTTTTCAGGGGAATAGACAAAGTCCGAGTACCTGTGGTGCTCTTTCAGCAATCCACTCTGAACTATTCTAGACATTTATTTGAATGGAAAAGTGCTTCATAAGGGCGGAAAGGTGAAATATCTGAGATCTATGCTCAATCATCATCACATCAACTATCCCATAAGCGTGGGGTGGATGAAGTGGCGGCAAGATCTTCTGTGACTGAAAAAATTACCCATAACGTGAAGGAAGGCAAAAAGTATGAGAGCAAGTTAACATCGACTGAGATGAAGATGCTTCGCAAGACAACAGGAGTAACAAACATTGATACAATAAGAAGTTCAAAGATCCCAGAAAGCCTTCACGTCAAAGAAAACATCGATAAGAAAGCTAATCACTAGCGAATCAGTTGGTACTATCATGCTCAGGGGAGAGTCCCTTCGAAACTTAAATAGAGACTATCAAGCACAAAAGAGAGGCTGGCCTAAGCACTCATGGATGACACAAATGCAAAAAAGTTAGCATTTAATCGGCCTTAGTGAGGAAGTGATCCGAAACGGAGGCCTGCCTATATTTCTTGAGGTCGAATTGCCGATCCTCAGAGGCGAATCAGTAACGATGCATTAAAGTGGGGCGACTATGATCCCCATTATTCAGATAATTACCTCGTCGAAACAAAGAGAAGAAAAAGAAACTCGTCATGTCACATGCTCGTCATTTGGCATCGCACTTTGGAACAGAATGAACAAACTCTTGTCCAATTTCTGCACATTTATCGCACACCGATCGTGCTCAACTTAATCAGATGATTCGAAATATGACGATAGGTAGAGCTGAACATCATCGTTGAGGTGAAGATTAACGCTGTAAAATGGGCTTTAGCGCCCGTAGGTGGCCAATGTCTAGTTTCTACAGCACTCGTGTTGTGCATCCCAATGCTCTCTCACGGGTGTAAGGGACCTAAAGTTTTATGCCAACTCCGAACGGCCAAGTTGGAAAGGCTTTTTATACACAGGAATACTCTTAGAGCATTGTCAATGACTTGAAAAAGTTGAGACCATAAAAAGTATTTCGTCGTAACAGGTTCGATCCTAGACATCTACATCCGAGTGCGTTGGTATTAATGCACATACCTACCATATAACGCGACTTGTCACTACATTTTGTATATATAGAAAAGACATTGATTTCTAGACAGAAAAGTATGGGACGTAGAATAGCACCCTGTAGCACACTTGGCATAGTAGACGTTAATTACTCATGATTTCAGATTTCTTGCTTTTAAATAATTGGGTGCAATTAGAATATTTAAATATTGATGGAAGGTCTAGTCCACTCTGTTGTGATGCTGGTTGACGGTGCAACTGACCGTGACATAGAGTCAGCGACAAGTGAGTTAGTAATTTACATGATCGCCTGTCAGTAGGCTTATAATTACGAGGACTCTTACTCCTTGGACCATTTTACCACATTGACCAGACGCCTTGAGTAGGGATCTTAAGTACCATGTTTAGAAGTAAGTTGAGGTGAGGTGGTGAAGCGCATCTAACACCTCTGCTGCTCTTTGGGTTGAAGTACCCGGCTGTTTCATTTGAAACTCCACATAGACGTGGATCAATACGTCTCAGAGTGGCAAAGCACATCGCCGAAGTAGACAATGCTCTCTGACATGGAGGTACATCTCCACCTCCCCACGCGACTTTGAGTTTTTAATGACTGACATCACTCCCAACCTCAAGCAATCAGTCTGAGACATATGCGGGTCTCGACTTGCACCTGAATATAGCCTCTGGTCAAAAGACTGGCCGCCGATGTAATAATGGCTCTATGACAGGCATTAGTTACCTCGGGTACATTCTGCGCCCCGTAATATAACATGGAAGTCAACGGACATCGGAAAATCATTGAGCATCGCTTAATGCAGCAAAGGGTTTCCTTCGGCAGCATATGTTATCTGACTACATCGTAGTAAGCTGTTATACCATAGAGTAGACGTGACGAAGCGGCGACTGAGCATTACGGTATCAACCAAAAAGCGGAAGCTTGTGATTCATTCAAAGAACGTCACCAACTGCGAAGGAAATGACACCAAGCAATCACTAAAAACTTGAAAATATACAACTTAAGCTTATTCACGCATTGTATTCGCGTAGATAGGGAGGGTCACATGGAATGTTTAGTTTTTGTTTTTTTATTTTTTTATTTTGGCATCATCAGAAAAATTTCATCTATGTAATTAGACATTAAACAAAATATAAACACTCCTCTGCATGTCTAGAATAAAAAATTACTCACGCGAAAGCTGAATCAATAATCACAAGAAGAAGCGATAAGAAACATGGGATAATCGGACTTAAGACGCATGTTTTAATTATCAACAACAATAGATGACCAGTTTAAGGAAAACATACGAAATTAAGAAGGTCACTTCAATTAAACGATCCGAAAGAGTCCACATTCACTACAAATTTGATCATCAAATACTTTTTTTTTGTCAAAGTCAAGTTCATAAGAGGGGATATGAACAACAATGGGTTCTTACTATACAATTCCTGGTGAACTGGAAGTCCAAAGTATTGTTTATCCATGCGTCCGCTGTTGCTATTGTTTCATTAGAAACAAGTAGATGCGGTGCATTCTCTTCTGTCATCGCGGTAACACTGTGCAGGCCAATTAAGATCAGCAGCAACTGCTTATACGACATTTTTTTATTTCCTGAACGCGTGGCGTTGTCAGAACCGTACTCGAATGGAATTGAAAATCAACTGAAAGTCGCACTATCAGCGAGTGATTGTGTAAAACTGTTCTCAGCGACTCGCAAACAGCTTGTTGTTTAAATAGCGAAAATTAATGTGACGTATTCAAAAAATGCTTGATATATTTTGAAGTAAATTTCAGCAGTGTGTCATGCTTCATCACATTTCATGGAATTTCTTACGGCATGGAGGGTAGCAATTGACCAGCAAACTCTCTATTCTGAAACTCGTTGTTGATAGTGTCAAAGCTTCTAATGGGAGCTGTAGTTGCTCAGATTGTATGCCTGAAATACAATCATTAGTTACTTTTGCCGTCGTCTGTCAACACAGGCATTTCAATGGCAAAACAAAAAAAAAAATAAAAAACACTGCGTCGTGCAACGTTTGCTAAGAAATGAGGGAAATGAGAGGATCGTAATAAAACGTCAAACGTAAGGCAAACGCGTTCAACGGCATATGTCTTCTCTTTCAAATTGAGAGTTTTTTGAGTCAACTGATATTAAATTCGATCAAGCGCAGAATTACTCTTGCTAATCGCTGTTTCTTTGGGCTCAAGAGGCAATTGAGTAACAGAGCCATCCCTCGAAACACCAAATTGACCTTGTATAAAACCCTGATCATCCCAGTCCGGCTCTATGGCGTACGATCTTTGGTAATGTGTGCGTTGATGGCGTTTGGAGGAGAAGGTTCAACCACGAACTATACGGGCTGTACAGCGGCATGCACCTAGTTAAGCGTCTTCGGATCCAACGCTTAAGATGGCTAGGTCATGTAGAGCGAATGGACACCACAGCTCCGGCCCGAAGAGTCTTCGACACCGAGCCATTGGGACAGCGCAACAGAGGACGTCATCGCACAAGATGGCGCACACAAGTAGAAAAGGACCTCAACCAACTTGGTGTGCGCAACTGGAGGCAGCTGGCGAAAGATCGTGCTGGCTGAAGAGGCATGTTGGTTGAGGCCCAGGTCCACCCCGGACTGTAGCGCCAATCAAAGAAGAAGAAGATATTAAATTGCCGACAGTAGGTATGTGTGGCCTTTGCGCAGCCGCAGTAATCAATCCCATACCGTTTTTAGTATTTTGTATACGAAATTGAATTGCGATATAATCTTAAGCAACACATCTGTCCACTGTCAAAGACGAACCCTTAATGAGGTCACAAAATTGGCAGATTTGACAAGCTCTCCAGTACACCTTGTTATATTCCCACCATGGTGTCCTCTCATGCGTCATGTTCCTCTCGGACAGCAGATGCAATGGAGCTACTCACGTTAAGTATCCTATCTATTATTCCAGATTTAGAAAAAGTAGGTTGTTGCCTGGTGTAGTGTGAAAAATCTCCAAAAAAACATCTTATCGATGAAAGACGTGTGTATTTGCATGTAAGTCTTAATTTTACAGTGGTGGCCCGTGACGTTGTGGGTACGAGCGTCGACCCCAACCTCGACGTCGTAGGTTCGATTCCTGCTCTGAGCGACGAAAACAATTTTCACGACCCCACCTCTTTCGAGCCACTGACAATGCTCAGAGAGTATTTCCTGTCTAGAAAAAGCTTCTCAAACTTGGCCGTTTGGATTCGGCATTAAACTGTAAGTCCCTTCCACTCGTGAGAGAACAATAGAACGCACAACACTAGTGGTTGCTGAGAAGCTAGGCCCTGGCCCCCTACGGGCTGTAGCGCCACCCATATTATTACTATATTATTATCTTAAATTTACCATTATTTCTTAGAAATGAAATAGATCAAGTTCTGCATGCGTTGCTTATAGACTAAATATTCGTCCTGCAACTTAAGGCTTCCCATTTCAGTAGCTTATGATCGCTTCGCGACAAACTACGTCATCATTCAACCCAACTCGGCAATTACTCTTCATGGCTAAGAATTAAATTAAATTGCTTGATAAATTGGATTGCATGCCGGCGCCATATTTTTTCGTCGGCGATAACGGTCGCCACGTTACTGTGAATGGTCAGCGTTATGATTATGGATTATTTTTGGCCTGGACTGAAAGATATGGACTTGGAAGACATGGTGCCACAAGCCACACAGAACACGTTACAATCGATTTATTGAGGAGTAAGTTTGTGAGCGTGTTGTTTCAAGAAAGCCCAGTCGATTGACCACCTCGTTCGTGTGATTTAACACCGCTTGAATATTTTCTGTGGGGCTCCGTTAAGTCATTGACTTATGTCAATAAGCCGATGACGTTGGAAGAGCTCAGGGCAAAAATTGAAAACCAAATAGCGGCCCTTTCAGCCAAAATGTGTGGCCGAGTCGTTAAAAATAGGATCCAACGAATTGACATCTGCTAACGTGCCCGCGGTGGCCATATAAGTCGAAGTCGAGTTTCATTCACAAATATTTTGATTGCACTACAAGCCCATAATAACTTTCCTGAACCATCACAAATGGTTAACGTTTTTTTTTTTTAAATTGTCAAGTCCTTTGTATTGAAAAACCCGTTTAGATGGAAATTTACATAAGCGGTGTTGCTTAATTCAGAGAAAATCAAAAAAAGGCGCTGACCTATCAAGCAACTCTCATTACTGCACCATATGTATTGTGTTATATTTAATTGAGTCACCTCATGCATGTTTCCTCTTACTCCTTCATCAACTTATTGAAGCCTAAAGCCATCGAAATGAATTATGGATATTAGCAATTAATGCCAGTAGATGTGATTGATCAATTGATTGATATTTGACATTCGCAATAGGGGTGTAAGAGTTTGTTTGTACTGAAAGTGGGAAACACATATTGAATTGAAATAAATTAAATTGAATTTAAAACTAGCAATTATTTAGTTCGTCTTCCTCCGAAGTATTGCTTTGATTGTCCCCGAGCAAGGATATACTTCTTCAGCTGGACTGACTTAAAATTCTGACGGAATGCGTAGTGTATGGCTCTTGGACTTAAGAAAGAAGTAGCCACTTGGGAAATATTCACCAACCTACAACAGTCTGAACGCTGTCTTTGAAAAAAAAAAAAAAACACAAAACAGTACAATAAGTACATACCCGTTGCTATACATTATTATGGCTCACAGGTCATCAACGTGTTGTACGAGATTATCAATAAATGCTGATCAATAATGGAGCATATTTGTTTAGAATTTAGTGTCAGCCTCTGTTCAATTTAGAATTTAGTGTCACCCTATGTTCACTCATTCATCATGTTTAGAATTTAAATACACATACTCTGCTAAGTTAGTGATAAGAAATACTACATTCTTGTACACAGCTGTAAACTCGATCGACTAAGCGAAGTTTAATTTATGTTAGCCGATTTGCTTGCAGCACTCTGGTAATGATATTCAATAAGTCTTAATAAAGATTTCGATGAAACAAGACTAGTTTTATTTTATGTTGTATGTTTTGCATGTTTCTTAAGTATTACGTTACAGTGTTAACCTTCTGCAGCTGATGTTGCAGTATGACAGACAACACAAGAAAAAAATGTTTGAGACGTAATTTTTCAAATCTTAGCTCTCGGATTCTCAGTTCAATTTTGCCGTAAATTTAAAATTAGGTCACATCAGTCGTAGAGGGTTAAAGATAAAGAATAGATACTGTATTCGTTGTCATTCGAAACTTAACAGCACTCAATAAAGTAGCTGATTCGGTTTGAGTTTCTGAATTACGATCGGTCCTTTTTATGATCATTCATTTTCCTTCTTATCTGAGTATAACCGTATCACTAACTTAGATATTTGGCACAGTGCTTCCAGTATAACTTCCATATTTCACTTAAACTCGATTCTTTATTTTCAAACAGTCTTCTTCTAAACAAATATCAACAAAAAAAAAACTTTAAAGCTAATCCTATCGACGGACCAATGGAAGTCAGCAGGCACCACTGGTTCATATTATCTGCTCGTAACCTTGTGTCTTTGACGTCGCTGCCAGGCAGAATGTCAAAACGATCCCGAACAGGGGAAACAAAGCGATAGCCGACGCTGTTGATCCAACAAGTGTAAGATTCGAATTCACAAAACTCCTCAGCTTCGGTGTGCATCCCTGAAAGACAGACAAATTCAGTTTTCGAACTGTAAGCAGTGATCTCATGGCTACTTACCAACTGATTGAGGTTGTTGGGGTCGTCGGTGTGACAGGGGCTAAGGGACTTCTTGCAGCACGACTGTGGGACAAGTTTGTTCGGGCTCATGGACCAGTCCACGTAGCTTTCCGACCCGCAGCATTCAAGCTGAAAATGATATTCATTTAATGAAAGATGTTCAGAGATCACACATGCGAGGGAGACTCACCTTCCGCTGGACAAAATCGATGACATTCGTGTAGTTTGTCGGGGGATCATCGTAGTATCGTATATCGTGTCGAATTCCGGCGGAGAGTCCTGTGATGAGCTGATCCTTGTAAGTGTAAATGTAGGCTGATAGTGTTATCATCGTGAAGAGGATTATGATGAGGAAGCCACCATACTGCAGAGATAATGTTGTTAAGAATTAAACTGATGAGTCAGCAGGTGAATGAGGGGAACTTACCACTACCAGCAGTGTCTGCTGTACTCGAACGATGCAAGTGCAAGCTAGGGTAGCGATGAATATAATGATGATGCCGATGGATACTAGGACAAGCGGTGCTGCATGTGAGTACTCTGAGCTGATCTTGAAGTAGTTCTGCAAGTCTGTGTGCAACCAGATGCCTCCCCAAACTATGGCTAGGCCGCAGAACTGAAGAAGAAAAATTAGCCAAATGATGAAGGAATTTTGAGATTCAGTGAAACAGTGGTTAAAAGCTTGTGCTTGATTAGTAAGGCATTTTGTCGATTTTTCTACTGATCTTCCAGCTGCCACAGTGGCCCCATGACCTCTGTACACCGATTTTCATGTTTTCTCATGTGTATTAATCCATTCTGAGACGTTGGCAAGCATCCGTCGACATCGAAATTTGGAAAGTAAGGCATTTTTGTAGATTTGATTACATGATGTGAGTAAAATTCACTGTCAGATGGCGCCACATGCGTTACAGGTGGTGTAATGCTGACCCCACAGCGTAATATGCTCGACGGACATGTTTTGTCTGATATGTCTAAAATGCTGATAAACCTATGCTGCGATCATGAAGAAATATGTCTGGACATCAAATTGTCGCGTGTTCAATTACAACTTCCCATTGTCTACGAGTTGATGTTCAGTCTCAAATTTTCTTCTAAATATCCACGTTATCCTTCTTGTTTAGTAGCGTCAGGACATTGATAATAATTTGCAGTGGGTCCTCAAGCAAGACCCATCGCGTGTTCTGAATGTTTAACAATGCGCCGCAAGGCAGAGACTAATCAAACAGCAAACTCATCGGCTTTCTGTAGGTCCTTTAGACATTCCTAAGATACTCGCCTCACTATGAATGTTGCGTCTTAAATACCATATCTCTTTCAATTTGCCAAACATCTTGCTAAACACCAACCGAACATCATCTGTCAACACATTCCGCTCCTTACAATCCAACACCCATCGTGCCTATCACCAACGTCAACGCAAGACAATGCCTATTTGAGGAAGATAATTTAATGCTCGATTCTAATTTTAGAACAAGAGCCGGTGGTTGTCAAGACGGAGAAAGTCACCGTCAACATGCATACATAGGTTCAATCTAGCCCAGAGGCAATCAGCCAGCCCTCGCTGATAACTGAGAATGGAAATAAAATAAACAAACAATTTTCGATGTTAATGTAGTCGAGTTATAATTGTTTTTGGTCAACAATTGCTCCCTTGATCTCGGGCTCCGTGTGTGTCTTCGTTTCGTAAATGAGATGCACTTTATCAGCTGCTGATTGGGACGCATTGCAATTTATTCAACAAGAGATAGGTTAACGACAGCTGATTACCTCGATTCATGCTAGGGGCATTGAATTGCACTGATTGACCATTGGAACGGTGAATGGAGGATGTTGGGACGGGGGTGTTGTGAAAAGAAAGTTGATTGCAATGTTTGGAACCTTTTGTGGGGCGAATAGAATCTAGACCGGCAAACAGTGGTGCCGAGTATACCTCTAGTCCCCAGAAATAAGAGAAACGTTTTAAGGAGACGATGTCCGGTTGTCTGAGGTGGCAATAGAGTATTCGACTGTTTTCTCGATAAACCTATTCAACATCTGGTGGATGAGAAATAGCTGACTATTGAGTTTTACACTACCTTTACGTGTCCGTAACACGGCGCAATTGCCACTCATGCTCGCAGAATGGACGTCCCATATAATGATTTCTACAGAAGCTGCATGTGTGTATGAAAAGGAGGAAGTCACAAGTGAACTACTCTGATCGTGTAGCGCTCTAGCAACCAATTGCACTAGTTTTAATGAGCTAAACAACGACAGCATAGGGTCAACACAATCGCTTGAATACAAGCTCAAACTGGTTCTGGGAGGAGTCAGTCCGCGTAGCTTCACAAAGGGCATATCAACAAAGAGTGACTGTCTTCTTTAGTCAGCCAATTTTACCTAACCTGACCCACATTGATAGTGAATGGAGCAAACGATTCTACCACGAATTGATCTGGCTTAGGGTGATTGATCCAAGAAGAACGATTGAGCAAAGCTCTGACTGAAGAATTTTTCAAGTGGGCTCCAAGAGATAACTTGAACAGCGGCGGTTGAAATAGCCGGCAAATGATCAAACTGACTTGTGAAGTAAGTTCGTAGTGGACTTTAATTAAATTTTCTAGCGAACAATCTTATCTTGACACCTTCAAGCACCTCAATGACAGATCAAAAGCACCGCTAGTCAATAATTTGTGGTGTTCCCTTCACGACGCACTTGGCAACAAACCACCAATCCCACATCTGGGACACAGATGGCTCCAAAACAGGCTGAGGCTTACTTCACGAATACCATCGCAGTCGAAAATTGGCTACGAGGTCCTAAAAATCGATCGCAGAATTAATTCGTAATAGAATCATAATGAAAAAGCTGCTACAAACTTCTTGAAGGTTGGTATCACTAATTGCGAATGATGTGGAAATTTTGTATGTTTTTCTACGACCAGTCATTTACGTCGGCGCTCGTAGTTCCTTTCGGACCTTGTGATGGCATTTTGTACGCATTTCTGCGTGAAATAATTTAAATCGGAGTTCGTAATTTCGTTTGACATTTTGTGATGCCTATTTTTCGTATCGTGCGTTGTTTTGCTACGAATGGATTCTGTGATAGGACTGATTACTATTCTTTCCAACAGCAGAGTTGCTCTAGTCCTCAACAGCTGCCAAGTCCCTTCAATGCTTGTAGCGGACTGCCTACAATTGTTACACCAGCTGTCCAACACAAACAGAGTCAACCTCATTTGGATATCAGATCACAGCGGTCACACATGCTGTGAGAGAACAGACCTACTAGTCAGAAAAGGATCACCGTCCATGGTGCCACGGCCATTCTCCGGCTTACCTGTCACCATCGCTAAGAGCCATTTAAATAATTGGCTCAAGGGCATGGCCAACCATTAATGAATGCACACCAAACGTATAAGGCAGGCTAAAAAGTTCCTGCCAACTATTTCTTTTAAAATAAAGAAACCACTCGTCTGACTAGACCCAGTAAGCCAACATCTCAAAATCATGGGCTTAACGCAAGATGACGCCAGCAGAATGTGTAACGAGTACAATGATTCTACAGAACACTTGCTGTGTCACTGTAACTGCGTAGTCAGGACACATCATCGACATCTCGGCGGATACTATCTCGAGGCGGAAAAGATTGCCGCCAGTTCAATAAAAAATATATTGGGTTTCCTTGTGAACTCAGGCTAACTGCGTGAACTTAAAATCACAACAGGAGGCCGCAGTGATCAGGCGATCTTTTTCCAGCCCTCTCAACCACTCTAATTCTATTTCTAGTGATGCTTCGAATGAAGTACCTCCTCGTCTTTGCTTTGAAGTGGAAATGATTATGCATAGCATCCAATTGGTGAACTGGATTTGACGTACCTGTTCCAGTTACATGCGTCAAAAAAAACTGTCACCAGAGGCTTCGTAAGTTTGGCTTAAAGTTTGCCATTTCGAAGCAAGTATCGTAAGAAAGGCTGCTGTTAGTGACGCTGTACAGCATTTACGCTTGTCTTCCGGTTAATTAATCCTTCTAGATGCTAAATCAGGGATACGAGAACTTCGAGTAACACTCACAGTATATAGAAGCCAATCAAGATTCTTTTCTAAGCAGTACTACGTCATGGCAGCTGTCAACAATGGTGTAGGAGATTGAAGACCCTCTTCACTAAATTATGCCCCCTACATTGCGAGGACATCTCAAGATGCATTGTCGCACAGGCTTGGAGGCATCGGGTGGTCAATAGTGAACGTTGTATAGAAGCTTATGCATTGAGCACATATGTGTAGGGAGTATACTGTGTACAATAATGCTTTCGATTAAAATGGTCCACTGCTTCTTGAGTGCGATAAGGAGATAACAATTGTTAATGCTCAGCGTGGTGTGCTTCTTAGGTACAAATTGAACAATTCTTGATTTCAGCATATGGACACTGGACACTTTCAAGGAACGTCTCAAAACTAGCTTATGCAGTTGCCCAGAAGTATAACCCTGAAGTCATCGAATGAAAGTTCAATGTTAGTGATCATAAAAAGGGCGGGAGGCATCAAACGACATCAAAATTAAGAAAGTCTGCGTTCTAAAGTCACTTCAAGATCACTTGATCACTTCACCACGTCCAGACGGATATTTTTGAAGTATGTACACGTAAACTTCGTCGCATTTGTCACAATCGCCACGAAAAAATAACTGTCAAACCACCACGATTAAATACAATCCTCCCAAGCCGATCTCTAATCACGCCTCCTACTTACCCAAAATGCAATGTTGAAGATCAACAGCATGGCTCGAATGCACGGATATGTCACATGAACGTCCGTTGCCGCCATGTCACGTGAGAATAATTTACTCTAAGTCCACAAAAACTAAATGAATTCACCGCACAAGAACCACGTCTGTCTTCGAAAGTATTTTAAGTGGAATTTCAGGACGACACATGCCACGGGGAGGAATAGTTCGCTTGTAACAAGCGTGCACACCTTACTGACGAAGACTCCGCTGCCATTGGTGTCGATGACAAACGGCCGCTGATAAGTCGCCAACATGTTCAATCGACGCTCTCTTGAGAGTGGATTACATGCCCGATAAGAGAACGGCTCAATTGAAGAAGAAGGCACGTCCACCGTTTTGGGGGATATTTCTGCTCGAGACGGAAAAGTCCCCGAGTGACACAACACTGACGGGAGGGGACGATGAATATAAACACTCTCAGCGGCCGGCATGCGGTTGGGAAACGTGAGTCATTCTGTGGTGGAATTCCGGTTTATGGGAACTTTTAGAAATCTCCAATGCACTTGGTGTCTAATCGAGCGTCTAACAAAATGACAGGCATCAATTCAATCGATCAATAAGTCTGTGAATGGACAAATGGACGGCTACTTGACAGATGATCGAACGTCCAAATAAACCCGTTGGCGGATATCGAAGTTCCGCTCCGTTGAATAGCAGACGTCCAGAAGTGATTGATAAATGGGAAGAGATGAATGTTGGATTTCAAAATTCACATTTCCCAAAACAAATAAATCAAAGAATATTGATTCAATAAATAAGCGGGCGCACTAATAAATTCATCGATGGAGGTTTATGTAGCCGGGCGATTGACAGATGTCATAATTAATGAGTCAATTTACATCTTAATGAAGAATGATTGGATATAATTTAAAAGAACACTGAATGTTGAAAAGTTATTGAGAAGGTTGGAGGTTGAAGGTTGAAGGACCACCAATTGCCTCAACCCTGGAATACTATTTGGGGTACAGTTTCGATAGCCGATGGAGCTGCAAGCTTGAAAAAAAATTGCATGACTTGTTGCATTAGTTCATATATAATACTGACGGTGCGTGAAGTGCTTTGCCATTATGCAGATTTTATATTCGAGGGTCACACAGTAAGTTTGTCACAAATACGTGCAGCAGTCCAGAGTTAACAACGAGTCAAAGAAACGTCTAGGCATTAATACAAGGGATGTCTGAGTGAACATGGGCACTTGAACAAATATGAAACATAAAGCAAGTGAAGACTACACAAATGGTGTAAGTTAGAATGCCAAGTGATAGCTGTCAGCTTCTTATCAAAGTAGTATTGGATGTTTTCTTACCATTGTCGCGATAGTCGACTTTTAACTGTCGGCTAGAGATCACGTCCCGGTGTACATACATTTAGGACGTCAACGTGATCACATGAATTTGTTTCCTGTACATATGTATATTCAATGGACGTCCATTATGAACGAATGGAATGAAGAAAACTCTAACGAATGGTGTTCAATTTCACATAAAACCGATAGTCTACAATATCGGCGAAGAGGAAGATGAAGACACGTTATACATGTATGCATTTCGATATACTGGACGTTTAGTGATCGTGAATTTGAAGCTGTGGTATGTAAGTGAGCGACGCGTGGCATGTGCAATTAGATGTACGCATAGAAAGCTTTGGTTCTAGTGAGCAACGCGCTAGGCTAAAGACGGTCACATAACAACAAGTTTAGAGTTAAACTTAACTAACCCAAGTCATGAGGCCAACTTGTTGCACTTTTATACATAATATACATGTTTGTTATTTACCAATACTGCATGAAATTATATTTACAATTTGATGGATGGCTAACATCACAGATCACTCTCTGGTCCTGAATCTCGTTTAAATTGTATCTGTGATGTATTGTTCGTGACAGTTTGAGATTCTGAGTCCAAGCCTGCATGTTGAGGCGTTCAACGCGACTCAAAACATAAATTCCTTCTTCGCCACCGCGTTCAGAGGCAAAATTCGTTCAAATATGAAAGCGATATGGGCCAGTGACAGTTAATCTTTGGTTTCAAGCACCTGCAACTGACAAGTGTTCTCAAAATTAAGAAGCGTATGAATGCCTTCTGTCTTTGCTGAATCCAATTTTATTATTTTGCAGTTGTTTTACATAAATGCCTGAGCGGAAGTGCACACACTTCATCCGCTGATGTACATATGGTACATATGGTACATACATTCAGTGAACTCTCTATCAGTCGAATTCCTCCATATCTTGAATTTTTTGTTTACCATATTTGGCATTCTCCTCAATTTTAAATACAAAACACCATTCTCGAAATCGAACTCCCTCAAACTCGAACTAATTTTGATATCCTGTAACAATTGGAGTTATGAGGAGTCATTAGTATGTAGTTACCTTAAGAGTTGTGATAATTTTTATTTTATCAAGAGCGTAGCTACCATAGAATGTTTCACTCACTCCATCCATCAAACGTTGCATGCGATGTCGCCTGTCAAGTCTCTAATTCGTATTTTCCTATTTCCTGCGTTGTCCTTTCCAAGCATACTCAAATCATTAAATGCCAGTTGTCGAACGTACCAGATCGAATTTAGCTGCCCCTTTTTTGAGGTTTCATAATTGAAAACCTTTAAAACCATTCCAACTCCTCCAGGCATCTCCAGATCTCCAGGGAACTTGATCCTACCCCATCGACTCTAACTCTACAAGATTTAAGCCTCATGATCCAAGGTACAGGAAAGTTCAGCATTACTCCTCCCATCACTTGTGAAAAGACCGCGATATACTTGAGCTTCTCCACCTGCTTCAATTGGACTTCAGTTTCATGTTGAGTATCTAGTCTCTATAGGTCCTCTTCTTCTCTCTGATGGCTTCTGAAACTCCGCAACTTGTTGTCTATCCACAACGAAAACTGTTACCAATTAAAAAGCCCTTCCAGCTAACACGATCAGTTGTTTCTGTCACTGGAGAGCTCTGAGATTAGACTGGCCCATTGTAATTCCAGGCAGCAATCTTCAATTGTTGTAGAGTCCAGGTCTCCCGAAGGAAAACCAGCAGGCTTCTGTGATGAAGGGACTACAAAGCTCTCACCACATCAGCGCTGAGGACCTGCCAACTGATCCGAGTATAGGAAATACTCTACCGTGTCATCGTAAGCATATTTAAATGTTTGGCAAAGGTGAAGTGGCCCGTCATTGCGCCGGTAAGTCGTCTACAGTCTTTCCTGTCAATGGACAACAAGAATGCCGCAGATTTCTTAAAGACGTTTAGGAGCAAGCGCTTGGTCAGTCTACATCTTAGAACCCCTCCCGATCGAGCTCACGGGAGGCCCAACCATAAAAGGAAGCCTTAGCAGATGCAGGTAGTCTGAGCGCAGGAGCACAGGTTGAGAAAGTTTCCTATGATCCTTGTCTATGGGCCATCTCATTTCCAGCGATTCCTTGTTCTAAAGGGACCGAAATCAGTCTTAGTGAATTATGACTGCTAATCAAATTCAGACAGGATTTGCATTCCTGATCCATCTCAAGGGTTGAGGAAGGCCTTAAGTACAGCCTGGCTTTCTCTACTGACACAGATACGTCGATGGCAGTCAACTGATCAGCGTTGGTTGGAGTAACCTCAATCGATCTGTTCTGATCTTTTCGTCGTCGACGAAGGTGTAACACTCCCGACATTAGCGCATTCGACTTATTTCGAAGTCTCTTCACTCCGTGCCATAGCCACCTGCCTTCTTTTCCTCTTGAGCTGATCCATAGACAGGAGCCTCTCAGTGACTGCCGTCTTTGGAGCGCGTTCAGCTTTTTCAGTACCCTGAGTTCTACCATCAGAAACAGACTGTGTTCGAGCACCTGATGAGACAGGGAGATTAAGCGATTAAGCGTACCAGGCAAAGCCTCTTCGCTACTTTTTCTGTCTTTTCACTTGAGCCTACCGAAAGCATCATGGAAGGCAAGACTGGAGAGTTCGCTGATTTACTAAGGGGAGGGGAGAAGGAATAAGATAGGGGTTCGAACATCTCACACAAAATATTCACACAAAGTTTGAAGATTTTTAGATTTCTTTATTCAAATTATCGAATGCTTAAGGAATTTAAAAATTGTATTTAACATTATTTGATTATTTGCAATATCCTTTACAGTTGTATGCAGTATCTGGGCTTCCGCCATACACACGAATGAGATGTCCCTACACGGGGCGCGTCGGGCTCGGGGTGTATTGCATCACCAACCGGCTTAAGACTTCTTTCAAGGCCATCGTAGGGGGGTTGGTTATCAATTGAATTATTGATTTTCTAATTTTGCTTCACATATGTATGTATGCATGTGCTTTTTGTTTTCTCAATAATTTTTCGAAACAACAACTCATATATTACCTACAGTATCTATGAGCGCGTGTGTGTGTTGGTGTATAATACAATAAAGTCTCAATAGTGTAGGTAATATACGTAATTGTAGAAAAAAGTTCAATAATAGTACATATTCTTCTTGTTAATTTGTTGACTAGACTTGAATCGTATGTTATTTTGAGAGAGTACAACGTATCTGTTTATCGATTTCTATTCATCTTTGTGTATAATTCGAGAAGTTCGAAAAAAGAAATGTCTAACATAACAACTCTTACTCAATTAACAATATTTTTGTTTGTTTAACATTTTTTTGTATTTGTTTTTACGGAGATTACTGATTAGTTTATGATAACTGATAACTTTCGGATAATAACTTGATGCCGCTTACTGATCCTCTTCGAGCTCCTTTGCACTCCTGTGGGGGATTTCAGAAAGACTAGGTTAGAACGGACGGCACAGAGAGAGAGAGGGTGGGCGGGTGACTTACAAAAATCTAGATATATCCTCAATATCAACCAACATCGAGTCCTGTCCCATATGGAGATCGTCACGTTCCATCAGATAGTGCACCAGGGAATCGTTGAGATCTTCGATTTGTGTATGCAGATCATTGACGATGATTTGCAGTTGAGCGATATTCATGTCGGTGAGCATTTGTCGGGATACACGACGTTTCTCTGGGGCCATGACCACGCCGACCTTCTCCAGCGAACCTCGAATGACTCCGGTGATCGGTGATAAGCGCTGTTTCTGTCGGTCCAGCTAGAAGAAAAAAACCGATCAATATTCTACTCTCGAACACATTCTCTCCAACTAAGAGCTTACCTCCATTTGCATGTGGGCCATATCTTTGGCTTGTGATAGCGCCATTCGAGCCTCGATTTGAAGACGGGCTTGCTTGGTGAAGAAGTCGCATTCCTTGTCAACGCTTGTCTGGGGCACAGTTCCATCTGGCTGGCGGGTCGGCTTTCGGGCGTTATTGTTTGAACACTTGACCGATAGCGGATTGGCGTTGTACGGATGGTCGGGGACGTCTAGGGATGAGAAGAATTTTGGAATTTCATTCCTATTGCGGGTTACCATACGTGAGAGTTTCGGACACGTTTCCGAATCAGAACTGTGACTTTCTGTGTCTGATGAGGCCTCATTCATGAAACAGATTTGAAGATTTTTACCTACGGAAACATAAACAGGATGTTGCATTAAAAATGTACTTCCGGTGATGACTGTGCAATTCTACGATGGGAATGAGTGATTTTTGAGATGATAATTGTGTTCTTAGACTTTACACCAAGAGAGCACTCTTTCCTGTGGAAATTGTTTGCAAGGGAAATGTTACGAAACTTCGACATGATCTTGGCTGTGTCAAGTCTGGGACCTCACTTACTAAAAATGCCAGGCAGTTCAAACGAACTATACAGCTTCTAACAAACTACTGACTTCATAAGTTGGTGCGTAATGAATTTTACAATTCTAACGTGGATTGGCAATAAAATAGCAAATGATCCTGATTTATGTTTGAGCCCCACAAGAAGTCACCTGCCAATCACCGATCAATATCCGGTAACACCAGAAGTCTCGCTGCTCCCCCTGGTAAAGAAATCTTTGAAAATCAACCAAGAGTCTTAGAGCAGTTGTCATATGACTTCATCGACTCCTCGACTTAAGCAGAGCGTGCTAACATTAAAGGCTAACACTAAAGATACGCTTCTTGCCATCAACGAGACTTGGTGGCGCAGATGCATGGATGTTAGCCTCGAGCGGTGAGCCTAAACATTTTTCTTTGAACTCTGATATGCAAGCACTGCAACTGTTGCACTATTGTAGATCCTGTCCAGCGTACTGTGTGAACCTTTAAAGCAGTGTTGTAAAGGCCCGTCTCCAAAGCCGGCCCCTTTGAGGCCTTACCACGCTAAATTGTGGCTCTGGTGTGATTGACCATTATTTCTCCAGCTTCTCATAGGAACCAAAAAGAACAAAAATAAGAGACGAGCTGAGAAGACTTCAAGACGTAAGCTCTGATGCAGAGAGCCGTGTTGAACATGACCTCAAGTGGCGGAAGGATGGTGCAACCCAACTCCAGCCGGCAAGTTGCAAAAAACTGAGGAACGATAGTCAAAGGCAGGCAAACTGTTGAAAGGGCAAACGAGCAAAACTCTAGCTGGAGGAGGAGCCATAAAGGATTAAAGTCAGAAGTGATTTAGGAAAGGCCTGAACCATTATGTGCTGTAGGGGACCATGTCGTCAAAGATGAATTGAAGAAAACAGGAACAGCACAGAAAACTGGAACAATGCTGATGGCACGAAGCAAGCCAAGAAAATCTTGGGTCAATATGAGCGAAAAAGGTTTGAGGTATGACTCAAGATAAGCAAAAATGACATTCGTATCCTAACAGGTCACTGCAGACTCAGGCAGCATTTAAGGAAGCTACTGGTATCAGAGGAAGAACTCTGCAGATTCTGTGGAGAATATAAAGAAATTCCAGAATATGTAAAAATTCAAAGACATTTGGTCAAGCACCTGATATCAGAGGGTGAATTGAAATATCTCTCACCCTCAGATTCCTAAAGGACACCAGCTTAGAGAGAATACTCGAGAATAAAAATCTTCCCCTTATGCTCAACAGGAGTCCACAAACCTCAATACAACTCTGAAAAAAACTGCACGTGATGGGAACTCTACGAGAGCAAGGTATGTATGAAAAGGGTGCACAACGGATCTAATGATGAAACGTGCGTCGGATTTGGACGGCTTTTACGACTGGTCTTAAGCTGAACAAGACAGCTACAATTTGTATGTAGTGAAGGAGCTTGTCATCTTAGTGGAGATCCAACGTAGGATCAACCTTGGCAACCGATGGTACTACAGTTTGTCAAACCAGAGGGCTTAAGACTGCTAGAATGATCAAAATCGAATGGGCGAACACGAATGCTAGTTTCTTGTGATTTCTCCTTAGCTATTAAAGCGGCGAAGGCTTTTTGTAAAATTGCAGCACTTGCTTACTGACTTCCTTATCAGACTTCAAACCCGTTGAGGGTCTGAGTCTGAGGCTGAATTTTTCAACCGTTGCTGGATGCTAAGAAAAACTGAGTTGATTCTTAATACCTATGTCGGATATATCGCAACCGGCAATTTATCTTAACCGACATTTTAAGCAATAATGAGTTAATGATGCAGTAATGAATGCAGAAGTCCTCCATTTATGATTGGAGGTAACATGCTCAGA
Source organism: Eristalis arbustorum (assembly GCA_916610145.1). Lineage (NCBI taxonomy): Eukaryota > Metazoa > Arthropoda > Insecta > Diptera > Syrphidae > Eristalis > Eristalis arbustorum. The sequence goes on from OU744317.1 coordinate 36,156,448, forward strand.
TCCACCATCGATAGAGGCAACGATTGAAGACAATGCACTAGTCATAGGTCTGATCAGTGAGTCAGTATGCAACAATCACAAAAACTGGAGTTAGTGTTCACAGATGGGATGAAGGACAACTAGACGATGACATTAAATGGACTTGGTGGCTCGACGCACAAAAAGTTTCAGACAAAGATTAGACCCGAATGAACTGTAGCCATTAAATGCAACCTTGACAATATTTGAAGAACAAAATGCTTTCTAATATTCCTCGTGCTCTGAAGCATCATTTTCTATTTTGGTGGAACAGATTTTTTAACCGATAGAACATATACCGCATCAACACATTTTCTGGGGATTTGTAGATGAATATTCCCTCGCATGTAACAATGGCAAAAATGTGTAGAGGCAGGGATGATTTTATTTTTGAATAACATTTTTGAGTGAATAGAAATAATTGGTTATAGATTACACGATCCCATCAACGTATAATTGAGCACAAGATTCTGCAGCTGGCAGGGAGAAAACCCTCGAAACATCCCCTTCCTTCCCAACACACTGATTTAATTGGCAAAGGGGTTGCTGCTCTCAAGATAATCAATTTGATCCGGAAGTTGATACTCCAAACCCACTTCAAACAACCCAACCCCTACTTACCGTTTTGCAAGCGCGACTGTAGACTAGGCTTCCGTCCTGGTCTCACATTGTTTGTCACCAATTTACTGAAGTAATCATCCTCGGCTCCCATGGCCAGGCGTCGCCGGATCTCCTCACGATCATTTCGTCTCTGCAACAAACGAAATAACATTTTTAACTCAGCACATACATTTCGGCATTTTAATGAGAAAATAAAACACAAAAAAGAAATTCAATCATACACTGTATCGCTTAGATTCATGCACATTAACGTCAATCACTCGGGCAAATTTATCAACAATATCGTTCAGAAACTCCGGCTCGATCAGATGCATGTCACTGTTGAACATCGTCAATTCGATTGTGGGCGATCGCTGATGGAAGACGCGGGGGAACATTCCATCAATGCAGTCCTGATCCGAATCCGCACATCTTTGGTATTTTTGAAATAAATTCGCGAGAAATTTCGTCTTGATTCCAACAAATATTCTATCAAACATCGTTTATGTTTTACTCGTCGATAGGGTGAAACGAACAGAGATCTATCGGCGTGGATCGTTTGAGAGAGAGTGTGTTCCTCTGACGCACGTCGTCGTCAAACTGCCCGATGAATTCCAATGGACTGTGTGTCCTTTGGCATGCTTATCAATCGGTGAATACGTGATTGTTCCCAAGCCCGGATTCATTCAATAAATTCTGTGCGCACATGTGGTGGTTATAGATATAGATACAGATAGAGCGATAAGGTCGGCCTGAACCAGAAAGGGCTTCGTTTTCTTCCCTCTTTTTCTCGCCGCATACACGCATTGGTGTGTACATGAAGCGGCGGTGTTCAATTACAACATGTAAGGCAGGCGCGCACAGCAAGCAGCTGATCCTTTTTTTTTTTTGGTTGCCTTTGAGTAAATCTGGATGTAGAGCATGGGGGTACTGTGAGCAGACAGACCTCCAGGGGTGGTTTGCCAGTGGCTTGCCTGCGGGATTGAGTTTTTTTTCTTCATTCGGTTCAAAATCCACGCCTGTAGAGCATCAGCTGACATCGGGGCGTAGGAGGATGGGATTTTCGAGGAGTTCTCGGGAAAACGCCGTCATTAGACGACAGAGCAGGTAGAAGCAGAAGTGTCTTAAGACGGCATTGCCGGTGACAGATGTTCTGCTTGACGGGATCTCAAAGACAAATGGGCGGATGCGTGCCAGGGAGGATTTATGAGATGAGCGAAGTGCAATTTTTCACTAACTCCTGCTGCGTCTTACAGTCAATAACAGGTAACATGTTTTTTGGCAGGTTTTATGGCTATGGAAATCCTAGAAATATTCATTGTAATTACTCGCTTGGTTACTCCAGATCACCACTTATTGCGAAATCTTCTCTAGATGTATTGGTTATGACCGTGTTCAAGCAGCAACACGAAATATTATCGGATTTGCCTTCACTTGTATTTGGTTAGTGTCACCGTCAAGGAACTGCAAATGATGTTACATACATGCGTGCCTGTAGTACAACCGATGCCTAAGATTTGTCGAGTACCTACAACATCGCAGAAAAGGAATAACACGACGAATAAGGTTACAGCAAGTTTTGTTCACATTTCTGTCACTGTGAAAGTCTTGTTCACATGGATATAATGATGAATTTATCATGAAACCATATTCGCCGACAAGTCTGAGGCTTCGATCAACATAAATGATCGGCTGCAGTCGCATGGTTGTACCCTTTCTTTGAGCAGTCCTTACCGGGAGACTTCACACATGCAGTGCCCCTCAACACACCTCACAACGACTTTTACAGAAGGTAAAAGCAGAGATTTGAAAGAGACAGAAGCTACCCAACATCTGCTTCTTTGTGGATATCCAGTCCTAGCAGCGACAAGAAGACATGGTCTAGGAAAGCACTTCTTCGTGGAACTAGAGGAATTAAGCGATGTTGATTTTGTTGGTTTTAGAGTTACAGAAAATCTAGTGGCAGTTCTTAGAACTCTCTAGCGTGGGTACAAGCATCTACCTAGCACGGACACGTTGGTCTATGAGAGCCACTGCCAAAAAGTAGTTAGAACACAAAATTGCTTTCCTGACAACCTGCGATCAGGAACTGGTAACAAAGACGCAAGGCTTTAGTGTTAAATCAAACAAGCATTTTTATGACGAAATTATTTCCTTGGAAAGCAGTTGTACTGATAGACCGTTAATACAAATCGAAAGAGAACAAAATTTAATAAGTAAAGCTCAATTTAAAACCGAAAATGCAATTATTTGACTAAAGACCTGATTACCAGTGTTTCCGCTATGCACTCTTTTAGTCTTTAGTCGCAATTCGACCCTTTTTGAAGTCGAGAGACCCTGAAACGACTTTGCCAAAAATGTTCGTTCTGTACAATTTTCGCGTTTGTTTGCCACTATTGCAGACTGTTTTCTATGAAACATAATAGTTCCACGACAACACATGTATTCAATTTTACATAAGTAACTGCATACCACAAACATAAATAAATTCTTCACAAATTTACAAACATGTTCATGGACATGTGTATTTCACACAAAAAGTCTCATTTTTTTTAAATTGGATTAATAATAGAGTGGGACCCAGACCATCCAACAAAAACTAAGTAAAGTTGTAACGTATGAAAAAATTCTGATAATGATTTTTGTTGCTGTTTCGCTCTGAAATATATGTTTTTGTTAAACGTTTTTTTTGGTACAAGAGGCAATTCCAGCGGCAGCACTAATGATTATCTAAAATGTTGATCATTTATAGAGAAATCAGACTCGAAATCTTCATCGCATTTAAATCCTGGTGGATACGCCAGGCTAATCGCTGTGTCTTTGGGCTTGATCGGCTATCGAAAAACAAAGCCCTGTCTTGAAGAACCAAGCTGTCTTTATGTGACTTTCAATCCCGGTCAAAAGAGCAGAAGCATGGACAATGTTAGATGCGAGATCCTTGGTCGCTTGAAGAGGAAAATCCTCCGATTTAAATTCGGTTTCGTTGGCAAAGAAGGATTTTGGAAGCGAAGATTGAACAATATTGACTCAGATTGCTAGGTTATGTAAAAGGAATGGACACAAACGGTCCAGTCTTCGGGTCCAACCTTGAGGGACAACGTGGTAGAGGAAGACATTATTCCGATGACCAGTTGGGAGGGGTGGTTAGTAAGTTGGATGTACGAAGTAGGAGCTGCCTAGCTCGAGACGATGTTAGTTGGAGATGCATGTTGACTTAGGCCCAGATCCAAACCGGACATTAACGCTAGACAAGGACGAAGAAGCTAAACGCTTGCAGACTGTTCTTTGCCTATGCCTGAATTTAGAAATGTTTTAGTAGAGAATACATAAAATCGTAGACATAATGAACACAATTACTTTGATAATCAAGGAAAATTAACAAAGAAAAGCCTAATAATTACTTTTATCAAATACCAGCAGTAAAAGGCGAGTTTTGATACACATTAAAAGACAAAGGTGCCAGTAGTTTTTTCACAGAATTCTGAACAACGTTGCCAAGGACATCAGTGCTCTACCTCTTACCATTTAAGAGTCTATAAAGATCAAACAAAAAATGTCAGACAAATGCAAGTGGTGGCCTCTGGCATTGTGGTTAAGTGCGTCGACCCTAACCTTGACTTCGTAAGTTCGATCCCTGGTCTGTGCGACAAATCTAGAAAATGCTTATAAAGCTTGGCCGTTGGGAGTCGGCATAAAACTGTAGGTCCCTTTCACGCGTGAGAGAACAATAGCATGCACAACACGAGTGCTTGCTGAGAAGCTACGCCTTGGCCCTCTACGGGCTGAGCGTCACCCATATTATTACTATGTGGAACGGAAAACCAAGTCTGCGGGATATCATGCCAAACCCGTCATATTTGTATATTTATGACCTCACACACGGTCCGTTTCTCAAGTTTACAAGTACATCATAATTAAACTTCGTGCATTCAATTCGTGCGTTCAATTAAAAAACAAATTGAATTGCAAATTGAGGTACGATGAAAATTTAATTAACCCGACATTGAGAAGGCAAATTCTCATATAAAATCTTTTTAAGAGCGACACTAAACCTACAGGAGGTTAATCGTTTTAAATTTAGATCTTTTGGGCATTATAACTTTATGAATATTGCCAAAATGAATACAGATTGCCAACGTTCCGTATCCTGCAGCGCTTGGAACCCATGGTTGAGTCGGAGCACTCCATTAATGTTTACACCCATGGCTAAGCAATATGAGGGTGCTGGAGGTTGTAATCAAAGCATCGCACCACAATTTTTCATGATGAGCTGCTGAACAGTATCCAACTATCTAGTGGGCAGCAGTGATCCTTCCCCATACAACTATCAGATAGCGCTCAAAGCACTTTTGTAAAAGTAAATTGATGAAGTCAAAAACAGTACTCAACTGTTTTATAGCTCTACAGAAAGGCAGTCTCCCCTCTGTGACTTGATGGGCACGTGGGAATTTAGGGAAACGAAACAACTGACGAACTAGCTTAATGCGTCTTCATAATGTCAACTGACAAACATTGTATAGCAGCCCCGATACAATTTTTCTCCAGGGTATTCGAAGACGAATTATAATTATAAGTAACGGCAAGCCTACGTCTGGTCCGAATTAGTGATGAATCAACTCGAGTTGATAAACCGGTTGAAACCAAGTTAAATATATGTCGAACCGAGTTGCCGAAACTGATACAAATCGCATAATTGAACAGGTGAAGTGAACGTGCAATATTGGTTGTTTACTACAAAGTGAGGACATTGCAGGTACACACGAACTTTGTTTCAGCTCAAACCGAGTTGAACTATCCGGTTCTGTGAGCAGTTCGATATTGGTTCTGTTTCAAATGAGACAATCGTAATGGCACGTGGTGTACTTGATCTTCTCGTTTTTTTAGTTTTGCACATTTACTGGAGTCATGTTAGTCCGGCCCTTGTCTTAACCGACACTTCATGTAATCCGATAAACCTTAGACTCATAGCGTGACCCTAGTGTACGTGTAATTTATTTCGGCAAGTATTCGAAACCAAGAATTTTGCACTATATTCTAAATTCTGTTGTTGAACATCTACAATATGTTTAATACTAGTTGTCGGGTTAAACAAGTAGTATTAATTTGTTTCGGACTACACTCAGACTCCCGAGTTTCAATGATCGGTTGAATCGAGTCGACAAATTTGTCGACTGGAATTTACTTTCGTATTGTGTTTCGTACTGTGTCCACTGAGAATCGTATTACTCTGAATTAAAAACGTGCATAATTCAAATTTTTAAATGTCAGTCAGTTTTGTATGTCAGGTCTATCAATTCGTGATTTACATTGACGTGCGAGGCACACGAATATTAGGGAGATAGCATGTGAATCTCTACAAGTTAGAGGGAGATGGACACGAAGATGTGGCCTTTACCGGTACAATATAAACGTACACTTGTGTGCGTAAACAAACAGATCGCGTGTGCAAATATTCATATGCATGTATATTCAGTCATGCATTTCACGGTATATTTTAAACGTTGTTTTGTTTGTATTTTTACATAAAACTATCATTTGTGGGAGTTGAAGTAATAAGTTGTTTTGGAGAAACAACGATACAAATGAAATAAAATTTGCATCATGAATGCAATGAATCCATTTTATGATTTTCTGTGGCACGCAAACCGCGGACCATAAATTTGTAAACGACACATTTTAGAAGAAAATCGACCAAAGCAACCTATCGACAATCGCCAGTCGGACTGTACTCCACTCGCAATGGGGACCAAAATTCGACAAACTCAATAAACCTACAATGCCTTGCAAAAAATTTGTCGGATTACCGCTGTTCTACTGTAATAGGGTTTGAAACCGAGTTAGCCAAGTTTGCTTCAATTCCATTTCGGCTTGATTCGTTTTAAAAAAAATGCAATTTGGCACATTGCTACTAAGAGTTAACTACTGTAGGACTCATGACAAGCCACTGCCTGGTAGGTGGCCCGATTCCCATTTGTGGACCTAGAAATGCAAGGCAATAGTGTGATTTCGGATTCTGAATGAACTCAACAGATTGTTGTTTTGAGTGTAAGACAATGACAGTGGCACGATCTGTACTGAGTTTTTGTTTAATGTTGCTTGTAGAGATGTTTTGTATAATTCCTGCAAACAGTACTTCCGCTCCGGTTAACAAATTTTCGGAATGAGTGGCGAGTATAGAGTGGCGTAGGGATAAGCATCATAACTTTAAATAACAAAATATTGTGTGTTATTATAATTCCCGTGGTGGCCCGTGGCGTTGTGAGTATGTGCGTCGATCCCAACCTCGACGTCGTAGGCTCGATTCCTGCTCTGTGCGACAAAAACAATTTTCACGGCCCCACCTCTTTCGAGTCACTTACAATGCTCAAAGAGTATTTCCTGTCTAGAAAAAAGCTTCTCACACTTGCCGTTCGGAGTCGGCGTAAAACTGTAGGTCCCTTCCACTCGTGAGAGAACAGTACCACGCACAACACGAGTGGTTGTTGAGAATATTGGCTCTGGCCCTCTACGGGCTGTAGCGCCAACCAATAATATGGTTACAATTCCATGTTTATGTTTGTTTGAGAATCTATACTCAGCTCAGTCATAATTTTACACGCGACGCGACAACAAAACTTATTGAGCGGTGCTGAGTAAAAGTACTCAGTAAAATTTGACAGTCGATTATTGCGTTCAATAATCGAAATCAGAGGTGGCGCCAGTTGGTCAATTTTTTTTTTTATATTCTGTTCATAAGCCGGTTCTGCCCATAGTTTGCCCATTACAATGACCCGAAGCACCCTAAGCTAAGTGAGTACACCACTATGTTCAGGGCAATCAAATTAATATTTCAAGCTGGACTCTAAAAAGTCTGGACCCAAATTCAATTGACAATCTCTTAAGGAGAAAATGTGCAGAAATTTAGACAGGATAAGAAATTTACAATTCCTACAAGAAGCCTAGTACTTATGGAATCATTAAAGTCTTATTTTATACATGTAGTTCATATAGTCTTGTATTTCGAAGTTATGGTGTACGGCTCTTCAGTTTCTCAAGACGACCCATATCGGTGTCGCACATATAACACAATTCGAGCACTTTGTTTGTGCCTATGCTAGAGATTAAGTCTACACTAAAGTTCACCTCATTATTCATGAGCTGCCAGAGACATCAGGCTGCAAGGATTTCAGCAATTTATACAAGTTCCATTTGTTGTGTCGGTGGCTAGCAGATGAAGGATTCAAAGCAACACCGATTTTCAGAAGAATATCAACTGAAGTGTGTCTGCTTAGAAAACCGCATTGCAACTGGGTTTCTGGTAAAACGTTAAAAACATTTTCAAACACAGGTCCCACGTTAAGAATTCCACTACAGAATGAAGACTGTGTCCTCCAACAGATTATGTTTTGTGTTCGTTGCTCACTGAAGTCTCAACGCCTTCGTTGAATTCACACAGAATTTAGATTTGTTTATTTACATGCAGCACGCAATAATTCCTATTCTATGCATTTAAAGAAAATATTTCCCAGAGAATCTTATCGAAAAGCAAATTCTCTCAAGATTCCCATTCCATGTCAGAGATGGAGGACTTGTCAAAAGTAAGTAGGGCCATTGACTCGACACACACGTGGTAAAACGATTAACATATCTGTGCATGTGAAGGAGTGTAATGAACAATACACTGTGCAACTAACATCTCGCTGTCACGCAACACTATCAGTTGTTTATGTGGCGACTGGGTGTGTGCAGATATACACGACTGGCTGTGTACGCCTCCTTGACTTTGCGTGTATCGACGGTGTTATTAAAAGTTTATTTTCACAGATAGGTCATGCGTTAAGAATAGGAGTATGTGCTCACAAAAGTAAATAGATTCAACGTACAACTACTGTGTACACTATTACGTCACTGTCACAGGCGGGAGATAGTTTTGCTGACCCCCAAGTGCTTTGTGGTTGCAGCTGAATAAATATGTATGTATCCCAATCGTCTTATCAGGCCTGCGATCATTTCGTCAGATTGCCTTAGATGGTTACTCATACGCTTATGCATCTAGGCACACGTATTCAAATCCGATGGAAATGAGGTTGATAGCCGCGACTTATCGGTGGTGCACTGAAGAGGTCATCGTGAAGCAGACATAAATCATGAATTTGGTCATCACGTGAACTCAGTTCGAACATGGCAAGCCCTTTCTGGAAAGGGCGTCACATTCATTGGAAATTCAAAGGGAGTAGGAGGTCGTGAGTTTGTTACTTCGCTTGCAGTTATCACGCAATTAACCAGCGTAGTGGTTGGGGTTTTGGTTCTTTTTTTTTGGCTGTCTGTCGATGGGATACCGTTGGATGAGGGGTTTCAATAGCTTGCGGTAACGAAAGACAACGTCTGTGATGGGAAATACTATAATGTCTAATAGTAGACTTATGGCGATGTGCGTACTTTTCGGATTTGGGAGTGTGTTTAATGCGTTCGCCCATACTACAAAGGTAGCTATGCTGTCATTTCGAATTAAGCCACCACATCAAAAATAATTCATCAAAGTAACCATATTGGCTGCCATGGCATCGTTGAGACTTTGACAATGTTGTCGGTATTACAAAATCCATTCATCCACACGGTAGGTATAAGAGAACTTCCACGGACTATGTCACCTGCATCGACAAATACGTAAGAAGTTCTTAGTCAAGCAGTTGCAAGGCCACTCGGATGTGACAGGGGCCTTTAGCGACGAAGATACCAATCTCGTTCGTTTGTGGCGGATAAATAGGAATGCACGCTGCTCCATCAAGGTCGGTGAAGATCTTAGATGTCAAAAAAGGACTTAGACAAGGCTTCTTCTTCAACATCATTCTTGAATGATTTGCACGAAACTCCCACGCCAACACGAGAGGAACAATCTTTCAGTAGTCCGTCCAATTACCAGCATATGCCGATGATATGGGCATTATCGGCAGAACGCAGCGGGATGTCAATGGCGCTTTTGTGAGTACTGCGACGGAGGCCGCGAAGATCGGTTTAACAATAACACTGTCAAAGCGAAGGACACCCCACACCCAAGTGTCCGACAGTAGCCGCTATACATTCAGACAAATACACCAGCGCTGAAATCAAACGAAAGATTACTCTTGTCAATCGCTGCTTCTTTAGGGAGCAAATGATCCTATATCGAGGAGATGCATGGACTATGTCAAAAGTGGACGAAGTTGCTCTTGATTGCTTTGAGAGGACAGTTCCTCGGGTGATTTTGGTCCAGTCTGCATACATTTGAGTGGAGGAACGAGCAATTTAGCGATATCGACTTAGCAGAATGATTGAAGATCCAACGATTGAGTTAGCTAGGACATGTAAAGCCAATGGAAAGCAGTGCTTCGCCTCGGAAAGGTTTTGAATTCACCCCGAGGACAGCGACTCAAGTAGCGCACCCAAGTAGAAAGGGACCTCAACTACCTTTGCATGCGAAAGTGGAGGCAACTGGCTAAAGATGGAGCTAGCTGGAGTTGCTTGTTGCCTGAGGTTACCCTTAACAAATAAGTAATTAATTTGAAATTGAAGTTCATGTCGAACTGCTAGGGAGAAGGTATAGAACACGTTTGAAATGTGCGCTTTCAATACAAAACCATGCATTTTTCCAAGCCCACGACAAAATATACACCGCCTATCGAAAACAAATCGAAAACACTTTCTTTAATACGTTGACCCCGGATTTTTCTGAAACTTCAAAATTCTTCCCCACAAAGACTGTACATTACGCACCATCGTAAGTGACAATACAAAGGTCGGCCCACAAGTAAAAACTAACTGAAAACAAGTCGTGCCTCATAACATGGATAAAACATCTTCATAACCCCATTAAACGTGGCGCACAAGTGTTTATTCACCTTGCCCCCTTGACCGCGGTACCAAGCTGAAAGTCAGCTTTACAAAGAGAATGGACAGATTGGGCATTTATGGTTTATTCGAAATCACTTTACACACATTTGGATCTAGCTATGTAGTCATGTAATTAATTCAAGTTATTCCGTGTTAAAGTTCACAAAAATGCTGAGCAAAGTAGTGTTTGTTTTTGATTTGCTACGAGAGTACACTCTCAGCTGATATTGCAGGTCTCGACCTTAGGCTGTCGAGCGAGTGCATGAATTGAACGCACGTCGGTTGTTTCTTTCAAGTTGTAACTCGGAAGAAAACAAAACTGGCCTTAACGAAAGCCTTGGCGTCTGCTAAACATGAAGGCTGGTAGTGTCTCCAAATTGCTGGCATAGGTACGGAGTTTTTGCTATAGCCCTTGAACCGTATATACACTTCTGGTAAGTTTGTGTGCTCATTATCCGAGTGAAAGGGTTTACGTTCTACAAGTTTGGGAAGATAATGAAAGCAATATGGTTGGCCCTGTATTCCTAGGTTACCCTAGGTGGGCTCACGTTCTATGGTGACCGCTCATTTTGTCCGTGCTGTTGTTACTGCAAGACTGCTCTAATAATGATCACAGAAATTCTGAGTGTGAGTTGTGAGTTGTGAGTTGCGTTACACCTACCCTGGTTAACCGTGTCTGGACATGGCCAATAACACTGGTACACAAGTTTTGTTTCATTTGGTTATTTCATGATCCACTTAAGGGGTTGCGGGGGCAAGCACGCACTAGAGATTTCCAGACCACTAGATCCTCCGCCACCGACTAACTCATCATAATTTATGTCCAATCGCAACCAAGAGAGCTTTTGGATTTGGTCCAACCACGTCGTCCTGGGTCTGAAAAGGTGACGCCTTTCTGATGGAGTCGCATTTAAGACAAGCCTCCGAAGACGTGATGATGGGGATATTCGTGCCGCGTGTCCCAACACTCGGGTCATAGCTACTTCCGTTCGGATAAGTAACTGCTCGACATTTAGTTCCCCGCCTTCTGCCTTATTTCTCTCCCGGCGAGTATGTCGGCCTTTCTGATTACAGACCTTCTAAGCTGTTTCAATATTTATCCGTCTTGGCCAATCGTACAGGAAAGCTCGCTAAGTCGGCTGACAGGAGCTCCCGATGCACCATCAAAACCGGTTCTAGCACTCTATCAAGTTAAGGGTTCCTACCTTTTGTGTTTCTGGTCACATCTTGAAACTCTAGGTTGTGCCAAATGGACAGCTATACACTCCCAGTTCGTGGCCACTTCCGAAAAGAACTCAGAGTGCACCTAGGTTAGTTTAGGTTATGGTGACTGACATTTAGGCCAGAGTGGGCCCATTGTCATACTACTCCTAATCATGTACCAAAGAAATTGTAGGTCTCTAAGTCTGAGCATCTACGTGTTACCAGAACGCGACAGGAGCAGAGGAGGTGATTTCTAGTTTCGAACACCTTCTCATCCATGCAACTTCTGCAGAAGTCATTGTATGGAACACGCAGTCCGCGAGTATGTATACCAATTGCGCAGTGCCCGCCAATTAGTGTTTTGAGCGAGATTCTGCTTAATCTAAGTAGACAAAGTGATCATCTAAGATCTAGTGCTGGCCATAATTCATTTGGAGCAGGTTGTGCCTTCTAGTCTTACGTGTGAACCTTAAGAAGATGATAGGCTATACCGATTGGCATTAAAGTACTCCTTCTGATGCTAGAAGGGGAGATAGTTCCACACCTTGCGAGTTCATCGACTTTGCAATTGCCGCTTATGTTACAGTGTTCCAGTAGCCACGAGAGGTCTATGTTGAAAATTGGTAAGCACTTAGGATACATTGTTCAGCGACTTGATTGAGGCCTGGGCGTCTGAACAAATGGTGATATGACTTTTGGATCTACAGCAATGGTTTCTGCCTGAAATAGAAAAATCACCTAAAGTTCAGAGCACCCCCAGCACAGGCCTTCAAAGCTTATGTCAGACTTGAATTAACTTGAATCGGTTTCGATAAATAGAGACTTTTGAGGCATCTATTAACTTAGAAGGTTACTACGGGCAGGTCATGCACAAGCGACTGTCCTCAACTTTGCAAGACAGTCGTACTCAGTCCCCTAATTGACAATGATTCCAGTTTATTTGGACTACAGCGCGACTTGTCATGGTTTTGTCCCACAATTTTGATAACATGCTTGCGACATACTACAGTCCTCATCTTACCCAAAACATCATCTGATAGTTATCCCCAGAGCAATTATCACACCAGTTTGTAGGCGGGTCTCAAGAAATGTTATCATCTCTCATCACCGAAACACATAATCGGAAAACAAATGAAAGTGCTCCAATTTCGCCACGTCGACGACTGCTTGTGGGATTAACCCAAACAATGTGCTCAAGTCCGATTGCCGCAATAAACCCAAACAAGCCCAGCTCAGTGTGGCTGCGTATCTTTATCAAGACGACCTACTTTTGTTTTAAAGAGAAGAGGGCGTCCTGAAATGCCCATAAATGGATGGAGGAACTCTCTCCCCCTTTCACTCAACTGTCCCCAAACCTGAAGAGAGATTTCGAGTGAGTCATACAGGATGCTTGAAGCGTGTATTCACCCCTGTTTTGACATCAAGAACGCCAATCGCGACAGACAGCAACTGCACTTCAATCAGCCATCAGCCTGTGTCGCAATTAGCCTTTGAACCCACACGTTCGACGGGAGTGCTCTTTGAATCGACTTTCCCACAGTCTCAGTCGGCTCCCACCAGCAATGCCCCTCCACTTCATGAGTGCACTGTGCACTTCCAGCTGTCGCTGTCGCACAACTTTCGGAAGCAACCCCAACGTCTCAATCCCATCCGCAGCCGACGCCAATTAAAAACTTCTCTCTCTCTATGAAGATCTCCCGAAAACGAGGGAAAATCTTTTAAGCGCTTAAGCGTATCTTTCCAGCCATTGCCACCCGACCAAATGTCTCCTCTCAACTCTCAACTGGTTTGCAATTAGCCCGCGTGCCGTCGGCGCGCTCTGTGACTCACACCTGGATCTCAAAACGACTTTCACTCAATCACAGTTTAATTGCAAAAAGATACACAAATCTCGCGAGCGAATTCCTGCGGCAGCATGCATGCCAGTTCAAGGGGCGCATTGCGAAACTATGAGTCCGAGTCTAGGCTCCAGCGCTGAAAACCGGTTGCGTCCATTGTCTTGCCGACTATCGAACGTATGTCCCCGGGTACCTATGGACGGTTGTATTGCAAAATTCGTCTAACCTGTTCAGTCCAGTTGCCAGCGGCTGTGTTGTTCACGATGGACGTAAACAGCTCGACGGTGTCCACACTCTCGTTGTCGTCGTAGCACAGGGTGTACAGATCAAGGACGAAGCGTGAGTCCTTTTTGTAGTGCCGCTTGTCATACTGCGTGAGCAGGCTTAGAGGTTCCACCTCCATTGCACTTATAACTAATTACTTTCCGCGCACAAGGGAATTTCTGGGCAATTTAAAACCGCCGACGTACACTGCGACTTCTAGGTCAACTTAATTACGAAATCATCCGACACAGGTCGACCGAAATGTTTGGCAACACTCGAGGTTCTGCCGCAAAAAACCGTAGGCGAAGACACGCTGGCGCGGTGGATGACGCGCGCGTTACGAACGACTGAACTCTTGAGTCAGCAGCAAAACCAACGAACCATCGGAGCGAGGGCTAATGCACGAATCAAACGGATGAATGCTAGCCACGGCAGGGGGCCTTCGGTCTCTCGAAAAGCGGTACGCAGCACGGGAGAAGACACAAGACAACGTTCAACTACGCGACTCCAGTTCGATGCTGCTTCTGACAACGACGACGAATCAACGTGCACTGTGCGGATGCAAACCAGACAGCTTGTGGCTCACCTGTGGAGTTGCTTCGGATTCGGGTTCGGTGAGGTTGGTTTGAGTTTTTCATTTTCGACCGGGCGGTGGGGTGGGGCGGTTACCGAAAACAAAAAACCAGTTATTACCTCGAACGTGTCAGTACCCGGGGGGTGGCGGCGAGATGGTCGGCGGAAAATTTAATCAAAAGATACGCAAGCGGATGATGATGGCGGTAATGACTTGTGGCGAACGTTTTCAATTCGACTCGAGGGCACTTGTCAGCACTGAGTTCAGTGAGTGAATTACGGGAGCTCGGCGGAGGGGGCGCTGGCTTAAGAACTTTGCTGTGTTTCGGAGGTACAGCTACGGAGCTCAAATCCAGATGAGACATAACGCACTTGAGGTGTTTGCGTGTGTGGAAGTGGCGCGAGCTTCAATTGCGTTTTGGAGTACGACTTGTGTGTATGGTTGGTCGCCAGAGTTGCCAAAGATATCGGTGGCTAAGCTGTGGAAATGTAATTAACGATGTTTTTTGTTTTGCTGAATGTGCACAGATTTCTGGGAATGGGAGAAGTTGGATTCGAAGCTTAATATTCTGGTGGCAGGGTATTATCTGATGCCATTCATGAGACGTTGATGTAATTTATGAGAAAGCTGTAGTCGATATCCCTTTAACCGTTGAATTTGCGTGGGTTTAGGGGTTTTTGTTTGATAATGGATATGTCAGCGTGAAATGTAGAGCTGGTTTCATAGTAGTTTGATTGTAAGAAATCGTAGGCATTAGCATCGTCCTATTTTTGACAGGAGGCATTATCAGACCTGCCCGTCCACTTAAATTGCAAAACTAACAGTGTTGCTAAGTGGAATATATGGAAGAGGACCATTCACAATAAAGCCAACAAATTGCAACTTCCACTGAATAATTTTGGTGAAAGGAAAGCAGAACAGCTAGGCCCTGTCTAGACGCTCACATGGCGATGACCGACAGAATACCATTCCACAAATGCGGACGATCATTGACGAGGGTCCTGGTTGTCTCGACTTCTATGCAGTCTCGACTTCTATGCAAAATCGAGAGAATTTAAAGAAACACTGATCGTACGGACATTTTTAAGAGGCACTGAGTGTGATCATATTTAACGCAGACTCGTATGTGAGATCTTAAAAAGCAGAAGGAGACCCCCTTGACTACGCTATGTTTCTAGATACAAGTCTCCTCATTGCATACAAGATGTTTGCAACGTTTTGACATAGTTTATCAACAATCTACTAAGGCCTTCAGCAACAGTACAGCCTCAGAGTAGGAACGGCTATAGTTAACAAAGATGATGAGGGAGCCTTGAATAAGCTACGATTCAAAAGGAAAAACAATCAATCAGCGGCTAAAATGGGTCCGGCGATGAAAGAGGCGGTTAACCAATTATATGCTGTCATCACCACTTTGTGATTTTTATTCAAACATTTAAGAACCACAACGAGCGACACAATATGTCGTCTAGCTTAACTCCGCATTAAATATAACTACACCAGAACTGAGATCAAGTGCAAAATAACTCTTGCCTCTCTCAACTCTGATTCTTTGGAAACTAGAGGCAAATTAGAAATAGAACCGCCTCATTCATTCCTGGCATAGATTCATGTATAATTTTAGAGGTGTAAGGTGCTCATTCATACACTAAGTTGATTTGTGATCTTCTAGATATGGCTATAATCATATCACATTGTTTGTCATCCTCTCAAGCGGTCTAATATGTCTCAAGGAGAAGCCGAGTTCAGATGCTTGCATCCTGTTCACACAAGCAATTGTGTACATTTGCATGGATTCCGCAATGGTGATCAAGGGTTTTTATGACATATTCGTTGATACAGTTGAGGATATACGTTTACATGCTGTGCATTTTTGAGAGACAGAATTTCAGGTAGAATATAGAAGATTATATGTGGCACACGTAAATTCTGCATGCAGTACAGCGCTGTATTCACTCCTTAATTGAAATTTCTCTGCGCAGAGACAGTATGTTCTGGTAGACAGTGCAAAATAATATATTTGAAGTTCGAAGTTGGTATCACTGGCATTTGTTCAATTTTCGGTATATAATGCTTAAAACATCAATATATGACTCGTACACTGCGATAACCACAATTATTTATTTTTTTGAATTTAGTATGTTTTACGATATAGATTGCAAGCATCGATTGCAAGCAAATTTCTGTTATCAAGATTTTGACAGCAGCTAGCGTGCCGAATTGTCTTAAAATTCAACACGTGTGTTTCAGGATATGCACCTCTGATTACAGAATATCTGCACATCTGATTCCACCATCACTTGCCCTCTTAACCGTCGTGAAATGCAGGAAAAATCATATTTTCGTATTTGCGTATTTCGCCATCAATTGATTCAAATTAAAAGCAATGTAGAACAAGTAACTCGCATTAACACAGACGCTACAAAAACTAAAAGCTCTAAACCGATTTTTATTGGCAAAGAGGCTATGAGTTGAACCTTGTTGATTCTTCATATGTAGTCTAACCTGTCCTGACCTGAGACAGCTGAATTCGAGCTTGCACCAGGTGACGAGCCAATTTCGTTTTTCATTCAAGTTTTGTTCAACTTTAGGACTTATCAGTTAAATTTGATTTTCCAAAACTCAACTTACAACGAATGCCTCATTTTTATACAAAGCAAGACAAGGCGTTACGCCACGGAAATAATTAAATCAATCTTCATCAGACTAGCTCTGAAAAAATGAGGAAACCCGAAGGTACTTTACAATCACAATGTGTGCTTCCCATTCGAAGTATAAACTACACCCACTAGCAATAACAATCACAAGTAGTTGGCAACACTACAACTAATACTTTGTTAATTTAGTGGAAATTGAAGTTGGAATTGTAATTTAATGGCATGCTTCGTAGGCCCATTAAGTTAAGCGGTACTCCAGAGCTTTCTTTTCGATTATAACGCGGTCTTTATCTGCAATCAAGTCTTCAGAGATTGAACTGAGGAAAGTTGTAATGCTCACAGTGCAGCTGTGACTGTGCACTTGTGTGTGCGCGAGTTGCATTTTTCTCGTTTGGTGCGTGTGGCTTGTCAAAGAGGAAATCATTTACTTAAAAGTAATTCATCCAGTTAAAGGGTTTATTGTTTTGTCAACGTCATTAAATTTAGTGACTGCTTTATAGATGTAGTCGTTTGTTTGAATGCGATTTGTGGAGAAGTCTCAACATTTTGTAATGTGGTCATACTAAAATTTGAGAATCAACAAGTAGGTAGTCATTTGCTGGCTGCGAAAGTAGGACAGCATTGCATTTTGTTGTGAGTTGTGAATTATTTTTATGCGGACCTGCTCGGTGGAGTGTTGAAAAAGGGGAATGAATTTTGGACTATCATGATATGAGCATGTCATGTTCCGTAAAAAGCAAGTCGTTTTCAAGTGTTGTGTTACTCGATTATTTCATTTGCATCGAGGCACAATATTTAACACAACGATGATGGCGAAATTATTGCATTTTGGTTTTAATCGACGTGAGCTATGTTAGAGTGGCCATAGAGTCAGCACAAGGTCTCTGAAAACAGAAAAACCAACTACTATCATGTGTACAGAAGAGATAACGTAGGTATATATTTATCACATTCTTGAGCGAGTGGAAGAACCGATAACGAAGCATGTTCTTTCTTTGTTTAGCCGGTTCCAGCTAATTGGGCACAAGATCCACACAAGGTGCAGAGTCTAGACCCCTCTCGATGCACTGCATTTCTTGCAAGTGCTGGACGCAAGATTCAATCAGAACTATTCGGTATGCCAACACATAGACCTCATACACAAAATTGAGACTTCGCGTTACAAGTTCACCACAAAACCACATTCAAACAAACGACTACATCTTTAAACCAGTCACTAAATTTAATGACGTTGACAAAACAACAAACCCTTTAACTGGTTGAATTACTTTTGAATAAGTCCATTTAATCGGGTCGTACACAATTGATTTTGATGGACCTTAGCGTGATGTTCCTCGTTATTCATTTATCTACCAAAAAAATAGGCCATTCCAATTGCAGCAGTTTGTTATTCGCCTGCTGCCGATTTATAAGCCATCAGCTTTCCATTAGACTTGAGGGCAGACACAATTTATCAGCACGGGCCTTCTTAATCTACACCATGTACCCACCATCCGAATTAAGTTCTTCCCAATCGTACTCGCCTATTGTACTCCCATAATCGTTCCATCTTGAGAAGAACTTTAACTACAATACCCACGACCGGATGTACTACATACTCATCCGATCGCTTTTCATTTAACTTGGTCAACGATTCCAATCTCAATCCATCATCAAAAGCCAATCGCACAGCGATCACAATATTTAATGATCTGCAAAAAAAGACACTCACTTCTGTTGCTCCGCACTTGCATAAGCCCTCAAGAGGCGCTGTCCGATTAACACAAGTGTGCTGCGTATTTCCTGACTTTCAAATCTGAAAGGCAACCCAGATAAATTTAATTGTCTTCTAGGGGAAAGAGACGTCTTAAAAGCCGTAGTCCGCCGTCAATTGCAATTGGTCTCGATATCGGCTTAGAGAGCTAAATCTTTTGAGTTCGTTTACATTGGATTCCGATGAAGAGTTGTCAGATGATGGAGTTGTGATCGCTGGACCGATAAATCGATTATTGGGTCTGCTGGGACATGCTGTATTGACTGCAGGTGAAGGGTGTTATGAGTGAAATGCGTTAATTGCAGAAGTTGTAGGGACTTGATTTTTTTTTCAGGATTGTCTTACATATAAAGCTAAGCAGTGAAATATTGCCTTGGGTATGCTTGGTATGAGGCATTCACTCAGGGCAGAGAATGTGGACAAGAAGCGAGAGGTATATTGGTACACAACCCAAATTCTCTATTCTAATGCAATCACTTCTCATTTTTGAAGCGCTGAATTATCGTTATTCGAATTAAACAGTGATGTCAAAATAGTTCGCCAATAAAAACGATGGAGATTCTATCTCTATCCGTATAAAAATGCTACTTTCGTAATGTTTTATAACACGAATGAATACTCTCTCCTGCCGTCGAGTATTTGCGACAAAAGAAGGCTGTTAATTGGATACCTGGCAAAACGAAAACAAAATATTTGTTTATGAAGTCTTAACAACAACGATGACAGTTCCGGTCAGACACACATGAAGCCTACTGAAAACAACTTTCATGATGAAAACTGACTCATGATGAAACTGAGAAGTAATAAAGGACCACAAAATTGTGGCATAAATACCGACGCAGCCGTTGAGAATGGTAGGTTTGGCAACCGTAGTCGCAACAGTACACCTTAAGTATAAGCAAAGAAAGCGAATTTATACAGGAGATTATACAGTGACGTAAATATTTCTGAATATAAATAGTGAGCCTCTTGTCCATTGAAGTCGCAATCATCATACAGAAAACGAGCTGAGAATGAGTGTCAAATAACACTGTGGTTGAAAGTAAGTATTCAGATAGAAATAAAGGGACAGTGGACAAATAATTGTGAATAGTTTTATCTTCCGCTCCAAACAAGTGAGACAACGCAAGAGAGAACGACCGATGGCGAATCCAAATGGAGAAGGATCTCAATTGACTCCAGAGCTAAACTGGATGCAGCTAGCTACATATCGCGCTAGCTGGAGAGACTTGTTGGTTGAGGACACCCTTTACTCATACTGTGCGTTTTCTACAAAAAAATCAACCGTTTTACTTTTCCGACGTCTCACCAGCGTCTGTCGTTTGTGACATTATTGACAGCCGCTAATTGCTAAGTTGCTACTTTTGCTTATTTTCAGCCGTCAGTCTTTCCATATTTTTCCTCTGATTGCTTTCGTAAGAATATGAACTATTTGTACCAATAAGTCAACGTTGGTCTGAAATTTAATGGAACTCGCTGTATTTTCTCCAAGAAGAAGCCAGGTAAATTAGAAGACATAGACGAAGATTGAAAGGGAGCATAAGTTTGGTACGTACTACTTGAGCGCGGATGCAATTGCAAAGACCAAAAATGTCTATTGGAGTATTAGTTACTAGTTAACTTATTGCCTTGATTGTGTCAGCAGATATTTCTCACCAAGGGTAATCTGCGTCCTGATCGACCATTCTATTCTAACAGTCGGTATACAACTGTCGCTATTGCCTTAAACGGGTCCTTGAAAAATTGGGAACGAGTCAGCATTTGTAGTACGTTGGTAAAAAAGTACTAGATGTAGACCCAGCGGTAATAGAAAGAAGAGTGGCATGTCTGATATCTTTGAATAATGAGGCACACCACCTTTGGCCTTATTTCAGTTCTCTGTCTCTGATGTAGCATAATGCTGCGTTGACCTCGACTCCATAGTAAGAAGCTGTAAAAAAAGAACCACCAGCAGTTTCTTCTCCTCAAGAGAGACTTCAGTAATAGAGTCCTCTCCAGAAGAATCAAGCTTATATTCTAAAAGACCTTGATAATCCGAGCAGATGAGGAAGCCCTTGGACTTTTTTCCAGAGAAAATAGAGTTGACAGTGTTTTAAGAGGCAGATTTAACCACAAACTGAACGAGTTGTACACCGACATAAGTCTAACCAATTTAATGATTCAGCGCCTAAGATAGCTCGGCCGTGAAGAGCGCATGGACTTCTCTGCTCCAGCTCGAAGAGTCTTTCACTCCGCAACAATGGGACAACGCTATAGAGGACACTCGTGAAACCGATCGCTCACACAAGTACTGAGGAAGGGCCTATTCGGCAACGCAAACTTTGCGAAAATTAAGCAAATTTCAAAATCGTATTGCTTTTATCATTTACTGACTTTGTGGACGATGTTTGTTTCAGAGAAGAAAATGTGCGAAGAAGGCAAAACGTAAACGTAGAGAATAAACAAAAAACTAATTAGTTGAGTTTCTGTAATTTAAGAAGTTCTAGATCTTGGACAAACCATGGTATAAAACTCCTTTTTTCAGTCCGATTGAAATTTGAAAAAGAAAAGCCAAAAAGCTCTAAAAATCAATCTAGAGCTCCTCTACTCAAAAGATGAAAGGAATTCAAAAACGAGATGGGATGCAGGAAGTATTTCGATCCTTTCCATAAAGCTTGCGTGACAAAACTCCCCAACGTTTTTTAGGTATACGCCGTTGCAAATTGATTCTATATATACAAGAAATAGTTTTCTTGGAATTATTGCAACCCTCCAATCATGTGTTTGGGGTTATTTATGAACATGTACTCCAAATGCTCATTGTTATTTTAATATTGTTTTAGGCAAAATAATGTAAACGTGGAACGTTTGCAATTATATGCTTTTGATGTTTCAACTGCTTTGTTGCTCTTGCTCTGCAAATCGTTTGCTGCAAAGCTTGCGTTTTCGAATAGGCCCGAACCTTAACCAATTTGACGTGCGAAATTGGTGGAAACTAGGTGAAGATCGTTCCAGGTGGAAACGCTTGTTGGCTGAGATCTAGGTCTACCCGGATTGTAGCGCCACTAGTAGAAGACCTATCTCTAAAGACTCTACTAGCCTGACCAATGAAGCACTTCTCAACTTTTCAGAGGAATGGTTATATCCAAAGCTAGACAAAGAAGCCTTTGGTATTTTCGACACATGTCTACAGATCCAACGCAAAATGACTAGTGCATGTGGAGTCCAATGACGACTCCCAGACATGACGACGGAGCTGTAAGGACTAGGGTCTAATGTCTACAACAAACACTGATTTTGTATGTGCTGTGATTTTTCATCGAGTTCACTTAACAATCGTATATTGCATGTGAACGCGAAAGTTTGAGAAGCTTATTTGTCATTGCAATCTCTACGGCTCGGGTAGTCTAACCAGGTACGCGAGTTGACATTGAAGTTCAGTTCAAAGCGTCTCCGTGTGTCGATGGTGATTCGAAAGAGTTGATGTCATGAAAAACATAAGTTTGTTGTGCAGGAATTTAATTCACACGTCAATGAGTCTTGTTTCAGAAAACACTTCAATACACTCTTCAATTATTAAATTATACACTTATACAAAAGTTCCGGATACCAACTCCAACAAGTTTCAGTCTTGTTCCACAGTTCATTTGCACAAGTCTCGAGGACATAGGAAAAAGCTAGAAAACCGCCTTAAAACACTCAAAACAAAAAAAACAATACAATTTAGTCGCAACTTAACTCAGCCACGACCAGAAGGACATTTCCAATTTTTTTCACTTTACAAAACCCAAATACTACTGAAACATATTTACAAGAAGAGATAACATTCAACAGTGTCTACGGAAAGGATTAGTTCATATACAGTAAGTATCTACGAAAAAATATAACTCAAACTTACCCGTCTCTCCTCCTCGTTGGCCCGCTTCAAATGGCACTCGATCGCTTCTAAATCGATTTCCGGCAAAGCCGTCTCGATATTGTAAACATCAAAGCATGCTGTGGCATTCAGAGATACGGTATTCACAGTCAAGAAGAGAAAGAGCAGACGATAGAACCGATTTCAGTGTCTGAATCTAAGTTATCTAGTACGTTACCTGCCGCTGCGTCAGTGATGGCTGACGCCGCCTCGTCGGTCTGCCTCGCATGCGCTCGCTTCGAATCCCTCAGACTCGCCGCCCACGCGGCAATACTGTACCGCGTGCAGTGCGGTTCCACGGGCTTATTGTCAAGATGCTCCTCGTCGTGCTGCATCTCCTCTGGGTCCTTCATCATCGGCGGAACCACTGCCACCATGCAGTTCTCCTTTGCCTTGTTGCTACTGCCGGAGCGCCTCGTCACCGTTCCAAAACGATTCACTGCTGCACTGTTGCTACTATTATTGTTGTTGTTGTTGTTGTTGCTACTGATACTGATTGCGCCACTGCCACGAGACAGCTTGGCCGACTTAAAGATCTTGCTGTTGCGCTCGGTGTTCTGTGATTTCTTGACGCCGCGCACTGCGTTACTGGCGCTGGTGCTCGGGCAGTCGAACCAGGCACGCGACTTGACATTGAAGTCCAACCCGATGGGCGGCAACTGACGCTCGTCATACGACGACTTCTGATACTTGGGCTTCACAATCGCGGTCGGAATGTACTTCTCCGGGCTGTGCTCGTCGCGGCAGCGGTTCGAGTGAACCACTGAATCGGGCGGTTCGCGGGAAGCGGTCGCCACCGCACTCGATCTAGTTTTGAGATTATTTTCAGCTAGCTGCTCGTCGTTTGCGCCTTGTTTGAACGTCAATCGATCTGGTTCAGCGTCGGCGGCGGCACTATCACGCGCTTGGATATCGTCGTCGCCGTCTGCTGTGTAATGAGCACTTGGCTTGCTATCTAAAGTGGAAGCATCAGTTTCGCTAGGCATGCGGTGGTGAGTCTGATCAGTCGGCGGTTCCAAGTGACCCACAATTGTGGTGTATTTGCTTGTGGCTATCTGCTCGGTTCCATTCGAGAGGAGTGCGTCCGACATCTGCGGTTTTAGTAGAAGATTTTTCTGTATTTCTTGATGTGATTTTGTTTTGTTTTTTTTTTTCAAAATTCATTTAAATGTATGCATGGTTGAGAATGGAATGGAAGGCGTGAGGAGATGAGATGCCCGTGTGATGTGCGAGGTCGTTTATCGGCAAGGGAATGATTTGCTCCGTCGATTGATTGCATACAGGCCCCTGTCACTTAGTGGGAGGACTACGTATGTATGTATGTACAAACTCGAAACAAACAAAATACAATACAGTCTACTAAGTTCTACTAGATACGAGTATTTGTAGGTATTTAGAACATGAACGGAAAATTGAACTCAGTTGGATAGTGGGGATGCAAGTAAAGTCATGCAATGTCCTAGAATAACTTATTAACTTTAAATACATAGATTATTTTTAAAAGGAATGTACTCCATGGATGTTGTTCACGCTGCTCCTAAGTGGTAACGCCAGCCTTTTAACCCCCATGTATGCCCGCACAAATTACTTGACGCTGAGAAACTAGTAACTCAAAATAACTCAAATCATAATACAACCTTGTCCGTGCACGATAGTACGCCATGCCTGCCTAAGAGTTGCTAAGAAACACTCAGCACACTGAGCTCACAACTAGTGAGCAGGTAAGCTACAGCGGAAAGTGAAAACTAACTCTTCTTGCACCTAGTTAACAACTGGAGTTAAGTCTATGCACTCTCTCTTAAATTCTGCGTAATTGTTCGCCACCGTTTATATCGCCTCTGAAACGGAGTAAGCTACAACAAACGAAAAGGTTGAACATCCTAGACAGACCCTAATTAATCATTTACTAATGATCAAAGCACGCAGTCACAGTATCGTTGCCTCCACTGTACTGGATTATACAAGAGGACGCGTTTTCTAAATCATTCGCTGTCACAACTATGTAAATAAAAATATGAAGTGAGCTCTTGAACATTTCCTGCGTAGAAGCGTTGTCCAGTCAAATAGTATGCACCAAGTTAGAAAATCACTCCGGACCAAT
Source organism: Eristalis arbustorum (assembly GCA_916610145.1). Classification (NCBI taxonomy): domain Eukaryota; kingdom Metazoa; phylum Arthropoda; class Insecta; order Diptera; family Syrphidae; genus Eristalis; species Eristalis arbustorum. The sequence continues at coordinate 36,181,200 of OU744317.1, forward strand.
TAATAATCTAGGAATATCTCAACTATCACCCCATCACAAGTTGATCTAAGTCAGATACGGCCATAAGAGCCGACAGAGCTCTATGGCACTTATCTACCTAGCCACCCCTACCACACCTTATCCCGGAAGCTCGTCTACTTTCCTAATGATTTCTTGATACGAGTGAGTTCTCTTATTCCAATAGAGGGTAATTTTGCCAATTACGGCAGGAATCAGCGCAACCACATCTTTGGAAAAAATTCTCAATCTTTCCTCTGTAGAGCTGCATGACTCAGGCGATTATTCTAAAACACCAAATCTAGAAATAGTAAATGAATACGATCATATGTTTACACAATCTGACTGTGTAAGCAAACAAAACAGCCGCGTTTAGAAAAGCTAAAACTAGACTAGAATTGGAACAAGAAAAGGCCATTTCTGAGGATGTCCTTTGGTCGCTTTTGTTTTTGACAAGGTTTCCTTTGTGACTAATTGTGCTCCTAAGCCGACGAAACGCCACGAGTGGTGTCCCGTGGCGTTGTGGATATGTGCGTCGAACCCAACCTCGACGTCGTAGGTTCGATTCCTGATTTGTACCACAGAAATAATTTTCACGGCCCCGACTCTTTCGAGTCACTGACTATGCTTAAAGAGTACTTCTGTCTAGAAAAAGCGTCTCAAGCTTGGCCGTTCTGAGTCGGCATAAAACTGTAGGCCCCTGCACTCGTGAGAGACCAATAGCACGCACAACATGAGTGGTTGCTGAGAAGAAGCTAGGCCTTATAGTGTGCCTTTGATGCACGGCTATTAGACAACTTTGGTTCTTTCTAGACACAAACTATTTATTTAAAAAATGTCTGTCAAGCAATGAATGTTCGTAACACTTGGAACATTGTGCTTTCGTATTTGAATAAAGCACTACTTTCGGGGCTGTAAAAGTATACACACACTCTAGACAGACTTAAAAAATATCAACGCTCACTGAATTTCGTTCGATTCATTCGATGCTTAAAAGAGTCTCAGGGCCTAAGGCCTCCAAGAAGCAGAAGATCGAATATATGGTGGTAGATAAAATTGAGGTGTGTGTTAGTTAGTCGAAACCCAAAAAAAAAAAAATAATTCTGTGGCGTACACTTTTCGACAAATTCGATTGACTCTAACACCTGTATTGAAATTCTGAGTTCTGAGTTGATTTGAGGAGTCGTTGAGGGTTAGAAGAGTTTCACACAAGTAGGCTCAAAATCTATTTAGAAGTTCATCAATTAAAATTAAGGTGTGCAAGAGTAGGGAATATTGGAATTCAATTTTTATCTACCTTGTCAACAAGATCTTGAATCTTGAAAGCACATCGTACATGAAACATGACACCTTCTGTTTTCAATACAATTTTCTAAACAGTGCCGCTCCTTTGAGCAAACTTGTGTTCATCCTTCGCTTCAAGAAATTTTTTTTCAGAAAATCAGCCATGTTTTTGGTGACGTTGTTGGAGATGAGCAGATATTCATTTCCATTCGATTTCCACACAACAAGAAATGAAGGAAATGGACTTGCAGGTAAACGTGCTCTGAAACTGCTGAGATTGAGAAATCATATTTCTTTTGAGATATGCGTGTGTTGCGCTAAAAGGAGACTAACTTGTGAAAGGAATGCCATTTACAAAAAAAAAGAAGAGCACATTTCATTCCATCCAAATAATTTATCGAACAGCTCTCGAAAGATTTCTTGAAACTGAGACAATTGGATGTCAATATCGTCCGATTCATCATAAAACTTGTTCCCTGGGACTAAGTTGAAAATTAATTCAACGCCTCCTCAAATATTTCTGAATTGAAATAGATGAACAATTTCAAGACTTTAAGACCAATGCAAACTTATTTGTACATACATTTTGACGAACAGCTTAACAAAAATCGTACTTAAAGGCGGTTAAATTTTAAGGGCCGATGTTGAATGTGAACCCCACCTAAGCGTCAAGTTATTTTCTGCATTTCATTTGCCATTTCTCAAATTCAGACCAACTCAATTTGAACCATGGAAAGATACACAATCGAGCAACGCGTTAAAGTTATTCAACGCGTTCAAATCAAAATGCATATCGAAGCATTTTCGAAAAAAATTATCTTCAGTGATGAGGCACATTTTCACCTCAGTGGATTCATCAATAAGCAGAATTGCCGCATTTGGGCGAATGATAGTCCAAGAGTGATTGTCGAAAAACCAATGCACCCACAAAGATTGACTGTTTGGTGCGGCTTATGGGCTGGCGGCATCATCGGGCCGTATTTTTTTTTTTTTTTTGCAAAATGAGGCTTACTGTGAATAGTGTTCGCTTTGGTGAAATGATAACGAACTTTTAATGGACCGAATTGGAAGATATAAATGTGGACGATATGTGGTTTCAACAAGACGGTGCCATGCCACACAGCTAACGAAACAATGTCTCTTTTACGTGACGAATTCAATGCCAGTGTTATCTCACGTGGTGGCGATGTCGATTGGCCGCCAAGATCATGTGATTTGACACCGTTGAATTTTTTTCTTTTGGGTTATTTGAAAGAAAGGTGTGCGTCGATAAACCAGCAACAATTCAAGAGCTAAAGGATGAGATAATTCGGCATAGAACTTAAATTATGCTTTAGCGTCATCGAAAATTTGGACCATCGGATGGAGAGCTGCCGCCGAGGTCGCGGCGGCCATTTGGCCGATATTTTGTTCCATACATAAATAAACCAATTCTCGAAACAATAATCTCCTGCGTTTATTTCCATCGCACAGGACCTCAGTTGTAGGGGTAACTGTTCCCTTAAAATCTCTGGTTCGTTTAGAAAAATAAAACGTCTACTTCGATTTTGGCTGAGCTCCTCAGGTGGGACCCAGAATGGATTGATTTATCGCTTAGCGACTGTAGACCAAATTATTCGAAGCGAAATATTTCTTCAAGTGGAAGGCTTCAACTTTGACGTACGATATATTTTCATCTTCTTAACAAGGGCGGTGGTAGCTCGTGATTGAATTTCAATATTCCCTAGGCTTGAACACCTCAACCATACACCACTTAGCTTTTATTAATGAACTCTCTATAGCAAAGCAAATGTTGAGCCTATTTCGCTGTCTTTTCTCAAACCCCCAAGAAATCTTAACCGAATTCCATCTGTTTCCTTCCTACAACATAAATGTCAGTGTTCCTCTGACGCTTCACTTGCTATAAAAAGCATAATTGGTAGAAGGCTCCCTCTCCCTATACCCACACCGACACGCTTCCCACAAGCAAAGCAAAAATTCAACCAAGCATACCAAACAGAGAATAAAAATCCCCCACATCCTGTGCTTAATTAAATGGCTGTGCAGCCCCCCACCTCCTAGAGGGGAGTGGCTCTAGTCGTGTAACAACGCAACCTTATCAATAACCGGCGGCACATCCATTAGCCCTGCCTAATCTCTCATCCCTCGGGGCCAATTAGCCCTCCGCCCACCCTGCGCCAGCCCGTGAATTTAAGAACAAAATTAAATTACCTTCTCCGGCTGAATGCGCTCGCCAACGTTGTACAAGTAAAAGGCTCCCGTCGGATAGTTAACATACTCCAGCCGGCTATTGTAGCCGCTCACAATGAGTCCGAACTCCCGCTCCACCTCCTCGCCGAAGTCGCCCACAATGTCGACCGGCGTCAGCCCAAGGGAGATGTCATCGCGCCCCGTGTCGCTCCTAGCCTCCGTGCAGAGTGTATCCGGCGGAGAGCTGCGCTCCGGGCTGTCCTGGCGCAGCTTGTCCTCATCCTCCTGGAACATGGCTTCGAAGCGGCACTTCATTGGCGGATTCGGACTCACGTTGCGCAGCAGGTCGGGCCGGTTCTCCGGCTTTGGCCGGCGACTATAACGTTCGTTGTTATAGTTCTTGATGAGGATGTCTGGCGTTGGACACCCGAAGTTGCCCTCATCCTGCGGTATCTCGATTTCCAGGCTCTTGTTTCGTTCGTTCTCCTGCTGCTGTGTGGTCACGTCGTAGAGCTTCAAGTAGGTCTGCAGATTGTTCGACTCTTCGTCGTCGGTGTTGCGGTTCGTGTCGCCGCTCACGGTCTGCGTGACGCTTATGAGTGGCACGCCCGCGGTGGTGACACCGCCGCCTCCGCCACCGCCAGTGGTTCCTGAGGGTGGCTTCGCGCTCAGATTGTTCTCTTCATCGTCGCTGTCCGCACCGTTGGGCGGGCTCGACAAGTGCCTGTCGGCCGAGTTGTTATTGATCACCATTATTGTTTTCAGATTATTGTTATTGTTGTGGTTGTTATTGCTGTTGTTGCTGTTCCCGGAGCCGACGTCGAGGAAATCACACTCGAAGCTGTCCACACTCAGCTCCATCTCATACTCGGAGAGGTCGCTGTCGTAGGGATCGGATGACTGATGACTGATGTAGTGCTCGGAGAGGGTGTGGGCCAGGTGCTGGAAACCAGGGTAATTTGGATTTATAATACCGCGTGGGAAGTGGGATCGTTGCGGTGTGCTTACCGATGTGCACGACGATGCCTGGGAACTTAAGTATTCCTCTGAAAAATAAATTAGGATTCCCTTAAGCCTCTGAATTGCTTGCGAACACCATTACTTACCGTCATCATCGTCCATGAGACTATCTTCTTCTTCGTCGTCGTCGTCGTCCTGTTCGACGACACTGCGTCGCTTGGATGATGCTGAGTGGATTATGGTTTCCGCATGGAAATTTGAATCCATTTGATCATCATCATAGTCATCATCGTCGTCGTTATCAGGACTAGCATTGCGGTCATTTCTGGTCAGACCGCCACCGCTGGTGCGTCTAATCAGGTCGTAGGATTTCAGGGACTCTTGCAGGCTCTTGCAGTTGCAGCTGTTGTCGTCTTCGCACGCTTCGCTTATTGATGTGCCTCGAATGATTCGATTAAGCTCTCGTTCCAGGGCGAAGTTGTCTAGATGAATCTCCTCAAAAGATGGTGTACTTTGACCACTTTTCTGGGAGGACGTCTCGTCGTTTTGATTTGACGTGGCGAAGCTTGATATTTGGGATTCGTTCACTGCGTCTCGAGTTGTTTGAGTTGATGTTCTGTAGTTCTGCAAAGTAAAGAAGTGGAATTTTGTATGAGTTTAGCGAGTTATTCCACTGAGGTCGGTGCATGGTAAAAAGTTAAACTGAAGTGTATCTGCTGGAATCGTTGTGGTTATTGTGAATAATTACTTGTCAATTATTCAATAATTCACGACGAATGACCAATACCAACTCCACTCGATTAAGTAGTCCCATCAATAGCTTTTAGAGACGTAGGTATATCTATTAAAAGGCTAAAGAAAAACAAGGCCTCGGGATCAGATGGTAGATCATCGACCACCAGAGCTCCTCAAAGCTATCATACTAGCATGCCCGACGAATGGAATATTATATGGCCATATGCACCATCAACAAAAACGGCGATCCTACTTCTTGCAACAACTACAGAGCTCTTTATATGCTTAACGTCGTCTACAAGATCCTATCCAGCGCTCTGTGTAAACGTCTAAATCTTAACGTACCAGTGCGGCTTCCGTCCCGGCAAATCCACTATTTGTCTGTCTGTTGACAAAATGTTTACATCATGACATTTCGATTCTAAAGCCGCATGCATCGCATGGAACTATTCGAATCGATGGTAGAATTCGGAATCCCGGCAAATTGATCCGGTTGTGTCGCACCAAGCTAAAACATGCGCAATGCACCGTGCAGTGCTGTTCAAAAACGTCTGTAACGTGAAACCTCCCGGAATACCGAATTACGGCTTTCAGCAAGTAGATTCGCTGTCGTATACTTTCCTCAATCTGGTACTGGAGGAGACAGTGCGGCGGACTGATGTAATCACGGAATGCATCTTCTCCAAGTCAGTCCAGCTGTTGGGCTACGCTGATGACATCGACATTGTCGTGCGGTCCCAACGCGCCGTAGTAGAAGCATTCACGGCAATGAAGAACAAGCGAAATGAGCTAGTCTTAAGGTCAACGAGGAGAGTACAAAGTTTATGCTGTTAAGCAAGAAGCGATCAGTCGCACACCACCTAGGCCAAAGCATAACAATCTTCTCTTCTTTGTGTGGCGCTACGGTCCGGGGTGGACCTGGGCCTCAACCAACATGCCTCTCCAACTAGCGCGATCCCTGGCTAGCTGTCTCCAGTTTCGCACACCAAGTTGGTTGAGGTCCTTCTCCACTTGGGTGCGCCACCTTAAACGCGGGCGTCCTCTGTTGCGTTGCCCGACAGGTTCGGATTCGAAGATTCTTGGGGCCGGAGCTGTGGTGTCCATACGCTCTACATGACCTAGCCACCGTAGGCGTTGGATCCGTAGACGCCTAACTAGGCTCATGTCGCTGTACAGCCCGTACAGTTCGTGATTGAATCTTCTCCTCCAGAACCCGTCAACACAAACAGGACCAAAGATCGTGCGTAGAACTTTTCTCTCAAAGAGACCAAGGACTTCTTTATCCGCTTTCGAGATTGTCCATGCCTCCGCGCCGTATAGCAGGACTGGGATGATCAGAGTCTTATATAGAGTCAACTTGGTTCTTCGAGAGAGGGTTCTATTACTCAATTGCCTCTTGAGCCCGAAGAAACAGCGGTTGGCAAGAGTTATCCTACGCTTGATCTCGGTACTGATGTTATTAGTACAGTTTACTCCGGAGCCGAGGTAAGTGAAGTCCTTGACTACCTCGAAGTTATAGCTGCCCATTGTGACGCTCTGTCCAAGACGTCGATGTTATATGTCCTTTTTTGAGGACAGCATATACTTCGTTTTGCCCTCATTCACTGCCAGACCCATTTTAGCCGCTTCCGTCTCAATGTTAGCAAAAGCCTCACTGACGGCTCGCTGAGTTCTGCCAATCACGTCAATGTCATCGGCGTATGCTAACAATTGCACGGACTTCTGGAAGATCGTGCCTCTAGTGTTGGCGTGTGAGTTTCACACGATCTTCTCCAGGACGATGTTAAAGAAATCACATGACAGCGCGTCGCCTTGTCTAAAACCTTTTTTGACATTGAAGGTCTCGGTGAGTTCGTTACCGACTTTGATGGAGCAGCGAGAGTTCTCCATCGTCATCCTGCACAGCCTGACGAGTTTGGCAGGAATGTCAAAACTAGACATGGCGTTGTATAGCTCGTCTCTATGCACGCTGTCATATGCGGCCTTGAAATCGACGAACAGATGGTGAGTGTCGATTTGCATTTCTTGGGTCTTTTCCAGGATCTGCCGTAGTGTGAAAATTTGGTCTGTTGTGGACTTTCCTGGCCTGAAGCCACACTGATATGGACCTATCAGATTATTAATGAATGGCTTCAGGCGGGTACACAAAACGGCAGAGAAGATCTTATATGCGATGTTAAGAAGACTGATCCCTCGCTAGTTGGCGCAGTTGAAGGGGTCTCCTTTCTTGTGGATCGGGCAAACGATACTGGGATTCCACTCGTCGGGCATGCTTTCCTCAGACCATATCTTGCAGATGAGCTGATGCATGCGCCCAACCAGATCATCTCCAGCTGCCTTAAATATTTCAGCGGGCAGACCGTCCGCTCCAGCAGCTTTGTTAGACTTCAGTCTTGATATTGCTACCTTGACCTCGTCTAAGTCTGGGGGACGGTATTCACGTCTGTCATCGCCCAGATTGAGTGGAACATTCTGCCTGACAGCGGTATTTTGGTCCTCATCGCCGTTTAACAGTCTGCAGAAATGATCTTTCCAGATTCTCAGTATCGACTGCGACTCTACTACCAGATGTCCATTTCCATCCCGACAGGCTTCTGTCCGAGTTTTATATCCATTGGATAATTGTTTTACCCTTTGGTAAAACTGTCGGTCGTCATTCCTGCCATAACACCTCTCCATCTCCTCGACCGCGCGCTTCTCATGCTCTTTCTTTTTTCTTCTGAGAAGCCGGTGCTCTTCCCTTCTCTTCTGTTCGTAGAGCTCACGAACAGCCCTCGTTGTTCGATGCAGCGTTGCCTTGTAGGCCTCCTGTTTGGCTGCATGTGCCTGCCTGCACTCGTCGTCAAGCCATGGGTTCCTTCTAGGTGGTGTCGTAAAACCCAGCACATCAGTGGCAGCTTCTTTGATGGCTTCTTGACAACGACTCCATTCTTCTTCGATGGTATGTGCAGGCGACGTCGAACTAACAGAGAGTTTCTGGGAGACTCGGTCGGCAAAGATCCTGGCAGTCCGCTGCGATTGTAGCTTTGCGACGTCAAACCGTGGTGTTCGTTCTCGACTCCGTTGTTCTCGTGATATCCTGATTCTTACCTTGGCTACAACAAGGAAATGGTCCGAGTCAACATTGGCTCCTCGGAAAGTTCGGACATCGAGAATGCTGGAGGAGTGTCTGACGTCGATCGCAACGTGATCAATCTGGTTGACGGTTGATTTATCTGGGGACCGCCATGTCCCTTTATGGATGTTGAGGTGTGGGAACCGCGTGCTAGCATAACAATCGACAGTTACAATTTCGAGGTAGTAAAAAAGGCGAAAGATTTATTCGACACTGAAGAGCAGCCATAGTCGAGGTAGTAAAAAGCTTGTCTATCTTTGGACAAACGTAAACTGCACGAATGACATCGTAGTGGAGTTCCGACATAGAAAAGCCCTTGACAACCGATGCTACTTCAGTTTGTCAAACAACTGGTCTCTAAACGCTTGATTTAAATGACTAAAATCATGCTCTGGCGATCTGATTCATGCTTTCAAAACAAAGATGCTATGGAATATATGATCCGTCTGCAAGAGGATTGAGAAGGGAGGAGAAGAGATCAGATCAAGGCATAGTCGGGAACTCTACGAGTTCTACCAGCTTGTGCATGTAGTGCGGAATGTAAAAATCTGTAGGCTAAGCTGGGTCGGCTACATCGGACAACGCTCCAGCAAAGAACGTCATCGAATCTGGACCTCCTGGTTCGAGAAGAAGATGAAGACCGAAAACTGCTTGGTCTTGAAGAATGGGCAGGACAGTCGACGATTAGAACAGGGCCCTTCATATATCGTAAGCTTGGTATGAACGTAAATGAGTAGTACTCCAGGAAAGTTGTGGGACTCTCATGGATGAGCTGTTAACACAAATTGGTCTAAGGTGACTGCAATGCATCCTGTCAGAAAAATGGTACATTATTGAAGAAGGAATAGAAAATTTGACAGCTTTTGAGTTGGCACTTAAGAACGAATGATTATGGCTAAAAAATTAAGAAACTCTCAAGCTTGGTTGCAGTACAGGAGAACGCGGTTATGCGAGATGGCATCAATCAATTATTTGCTTTGCTTTCGCTAAGTCCTTGGTCTGACCTAACAAGTCAAAAACCCTGGGTGAGCTCGAGGACAACCGGAACAGCGCTGCGCAAAGGCGTCATTGGTCCGATTCATGAAAATGTAACTCATCGCTTAAAGCCGGAGGGGCCGTTTATATCTGCTATTAAACACATAATGACATGAATGTTGCTTCAAAATAAATTCGCAATCAGATCTATATCACGCACCGTTGTTTATTCATAAAATCTGGTCACCCAGTAAAAGAGGTACACTCTCTCTGTAGGAGATTTACGTTAATAATATTTCTGACGCAACATTTACGTAAAGCACATGCACCTAACGATGTGACCTCAAGCAAATTAAGAGGAAACCGTGCGTCTGGACTTGACTCCACTTGAAGCGCATATTGTGTCGGAGGCAGTAACACAATCCGTCTGTGGTTACTGCGAGCAACCACGACTGCCACGGCCACACAAGATAAAGGCCATCCCCAGTTGGGAACAAAATGCAATGCAGACAATCATAAAAGATTGATTTTTAATTTTTATTTCGATGAGCAATCGTTGGCATTTTGAATTTAAAACGATGTTATCCTCCTGGTGCCCCGTCTAGTCTCTGGTGGAGACCCAATTCATGCACACCTACTTGTTGAATACCACACAGCAAAACATGACAGAGAGCTCTTCATCGAATGTGTTAATGAATAATTCTTAAAAAAAAAAAAAAATGAAAATCATTTCTAACCACTTACCTCTAGATTCGCAAAGCCATTGACGCAGTCCTCGAAAAATGAGTTATTGCTAGAGTCGACAATGCGCAGACTATCCACCACGTCCAGGGCACTTGTTTCGGTTATGAAATTATTCTGATGCTCGCGCAACGCTGTTCCGCCCGTAGTCGAATCACTCAGGCTGCCGTCGCAATTAAATTTCTCCAAGGTGGCTCCCGTTGTGTTTGTTGTTGCTATTCTGAGATTGTGCGATTGTTGCTGATGCTGTTGCTGTAGCTCTTGTAGTTCTTGCTGCTGTTGGTGGGTTAATGGGATACTGACGACAGCGGTGGTGATTGTTTTATTGGTGGTAGTGGAACACTCTAAATTGCTGTTCGTGTTGTGAATCCTGAATTGTTGCTGTTCATTGTTGTTCCCGAAAGTTAGTCCAACCGTTGTGCCAGTACACGTCTCAGTTGGAAGTGCACTCGTTACTATGGACCCATTAGTTTCAGCATATCCCTTCGATGCTGGAGCTTGCAGTACACGCATATCTGCTGATGCCTGCGAAGTGAACGAGAGATGATGATGAAGAAAACGATTGCATAAATTCAATTTTCAATGGAATTTGCATTTCGAAACGAGGACACAACAAGGATTGATGGCAAACAGTAAAAGCCAGCCACCCACACTCGCGCACACAACGTCATTCGAGCAATCTGATTAGAGTGGAATCCGGCACGCGAAGACGACAACGAATTGCTCAGAACGAGGTCAGGTTTTAGTGATTTTTACGTCATTGCTCAGAATGAGCAGCTTTCTGGGCTGTCCCTAATCCTTTCGCGGAGTACTTAGTTTTTTTGCCGCTGTGTAGGCTTCAACCTTGCAACTTGCGATATGGAAGACAGTGAACAATGCCTCTAAGGACATGTAATTTGGTCATTCGGAAAATCTCCTCTGCACACACACAGCGAAAGTACAACGAAGGATAGTCATGAAGACACAATCGGTGTATGTACATGTGTTTTTAGAACGGAAGGAAGCCGGAGCCCATACGATTTTGAGATCTTCAAGTTAGTTCGTTCCACGAAATCAGGTCAATAGTCCGCCTCCTACACCACCATCCTCCTTGAAACGAACGGAGCGGAGCCTTCTTCGCCTTAATGTTGTGTTTGAATGGTTTAATGAAAGGAAAATTATAGTCACTGTTTGAGTAGATGCCTAGATAGGCTTTAGTGGCGTGCATGCCGAGGGAATGAATGGATTAATAATAGCTCAAGGATAAGAGAGAGTACCCGAGAGCGAGAGGATATCTTTTTGGGTGTTTCTCCCTGAATTAATGTCGTACTGTTGTTGTCTTAATTAAAAATCTCTCTTTGCAGATGGAATTCAGCAGAAGTCCTGCAGAGAATGTTTGCCATGAAATAGGAACTGCCTGCGGTCATAATTAACGCAAGATATGGCGAACAATGATGCTGAAGTTAAATGAATCTTTTGTTTCTTGGGAATGAGGAAAGAGTGGGTAGGTGGCAGGATGCCTAAACGACGCTGGCAATGGACTAGAAGTTGTACTTTCAATTAATTCCACCTGAGTGACAAATTAAGAGCGCGTGTGTGGGAACTCGTGTGCGAAATACGAAAGGGCAGACAGCACAGTGACAGGGGGCGAAAAGTTCGTTTGAAGTTCACGGAGCTTGGTGGAAATATTTCAGAAAATATCATAATCCATCGAGGGGTGTTGTCTTAACTTTTACTGTTCAATCGGGTTTGATTTTTTGAGGATATTCAATGTGAATAGGTGCAAGCTCGGGAAATGTGAACATTCCCTTTAAACTTGTGAAAATGTGGCGAAAAGTTTTTGCAGCGTTCATATGTTTTTTTGTGTTTTTATTGTCATCATAAATCGTGGTTTTTCAAAGCGGAACTGTGTAGTTCGGTTGATAAATTTAATTATCAACTACTTTTCGTTATGGTCTAATTGAAAGCGTTGCCTTTGGCGAGAGTCTACACGCCAAAGTTTAGGAAATGCTATACAGACAGTCATTACTCTTTGAGTTTAAGAAAAAGGAGAGTCCGTGAGAAAATTTGTGCTTTTCTTATTGACATACCCGCGAGCAATCCTAGACAAGATTGGTTTAAGTGCGTAAGAGTCAACGCACAGATTGATGTCGGAAAATTACATATCATCGAGCTCCCAACGTCAGAATTGTGTGTCTTATCATAATTCTGACACATTTCTATTTGCCTGTAAACACACAAATGTGCAGTTCTCTGAGGACAAATAATGGAACAAATTTGCAATACAAAACGAGTGACAGTTCTTTGGTAGGGTGTTTATAAAGATAAAAGATCGTTCAGAAATAAGGAACAGATCTTACTGTCTTGAACAATGTTAAGTGAATTTTCACACAAAATAAATGTCAACGTAAAATAGGACGACCCCACATGTCATACTACTGAATGAATATAGCTATTGCGTGACACATTTCCTGGACTTTCTTCTCTCTTGTACAACCCACGCCGTGAAGGCATATCCTGCATAAGTCATATGAAAAGGAAAGTTCAGTCCGCCCACGATTTTTCTTTGATGCCTCAGCTCTTCCTATTCCATCCTTTATTTTGTAGCTTTTTTATGATTTAATTCTCTATTCGCCTTTATTTCAATGTAAAGGGTGATTTTTTAAAAGCTATAGGAAAGTTTTTGAAAAAAAAAACCTAAAATTCAGAAAAATGCATGAAATCTTTATTTGAATCGATACTACGGTCCATATAATTTAATGTTTGAAGATTATTTTATGCAAATGTTGACCCTGACTGCGCCTCAAATGGTCCATCCGCTTAGTCCAATTTTGGCTTACTCTTTCCAACATTTCGGCCGGTATCTCACGAAGAAATGCTTCAATGTTGTCTTCCAATGCGTTAATTGAAGCGGGCTTGTCTGTATAGACATGAGCTCTAACATAGCCCCACAAAAAATAGTCTAAAGGTGTTAAATCGCACGATCTAGGCGGCCAATTGACCGGTCCCGAACGTGAAATAAAATGTTCACCGAACTCGCCTCTCAATAAGTTCTTTGTTGCGCGTGCTGTGTGGCATGTGGAACCGTCTTGTTGAAACCACATGTCATGCAAGTCAAACTGTTGCATTTTGGCCAAAAAAAAAGTTGGATATCATCTCACGGTAGCGCTCACCATTCACAGTTACGTTACGATTCGCTTCATCTTTGAAGAAGTACGGTCCAATGATGCCACCAGCCCATAGACCACACCAAACTGTGAGTTTTTCTGGATACATTGGTAGCTCTTGCAATGCTTCTGGCTGATATTCACTCCAAAATCGACAATTCTGCTTATTTACGTACCCATTGAGCCAAAAAATCCAAAAGCCATAAAATGGAAGAAGCGCGCGATGAACTTTCTTAGCAGAGCACGCATTTTGAAAATAAAATTCAATAATTTGCAATCATTGTTCGTTTGTAAGACGATTCATGGTTTAAATTATAGACCAAACTGAAGATGTTTGACAGTGAAACAAAACACGAAACGTGAGTCAGCTGCTTAAACCAATGTTGCCAAAAAGATAATAGCTAAAAAATCACACTTTATTTTTTGGATATTAAATTACGATCGATCTCTTGCTGACAAGGTATGTTGGGATGCCTTTGCAACAGATCTCAGGCAATAACTCAAAGCAAATTATCGGCTTGTTGAATATGTCTCACATATTGTTACATATATGATTTGAGCACAACAATAATCGTTTAAAATTTGATGGCAGTGACGGTTGCAAATTCGTCATTTTCGAAGAATTTTGGGTCAGCACCATAATCGGCAATCTTGTTTTTGAACATTTCCGACAAGTGAGAAAAGAGTCCCATCGTTAAATTATAATGTGAAATTCATTCATCGAAACGCTAATCTTCAAGCACCCAATCGGCGCAGCCCGGCTTCAAATATAAAGCGATGCCAAACCTGCATGCAATGAATGTGTAGATAAAAACTCAAAATACTCCACCATGTCACAAACATTTTCGATAATCAATAAAGTAAAATACAAGCCGAATTGCTGTCTGCGACAGCCTGTCACATTAACCGCACCAACGCGAACCAATCCAACTGTTGTTGACCCACATGGCAGTACAATGGGTTTACTTTGGGCTAAATGCACCATCTCACGCCAATTCCAATCTAACCCAACCTAGACCATGCTAGTGATTTGTGAAATTCATACTCAGACATACAACTTCAGTGATATTGCGGTTAATTTGATCCCAACGACAAAAGGTGACTGAACTAGATTTGAAAACCGGATAAGCGTCTTAACACTTCTTCCACTGGGATTCGAACCGAAGACCCTCGTAACCAGGGGCAGACCTCAACCAACTGCGCCATGCAGCTGTTTCTTTTTCTAGTGAAGTTTTGGCAGCACTGTTCGCTGTAAGAACTCAGAATTCACCTGACTGAAGTGGTGAGTTTTTTAAAGGCAATGCTTACAGATTGTTTAAATTTATTTCAAAAGTTATGGTTCAATACAAACTACACACAACACTAGACTTGTAAGTGTCTACCTAGAGCCTGGCGTATTTAGTAGAATATGACCAACAAATTACAACAAGTAATTACATATGCTTCACCGCTGCGTTCGATGCTAGAAATCATACTCAAAGTTTTACATAATACCTAATGCCATAAAATGATGTGGCAATGCCACAGTAAGGTATGACGGTGGTAAGTCTCTAAAGGAGCCATACCTTACTGTGGCATTTTTGTTCTGATTTTAAGTGAAGTCTCTTTTTCTTGCTATTTCCCTGCTCTGCAAAAATGTATTACAATTTATTAAATGCTTTATTTGGTTTGAGGCTCCTTGTAGAGTATTTAACAAACTGCTTGAGTAGTCACAAATTAAAAAAAAGTGCTGCCAAATCATGTTAATGTGATTCTATTCTTCGTTTCTTAATTTATTTCAGAACAAAAAGGTGATTATCTTTGATCATCCAATTTCAAATAGCAACTATTTTAGATTATCATCCTGAACATCACAATGTTTTTAAATAAATCAGGAGAGTGATGACTAATCTTCTTACTTCTGTTGTCTCGGTTATTACCCTTTGGCCAAAGTGGTCATTAAGAAAAACAAATTTGCTTCTGCTCTTGAAATTCACTAAACCTCAGTGACTTGCAAGATTGTACATAGAAGCATGCTTCAGTATTCGCGTCAGCACTAAGATGATGACTCAAGCTAATCTCCAGTGCTATCAAGAATAATTACAACCTGACAATAAGCTGCCAATATAAAATGAGTAATACTCGAGCTCATAAGAACCAGGAAGTTCGGTGTCAAATAATTTGCATCTATCCATCTCACCACGCCCTGGCTGCCTAATGATTTGTAGAAAAAAAAAAACCACCACACTGCAACCGACCGACATCGTAAATGAATATATTTGCAAAGCAATTTGGAGTAGCGTACTCGAGTAATCCCCGCTACTGATTAATGAAATCTAAAATTCAAACTGGCACTGCACGTCCTCTTGAGCGCAGTACCCATGTAATCCCGTCCAAGTGCGCTCGTTCGTGTGGGAATGTGTGCGCACACCAGCCAGCACACCCACCAGCCTCCTGATATCCGATGGAATGAATTAAATTCTGACCCAATATCAATCCGACGCGAGTGCATTTAAGGACTCTCAGCCATAACCACGTCGTCATAACGCTGATGAAGATGGAAAGTACGTTTGAAGTACGTTTCAGGAGCTGCTATGTGTGCCCGCAACATCACCGCTTAAGAGGAACGTGGAGTTGGCGATATAGTCTTGAAGTTTAAAACGTGCTCATGAGTGCTTTCGGTGCTGGGTGCAGGTATTAGGTTGGCTGCAGATGGGGCACTGGCAACTAGG
Organism: Eristalis arbustorum; assembly: GCA_916610145.1. Taxonomy (NCBI): domain Eukaryota; kingdom Metazoa; phylum Arthropoda; class Insecta; order Diptera; family Syrphidae; genus Eristalis; species Eristalis arbustorum. Next base: position 36,197,054 of record OU744317.1, read on the forward strand.
TGATTCTGTTTGATGCTGAAGGGGTGGCTATTGATTACTTTGTTGGAATCCGACTGATTATCATTCGAAGAACGTAAAGACAGATCGACTGATGGAATTCAGCTGTGGGTTCATTTTTAAGAAGTTCGTGATAAGAACACGAAGCTTGGCAACGGACATAGTGGACCGAGAAGTTTTTATGGTGAATCTAGTCTTGATACAGAACCCACTGCTGTACAGACTGAGGACTGAGGACTGAGGACTGAGGACTGAGGACTGAGGACTGAGGACTGAGGACTGAGGACTGAGGACTGAGGACTGAGGACTGAGGACTGAGGACTGAGGACTGAGGACTGAGGACTGAGGACTGAGGACTGAGGACTGAGGACTGAGGACTGAGGACTGAGGACTGAGGACTGAGGACTGAGGACTGAGGACTGAGGACTGAGGACTGAGGACTGAGGACTGAGGACTGAGGACTGAGGACTGAGGACTGAGGACTGAGGACTGAGGACTGAGGACTGAGGACTGAGGACTGAGGACTGAGGACTGAGGACTGAGGACTGAGGACTGAGGACTGAGGACTGAGGACTGAGGACTGAGGACTGAGGACTGAGGACTGAGGACTGAGGACTGAGGACTGAGGACTGAGGACTGAGGACTGAGGACTGAGGACTGAGGACTGAGGACTGAGGACTGAGGACTGAGGACTGAGGACTGAGGACTGAGGACTGAGGACTGAGGACTGAGGACTGAGGACTGAGGACTGAGGACTGAGGACTGAGGACTGAGGACTGAGGACTGAGGACTGAGGACTGAGGACTGAGGACTGAGGACTGAGGACTGAGGACTGAGGACTGAGGACTGAGGACTGAGGACTGAGGACTGAGGACTGAGGACTGAGGACTGAGGACTGAGGACTGAGGACTGAGGACTGAGGACTGAGGACTGAGGACTGAGGACTGAGGACTGAGGACTGAGGACTGAGGACTGAGGACTGAGGACTGAGGACTGAGGACTGAGGACTGAGGACTGAGGACTGAGGACTGAGGACTGAGGACTGAGGACTGAGGACTGAGGACTGAGGATTGAGGACTGAGGATTGAGGACTGAGGACTGAGGACTGAGGACTGAGGACTGAGGACTGAGGACTGAGACTGAGACTGAGACTGAGACTCAGGTCTGCTGCGACACAGGTCCAGCATTCAGATAAGATTTCTTCTTAAATTTACGTCAACATCAACAGCACAAACTTCACAATCATTTTCCACTGCCCGTGCACTTCACAGATCACGGCTAATCCTCATGCTCAGCGCTCATGAATTTTCATTTTATAGCACGTTTCCAACTCGACACCACGTCCGGACATTTGAAACTGGTTTCTGTATTTCAAGGCAACCTCATGACCAGCTGTAGCAAGACACGAACAATTTCTCGTGTCCACGTCCGTCAACACACCTACCTACCTCCAACAAGAGCTAAAAGCTAATTGAAGTTTTTGTTGTTATTTTTCTGTTTTCTCATTTCCTCCACAGACCCGCCGCCACATTCGCACATAATTTTGCAGCGAGCTGACTCAATTACAATAAATCTACAAGCAAGTGTGTTTTTCGGAGGTTGACTAAAAAAAATAAACGAAAAAACGAGATTGATTCTGACAAGACACGCGTTAGTTGTCCGGTATGGGGAAAATCGATGAAAGTGAGTATTCGCGAGGAAACGCTGTGAAATCATTTTTCGGCATCAGCGTCGACTGGCCACCACTTGAGACAGCGACGACCAACGCGGCAACTGACAACCTTAGCTGTCAGAAATAATTCTCCATGTCATGTGTCAGACCGCAAAAGAGCAGAGACCATTTGTATTACCTCGCCTATGCGGAGTCGACCACTTCGCAAGGAAACATGCGCCACGGCGAGGATATAAATTGAATGTCAATATTTGCAATCAATTTTCTCTTCAATCAGTGCAGACGGTGAGGATGGTAGTCCTTTGCATAGTGTCGGCGCTGGAGACGGGCCATGGATATTTATAGCGGTCTATTTAATGCGTTTTGTGGGCGCACAGTGGGAGGCGCGAATGATGTGAGAAATAGACTTTGAAGGGAAATAACAAAAGTGTTTCACTGTGCAGAAGGTCAAATGTCAATTTTGTAAATGACACTTACCATGGTACAGAGTTAATGACATTTGTTCGTGCAGTTGGGAGGAGACTGAATGGCTGCACGGTACGACATGGTAATTGTTAGAGTGTAATGCGTCTGATCGCTGTCTGCGGCGGATTATGTCCGGTAATGGGATTATGCGGCCTTGAAAGGGATGAATACAATGCGAGCGGGTATGAATTAATCAACACTGAGTGGCGTCCAGGTGGCGGGTGTCATCATAAAATGATAAACAAAAACTTTAGGCGTCCAAAAGTAGTGAGTTAGCGAAGGATTGTGTATGTGTTGAGTCTGTCCTCCTAAATCACCATGGACTACTTATGAAATTAGCTTGAAAGTTTCAACTAAACTGATGTAATATATATTATACATAATAAATGAGGTATTGAGTGAAAATGAACCAGTCCACTTAACGCTTACTACTTGTCTTTAAAATACCGAAAGATGAAAGATGGAGGATGGAAAGAGGTTACGCTTTTTTATTTGGTACTGTCCTCAGGAAGGCGAATGTAGGAGAATACACAACAGCGAACACTACGAGATGCACCAAGATGATGATACTTGTTCTAAGAGGATCCTTGAATTCGAGCCTCGAGGAAACAACCAAAACTCCAGGTTAAAGACCAAGTTAGCGCGGACGCTAGACAAATGGACTGTCAATAGATTCAGGCTGTTATTGCTTAGTTTCCGATTCTTCATCAATCGCATGTCTAATTTGTGGGGGATATTTATTTGTGTACACTCTCAACAACCTTTGGACACTCGTCGCGTCCGGACATTTGAAACTGATTTCTGTATTTCAAGCCAACTTCATGACCAGCAAGCCAGAACTAATGTCGCATGTGTGCTGGCTAAATAATGAAGGTTTGTGCATTGGGCCAAAAAGTCATCCATCATCATCCTAACCTATGGACGACGGAAAATGACCTCAGCTAACTCAGTGCGAACAACTAAAAGAAGATATCCAGAAATTGGAGTACGTAGAGAGTGTTGCATATTAGTTGACGCCCCGAACCACCTGGATTGAAGGAAAATGATACGCGAAGGAAATATGGTACTGAAATCCAAAGAACTGCGTTTCTTGCCAAATAAATTATATTAATATTAAAACTAACGTGTTTTCCAGGAAGAAGCGATTATCTTCCTTAATCGAGTACATATATCATCACCTGTTCTGACTGCCTCTGATCTCTGAGCTTAGTCACTTTCAACTCTGTGACTTCCCAGAATTGCTTATCCTTAACCGAGTTGGCCCGCATCTATGTTGGCTCCAAAGTAAATTGTGCAAATAACATCAGTGCCGAGATCAAGAGTAGGTTAACTCTTGCCAAATTGTGTATCTTTTTGCTCGAGAGGCAATTGAGTAATGGATCATCCCAAGTCCTGCAATACGATGTTGAGGCATGGACAATCGAGAAAGCGGATGAAAAACTCCGTCAAAACATCTATAAACGTTTGAAATGCTTGCACGTATAAATTGGACATGGTCGACTGGCACTTGTTGCCTCATTGCAAAATACATCTAGCCTACCATTGATCCGAAGTGCAGCTGATCAGATAGAGTAGACATAACCTCAGAACCGGCCCGTGCCGGTGCGAGTATGTGCGTCGACCCTAACGCACTTAAATCTCGCCGTCGTAGGTTCGATCCCTAGTCTGTACGACTCTTTCTCAAAATTGGCCGTTTGGAGTCGGCTCAAAACTGTAATTCCCTTTCACTGGTGAAAGAACAATACGACTCACAACATGATTGGTTGCTAAGAAGCTAGGCCCTGGCCCTTCACGGGCTGTAGCGCCACCCATATTATATTATTTTTATAACTACAGAACCATTATCAGCGTCATTGGTGCACGTGCCTTCCCTTTAACGACTTTTGTAGAAGCTACAATAACGGAGAGGAGAAGAAAACGAGCACACCTTCTATGCAATTGCTATGCTCTGTCCACCCGTAGCAAACCTAGATGCTCACTATTTTAATTGCCTGACGGAACTATCTAGAATTGTTATCAGTCAACTCCTCTGCTTCTGAAAGCAAGTAGAACCTTGATAGATAAAGACGCATATTAGCTGAGACCCAGGATCACGCCAGCCAAGGAAGAAGAGTTCTTAAAATTTATCAAATGTGTACACTTGTCCGTCCCGAAGCACCTTACAGTCCGGTGAGTGAACTATCGACGAATTTGTATGTGTACCTAATACTAGCAAAAGCTTTGGCATACCAAATTACTCCCATTGAATCCCAAAAAGGCATTGAACCCACCCAATTCAGTTTGACTGCTATTTTGCTTTTTATTTGTCTGGAGTTTTGGTATTTGTCTTGGTTATAGAATGGGAAACAAATTCGCGAAAAATAGTGAAAAGAAAGAGAAATCCTATTAACAGATGGAAAAATGCTTATGCTCGGACAGCACGACATGCGTCTTAACTCAACATGGACACTACCCAGGCCCTGTGGTGGTTTGGTGGGCACGCGGAATTTTGGTAAGAAATTTTAATTACATATTTGTAAACGTTCCTTGCTCGTGATCTTAACTAACATGGATATTTAGCTTTTACTGAATTTTTCGTGCATTGACAGTTTGGTACTGAGAACGAACGTTCAATTGAAAAACCACTGAAATATCAGCAACGTTAAATTAAACATTCTGTCAAATGTAAAGTTCAAGAGCAGCTCTTATCCAGCTCGAAACACAGTCCTGTGTCGTCAATCAGTCTGATCAAACATATGTCTGTGCACATGTTATGCCTCAAACGGATGTGCACGTTTCATTCGTCAATAGTCATGTGGAGCTAAGCACATTGCCTCTATTTGCCACATTCTCTTGCCATAAGCCGGACGTAATTGAATTGTGTGGACTCTTACAGTGCGTTAACTCAATTGCAAATATCAACAGAACTAATTCAATTCGCACCGGGTACCAGTGAATGTGCAACGTGCTCTACAGCGATTCCAAGAATCGGCACCACGTCGTGTTCTGATGAACCGAAGCAAACATTTTCAATTTGGGTTTTAAACAGTAAGTCCTTCAATTTCGAGGTGCTAACTTAAACACATGTGGTGAGGGTATTTCGGAAAATTGATAATGCTATTTTGAAACGAGGATGGAGGGAACGTGCAAACAAAGAGATGAGTGGACGAGAGAATATTCACCAATTGGGAACCTGCAGGATGGATTATGTAGATCCATTTGAAACCTGAGCAACTTATGAAGAACAACAAGAAGGATGTTGGAGCAACGGAGCTGACCAAGAACAAGGTCATCCAATTCTTTGCATGGATTAGACATCCAGAGGCTGTATATGTTAGTTAAACTTTACCAAATTAATAATTCGGATCGGTTAAAAAACGATAAAAGTGCCAAATTTGCACGAAAGTAATACACATCGTACACTTCGAGCACACTGTGGTCGACATAATCGTATGCAAAACATTCAACAAATTTGAAGAACCTGCCTTCGCCTGATTCCCTACCTATCATCGTAATGCACATTCACAGAAATTATGGCTTAGCCGTCAGTGATATTAAGGTTAAGAATTGGCTCCGGTTTATTCGCCAGTCGACTATATCCCGCAAGTTCTCTATAGGGTTAAGGTCTAGAGGCTCCGCAGGCCAATCTACAATCATGATTTTCTTGGTATCAAATTAGGTTGGTCATACCTTGCTGGTGTGTTTCGGATCATTGTCCTGTTGAGACCCCATATCAGTGGCATCTCCTCTTGAACATAAGGCCATTGAAACCATTGAAACTAAAGATCGGCCCTATTCCTCAACCAGAGATCCAACTTCAGATGGGAACGTCTTTTTGTTTAATTAAGACTTTAAATGCTTAATGAATTTTTGAATTATTTTTAGTTTTGTCTGATGCTGTTTAACTTTGATGAGATATAAAAAGCTCAGGTATTGTTGACACGGCATGCTGTTCTGTCAATATGAGGTGGACAGCAAAATATGTAAATCTTTAGATTTTCAGATAATGTATAGTTATTGTGTTTGAATGTCTACCAAAAACTCACGGAAGACGGAAATGGAGTCCAATTCCACATTTCTAGTTTGTTTGTTCATAATGGCTGAGTATTCATCGATAATTGAACCAGTTGCTAGTGTTTTCCAGAGAGTTGACCAAAATATTTCTACAGTTTAACATCAAATCGACGTATTTAATACACCATTTAAAGAAAGTAGTGAGGATGCTGAGTATGGCTCTATGGAAGGTAATAGAGAAGTGTTAGCAATTCAGCTGCCCAAAAATTGATAAGAATCTGTCGGTCTAATATACCCTCTACATTTCCCGAAAAGTTTTTTTTCGTTCCGTACGTCGTACGTTCTTCTTTGCTAGAGCGGTTTGCAGCCGAAAACGTGGCTGCTTATTGCTCATTCCAATTAACTTACAAGTAACATCACTTACAAGAAATATGGAGATGTTGATTCGATGTCTAAACAGACTGTAGAAAAAAAATTAAAAAAAATACTTCTGCTTTCGTGACAATTTCTCGCTAAGTCGACTATGTGATAAAACCATAATAAAATGTCTTGTGATGAATCTACAGATATCTGCGATGTCTTACAGCAAGTAGAAACGTTCTATCCATCAGTGTTCCCTGTCATTTCTATAAACCTTACTTGCACCTCAGAGCGATCGGTCAGCACTAAACGGAAAGTAACTTGGCTTCAATCAACAATGACTGACACGGGACTTGATGCTTTATGTTTGAGGTATATACACAGAGATCGCATTAAACAGCTAGATTAATTTCACAATGAGATAGTCGACCGTTTTGGTAGAAATATAAGGCCAACGCGAACTTTTATAATCATTATTTTATATGGGATTTGATAGCAATACGTTAGTAAATCTTCAAAAAAAAAGAGAAAAAAAGTCAGTCATCTGTGGGTGCCTATATCTGTAGGTGGCTGTTGTACCACTGACACCTGAGGAACACAACCCGAGACAATAAACATAAAACTACCAAGCTATCAGTTGGAGTAACGAGTTACCAACAAATAACAGCACCAATACTGCAAAAGAGATCGCCCAGTCTTACTTCTCTCAACAATCTATCTACTATCACCAAATTCATCATCAGCAACTTCATCACAACCTTCGTCAAATTCTTATATAAGATCATATGTTGCAGAACCTGTACAAACGATACGATTTGACCAAAATTGCATTTGAATAGGCATCGAAGCTTATACAGACTATGAGGCGATGTGACACTAGGTATCCACGTTCAAAGTGCTCTAAATTTAAGTTTAATCTGTGCTCAAACCAAAACAAATAATTATTTTTTTTATATCATACCTAAATTGTAGTCAAATTCAATAAACAGATCAATAAAAAATGAATGCATATACTATATGCGTGCCTTTTTAAATGTTCCTTCATTGACCACTGTTACCTAAAGGCAACATTTTATAACGGCCAACCCAATAGCACTTGGAAATTGATATCAGTTCACACTAATGGCAAGACTAACAACACTATATACTTAAAATAAAAACTTACTTACTTAAAATAAAACCAACTAAATCTGGGTTATCGTTGTGTTCGAAAAAGATCACAAGTTCGTTGGCCAGTCAAGCCGTCTACAATAATCGGATAGCGATCTAGGAGTACAAATAGATTGGTCCAAGTTTGGAAGATTATTAAAATACAAAATGTTTAAAGGTCACTTGCTTTATAACCTCGTTTCCAAATGACAGCAGAAACAAATAAGATACCACGCATTCCCTGGACACAAATGGCTCTAAGAAAAAACATAGATTCTCGTAAAAAAAATCAATCAATTCGAGCACTCTGGCGAGGAACATGTTGTCCTCAAATAAAAGTTAAAAGCAGACAGATGTCACCCTCGGTTTTATTGCCCAACGCCAGTACGAGTGTATGTACAACGCATCCGGTGTTGGAAAAAGTTAGAGAAGAAATTGCAAAAAAGTTGACAAACGCCATTCTTTCACTTCTTAGCGTTGACCTTCTCCCATCGGCATCTTGACCGTAAACACCATCCTCTGCCAACATCAAACTGACGTTCAATAGGATCCCAAAACTGTCACCCTCGATGGAACATATTCATTTTTCTATTCCCCCGCCGAGGGAATGTCATCAAAATCAACTATTCATATCCGATTTCGGATACATTTCCTTGAGGCATCGCAATGCCCAAGACACCATTTACTGCTATTATGCTGAAAACAAAGTCGGGCGGCCGGCCCCTATAACGCAAACAAACATCAGATAGCCCGTCCCGGCCCAGCCCACCGACCGCACCTCACTCCCACTCTCACTCCCCAGCTCCAATGAGAGAAAGAGACGATTCTGCACACAAGTCGGGCATATCAACAGAAAACAACAACACCGTCACGACGACGACGACGAGAGAATGAACGTAAAAAATTCATGTTGCGACGTCCCAATGGTATACGGCGGGCATGACAGCGCCCAAATGAAAACAACACACGACACATTTGCCTGACACCACCCACCCACCGACCAAACAATCGTCCTTCCCCAGCACCCCCACCGCAAGTGGCTGCCAGTTGCCACAGACGTGCTGCTTTATTTTTGGGGAAAAATCAATGAAAAGTATCCTTTTCCCCGATCCCCAGCAGCAATGGTCATTAATTTCGCGCTGCACTCTGTGCACGTTGCCAACTGCATTTGCATTCGCGATAGATACATTTCCCCGAATCTGTGTCAAACGAGTCATTCCCAGATGACGGAAAAAAGAAATAAAACCCGAATTACTCTCGCTTTCACTGGGAGTGTCGTTAATCAACACGCACACACAAACGCCAACAACAAAAAAAAAAGAAACACAGACACAATTACTGGGGATTCCTAAGGATTCCCTAGGATTACGCTGACTGGCAATTACTTGGAAAAATATTTCACCGAAAACTCACCGTTATCCATTTCGTTTTCGAACGACGGCAATTGCGAAAGTGCTTCGGGGCAATCCTACGTGAGTGCACTGAGTTTGCAGGAAAACCAATAATCGCCCACGGGTCGATACTCGGCGAATCTGCGAGATCCTTCGGTGGATTTTACGACCCAACTGCCCTGGACACCGCACTCGAGCTGCACTTAATTGAATTCATAGATGCAATCGGGCGTGCAAGGATTTTCTTCAAAATCTATATCGTAACGATTTTCGATTTTTTCTTCCGCTCTCCTTTCCACTAGTTCTGTTAGCGGCTAGTGGGCTTGGTCTAGTTCGCACAGATTCCGAGGAAAGCTGCTAGTGCACTGAATAGGGAACAGCGACAAGAGGCATCCTCCGGTGGCCACAGCAAAAGAGCTTGAAAAAAAGTCTATTTTGTTTTATATTCATGCTCTGCGCCTGGTATCCTTGAAATGGACTTACTCGCACACACAGAGCGGTGGGTGGTCGCGTCGCAGCCGGGTGCCTAGTGGCGGTGGCGCGGTGAAGGGGATACGAATGAATGACTGGATGGCGACGAGCAGTGCGCAGGTGCTGGCTTTTGGAGAAAGCTTCGCTTTTGATTACTCACAAGGTGAAGTGGGCTCTCTTGAAAAGCACATGTACCCACGGTCGACTGTGTGCCTGGGTGGAGGGTGGTGGTACTTGTGGTTAAAGCCGGCAGAGGCATTCGTCCTGTGATGTGGTGTATCGATTCGGAATGAAAATAGCCTCAGGGTTCTTTACAATGGAGCCGTAAGTGGGATGTTGGTACAAATGTTTTCATTAGAATTCCGACAGACTGAGATGATGCCGAGTAGTGACTCGCTGGTCATCGTGATTGGGATAGTCTCCTTGGACACAATGGGGGCAGCTGTGCTTTGCTGTGTGTAGCTTTGTTTGAGATAAAGTCGACAGCACCTGGCGGCCTAACAAAAGGGTACAGTGTCAAAGCACTGCGGAAGAGTGTTTTCAAAATAGGGATAAACGGAAGCTTCGAAATGCTTCCTGCTTGCTCTGAAGGGAGTGCGCGCTTGACTGTGTGTGTGTGTGCATGCGGTGAAACGTGCCCTGATGGAGTGGATTAATTTAACCTGATGTGTGATCAAGTGGGTGGCACTGAATACAAAAGGCGGAATTTATGGAGCAACTTTAAGGCGGACTGCTTTCTTCTGGAGCATCCATAAGAAGCAATATTTATTCACAACAATGCGCAGTCTGTCGCGTGATAAGAAGGTTCACTTTCATTCTTTTCGTCGGTGGTGCCGGGCACAGATATTGCCTAATTTACGAGGCGTGTTCGAAATGAATTCGGCTTACTCAAGAGGAAAGCAGTATAATTCCGATACGGGTGGGAACATAATGCTATACAGGGTGACCTCGGGGGGTTTTTCGTTCAATGATGATGTGCCGGAGATCTTCAGTTCTAAATGGTAAGGGATAGTCTATTTTCTGTTGAGTTGCTATTTATGGATGCCTTCCCAGCACAGGAAACCAATATCAACTTGCATTTACTCACGATTCAACTGTTTCACATAAATTAGCACAAATTGAACGAACCCAACGAAAATCAGCGAAACAGTAATTGCACACAAAGTGCATCATTTTTGTTCTTAAAAATTTATAAAAAATGTATACAGTACAATTCAGGGTCTCTTTCGTCCGACATTCATCCTGTCGTTGCAAACCAACTTTCTCAATTATAAAATTATGTACATGGCTGCTTCCACGAACAACGCTGTCTAGTTGTATTTTAATTTACCAACTTTTTTTATCGATGACAATGTCTCATTCAACGGAAACCAGTTCATTAGGGATGACGGGATGATTATCCTTTAGAGCGTAATGTTGTCTCTTTTAGCCATTGTTGCTTTGAATCCGTGGAAATCCATGGAATTTCCCCCGAGGAAAAGCAAGCAGATAACATTATTCAGGAGATCCAGCGTGTATCCCAGTAATATGCTACGTCAGTGATTTCTTTCATTTGAAATCAAAGCGTCCCACTTTTCAATTGGCAGATTTTTCATTGCGATGTGTATCGAGATGGATTGTATGTGTGTGCTCTAGATATTAAAGCAATTTTCTACTCTTCGCAGTAGTAATTATCACAAAATGGAGCGAGTGCTGAGGCAGGGTAAAATCATTGACGTAAATAAATCACATATATAATATATTGCAAAGCGCATTAAGAATTAAGCAATACCTTGAACTTATGATCAAGAAAAGTCGAACTTTGGAAATCATTTACTATCGCAATCAAACGACAAGCTAGTTGAACGATATATGAAATCCTGAAAGGACGCTACAAGGTTTGAATTCTAGGAAAGTTATGCGACATTAGAATATTTATGGTCCTTCATACTGAACACAATTATCAGATCTTTATAAGCTTTGTCTTCGAGTTATACACGTACCTGGCCTAGCCAACAACACTGCTCAACATTACCAATCCAATTCCCCGACAGAGACGAGTGGCTATCAAACGCTGTTACCAACGATTATGAGTTTGCGCTCTTCACCGACGGACCGAAAATGAAAAATGCTTCTGGCACTGCACCGAAACTAGATTCGAATGCTTGTCGGAGTCATCACATGACACTGTCCGATCAGAACAATCCTTTTGGCCTCCGAACTGCTGTCTATTGACTCACTGACTTAAGCCAGCTCGAAGTCACCACTAATAGCCAAGCTTGGAGTAAAAGAAAAATGCAGACATCAAAGAAATTTCAGTACTACACCACCTTAAGGAGACCATCCCGAGGTCGGCGTATTGGAGTATAAACAAAGTGCTTCTAAACGGTACGGAAGTATCTCTGCGTTGACTTCTTGGAAAGTTTGATGTTCAACAGTCATTCAAAACTGACCGTTAAGAAGGCCAATCTAGGCTTTATCCCCTCATCCCACTATTCTGCAAACAGCCGATTCGGTCGATTTTAACGTACGGATTGCCAAAATGGCACTCCATCTCTAGGACCAACGTGAAGAAAATCGCAATTTTCAGGAACCTAAGAAACACAATCCCCCGATAAGGCTACAACATCGTATTAAATCTGCTAAATAAGTAAAACTTCCAAAAGACGTCTACCCAAACGTCACCGCATCCCAAAAGGACATAGACACACGGTGAACAACCCAATGTAACTCTGGCCATTATAGGATTAGGAAATGGTTAATTAAGGAATGTACATCAGTGGGATCAATGAACGACACTTTGTCAATATCTTTTGATCCGCATGATCCACTAAAATAGTCGCGGAGGTAAGGCACGCACCAGAGATCTCCAGGCCACACTAGATCCTCCGACATCGACTCAGATTCATCAGGACCAGACGTAAGTGGGAGAGTTCTTGGACTTGATTCAAGCACCTAGTCCTGGTTCTGCCAAACGATCGATAGCTGGTGAAATCGCATTTAAGGTACGCCTCGAAATCATGATGAAGGAGACACTCGAACCTCGAGTGTGTTGTCCTTACACTGAATTAAGTTTTAAGTAGCCTTTGTATTCTAGTCGACGTGGAGCGTTCTGTTTGAAGTTCAGTCTTACAGAAGAACTTTAGTTTACTTTCTGTTTGTCTCCTGTGGCTGCTTTTACACACGCTAATTTTGACAGCAAGCGTTTCCATCTTTTAGGCAATGGAGTTGAAGCTTTCTTTCTCACCTACCTTGACTACAAGATGGAAAAGCTTAGCGTGTGTAAAAGTACTCTGTCGAATCACTCTGGGAGGAAAGAGCTTTGTTTTTTTCTTGTCAGATTTGCAATTGATCTCCGTCCAGTGGAAAAGTAGATGTACTCGAGTTGTATTCCTTCTTACGCCGAGACATACACCGCCCGACAAAAGTCTATATACGACCCCCATTTTGGAACCTAACAAGTTCATTACTATAATATCCTCGTTGGAATAAATTCCTGACACTCCATTATGGCGCCAACCATCAGAACTTTTCAGAGCTTGGCATGTCGGACAATTATAGTATCAGTTTCATGCGCCTCCATATCAAAAGCTATGACAGATAAATTTGCTTCGCAACATCGCGGTCGCCACTAAGCGCCCGTCCATATGAGTGCAATGCTTTAGAAAATAACACACATTTTCCAACTATTGTGACACTTGAGCACCATTGTCACTAACCGCAGTGACAGCTCTTGAATGACATTCAAATGTCAAAAACAATTGTCAGCACATAAAAGAGCTATGTATGCTAAATTGTCCCTGTTAAACAAATCGCTCACTCGAAAGTCAAGCTTTTATGGCCAGAGGACAGCCGGACACAAACACACCCACGCGTAGACAGCTTAAAAACGAGGCATTTTTTCCTCTTTCTGTTTCAGTATTTCATCGCATGAGTCAAATGCTCCATGGCTTCAAGTAGTTATTGACATTCGATGTGGCACACACTCGCTGCGACGTCATTCACTTAGATGGCCCATTGTGCTGTCAGCATTGTTTCAGGATTCGTTTCCTTCTTTTTTTTTTCTGCGCTCCCCCATTTGGCTCTCTCCCCCGTTCACGGTCGCCTTCTGTGGCGTCCTTTGCTTTCACCAGTCTATAGCCAGTGTGGCGTTGTGTATTGTAACATTGAAAGAAAACGGAGTTCACTTAGGAGCACTCATGGCGCTCCAGTTATGAGTATGTGACCTGACCCGACGGCCATCCATATCGGTGGAAGAGAACACATTTGCGAAGACCGCACTCGTAATTGACTTTGAATTCTTGTGTGCAGATGCGTACTTCGGGTCTTGATGGTTAAACGAGGCAGGACTCTCAAAATCGGAGGCATACTCCTGTGCCGGGGCTGGCAATTAATTGCTTTGTGGTTGGAAGTCAAGGACGTCGTTAACGGAGTGAAATTGTGTACATATCGCGGCGGCATCAGATGATGCCGCTTCGATAGATCTGACACTATTTGCAAAGATTTTACGATGATGATAGATGATGCTTAACGATGGTGATCATTAAAGATTCTGTGGTGCCGTGTCCTTATTGGGGAAGAGACGATGCTGCGAATTGGAGTTGGCTCGTTAACTTGAGAGTTTGGCCATAAACATACATCTGACGAGTGCGTGTTGTCGACGATAACACGCTATCAAGTGGAGTCATGCGATGTAGATATTACATATGATAGGAGAAGTACAGGCAAATGATGTTCCAAAAAGGATTCTCTTTCGGGAGCAATTAAATGAATTTAACCGACATGAAATTGTAGACTTTTTATTAGGTGTCAGATTGAATCTGGAGGCAAACGTAACATCTATAAAGTGGAACATGATATAGGGATATGCATTGATTTGAGGATGATCTACATAACCATTGAATACAGTGGCCCTCCAAACGGTAGCGCATGTTGTTCTGACGTTTACCTTGTATACGTATCCAGGGAAAATTTGCTAAGCTACCGCCGATGGTCTCGCGATGTGTATTTCGCAGACTCGAAGAAGGCCGCCAACCCTAAAATCTTAGCAGTCAGTCAAGTGTTGAGTTTTTTACGGGGATAGTTTGACAAGTCTGAGACTTTTTTGAAATTCTTACAGTGCCTCAGTTATCTAGGGAACCCCGGAGCTCTACTTGGGGCAGACTTGTACCCCAGCCTTTTTTTAAATTAAATTGCCGCCGATTGGTAGCAGATGGAGCTGCAAGCTTGAGCGTCTGAGTAATTACATGACTGTTTGCATTTGTTCGGATGTAAAGCTGACGCGGGCGTGTTGTTTTTCGTTGTGCTGGCATTAAATACAAGAAGATCTCGATTCGTGCAACCTCCAATAAGTTTTCATTAGCTATCTTAAAATTGCAACCGGGTGAGAACAATTTTCAAATAAAAAGCTATTCACCAAAGGCACTCAATTGATTGATAGTGCTCCGAGTTATCTTAAAAATGGCGGATTGTCAAGCTGAGAAAGCTTAGTTACAATATTATGCTTTCCTTCGAATTGTTTGGCAGCCAATGGACCAGAACTCGATCAAATTGACTGGACTCTCTAAAAAAAACTTTTTTGGGTCACATCTTATCACTTGGTATTCATTTATGTGAAGCTATAAAAGCTATAACTGTGAAGCAAGCGATTTGTTTTCTGGCGGCGGATTGGAATAAAGACAAATCGTCAATCACAATATTCAATTCACGAAACTTTTCAAAGGATACTGAGTGGGAAGGCGATTACGAAATTCCATTAGCAATGCCTTCAAAGAACGTAAGTGAGATACAGTCACAGATTCACTACATTTCAGCATTACTCCAACGGATTGAATGTTCAGAATCAATTTCAAATCATGAGACTTAAAATTGGATAATTGACGAACATAATATATTGAAGGAGAACCAATAGAAGAAATTATATCCTTACCAACGATGAACACCCAAGCAGTTTATGTTATAAAGCCTTTAACTTGTTTATATTTCTTATATTAAATAATGCAAATACATGTATCTAAATTAGATTCAGTAGAAGCAACTTATCCGTTGAGTTTAACAGAGTCAGCTTTAATTAGTTGCAAGATTCGAGTTCCTACATAACGTATCAGGACACTGGTGTGACGCAGTTTAACAGAATCAGAATATAATAAAATTCGTTATTCATGGTGGTCCATGGCGTTGGGGATATGTGCGTCGACCGCAACCTCAACGTCGTAGGTTCGATTCCTGCTCTGTACGACAAAAATAATGTTTACGGCTTCACCTCTTTCGAGTCTCTGAAAATGCTCAAAGTGTATTTCCTAGAAAACGCTTTTCAAACTTGCCCGTTCGGAATCGGCATACAACTGTAGGTCTCCTCCACTCCAGAAAGAACAATAGCACCCACAACACGACCTGAAAAATTAGGTCCTGGCCCAGTACGGGCTATAGCGCCACCCATATAATATATTATTATAAAATCGTTATTTCGTTGTTTCATTTGAATTGCTTGTTTATAGGCACATGGGGTCACCTGGTGTCACTCTTATTCTATGATAGACCGACGCACCCCTGGCCATTTTGTTTGATTTGTAATACAACCCAATGATCCTTTTCCGTGGTTCTTAGGCACAACGTACTTGGAAGGTCGTTTACAAACTCAAACTCTGAGGCGTGAACTGATAATTCCAGCAGAAGAAGCCAAAAAGTGCTGCGCGAGTAAGTGTGCATTTTGCTGAAGAAGCCGGGAGAGAAAATCAAGTATCAGCACTCGACAAAAATTCATTTGTGTACAGCACCAAAATATATTTGCTTAGAATACTATGGGGTTTTCGAATAGGGACTTGCCAACTTTGAATTTAATTTGTGAACACACTCTTTCACTAATCATAAAACTGACACTGTCAATTTATTCAGTAAACTCAACATTTTCATAATGGTAAAGTACACGAACGAGCAACGTCTGCAAATTTTCTACAGAAAATCGGAGTCGGTGACCGCAACTTTAAGAGCGTTAACTCCAATTGCTCGCCCTAGTAGACAGGCAATAAGAAGCTTAATGCAAACATTTGAGAGTATCTATAGTATAGTATATATTCTATCTTACAGGCATAGGAAAAGGAACATAGGAAAAGATTCACCTCCCTTGCCGAAAAATGGAAAAGCTTGCTCTCCGATTTAGCTCGTGTAAAAGTACTCAAAGTCTACATATTCGTTGTGCGATGTTACCGTGTCAGTGAGACAACGGGTTGGTCGTGTCGAAAATATCACTGCCGTTCAGGCATCCGTAGCTAACGATCCGAATCAATCTTTTCTCTAGTATTGGACATCGCTCAGACCATTATTGCGTATTTTGCGTAAGGATCTTGGTTTACACCCATTCAAGATGAAGCTGACTCAAGAATTGTAGCCGATGAACTAGAAGTTGTCAAGTTATTATTGGAAAACCCTTTTATTACAGTGGACTTCCATTAACTCGAATTGTCACGGGATATCAAAATTAGTTCGAGCTAGAGGTCATCTTCTTTTTTTCCACAAAAAACTACTATTATTCTGTAATCTTAGTTTCTTCTATGAATTCGCTAATTTTTTCTTGGGATACGATTGAACGTTGCAGCATAGTAACTTCTTGAGTAAATGCAGCAAAAATATTAGTTGTGTTTGTCAGTAATTTAAAACAGGAAACCTTGTGAATTTTAACGATAGTAAAAAAAAACTAAATTTTCTGTGCTGGTGACGCAAACAGTTGTCCAAAAGAAGTAATTCGGCGATAAAACCACTGGACTCATATTCGATGATCGAGAAGTGAAAAAGCGTGAGGTGGCGGAACCTGTAGTTTCTCTTTTGGCAAATACTGTGCATTTTTTAAGTAGATGGCAGAAATTACACAAATGAACTCAGTTCCTATCTCTCTTAGCCCTCGCTTTCATCTGATACGGATAAAGGGTGGAATACGAGTGTGTTAAGAGCAACTTCGCGCTACTCTAAAGATAAGAAATATGTGAAATAAAATAAAGTGGTACGCGTAACTAAAAAGCAGAGGCTAGAGGTATAGTTAAGTCTCTCCTTACTACATTATTCCTGGTACGAGGACAGGGCCGAATCCGATTCATTGATAATTACTTTTCAGAGCAGTTAGGGTAATAAAACTATAACTGATGCACCAAATAAATATCAATTTTTAATTAAAAAGTACTTCTTGAACTTTCCGACACCCTGAGACACCCAATGATTCCACTTTGTCCAATCCGTTGAAAACTCTGTCAAAGGAATCATAACGTAAACAGAGAGAACTTGGTCAAAACCAGGAATAAAGTATTAATTGATGTATCGATTCCTGGCTGAAACCCTTAAGCCCCAGAGTCCAGTTGATGTTGTCTCCATAATCTTATATTTGACTCCGGTCTCCGGGAATTGTATCCGATGGAGCAAATGAGTTCGAAAATATTCTAACAAATCTGCACAGATTTCAGAGGACTGGGACTGCACAGAGCAAAGAACTGAGTGAAGAGGATAAATTATGAAAGGAAAACCCATTTCCATCTATTTTCATCCATGTCAGTGCCTCGCAAGTTCAACATTCACCGGAGACATCTTGAATTTTCGTCTTTTCGCATAAAACCCCAATTCTGGCTTCTACCCCAGGCGGAGGGGAGTTTTGAATATTTCATGCGAACTTTTCATTAAATTTTGCATCCTTCCCGGTTTTGTCATCGCTTTCGGTCGTCGACAATGGCAACGGATGAAGTGCACACGGCCTGCGATAGCTTGGGCTCTGTCTGCCTTAGAGTTCATAGTTTGGTCGGTGAATACACAATGTCAAGTGTCACATTGCATACACAAACACACAGAGCTGGTTGAATGAATAGCAACGTCGTGGATCGTGACTTGCTGGCGCTGGCAATAGAAAATCTGAATGAAAAGTCGAAGTGGGAGTGCAGGAGCAAAGGAGATGACGAGGAACTCTTTATGCTCCTTGCATTCGTCCTCGGCACATCTGTTCACAAGGGTGCGCATTCATTGGAGAAACATGGTGCATCCCACTCAACGGCATGGCTTGTTGAATCGTTGAATGTTGACATTTCATCCTTTCCGTCAAGTGAAACACACTCATTTACAGGCAGGTGCACTGAAATTCAAAAAGGAGAATATTCCGTGGAGGAACACCCTTGAGTGAACTGCAAATATTCATGCTAGGTGCTGGTGTGCTGGTGCAGGGACTCGGGCATGTTAATTAAAGTGCTTCTGGATGGCGCAAAAGAAACGCGTTCACGTTAACTGCTTGTGTTTAGGATTTCACGCATATCTCATGGATGGATGAGTGCAAACCGGGGGTTGCATGGCAACCCAGTTGAGTTCTGTGGTGATTTAAGGTATTGTCATGGGATGTCCTACATTAAGAGATAAAAAGAAACGTGTGTTTCATTCAGGAATGAGAAGCGGACGGTCTGAGCATGTGCCTAAGGTCAGCAGCATTGAGTTCAGTATCCTGCCGAGAGTTTGCCTGGAGATGTTTCGTCTGAGATTCTGTGAGATTTCTCTTCGTAATGGGTTTGGAAAAGTCTTGCCCTTTTTCTTTTTGTTTTTCCTTTACTTTCTTAGCCTAAGGATGTGTTGATGCGGTGCAGTTTTTGTAGCTACCGCATTAGTGTCTGCTTGTCTGTTCTGCCCATCGCTTTTATTTTGAGTAACATTGTCTGCTGGTGAAGAAAAAGTAAGTACACTGAAAATGTTCGATTTTGCGTGAAATGCAATTACTTGAGCAATTACTTCCGATTTGCACCATTCTGTCCCGAACATATATTGACATGATTGAATAAAATCATAGAAACAGGGGGCTTTTCAGTCACACAGGATGGAAAACAAGCTTTGATGTTCCTCTCCAGGGGGGATATGCGAAAAGTGCTCAATGTTCTGCAAACCACTTCGATGGCTTTGGACGAGGTCAACGAAGACAATGTTTACGCTTATGTTGGGTGTCCGCTTAAGAAGGCCATTGAGCGCATTCTCGATGCTCTCCGCCGAGAGCTTTGAAAGGGCATGTCATGAAATTCAAAAAGTCATAAGTTTTAAATGTCTTGCTCTCTATGACATAATTACGGCACTACACCTCTTTGTGATGAAAATGGATCTACCAATGAGTGTGATGGGCACTAGCATAGAGGATAGGTTATCTTAATCAAAAAAAAATATCAACGCAAACAACTGCCCTTATATCTGCCTTTTTTATCTGTCGTGATTTCGTTTTGCTTGCCTGCTTTAGATAACTTTAGATCTTGAATGAAAGGGTTAAAGACACGTTAACGCAATCGATCAAGTACCAAGAAATCATGTATCACCGCCAATTAGCTTACTTTCGTTGAGTTTCGTTAAATTTTGCTTAAGTGGGTCGGAATCGTAAATATCAGGTGGTGTAGGAATTTGGAACGAGCCTAACCCCCTCAAAACAGTCATTAACCTCACCTTATTGTAACACAATTGTGAAGTTACACTGCTCAATGCTTGTTGTGGTTGACCAGACATTTAAGGACCATGAGGTGTTGGTCTGTCTTATTTGTGGACATTGTGGAGAAACACTGAAATGTTTCAGAATTGATACTACAGTCTACTCTCTTCTGGTTAATTTTGCAAACAAGAAAACCAATATATTCTTCTTAATAAGAATCCAGTTCTGCAATAGCTTCTGTAAATGACACTTCTTTGTCTCCTAGGGCGCTATATTCCGAGTTGCATATGTGAGTGTCCAGCCAGCACGATCTTTCGCCAGAGGTATCCAGTTTCACACACCAAATCGGCTAGTGGACGTTCTCTGTTGGGTTGCTTCACAGGTTCAGAATAGAAGATTCTTCGGGCCGGAATTAAATTGACCGTACGATCGACACGGCCCTGCCATCTTGGACGTTGGATCCATAGACGACTGACAACTGACTTTACTCATGTCGCTGTTCAACCAATAAAGTTCGTGATTGAAACTTCTTCTCCAAATGCCATCAACGCAAACATTTCCAATGATCGCACGATGGACTTTTCTGTCTCTCGCTTTTGAGGTTGTCCATGCCTAACACCAGGACTAGGGTGATCAGCGTCTAATGCAAAGTCAACTGAGTCATTCGAGACAATACTCTGGTACTCAACTCCATCTTAAGTCCGTATAAACAGTGTTTAGCAAGACTTATATAATAATAATAATATGGGTGGCGCTACAGCCCATAGAGGGCCGGGGCCTAGCTACTCAGCAACCACTCGTGTTGTGCGTGCTATTGTTCTCTCACGAGTGGAAGGGACCTACAGTTTTATGCCGACTCCGAATGGCCAAGTTTGATAAGTTTTTTCTAGACAGGAAATACTCTTTGAGCATTGTCAATGACTCGAAAGAGGTGGGGCCGTGAACATTATTTCTGTCGCTCAGAGCTGGAATCGAACCTACGACGTCGAGGTTGGGGTCGACGCACATACCCACAACGCCACGGGCCACCAAGACTTATTCTCGTTTAATCTCGGTCCTGATATTTGTACTCTTTACCATAAAGTCTTTCACTATCCCGCATTTATAACTGCTTGCGGTGTTGGCCAGTGTTGAACTGTGTATACTAAGTCAAACAAACCTACGTCTTCCAATTTAATCGCAATCCTGGTTTTTATTCTTTCCTTTCACAGCGTGTCGTAAGCAAAACCACAGAGCGACTGCGCTTGTTGATCTCGATCTCTCTCGCTGTGCTGTTGTATTTGGGCTGTTGTCAGGGTCATCTCATTATGGTAACGATCGACACGTCGACGGTATTGACAACATTCTTACACCAGTGAGTTATGCCAGATCTTCCCCAGGATGACATTAAGGAAGTCACATAAGAGTTTCTTCGCTTTGCCTAAAACCTTTCGTGACATAAAGTCTCTGTTGGGTCTTTACCGACCTTTATGGAGCAACGAGAGTTCTCCATCCGTCACTCTGGTTTGAGGCACTCACAGAAAACGGCAGAGAAGATCTTATAAGCTATGTATATATATCCTCCTGAACTGGGTCCCCCTTTCTCGTAGACTAGCGATAAGGGATAATTCACTGAGTTATATTACATTAACAATGGCGAGATCAAGACCATGCATTGGAATAGAAGTTTAATCGAAATCTGAGTCGCAAAATGTGTGAATGTCTATTAATACCCTAGTCGCGCTCCCATCTACTCGAAATACATGTTTCCCCTGACAAACAATTCTCTTTACCTCAATTAATGAAAAAGATTCAGAAGACCCATACATCAACCACTGAGTACAAACGTTATACGTCCAAAAAAAGACGTTTCAAAGCCGCCGTCAGCAGGAAACATGATTAGGAGTTATCCAATACCCCAGCACTTCCCCTTGCTCCTGTAATTAGTCACAAAAAATATAACGGTATGGATGACAGTCAACCCCTTAGTTCGTGCAAGGCACCATATTTCATCGAATTTCAAGAAAGAAGCCCACCCGCCGACAAACAACGACTACACCCCGCCGCACCGGCCCACCGAAGGGTGGCACATTTATTTATGACTTCCAACCCGAAAATAAGACGTATTCCAATTGAATTATTCTGGAGAATTAAAAATGGAAAAAGGATCGAAGACCTTTTTTTTTCAAAGAAGATATTTTCAATTTCATCAGGTAATAAATTCTTAATTCGGACATGTCCTGATATTTCATCGGGACGAGCTTCCTACGCAAGTGAAGGATTTCAAAAAATTTCATCGACTCGTGTGCGGGTTTATTTTGGTTGCTTCCACGTCATTAGCACAGACAGGACTCTGAATTATGCGTGTGAATATTCCGCCGCCACGGCCAACACCGCCGCCGACGACGGCGTCATAGTCGTTACCGGCAGCAGAATGGGAATTGTTTGATTCAATGGAATTTCCTTGTTGCGGATTTGAGGCGGTGGGGTTGTGCACATGTGGCAATTTGTTGATTTGAGTGAAGGATGGCATTGTTTCTTCATAAATTGTGACGTCGTGTTATTTGGATAAACGTTTGGGCTTGATAAATTCAGTTGGTTTCCAGGGCTGTGTACCTACGTCAGACGCATGGGTATTATATGAACGACAACAAACGTCGAGAATTATTGAATGATTCGGGAATTTTCAAAGAAATATGAAACTAAATTACGTTAAGTTAACGTATAGTGCAAAGTTCATGTAACAATAAAAGGAGGGAAATCATGCGTCAGTGAGAACAAAGGAGCACATCAGCCAATGACTGTTGAACTCTGGTAAAGGGATGAACCTGACTCTCATGATGTGTGGACGCCCAGACTGTAAATATCAAATTACATGTGTTGAAGTTAGAGAGTGTTTTTTTTCAAAGAAAATTGAAGACAGTGCTAAATTTGGTTAACAAAAAATTCGGAGAAGAAATTCGACTTAAAGTGAGTCCACTGTATTAGCAATTCAACATCTCCCAGCAGATGTTGGGAGACCTTATGTACTATTCAACTTGACAATTCGCACTGCACTGTTCATACGTATCAACACTTTGTGCATTTGGTCTTCCTCTTTGTATTTTATTAGGCGCCTACTATTTTGGAGCCTAAAGAAGAATAGGATATATAAACGCACATGTAGCACTATACAAGCACAGTACCCTCGAAAACGATCCATTAAGAAGCAGAATTTGCCCCTAGCCAGATGATTACGTCCCTTCAGAATTCTATTTATCGAAGGTGACCCCATGTAATCTCTTCGAGTTATCAAGACATTCGAGTTAGAAAAATACATACAATTTCAGTCGTGACCATCCAATTTTGTTCCTCTTATCAAATATTCGAGTTATCGAAGTTTGACTGTATTGTGTATTGAATGACATGCACTTTCCCATAAAGGCAATCGTTGGAAGCAGACTTCAGCCACTGCAGATCACTACAGAAGTCCCATGAAATTGTAGGTCCCTTCCACTCATGATAGAACAATAGCACGCACTATACGAGTGGTTGCTCAGAAGCTAGAACCTAGCCCTATTCCAGCTGTTGGCCACAAGTATTGTATTGCATCTTAGGCCATGGCATCCGAGTGGTCTCACAGACGGTTAGAGAGTTCCACATATCGTTAGCTATTTCTACTTACAGTTGAGATTTGAGGTCTACTTTTACTTTGCGAAATTTTCAAATCTACCACATTTACTACCCAAAACGCAAAATTTACCACAGTTTTTAGTTCTAGCTCTTTATGTCAATTGTTGCTGTTATTTCCTTTTCAGCTCCTCATTCATTTCCAATGTATTTGTGTACAAATTATAAGAAAATGCCAATTTCAACCGCTTTCCTGGTCAGTTAACTCGATACCTCATTTTCGGCTATTTCTAATCGAGTGCTGCGTGCTGAGAACCGGCTCTCCCTGACAACATGCGACCAACTTGGAATTTATTCCATTGCCTTTCGATAGAATGACCACTTAGCTGTCAATTAGAATGGTAATATCAGCCAGTGGTGTTTCCAACATAGAAACCATTTTGGCCACTTGACTGCCTGCACCTCCGTTTCAATGACACTGCCTTAATAGGGGTTTTATTAGAACTCGCTAAAAATGCCCACGTATGTGCCTTTTAAATATTCGATCCGTCGGTATAGGCGTGTATGGTGGAATTTTTGATGGGTTAATTTGTGAACCACTTCTCTCTTGTGGGGCATACCATTTTAAACTCAACAAATAGGAGATGGATTGGACTTGCATGTCCAGTTGAGCTTGACATACAGCTCTTAGATTGGATAATTCTAATGGCGGTCTTGCAAGTCTTCATTCTTGTTAGCAACTTTAGGTTGGTGACCAGTGGCGCTTGTGGATATGTGCATTGACCCAACGCACTTGAACCTCGACGTTTTGTCTCCATCCCTGGTTTGGACGACAAAAATAATGTTCACTGCTCACCTCTTTTTAGTGTTACTGATAATGCTCAAAAAGCAATAACTGTCTAGCTAGAAAAAGCACCTCAAAATTGTCAGTTTCCGTAGTAAAAATGTAGGTCTCTTCACTCCCGAGAGAACAGCACGCACAACACTAGTGTTTGCTGAGAGGCTAGGCCCTCTACGATCTGTAGTGCCACCCATATTCACTTTTGGTCTAGTTCAGTGAAAGCTGCAACCACACCGACAAACTCTTGCGCTTAAAGTACTGGTACTAGTTGTGCAAATATCGGTGGCAAGTATTTCAAATATTGTTAAATTCCTAGGGACTGACTCTAGCTACCCACTACACCACGTCTATTATCAGCGGATAACTGACAATGAAGGTCAATTATCCAATAATTATATCAGGTAATGATGTACACTTAAATCAAATTTTTAATTACGCAGGTCGCGAGAAATCAAGTCGAAAAGTATGCCATTCATGTCAAGACTGTAGGGCAACGTAACCGAGATCATAACCAAGGACTCAAGGACATTTTTTATAAGTTCGCAACGTTTTTATACTATTTGCAAACATGCCTTGAACTTATTTTGAAGATGCTTCCCAAAAAGTTGAATTAAAAGTGTCCTTTTAAGCTGATTGGGTGCTGCGATGTAAACAATGCAAATTCACCTTGCGTTGAATGTCAAGCAAAAAAAGAGAAGCCACTTAATTTGTTCTTCCGTTGTATACTGAAGGGAAACAAGAATGGTTTCGCCACACCTTTAAGGCGTTCAATTTAGGACAACCAAAAGGAGGGAGAATACGAGCGCTTAATAAAAAAAGAGGAATACGAAAGCTACATACATACGTGCAGTGAAGTGAAAAGGAAACAGAAGAAAACAATATAAAAACTAATTGCTTTGTACTGTGCTGACGCTGAGTGGCATCAGTGAGTTGCATTTAAGAAAACAAAGTGTCTAATTAACGAACAACTGTTGCCAATTTGTCAACGTTAAAACATCACTGACTATCATGAATGATGTGCCAAACACACAGCACCAGGAAGGATTAGATCAGAATGTCAATTAGAACCTGGTTCGACTCGGAAATCACGGTATAAATATTAAATATGTTACGCGAGCTTAGCGACTAGGATCAATACTTAGGTGGTGTATCGAACGTGAAGAGAGTAGAGAGAGTTGCTGTAGTAGAGACAGAGGCTTTGGTTGCAGCAGTAGTGAAATTCAGCAGCAGCGGGGAAATGAGAGCATTAGTAGAAGCAGGAGTTAATAAATGGTGATTTTTTAGCTTTTATCTTTTTGGCAACGCTGGCTTAAACAGCTAACTCACGTTTCGTGTTTTGTTTCACTGTCAAACATCTTCAGTTTGGTCTATAATTTAACCATGAATCGTCTTACAAACGAACAACGCTTGCAAATTATTGAATTTTATTTTCAAAATGCGTGCTCTGCTAAGAAAGTTTATCGCGTGCTTTTTCCATTTTATGGCTTTTGGATTTTTTGGCTCAATGGGCTCGTAAATAAGCAGAATTATCGATTTTGGAATCAATACCAACCAAAAGCATTGCAAGAGCTATCAATGTATCCAGAAAAAGTCACAGTTTCGTGCGATTTATGGGCTGGTGGCATCATTGGACCGTACTTCTTCAAAGATGATGCGAATCGTAACGTAACTGTGAATGGTGAGCACTACCGTGCGATGATATCCCACTTATGTTTGCCCAAAATGCAAGAGCTTGACTTGTATGACATGTGGTTTCAACAAGACGGTGCCACATGCCACACAGCACGCGCAACAATGAACTTATTGAGAGGCGAGTTCGGTGAACATTTTATTTCACGTTCGGGACCGATCAATTGGCCGCCTAGATCGTGCGATTTAACACCTTTAGACTTTTTTGTGTGGGGATATGATAAAGCTCATGTCTATACAGACAAGCCCGTTCAATTGACGCATTGGAAGACAACATTGAAGCTTTCGTGAGATGCCGGCCGAAATGTTGGAAAGAGTATGCGAAAATTGGACTAAGCGGATGGACCATTTGAGGCGCAGTCAGGGTCAACATTTGCATGAAATAATCTTCAAACATTAAATTATATGGACCGTAGTATCGATTCAAATAAAGATTTCATGCATTTTTCTGAATTTTATGTTTTTTTTTTCAAAAACTTTCCTATAGCTTTTAAAAAATCACCCTTTAGAACCTAGTTCGACCCGGACATCACGGTATAATTTATAATTCAGCAACAGCGTGGAAATATGAGCATTAGTAGAAGCAGAAGCTAACAGCAGCAGTATTAGAAAGTATGCAGCAGCTGTCTTCCCGAAAAGTCATCAGTCGTGACCGCGCAAAACAACGTATTTCTGCAGCAACTAGTTCAGTTGCTAACTTTGAATATTTAATTTGATGATCTGCCGAACGAAGGCAGAATAGTGAATAATTTCGGGATCATTATACCAGAATTTGATGGCAACAATATGCATGAAGCATGGTTCAATTATTTTGAGTTAAACGCCAATGCTTAGGGCCTAAATAATGTAATAATAACATTGGTGGCCCTACGGCACGTAGAGGACTGTAGACTTAGCTTCTCGGCAGCCACCCGTGCTGTCGATTTCGAACGGACAAATTTGAGAAGCTTTTTCTAGACAGAACTACTCTTTGAGCATTGTCAGTGAATCGAAAAAGGTGGGGCCGTGAAAATTATTTTGTGCCTTGTTGTCGACGCACATACCCACAATACCAAGGGCCACCACGCTAAAAGGCCTAAATAAAAAACGAAAATATGTACAGTCTCGGGCCAAAAAACAAATACAACAGCTCTGTTTTGGAGTATGTGTTAGTTTGCTAATTGCGGCTATATATTTATATCTCACATTTATAATAAACGAATTTACAAAGGTTTTGTGACACTTTAACGCGGTAAATGTTTGAATCTAACCAAACACCGAACGACACAGCAGGAGACAACAAACAGAAAGGAAGGTGGTCATAAACCGAATCAGACCAAGTTGGAGTGTGGTTTTGGGGAGCGGAGTTTTGCTCACTAGAGAGGGACTTGAATTAAGGTCCAAATTCAGACTCATCATCAATTGCTCGAAAATGTAATTGACGGCTTCAAGGCTTGCAAGGATGTCTGGCCCTTTGTTAATGGCGGCTGTGCGGACTGTGCAAGAGCCTATTCAGGTGTCTGCGGATCAATTTGCCACTTAGAACGCATGGACAACGTGGCTCTGTGACTCTGGGAAGTCCGCGCCCTATGTCGTGCGCACAACGTATTAACAAATGTCACCGTCTTCTGTGTTGTGTCTGATGTGTATGACCCGCAGAGAGGAGAAATAAAACACGAACACTGTCCGACATTAAGACTGACTCTTCCTTTCATAATTTTTTATAAAATGGCTTATTTGTTAAGCTTCTCTTATACTACTAACAGTCGGGTAACCAAGTGTATATACACATCAGTGTCCAAGACCAAATGACTAGGTTTTCATCAAGCCACAAACAAACCATGGGAGTCATACTAGGTTAAATGCTTTGACATTTTTGGAGTTTGTGGGGCCTTTGCAATGCAACAGACAAACTTTAAAGTTCCCCAACTGATGACAATTAAAATGCTATAAAAGATGACGTGCGCACAATGAATCATCACAAGTATGACTCACTCGCTTTGTGTTCCCTGTGCCTGTGCATTTGTGGGTAGGATTAAAGTACTGACTTGCGGTCAGAGCTCCCAAGCGTCGATAGTCTGTGACATTGTCTATGCTGGAGACGGTAGTATCCTACAGTAGTATAGGGAATAGAGGTCTGACACGTGAATAGACAGGATATAGAAAATCAGCTGATGAGAGGAAGCAGTCTGCCAATGAGCCTTACGTTCCTCAAGTTATGATGTGATATAGATTACAAACCAATTGAGATGCTTGTAGTGCCGACAAGTGTTTGTGTGAAAGTCATTCTCAAGCATCCCCCGTGACTCGAGAGAGGTGGCGTTGTTAAACGAAAGTTGGCATCTGCCAAGGAAGACAGAAAAAGGCGACTGTAAGAGAAAAGAAGAAGAAACTAAACACTATCGTAGTCTAACCAGCCAACGACCAACAACAACCAGAACCCGTTGATTAGCAACAACTCCCAAATGTTACAGACGAAGCAGAGCTGCATCAGATGCAATGACTAACGACAAGTGGAACACCTACATAAGCTGCAGCATCCCACGACGCTTGCTCCATCATCATCATTAAGCGATGTACAAGATTAAAGTTTCTTTACAAAAAGAAAGTTCAACAGTTTGAAGATGACAAAGCAAACACGGCACGTGGAGGAGAGACACAAACAAATGAGGCTGTTGTATGCTTTGTGCCGTCATCACACAGCCACGCAAGTGCCTCACAAATGAGATGAGATGACGAATTATTTGCATGGAATTATCTTGCAAATTGTGTCATTAAAATGCGTAAAGCAGCATCCCGTCAAAGCGCATCCTTCTCGCAGACAACCGCCCAGGCTTAGACAAAAACAAAACGAAGGGAGAATGAGGCGTAAAACTTCTCAAAGGTGCCGCAGCACACAAGCGCGGTCAAAGGAAAACACACATCACCATGCAACCACACTAATGCATTCGTTATTTGTTGCCCCAAGTCCTTACGCACACACACCCACACACTTGCGGCTGAATCACAGCGGGTTTAAACCAAAAGCACACACACATTTTTCCGGTTCACTTGTTTTGGTTTTTTTTATGTTTTAAGTCCAAGAAATGAATTCCTGTTCCCCCATCGCAGTGGGAGTCGTTCAGCGTTCTTTGTTGACTTCTGGACTCTCCCAGTAGCACGGGGGCGGCGCGGCGGTTCTACGTGCACGGGTGGGCTTGCGAGTGTGTGTGCGCGCAAGGAAATGGCGAGGACGGACAAGAAACACGAATTTCAAAATCGATAAACGAATTGCCGTTTCCATTGCAAGGCGAGGAGCTCCTCGAAAACGGCTTCAAAACCGAGTCCTCGCGAGGATGATCAATGAATGCACACGGCTGACAGTGGGATTTCGCGACAAATCGAAGAGGAAAAATATACAAATTGAAGAGGGGGCTGGGGTTAAATAACATTTTCTGGGCACATAAATACCTTATTTTCCGAATGCTTCGATGTTTCTTGGCCAAATTGAACACAAAGACGTTGCGTGTCTGATGGATTTGGACCCTGAATACGTGAATACGAATGTGGTAAAGCACTGAGGATAATTTATTGCATCAATTAGAGAGTTCACACTCAGAAGTTTAGAATTTTACACACGTCCTCACGAAGGCGACACTGACTGGCTGTGAAGATGTGAAAGCGGACTGACCAGTGTTCGACTTTTGGGGGATGCGAAGAACCGTTTGTGGTGCTATTTTGTGATGGAATTTGTTCTGGATTCCATCAGCATTGGATTGCTTTCGGATGCGCAGGCGTCAGGTCTGCGAGCTGTTGGATTTGCAAACCCTGCGAGGTGGTTGAGGTGTTTTGTGGACACTCTTTAGTACTGTTGGATTATGAATTTTATTTCTTGGGAGGAATTGCGGGAAAGCTGGTTGTGTAGACATTTGTGAAATAAGAGCAAGTTCTTGGGAAAGCTCAGAGAAATTTTCTATGTCTTATAATAAAATGTCTCCTTCTTTGTTTGGCTCTACAGTTCGGGGTGGAACTGGGCCTTAAGCAACAAACCTCTCCAGCCGGCACGGTCTTTCACCAGCTGCCACCAATTGCCAAGTTTGTTGACGTCCTTCTCCACTTGTGTGTGCCACCTCATACGTGGGCGTCATCTGTGGCGTTACCCCACAGGTTTGGATTTGAAGACTCTTCGAGCCCCTGGAGATGAATAGCCCATACGCTCTGCATGGCCCAGCCACCTTAGGCGTTGGATACTTAGACGCCTGGTTAGGCTCTTGTTGCTGCACAGCCCATACAGTTCGTGGTAGTATCATTTCCTTCAGAACTTTGCTCTTAAAAGACGAAGAACTTCTTTGTTCGCTCTTGGATGATCAGTGTCTTATACAGTGTCAACTTGGTGCCTCATGCGCCTAAAGAAACAGAGGTTGGCAAGAGTTATTCTGCGTTTGATCTCGGTACTGATCCAATGAAGTTGCACATTGTGACGCTCTGTCCAAGACGTCGATGTTGTATGTCCTTTCTTGGTGACTTGCTTCGTTTTGCAGTCATTCACCGTCGGACTTATTAGCCACTTCCGTCTCAATGCTAGTAAACGAGTCTTTGACGGCTCGCCGAGTTTTGACAATAACGACCGTAAATGTCATCGGCGCATGCTAACAATTGTACGAACTTCTGCAAGATCGTGCCACTGATGTTACACGAACATCTCCAGGTCGATGTTGCAAAAATCACATGGCCGTGCCTTGTCTAAAACTTATTGAAGGTCTCAGTGAGTTTCTTACCGACCTGGATGGGGAAGTAAGAGTTCTACATCGTCTTCCTACAAAAACCAACGAGTTTGGCAGGAAAATTAGCTCGTCTCTAAGCACGTTGTCCTGTGCGGCCTTGAAATCGACGAATAGGTGATGGGTGTCGATCTGCATCTAGTGGATCTTTTTCAGGACCTGCCGTAATGTGAGGATTTAGTCGACTACCGGCTTGAAACCGCACTGGTAAGAACCTATCAGGTTATTGACGAATTGTTTCAGGCGATCACACAAAACGGTGTTAAGGTGAATGATCAATCGATTTTGTTGGTCTCATATCTTGTGAACCACCAAAATGATGTACCAGCTATACCGGTATGAAGTGAGCGTCAAGATACAAATGTCTCGATAGGGAACATTTGTTGTGAACGAGCCCTTATTTTGGTTTTTGTTTGTTTGCTATGACATGTGAAAAATATTAAGTATACATGAAGTCATTGAACAGACAAAATCATATTTTTTCATCGTGTTAAAAATGTCGAATCTTGTACCAGAAAGTGATGATTGCGGAAAGCATTAATTTTTTGTTTTCATTTGAAAGAAAGTGCTGCAGAGTCGCATCGAATGCTTGTCGAGGCATATGGTGATCATGCTCTATCAGAAGCGACATGCAAAAGTTGGTTTCAACGTTTCAGAAACAACGATTTTGATGTGAGAAATGAAGAACATGGAAGACCACCAAAAAAGTTTGTAGACGCCGAATTGCAAACCATATTGGATGGAGATGACACTTTGAGTCAAAAGCAAATGGCAGCAATGTTAAATGTTGCACAGCAAACAATTTCTGACCGTTTATGGTAAAAGCTATGGGAAAGATCCGAAAGTGTGGAAAATGCGTGCCACATGAATTGAATGAAAGACAGATGGAAAACCGAAAAAACACTTGTGGCGATGAACAATGGATTTTTTTTAAGAATCCTAAATGGAAATCCGGGACAACCATCAACATCGACTGCAAAACCAGATCGATTCGGCAGGAAGACAATGCTGTGTGTTTGGTGGGACCAGAAAGGTGTGGTGTACCACGAGCTCCTAAAACCTGGTGAAACCGTTAATACTGATCGCTACCGACAAGAAAATGATCAATTTGAACCATGCATTGGTCGAGAAACGACCAGAATTGGCCAGAAGACACGGCAAGGTAATTTTGCTCCATGACAATTTTCAGGATATAATCAAAACACTTGGCTGGGAGCAGCTACCCCACCCGCCGTATTCACCAGACTTGGCTCCTTTCGACTACCATTTGTTTTCATCGATGGGACTCGCATTGGCTGAGCAGCACTTCGATACCTACGAAGAAGTCGTAGAAGTCGCAGTCCAACTAAGACTACAAATCCTTGTTCGAAATGAAAATAGAGACCGGATCTCAGAAATAAGACATCTTCCCATGGAATGTGAACGAGGACTTGGTATTAAAGGTTTTAAAGCACGATCTCTTCAGCCTAGAGTATAGAACGCACATACATCATAATTTGTTTGTCGATGGTTTTTAAATTTCTTCACTGTAGCACTCAGAAAACTGGCGTTTTTTACTACCATTTAGCAACCTACATTTACGGGAATTTCTTCATCTTCCGGAGGAATGCCAGCAGGCGCTTCTGTGATAACGAGCTTACATCATCAGCTCTCCCCGCATCAGCACCAAATATCTGCCACCTTCTTCATGTTTTTCTTCTTCTGGGATGAACCTGATCAGCCATCAAGCCTCACCAGTTGGCGCGATTCTTTCTCGATTCTTCTTCCTCTTTCTCCTCTTGTGTGCGCCATCGGCTTCGTGGTCCTCCGCTATTGCGTTGTCTCACAGGTTAGCAGTCGAAGACACTTCGTGCTGGAGCAGTGTACATGGCCTAACCATCTTAGGGATTGAATCCGTAGACGCCTGGCTAGACTCCCACAGAATTCAAGATTCTGACCGGAGTTGAGTTGTCCGTACGCTCTACATGGCCCATTGACTACTGACAACTGACTTGACTCATGTCGCTGTACAGCCCATACAGTTCGTGGTTAAATCTTCTTCTCCAGAAAGCTTCAACGCAAACAGAACAAGAAAATAGAACGCAGAAGTTTTCTCTCGAAAAGACGAAGAGATATTCCAGGCTTCAGCGCCATAGAGCAGGACAGGGGCGATCACGGTTAACTTGATCTTTGGAGAGAAGTCTCTACTACTTAATTGTCTCTTGATCCCAAAGAAGCAGTAGACAAGAGTCTTTGTTTACTATTAACTTGGGAGCCAAGGTAGTAGACCATCTTGAAATTGTAGCAATCTTTGATAACGTTCTGACCTTCATTGACGGTTCGCTGTGTTCGACCAATCACGTCATCATCTGCGTATGCTAGCAATTGCAAGGGGTTTTGGAACATCGTGCCTCTTGTATTGGCTAGTGAGTTTTGTACAACCTTCTCAAGCATGATGTTGAAAAAATATCTGCCAACTGATCCGAGTAAATATTGAACAGCTTCCTTTGCTCGTCTGTGTTGTGCTCTCCACAGGTGTCGCAGACGGTTTCATCGGTCAGATCTAGCTCACTTAGATGTTTGGCAAAGGTTTAATAGCTCGTTCGTACGTCAGTCATCTGGAGGGCTTTCTCTCAAGAGATAACAAAAATTTCGCGGTTTTCTTTCCAACGTTCCGGAGCATGCTCTTGATTTGTCAACATCCTGGAGATTCATGCCATCTCCGGCTGTGCTTTCAAACAACACAATCATCGGTGGAGGGCCTAACCATATAGCAAATTGTCCCAACGTGACGTGTGTGCTCTGGGCTTGGCTCTTACTGTAACCATTTGTATTGTTTTCTCCCGATTGTATAACTAAACGGTAACACGCACAACTTCTCTTTTGACATTGAGGTTGTTAAAGCAGGATTCCTGTAAACCATCGTAGGTGGAACGAACATACATTTATGCGCCCATAATATTGAAGCTCAGGGACACTATTACTCTCTTCTAGCTTAATGTCAGCAGTTCCAGACGCGCGACAGTACCAGTCAAAAAAAGTTCATGACTGGAGTTTGTACGCAGTGGCCAGTGTATCATTAGGAACAAAACTTAATTTTTTACTTTTAAAAAAATCAATTTACTCTCAACCGCTTTTACTCTATATAAAAATGTACAAATATTCTAAGTTATCGTTTTAGCCAACTCCCTCTCGAACGCCGCGAAATCCTCTTCCGTAAACAGAGATTCCTGCTCAACCTTCTTCGGCTTCTGCTCGATAATGTATCTGCCTGCTTGGGCTCTCCTTATAATCTACAAAATAGAGAGAATTAAGGTATATGTCACTTTATCCAGATTCAAGGGTGTGACTTACATTCTTGGAGTTACGAATCTTGGCAGTGGGCTTCGACAGAGTCAGCAACTTCTGCAAGTTCTTTTCCACCAGTTTGCTCTTTGTTGCACTTTCATTCCGTATATCCTCAGGAGTTATTCTTTTGACTGAAAGGAAGTGGATTTCAGCCGTAAGAACTCTATTTGAATGGACGTATTGGTTTGGACTTACCAGGCTTTTTCAGTGGACGACTTGGGAGTTGTTTATTTCGTTTATCATTCTTACTCGTGGGAACTTCCTTTTCTAAAGGAGATTGCGGATTAGTTAGGAGGTGGTACTTAGGGTTTTACATACCTTTTGGTTCCTTTTTGTCGGACATGCCCTCCTCGACAATTGCCAAACTTTGTTTCAATAAGGCCTTCGACATTTTGTGGAAAATATTTGTTTTAACTTTTGCAGCAGAAATGTGTACATATGCTCGGAGCTATGATTTGACAGTTCGACTGCATGTCCAAACAACGTGAAGTCAGTCATAATTGTAAATTGGCATAATGTTTATGACATTTTAAGTGGTCGAAATTGTTTTTATGTGGGCGACTGATGGTGGGCACATACCTTGCAGTCGAAATTATTTTTAGAAAATGTAATTGGTTCACCTGTGCATGGACATGTTGTTTCACAAGGAACCTTACTAATTATGGTTGGTAGGGGATAAAGATGGACGCAAACACAATTCTCTTGTTTCAAATTTGTACACTTTAATTCTTAAAGAATTTCACCCAGGCACAGAAAATTACACGTCCAATGTACACGAATTCTAAAACATATTCTCCTCTGCTTAAATTTCTCATCTCTTTACAGCCCTCCGTTGCAACAAAAAACACCCCCTGGAACGCAGCGCCCATCTAAAGTGTAGCTAGTCCATTAATATTTCCCTTTTTTTTCTTATACCAATCGCCGTCTATCCAAACGTCAAATCAACCGATGGAAGTTTTCACACACACAATTCTTCCATTAAATTCTTAATTTTTTATCATTATTATTATTTCCTGTGCGCTTTTGATTAAGTTTCTTATCTCCGACCGATCGTCAATATTCGGCAAAAACATAAATAAAAGTGTTTTTCAATTTCGGTGCAGTATTTCAATTAGTATTTGGTTTGTCAACTTTTTGTTCTTAAACACAAGACAGAAAAAAAAAGGAACAAAAAAGAAACGAGGAACATAAAAAGAAGAAGAAAAAAAAAACGAACGAATCTCGGGGAAAAGGTGGAAAAAAGAAAACGCATTTTTGACGTTCATTGTTTCGCCTGCGAGACCACAAAAAGAAACAAGCAAAAGGAGAACACAATCACCGCCGCCGCCGCCGCCACCGTCGCAGTCGCTGACAACGACGACGGAATCACCTCTCATCACATAACTCTCTAAAAATAATTAAAAAGCAATTTTTTTACATCTCAAACACACTGCACTATGTTCTATATTTAGTACGTCGCACGTATAATAACAACCCACAACATAAGAGAAATATAATTCTGCCTGTTATCGAATAAAATGTCTTCCAAGAGTGAGCTGAAGAAACTGTCGGAGGAGAGTCTCCTGCAGCCGCCGGAGAAGGTCTTCGATATTATCTGCAAACTGGGCGAAGGGAGCTATGGCTCTGTGTATAAGGCAATGCACAAGGAGAGTAGCTCAATAGTGGCCATCAAACTGGTGCCAGTGGAGTCTGATCTCCACGAAATCATAAAGGAAATCTCAATCATGCAACAATGTGATTCACCTTACGTGGTAAGATACTACGGAAGTTACTTCAAGCAATACGATCTGTGGATCTGTATGGAGTACTGCGGAGCGGGCAGTGTCTCCGACATCATGCGACTGAGGAAGAAGACGCTGACTGAAGACGAGATCGCAACGATTCTTTGTGATACGCTCAAAGGACTGGAGTACCTGCACTTGAGGCGGAAGATCCACAGGGACATCAAGGCAGGTAACATTTTGCTCAACACAGAAGGCTACGCCAAGTTGGCTGATTTCGGTGTGGCCGGCCAGCTGACTGACACCATGGCCAAGCGGAACACCGTCATTGGGACGCCCTTCTGGATGGCACCCGAGGTCATCGAGGAGATTGGATACGACTGTGTAGCCGATATCTGGTCGCTGGGAATAACCGCGCTCGAAATGGCCGAAGGTAAGCCGCCGTACGGGGACATACACCCGATGCGTGCGATTTTTATGATACCACAGAAGCCTCCACCATCGTTCCGCGAACCGGACCGTTGGACAACAGAGTTCATCGACTTCGCCAGTCTGTGTCTGGTGAAGAACCCCGAGGAGAGGGCCACGGCTACAGACCTGCTGAAGCACGAGTTCATACAGAATGCCAAACACCGCTCGATTCTGAAGCAAATGATTGAAGAGGCGTGCGAAGTGAGGGAGAGCCAGCGCATCATCAGACCGGCGGGCATGAGCCAGGCGAAGAGTCTGCTCACCCAGCAGGACGAGGAGGAAGAGGAGCAGGTGAACTCTGCCACAATTAAGGAGTTCCCCGAGGACGCCGGCACGCTGGTGCCCGGCAAGAATGACATCCATTCGCGTGCCAAGGCCGATGGTAGCACAATGGTGCCAGACAACGGGACCCTGGTGGACCTTGAATCAAACTTGGGGACGATGGTCATCAACAGTGACTCAGAAGACTCCACAATGAAGAAGCACGACACCAATCCCGAGATACCAAAGTATCGACCTCAATTTCTCGAACACTTCGACAGAAAAAACACAGACGCGGGCGGCAACGCGATTAAGCCGACATCAAAGAAGGCTGCCGGCGGCGACGCTCACGCCGACGGGCAAATAGATGCCCAAAATCTCCACGACCAACCACATCATCCTCATCAACAGCAACAGCAGCAGCAGCAGTGGCCACCACAGCAGCCGCAGCACATCGAAATGCAATTGAACCAAATCTCCGCCATGAATCAGTACGGCATGCAGCAGCATGCCTACCACTTGGCCGCGGCTGCAGCAGCAGCAGCTGCCGTCGCTCCATCCGCTCCCCCTCATCCCATGAACAACGTCCTCGATGTCCATCACCAACAGCAACAGCAGCAGCAGCATCAGCAGCAGCAGCACCAACAACAGAACAACAACAACAAATTGCATCACTACAACAATTTCGTGGACGGAGAGTTTGAATTTTTGAAATTTCTAACCTTTGACGACCTGAATCAACGCCTCAACAACATTGACTCAGAGATGGAGAGAGAAATAGAAGAGTTGAATCGGAAGTACAACGCCAAGCGGCAGCCGATCGTCGATGCCATGAACGCGAAACGAAAACGCCAACAGAACATAAACAATAATCTGATTAAGATCTGAGAAAGTCTAGGATTTACACATACACGTAGCATGAGAGTGTGCGGGAAGTTTATATTGTTTTTTGTAATATTAAAGATTGATTATGATAAATAATAACGGCAACGTAAAGAGGAATAAG
The DNA here is from genome assembly GCA_916610145.1 of Eristalis arbustorum. Lineage (NCBI taxonomy): Eukaryota > Metazoa > Arthropoda > Insecta > Diptera > Syrphidae > Eristalis > Eristalis arbustorum. The sequence continues at coordinate 36,234,597 of OU744317.1, forward strand.
TTAATAAAACTGAATGCACTTATACACACAAATACTGCTCAGTGTGGTTTCGTTTTATTTTGTTTTCTTCTCTTTTTTGTGCTCGCCTTCTTGATGCGGTAGCATCCTTTGTCTCTTTGTTCTTTGTTTAAGATGCAATTGCTGCTGGATTGTTGAGCAGGACATCCGAACAGTGAATGGGTGGGGAAGAGTCTGCGAGACTTCCACTTGCATGCACGTGTGCTTGGGCAGTCAAAAGTTCGAAGGAGTTCATTGGAATTGTTTTGTTTCCGTGTTGTGGAAGAGGGAGAGGCGCATAGCTTCTTGGCCGTATCCTCACGTGATTTCTGTTGGTGGTTCAGAGGTGGGAGGAAATACAAGATGTGTTAGTGTAGTTCAATTCCTTGCTGGCTTGCACCTCTTGTATTACATTCAAAAGGCAATCGGAAGAACGTGTTTTGTGTAATCGTCAAGCTATTTTGTGTTTGCATCCATAATTTAGAGTTTAAAAATTCACAAGACGAAAACAGTTGAAGGACAAAGGCGCTGATGGGATGGGTCTATCAGCGTTAATTTTGTCGCACGCCTTTGAAAAGTGTAATCCCTGAGGACATAACGTGGAAAGAGGATGCTACAAATGTGGGTGGCAGTAGGTATTGCCTCATTACCGTTGAATAAAGAAGTCAAGTAGTAAAAGTAACCACATCTAGTCATGAGTAGTGAGTAGAGCATCACCATAAAAGTAATTACATACCTTGACGTATATTTAATTGTCTTATAGGTTCCACCTAGCAGAGCCTAGTGAAAAGTGGATTGTTACGAAGATATTCTGTATTCAGCTTAGAGCACACAGCTGTCTAATTAAATGTAATCTACTATATGAGGTATGTATCTCTACGGGATTTGAGGTTGATTAAAAACGCGTTCACACAAAACGCACCGGATGAAGTACCTACTACCTAGTCTGTTGAAATGAACGTTTTTCGACGCATTTAAACGAGGAACGCAATTAAGTTTATATACCAGCACTGATGGGCAAAAGTTTTCGGCATGTGTGCTCAACTTAAAACGGTATCTAAACGATTAAATTTCATATCATTCAAAGCTATGTCTTCGTTTAAATTATATCCCTATGTTTTGCTTCCAAACCTTTCTTCGGCCAGAAATCTTAATCTAAGTGCCTGGACGTATTTTTTTTATTGTAAGCGTCTGCACAATATATCCGAGAATATATTCCGTAAATGTGAGATGTGATCAACATCATTTTAAAATCAGTTGGTCTCTGACTTTAATGTGTGCAGTGTCTTGTACAATATTCAAAAAGGGATAAGGCTGCTTCAACAGACGCTAATTTCGTCGTGCATTCATCTTTTACATAAGGGAGAGGTAAACTGAGTTGCGTGTGCTCGAAGATTGCTGGAATTCTTTGTATTCCCCACTCTTTATTTTTCGAATTGTTTTATTCTTTTTAACTAACTACACGAAGTCTGGTATAAATATGTGAGAAAGAGACGATGAGGGTGAGATTAGAAAACAATTTGGAACTAGGATTGTAGAATCCCGTTTGTAAGAGCAACTTGCGATCACAAAAGCAGTCAAGCGTGTGCTGGCCACCGGCTTTGTGGGGATGTGCTTCGATCCCAACGCACTTGAAATTCGGCGTCTAGCTTTGATACATGGTCTATAAGACAAGAATCATTTTCAGTCTTTCGAATCACTGACAATGCTCAAAGAGTATTTCCTGTCTAGAAAAAGCTTTTCAAACAAAAACGTTCGGATTCGGCATAAAACTGTAGGTTCTTTCCACGTGTGAATGAACCATAGCACGCACAAAACGAGTGGTTGCTGAGAAACTAGGCCCTGGCCCTCTATGGGCTGTAACGTCACCCATATTATTATATTATTATTGTTATAAAAGTAATCAAGCGAGCTTCATTTATCCGGAGACTACTGTAGTTAGTGTAAAAATCAAGACTTCCTGTGCCTTGTTATTCATCCATCCCATGTTTTTTTCTGCTTCGCTCATCTACACTACGATCAGTTCGGACAGACTTTGCCTGCAACCAAAAATCTTATTCAAATAGCGTGAAGTCGTAATTCATGTTCCACACACAAGGATTTTCTGGACCGAAGGTAACATTGCAAAAACTAAGCTATGTGTAATCCTGCTACCTGTATTAGCTCCAATATTTTCATAGAGATCATTACTTGGTGGGTCGCCATGCTCATTTCTAATAGAAATAACGGTGAGTGAAACCGTTTTCTTCTTCGTTATTTCTTTATTAGCCCCGTCTTAGTCAAATTTTGATATAAAACTCTTGCTTAACCATAACTAAAAGAAATGTCAATAATGAATGAATTGCCTCCTGTGAAACCACTTCTCATAAATTTTGCAAACATTGGTACCCCAAACTTGAAATCCGGTCGGCATTTCATCTTGGTTAAGGTCCTTCTTCACTTGTTTGCGCCACCCTAAGCACAGGCTTCCTCTGTTGCATGAATGTGTCTGAATGAATGGGTCGCATGACATAGTACTCGTTCAAGCCCGAGTTAATTGCAGGAGTTATTTATGTAAGTGCATGGATTTGAAATTTCTTAAGCTGTGGTCACCAACAAATTATATACTCCGAAATGTTAATTTAGAAGATTTTCATCAATTGCTGTCCTTTAAGCAATTTACGTTTCCCTAATTTATACTTACGGTGACACTTTTTTCACAGTCGTTGTACATTGATGGGCTTAGTTGTTCCTTGAATCAAGCCCACAGTGGACTCTAGTAATCCGATATGCCTATCAAATTCATAGCGCGACTCTATTGTGCGTACGATATTCATTTTTCAGAAAAGTTTTAAGAAAGCCTTCGCAGTTTACATATTTGTGCGGCTCCAGCTGTCTGTTAAGTTTAGAGTTTGTATAAAAATGTTGTCCACATTTTTCTATTCATTATTATATCTTGCAGAAGAAATACAGTAGGGTGAAGAAATTCTGTCTCTTGAATGGATGTTTTGCGAGCGATATCAGGCCTTTCGAAACTTCTTATCCGTTTGGCGCTACAGTCCGGGGTGGACCTGGGCCTCAACCAAAAAACATTTCTAGTTGCGGACACCTAGTTAGTTGAGGACCTTCTCCCGCTTGTGTGTGCCACCTCGGTTGAGGACATCCTCTGCATTAAAGCAGGACAGAGATGATCAGTGTTGGTTGAGAGAGAGAAATGGTTCAGTTTCCCATCTGCCTCTTGAGCCAAATGAAACAGCGACTGGAAAGAGTAATTCTGTGTATGAACCGAATAAAGTAGAACCTCCACATTTTGGGGGTTTTTGCCGCAACACCAGAAATATTCACCCTAAAGGGTGGGTCGTTCCATTTTATTTTCTGTCAAACGAATGGACCATAATTACAAACTAATCTCGACTTTCTTGTCACGGCGAAACACGCGTTGTCCTTGTATGGAGCGAATATTAGATACCATAAGCTTACCCATTTGAACAAAGTTTCCTCCAGAGATGATGCTGCCTCTAACTAACTCTAAGTTGAAAGCCACCAACTTGGCTTTGACACCAAATGGTTTATCCTGACCACAGACCTTCCAAGCTTCCAATCTGTTTCCTTCAACCCTATTCTCTTAGTCGTGTCACACAACTGTGACAAATATGTATTCAAATTGTAAGCAAATTTGTCAAGACTAAGAGATAGGGGTGATTTATATTGATCCCAGCTTGGCCTATTCTACAGGAAAACTCAGCATTATGTAGAAGTAACTAAAAAAAATTAAATGTGGTGGCAGATAGCACTCCTTTTTAGGCCATTATATGCTCATTCTGATAATGTTCCATCATTTTTCTCGATTTTGGTGGACAGTTCTCCCTGCCAGACTTGAGAATTCGGGTGAAAGTACCTTTCGAACTTATTTTTCGACCCAAATTTATCGTCAATGAACAATGAGCTCTAGATCCCTTCTTCTCCGTACGCACTTGCGGGAAATAGACACAGGAAATGTTCCCCTGTCCATTGGAGTATGATATCGACGGGATAGCACGTTCCCTCCAGATCCGTACTAAAAGAGGCGAAATAAAAACCCAACGTACCATCACAACTGATGTTACTTCTATTCACAACCCAAGCGAAAACCAAATAAAAAATGCTCCACATTATAAAATTAAGTACATATAATATACATATGTGATATATTATACCTTTTTTTATAATAATTATATTTATGATCATTTTCTGTTTTTATCATGTTTTTTTTGTTTGTTTTTGTGGTTTTGTTTTGTGATTTCTCTCTTTTGCTTGATGTTTCTCTTCTTATGTCCTCTCTTTATTATGAGCCATTATGAATAATAAGAAAGAGACAAATAATAAACGTAAAAAATACAAACTCATGGTTGAATTTAAATTATGTAAAAAAAAAACTATATACGATTTAATATAACGGTATACGATTCGACAAAGTGAACATAAAAGGATCAAACAAAGTCTCCAATATAATCAATACGTACTATAAAAATCATATAATAAAAAATATATAATATTTAATTTTGTTTTTCTTTCTCTCTTTTCGGTTCGGTATATATTTAACTATTTTTGTTTTTTTGTTTTTGTGGGTTTTCTCTGTGCCCTCGACTTCTTCTTTCACATCATCGGTTTTGCTCTCTTTGCAACACACTGCGAATCCAGTGGAAACAACAAGTTACAACGTGTCTTGTGCACGGCGAAAAGCAAAACAAGTTCGAAAAAAGAAGCCTAGCAAAACAGATGCTTGTAAAGAAATTAGAAAAATACTGTTTCTGCTGTTGTAGTGGCTTGAAAAATCACTATATATACGTTCTTCTTTCAAATGTACATTCAGTTGCATGATAAAATAACACTTCGCATTTGATTTGTTGTATTTCTCTTAAAATTTACTTATAATGTCCTCCTCAATGATATACATACATATATATATATAAACTTTCTTTTTTGTTGAAATTAAAATTAATTTAAAAAACACAATCGTTTTCAATTTGGCCATATTTATTTGATTTTTCAATCTTCATTTTATTTGTGTGTGTGTGTGTGTGTTTGAATTTTTGCTTATTTCTCTCGAAAGACAACATTATATTTTCGTGTTACTTTTTTGTTTGTGTTTCAAACATCTCTTTAGCTATACAATACATTATCATCATCATCATCATCATGTCTTATTTGATACAATTTGTAAAAAATAAAAAATAAAATTGTTAATACATGAAAAATATGAAAACTGAACGAAAGCGTAACTAACTAACGAAATAAACTAAAAACTAAAACTAAGCTAAACAAGAAAAGAAACACGTATGGACATTGAATATGAATATAAAAGAAAACGAACGAAACGAACACAAGACGTATTTTGTGCTGGTGTTTCCTTTAAAGCTAAACAGGAAGAATCTAACAAAAAAAGAAGAAGAAAGAACTACCAAAAAGAATATTTCTAACTCTGCGTATTTCTTTTCAAATCTTTACATTCGGCTTCACATGTAAACAACAACAGGGGGAGAGAACCGGGGGAGGCGGGTTATAAATTGACTGCATTTTGTGTTTGCATTCAATGCTAGACTTGCTTCGTTGGTCGTTGATGTATTTTAATGGTTTTGGTCTACAAGAACCAGACCTTCAAAGGTTGCTCTTCAAGAACCAGAACATCAGAGGGTAAATGGAAACCGTTCACAAAGCAGGTGGTTTCCTACAATTGCTGATTGAATAAGTTAGACGAAATAAATAATTTTGTACTGTTCAGACGTTGTTCAGGCAATGATTCTGCAATAAATTATCGACGAAATAGTAGAACATGTCAAATTTAACTAAAAAAACCTGTCCAGTCTGGTGGTGGAGACAATACTTATGTCCACGCTGGAAAGAGAGGACACGCCTCACTATCTATGTCGTTGCCCAGTCTATGCCGATTGAGAAAGAGAACTCTACTTCTTGTAAGACCTTCACTTAAAAGAGAATCTCTTTGCAAGTTTATTGGACAGCGGGCTGGTTCAACTTCAAATCGTATCGTAATGGCCACCAAAAGTCTAAGAGGAAACCATATATTCAACGAGCATCAGAATGGGTCTACAAAGACCCAAGCTCGACTAACTTCGGCTCGCCAGCCCGCTCACCTAATCTAACTAGACAGGACGCCCTTTACGGTCAACAAACAACGATATTCCTTTTACTCTGACACTGATTCATTGTGGGCGCTCTATAAACTCAGTGGTTTGGATTTAACACAGTTTTCTCAGTTAAATGGCTGATATATCTGATACGATAGAACACATTTGTCGTGGCCAAACCACATCAGCGAAGATTTTTTACTGCTTAAATACAAAACTTAACTAGAACACATCATCAACTCGGTCCCCATTTAAAAAAGCAGAGGCTTGCAGTGGCAATGCACACACATCTTTCATGAAATGAGCTTTGATTCGGCTGTTCTTCACTTTTAATCAAGACAGAATAAGTGAGCTTCCCTTACGTAAGTTAGGAACACAATTATAAGCGCGCAGTTGCAGTTGAATATGCAGTTTCAGAGTATGATGTCTATTGTGAAAATGTGGACAAATTGTACGTGAAATGATTAACTAAAGTGTAAAGAGTGAACGAGATTTTTGAGTTATGCCAAAATCTTCTAAATCCGGGCTATTGGAATAGAACAAGTTAACTCGTGAAACTTCAGGCATTCCAACAGCATCACTTTGAAGTGAAACTTCAGGGATTCCAACAGCATCACTTTGAAGTCCTTGGAGACAAGTAAAGTACAAAATATGGCTTTTGCAATGCTCTTAAAAAGCAGGGGAAGTACAATTCTATGAACTAATCCGAAGGACAGCCTTTCGGAACTTTTCTCTCTTTAAGCTGGCAGGCAGTGACCCGCGAGACTTTCACAACCTTGCTCTCTCTCTAACTCGACAGACAGTCAAACTAGAAAGGTCATGTATGAAAGTTATTTGCGTCGGAGTCGCTACCACCGAGCAGTTGGTTTTTTGAAACTAAAGCCATGACAAGTGCCTTTTTAGACCGCACATTTTTGTTTTTGCTCTTATTTACGTCAGAATTGATACTACTCAGGACAAGGTGCTAATTGAAATTTCAAATCTGTGTGTATGTTCTCTTGCACTGATGGGACAGAAAGTGAAGTCTCATTGTTTTCCTTTTAGGCAAGCTAATGCTTATTCATAGAACACTGTAGATCTTCGGGTCTAACTGATACTCTACCACACTCTCTGTGTGGATGGTGGTCATAAAAGGTAGGTAAAAAGTTGGGCCAAAGTAGGCCCGTTGTACTGCATGTCTCAAACATGTAAATTTTATGTAAGCATCCGATACAGAAAATATTCAAATAAAAGAAACATGTTTGGATATGAAAAACTAAATTAAAACACACAGAATGTTTCCATTTGCTTCATCCGACAACTTATTAACGTCACATTAATACTTAAATACGAAGCAAAATTAGTTCACATAACCATATCCGATCCTTTACCAGATCGCAGAGCCGATGTTGACAGAGTCAATGGTGGCACGCACCAGAGAAATGTTACCTCAACTATAATGACGGTATGCAACACTGGTAAAGACTTAAATTCTTCGAATTTTGAATGAATTTTCTTCCTAATCTTGTTAAATTTTGTTTTATATTTAAGTATCAATTTTATAAAATTTTGTGGATGATATAAATATACCTCAGTGACATATGAATCTTTCGCTCTCTATCTCTCTCTCTCCTTTGTATTTCTAAATCTTGTAAAAATTGCACTGATTTGAATTTTGTTACCCAATCTTTTAGAGTAAAGGTGAATACCATTTCTACTCCCCAATAAAGTGGAAAAAGAATATGTAGCAATTCTTATCAAAATACAGAAATGACTTAGACTCCGAGCCTGTCGAGCAACGCAACAGAGCACACCCGCTTTTACAAATGCAGAAGAACCAACTTGCAATCCGCAACTGAAGGCAGTCCTAGCTAGACAGCGCACTAGCCGGTGAGTCCTATTGGCTGTGGCCCAGGTCCAGCCAGACCGTAGGGCTATACAAAGAAGAAAGACAGATGGCGCTACAATCACCCCTATTCTCCTAGTCGTGTCACCCAACAATATATGCCACTGCAACAAATTTGTATTCAAATTGTCACAAATTTGTCACAGTCATATATTTCAGGGATACAAACTCTGACAACTCATTCATATAGAGTTTTCTCATTTGCATAGAACTACGGGTGCAAACTGCCACTTCACTGCGAATTTATTGGTTGTGGTGATTGTGGATTGGCTATTGTCAGAAACATTAAGCCGGTTTCATGAAAAAAAGAATACAATTATTTTACCATAGGGACCTGCGTTGAAGACCAATGGTTGACCGACTTTTTAAAGAAATTTGGTTTAAAGGGTGTATTACATTTTATAAACTATTTGAGCTAATTTGAGCAATAACGAATTACTAATTTTCCGGAAATACTTGATGAGGACTATGAAATGCCAAGATCTACTTGTGTCCCAGAGAAACCAGAGTTGTCTCTGTACTGCCTTTCTGTCATGGAGGTAAGGACATCCTAAGAACTGTTTATTTATGGCCAAAGCATCTGTTCAACTAGAATAAAAGTCAATATATTTTAGCAGCAATGCCTGTGCATGTGATCAAGTTGACGCATCAACGACAGGATGAGTTTAAAGTGCCAGTGAAAAATCAATTGTTGCGTAAAATGAGGGAATCAACGTCTCAAACGGAGAATCCGAATTTTGAAGACTCCGAATCAATTGAGCAAAGAATTTTGAGCAAACCGCTGTCTCTTCAATTATTTGTTTTTTTGTTTCTATCGTTCACCCGCGGCACAAATATCACTTGAGCAAACCGCTGAACGAAGGACAATCTCTCAGAGATCGTGTGAAGAAGACGATGCCAGAAACCAAGCCATTTCCTTACTGATTCGACCTGCAAAATCACAAGTCAATTGAGGCGGCGAACGTGAAGCAGATCAAGATGTGCGAAGCCTAAACAGATATGTGCAGCGCTTGCAGACCTCCCGCAAGAGTCAATCCTTACCCCCTATGCACTGTTCCCTGTTGTTTAACTGCAGCACAAGTGGACATGCGATGGATTCATCAATCATTCTCTCATTAAGCTGTGCTAAAAAATATGAGATTTCTGCTCTTCTCTGCCTTTTCTTTTCATTTTTTATGTTTCGTTTTAAATCACTAATAGTAAATATGTATAGTTATGTTATTTTGTTTTGTTTAATAAAGTTATTCTTTGAGCCATTGAGTCGCTCACAGATACATTTTTTTTTTGTTGTGCTTATGCTTGTTTTCTCTCTTTTCAACCCTCTTTTTGTTTGTATATAGTAATTTATATAAATATGGCTGCCTTTTGATTACTTTGAACTAAAATTTCTCTCTCACTTAATAATTTTAATTGTTTTTTTTTCGTTTTTCTTTTTTGTTTTGTTTCTTTCTTGTATATATATCTATATTTATAATAATATTTTTTGTTTTTGTTTTTATTATACATATACAATACAATCTAGTGCTGTACTTTTGTCTGGCGAATTTTTGTCTGCTCAGCCCTTGCGAGCAAGCATGTCGTAGCTTAGTTAAACTTTTTCATTTAATTACTCTACGGGTGTACCTGTGTTTCGTGTGTTGTTTGTATGTGTATGCGCGTGTGTGTGTGTTTGTATAGCCTCTCGGAAAAGAATAAGATACTCGCTTGTATGTTTTTGGGTTTCATTTGTTTCGTGTTCGGGTGTAGTAGTGAATGAGAGGCATACCCTAGGGATTTGAAGGGGCGGGCAGGGGGACAATCTTTTAGTGGAAGAAATCTAGATCTACTAAATGTCTTTAAATAATAATAATAATAAAAACATGTTTCGCAGATTATTTACAGTTACACAAAAAATACACAAAAAAAAATAAAAAATAATCAAAAAAAAAAAAAAAAACGAACAGAAAAAAAATAAGAAATTTAAAACAAAAAAAAACCGTCTAAAATTAAAAGAGAATAAAAATTAAAGATGATGGCGAAATAAACTCAACTGCTATTGAGGATGTTGCACCGGATTGTGTGGTGGTAAATTCGTCTGCTGCGGTGCTCCTGGCATTGGGGGATATGGTGGCGGCTGCGGCAGCAAATGATGTTGTGACATCTTTGGTCCGTCTTCGGCCTTCTCCTCTTCGCGTCGCTTAAGGCAGGCTGCCTTCGGATTGAGGTTCCTTTCACGTACTTGCTGTTCTAATGTCATGATCACTTCAACGGCCATATTTAGGATGCCGAGCTTCGTTTGTGGCTTATCAGATTTTAGGTGTGTCATGCACATGCGACCGAGTTCCTTGAGAGCCTCATTTATATCACGGATACGTATCCGTTCGCGAGCGTTATTCGCTTGTCGGCGTTCTTTTTCGCGTAGCGCCTTCACCACCGGCTCACCGTCATCTTCGTCGGCACTGGAACAGTAGCGACGCGCACGTTTGCCTTTGCTGCCCGGACCATTTGAGTTGGCCTCCATGGAACTGGTGGGTTTTGAGTCAGCGTCTGATGGTTCTTTTCGTTTTTTCGCCGCCTTTGTACTGGTGGCGGATGGTGGCACAACGGGAAGGCTTCTCTCTATTTTAATGTTTGTGGCGGACGCGTCGGGACCAAGGCCCACACCGCCGCCAATCACATCGCCAGGTGATGTCATCGCACTGGGACCGATGTGAGATGAGGGAGAAGTTGGCACAAATGTGGACAAAGCCGCTGCAGCAGCACTTGCATTAAGGCCGTCCACCATTGAAGGCAGGCCCCCGAGTGGTTCACAGTGATTACGCAGCACGTTGAGGGCATCGTCAAGATGCTCCTCCATGCGGGCCCCCTGAAAGGACATGTGAAGATTTGGTGGCACAATATCATTCGCGAACGCGCTGCCAGAACTATTGCCGACCGACGAGGCGGCGCCTGATCCGTTTCCATTCAATACTGGATTGCCGGAAGCTGCCATATGCTGCCATGTTGCACTGTTCGCAGCTGATACGACTGCCTTGTCAGAGAGCAGAAGGTGAGCTGCGGCCTGCTGTGCACTGGACGCAGTGGTCAATGGCGGTGGTGAATTAACCGGTGTCGATGGGTTTGAACTGAAACTACTAATACTTTGATCTGGCGCAATGTACATGGCTGTTGTACGGAGTGCAGCAGAGGCAGCCGCTGCCGAGCTTTGCAATGCAGGACTGTGCTGCTGATGATGGAGGGTGTGCTGAGTGTGTGGGATACTGTGTGGATGTTGCTGTTGCTGCTGCTGTTGATGTGATGGCGGTCCTAAATGTGGCGGCGAGCTATAGTGTCCCGCCGGTGAACCAGTCGCAGTGCCTTGTGAACCTCCCGGTGTACCCATCTGTGGAACCGTACTATTGCCGCGAAATGTACTCATCGGTGGTAGGGACGTAGCGGCTGTGTTGTGTTGCTGTTGGCTGCCATCCATATGCACCATGCCAGTGGTCAGTGTGTGTTGCTGTTGCTGATGGTGGAGATTATGATGATGATCCTGTTCACTGTGCTGCGGATGTCCCAGTGAGTTCTGATAGGGAGTCTGTGAAGCGTACCCACTAACTGGTGACGCATACCAGTGACTGCCGGTCGCATCGAAATACTGCTCGGTTTGATAGAGTCCGCCGCTGTTGTCCTTTGCTACCGAATAGCGTCCGCTACTCCCCGGATTATCGTGTACAAATTCATCTGCCGAATACATGCCATTGTCCAGGCCGCCTCCACCACCGCCGTACGGTGACTGATAGCCATTGCGATCGTTGGGCACCGTTTGTTTGTTGGCGATTTTATTGAAACAATTTTGAAATACTTCATACAGATGCATGGGCTCATCGTCACTCGTTGCCATTTTATATCGATTCGTTGAGTGTCCACTGGCGTCAGCAAGAATGAAGAACTCCGCAAAAGTTGCGGGGCTAGTTAACTAACCCGGTACAGTATAGCCGCTGAATCAGCCGCGTGAGTGCGTATCTGAAAAAAAAAAGAAAATTTCACATTAACGAGGTGCTGTATTTGGGTTTAAGTTGCGCTCGTAAGCGGATAAGTCGACGGTGAGTGATTGTTTGTGCACGAATGTGGGGTAGGTCAAGGCTGCTGAGAGCCAAATAACTTAAAATCAAAATTGTACAAGTTCTGGATTCGCCTGAAAGCGAACGGAGATACCTTAGAACGGAGCGTGCCTGTAACAAGCGAGTTTGTCTTTTATTCGAACGGGGAATGACACGATGCAATTGGAGCTTGCAATGCTGTCACGGAACTGAAGCAGAGAGCACATTTTTATCGCTTCATTATGCGAACGAGTGTAGACACGTCTGTAGCGTGTTATCGCAGGCACATGCTTTTCACTTTTTGTGTGGCCTGTAGTTACCTATGTGAGGTGGACTGTTCCCTGTTGCATTGCGACTCGCGGCTTGATCTGAGTGTGGAATAATTCAACGCTTTCCATACCAGTTCATGATCACTACAACCTTCACTGTGAAGTTCAGCTCGGAATGATTCTTTCATCCTCTCTATTAAGCACCACAAACACACTTTTAGTAGTCCCCATTGATTTCTATTTCTAGGACGGATTCCTGAAGCATCTTTTACAATTCTGCTTGATTCCCAGTATAGATCTGTTTACAGCAGCGGAACAGTTCCTTTCAATCGCCTTCCCCGGGGTATTAGTGTAGCGGGAAAAAAGTTAAGTGTTTGTCAATTTCTCCTCCTTTGGGCCATAAAAGTTGGACTTCTCTAATTTGACCGAGAGTCGCAGGGTGAGTGCTGCTCGGATCGTTAAATCAGTACATCAATGGGTGAATAATTACGAACCGTAAATTTGTATTTGCGGAGTGCAAATTGATTCAAATAAAAAAGTCGTCATCTTTACACATTTTATATTTTTCTTACATCCGTCGAGTGGCACTTTAAAGGAGATGATTCTGATTAGTATCCAATAGTGAAACAGAATGAAGTCGTTCTTTTTATGCGAAAGTAATCGAACGGAGCTAAGTATAGCATGGATCATATCCAATTTTGTGATGTGGTTCTACAGAAGCAAGCTTTTTGTACATGACCTTATTCGCGATTATGCTTCTTATACATTCCACCGACACTGGAATCAAATGAGGCGGGATGGGTCACAGAAACCAGTTGCCACCCCGGGACCGGAGCATTTTGTGTGACTGATGAACGACGGCAAGGATAAGTTTTCGGGGGAGGACATGGAAATGGTCAAAGTGTCACAACTAAGAGAAATCATGGGGCGCAGATAACCGGGTGGACCTACCTACTGAGACCAACACCGTGTTGCGAAATATCTTGGAGTCATATTGAACAGGAAGCTTAGTTATAAACCAAATTCGCTAGAAAGGATAAAGAAGGCGTCCACCGGCCTTTGTTCGTTCAAAGGGTCTGGGAAGGTAGAAATTGGGGAATATATACGCAGCAGTTATAAGCTCCATACTACAATGTGGCTTATTGGAATGGTGGCCAGTAATTGGATAAAGTTAAATCCACAAAAATGCTGAACAGCGCCAGAAGGATTGCATGCATATCAATCACACATGTCCATCGTCATCCGCAGCTGGAGACGATTTTACAATTCACTCCTGTGAGCATTTGTGGCAAAGAAGTTGCAAAAAACAAAATAGGCGCTGAGACTTAGACCACTTGAGCAATGAAAATCAGCACATCGATCAAGCTATCATTCTAAGCTCATACCAATTTACACAAGTACCTACAGAATATTCTAAAATATATGTCTCTTGAAACAAGGTCACAGGAGCTAGTGATCGGCAGTGCTCGTGTAAGATGGACCAACTTTAACACAGCCCTACATTTGACACAGATGACCAGAAATGGATTTACAAAGAGCCCTGGCCATCCTCAGTTTAGGCAAGACAACGTGAGTAACCTAGTAGGAGTTCCTGACGGACTAAAATCGGCTCAGTGGCAGCACAATGGGGCTTGGGTTTTTTTGGGTGATAATGTAAGCCACATGACCTAGCCTTACCTTACCTAATATACCACCGAGTTGAGACACACAAACTGACATATGTAGATATTGTCATGCAAAATGTTACGCTTTTGACTAAGTCACATTTAGTCTTCCATAAGCTGGTTGTACTAACACGCGGATTAGGTATATTCTACTCTGAAAAGCAACTCATACATGGCTTAGGCAGGTTCTCATTTAGATGCCCTACAGTCCAACTGGCCAAATTAAAGTAAGGATAGCAAAATCCAACAAGGCTGCCGGATCTGGCAGCCTACATGCTGAGCTGTTCAAAGCGACTAGAGATAAGTTGGTAGAAAACGTCCTCCAACTCAGTTCTAAAATTTGGTCCGATGAGTGTGTACCTATGAATGGAATCTCAGGATCGTTTGCACGATCCACAAAAAAGGACCCCCTCAACTGCGCCAATTGCAGAGGCATCAGTCTTCTGATCTTTTCTGCCATATTGGGCGAACGCCTGAAGCCCTTTGTCAACAACCTGATTGGTCCTTATGAGCGCGTTTTCAGGTCGGGAAAGTTCACAGTAGATCAAATTTTTGCACACCGGTAGTTCTTGTAAAGAACCCAAGCATTCCAATCGATCGACCCACCATATGTTCATCGATTTTAAAATCGCAGACGTGCATGGATCAACTAAAGAGATCATGGTGGTGAAGCACGCACTAGAGATATCGATATACCATCGACTGTAACTCCTCGGATTTATGTCCACGCGCTGGATTTGGTCCAGCCACATCGTCCTGGATCTGCCAAGGGGTCGCATTTTAAGCACGCTTCGGAAGACGTGATGACAGAAGACGCCTATGATGTCTCGGTTTGACATCTCTGGGGAACTGGTCAGGTTGTGCATGACGATGGAGAATTTTCGCTCCTCCATCAAGGTCGGTAAAGGACTCGCCGAGATCTTCAATGTCAACAAAGCACTTAGACAAGGTATAGCGCATGACAAGGAATGTGTTTTCTTTAACATCGCACTAGAAAGAATTGTGTGAAACCCAAACGCCAACACCGGAGGAACAATCATTCAAAAAGTCTGTGCAACCTACAACTGCGTACGCCAACGTTATTGACATGATTGGCAGAACATAGCGTTCGCTAGTACCGTAACGTAAGCTGACCAAATGGGTTTAACCGTAAATAAGGACAAAACCACGTATATGCTGTCAAAAAGTCACTTTAAGGATATCAGGCTAGTCGATCTTTTTAGGGTCAAGACATGGCCAGATTTGTTTTGATGCTTGGCAAGAGAGACAGAGAGATAGAAAGGCGCATGGGTTGTTGGTGTCCACTGGAAGGAGGTTTTTAGCCGGTACCAGTCTGGTGGAGTCTGTAGCGTCATAGGTTACCGTCATCATGAGTTCCCATGGGGCGAGGCATAGCCATTGCACTTTCGGCAGGATTGGACTTCGCCATTACTCCGGATGCTAGAATACTGCTAGACCACCACTTTGAGCAACTCAGGAAATTTCAATAAAAGCAAACTTCAATTGAAGTGATATGTTAACCTTAACTGTCCACTTGCATTTCCGAAATCGAAATAAAACAGTCCACAAACTTGATACCACATCATCATTTCATCACACAATGCAAATATCCGCTCTTGACGTGATGAAATTGCGACCCTCTATTCCCTTCAATTTTCAGCATTTTTTCCATTATGTATCAACGTGGGACGGAAATAGAAAATCGATTGCAAGAGAGCCTCTTTCATACATGAGCACAATTAATGGATTTATTATTTACTGTTGATACAAGTTAATTTGCCCAACCAATGTTAAGCGACAGTAAATATGCTGATGCACAAGTACAATGTGTTTCAATTTGCCGTGCATTCTTGTGCACAGTGGAGCAAATTGATTATCACAGCGAATGTGGCCCGTGCAAAGGAAACAACGATTACGTGGTATCGTGCTCATCTTCCATTCATAGTTGATTTTATATTTAAAATGTTAACGACAAAGAAATCGATAAGCAAACGTGAGAAATTTCATATTGGGATTATCAGCAACTGATCTATAAATGTGCGAAATGTGAATTGCTCTCAACGTCAACGCGCTGGCGAGTAGAAAGTTACAGTTTTGATAAGAACAATACCGGTCTACAATCGTGAACACTTAGTGGGATTGGCCACAGTAGCTCTTCTTATCTTTGAATGCGACGATGCTGTTGTTACTGATTTGGGTGAAGATAGTAAGCTTAATGGAATGTAGTAACTGCTAATCTCTTACGACGAGTAGGTAGCAGCATGTACAATATTTGGCATTGGCTGGGACTCCACGACATATGGAGTGGTACATTAAGAAGTAGGTCAATGTCCACGATCTTAGTGGAGATCTGACGTAGAATCGTCCTTGGCAATCGATGCTGATTTGGTTTACCAAGACAACTAGGCTCGAAACTCCTGACTCGAAGGGCCAAAATTATGCTCTACAAGACTCTAAGCAAAACTTCTTGGTACTTTGGAAAGGAAAATTCTACGTCGGATATATGGTCTTGTCTGCTGAGGATGGAGCTGTACCAGGATGTGGATGTAGTCTGGAAAGCAAAAATCCGTGGAATACACTGGCTCGGCCACAATGAGCGCTAGGACAGCTACGCCTCCTGGTTCGAAAAAAGAGAGGGAGACCAAATCCCAGTACAAAGACCAAGTCTTCGCGGACGTAAAACAGCTTGCTCTTGATGACTGGAAGCAAAGTGCCCACTCACCAATAGAAGGCAGCAATTGCTCAGGCTCGTATCGTCCACTGGTCGACGGCCTGCTAAGTAGGTGAGAAATCTACGGAACGATGGAAGATTTATCCGCTTGTATCGTACCATGCTTAAAATGGCAGTTCCCCATGAAAGGATTGTTCATACCTTTTAATAATAAGAGATTCGGATTTCTACAAGGAGATTCGCTGTAGTCGCTGTAGGCTAATTCAATCTGAAAGACCGTTGTTCATCAAATGACTCCAACTACTGCTTTACGCATATAACATCGACAATTGTTGCAACTGTTGCATGATAAGAACAGACGAGACGAGCTCGTCTCTAGATCAATGAAAACAAACAAGCTACATGAACATGTTCAAAAAAAGTACAAAGGTTAGAGGCTTTTTGTATTACGGGAGCTATAGAAGCACGGGCATGATAATTAATCTCCTTCCTCTGGATCTATTCATAAAAGCCTGTGCTGCAAAAAGCGCGCCCAAAATGAAGGAGTCAACTTTGTGGAACCAGGCTAATTATGGACATGCAGCGATAATTAAGATATTCGCTGCTGGGGGATCCAATCTCCTTATAGGAGACAATGATATCGCGGGTTCATTAGACTCGCTTGAACATCGACGAACCGTGTCTTCTTTGTCCGTGTTTTATCGTTATTTTAACAAACAATGCTTAAGTGAGCTAGCCAACTGCATTCCTCCTCTCCTTGAATTCACCCGCAATACACGTCTCGCCAGGAAAGCACATCAGTTTACCCTTAAGTCTTCTTTCGGGCGCACAGTGAAATTTAGAGACTCGTTTTTTAGCCGCACTACACGAATATGGAATGCTCTTCCCAGCTCAATATTTCCAATAGACAACAATCCGCTGATGTTTAAGACCAATGTGCACAGGTACCTCCTCTCTCTTTATCCCTCTATACCTTCGGCCCGTGCTGTGTCTTGACCCCGGACAATTAAGGGTATTATTAACCCCTTGAGCACGCGCAAATTATAAAAAAAAAAAAGTAGCCTCGAAGCTACGACCGATTATACACCACACGGATTTTTCTTTCAAAATACCAATCCTATTCCCCGGCAGAGACGAGTAGCTAACTAACGCCGCCATCAACAACTACGAAATAGCTCTCTTCACCGCTGAAGTCAATATTATTCTGTGCAACGAAATCAAAGGCTGTCATAAAATGTGGAGACTCAGAGCTCGATCACACAACACAGTATAAACCTCTGCTGTGTTCCCAACGACAGCTCAATTGAAGAGAATAAAAGAACAGACGACCGCATAAGGCTTTGAAATAGATATCAGCGAATCAGACACGTCACTGCAACCAGCGATAGCGGATCATATATGATACAACAATAAAAGAAGCCAACTCATTTTGCCTGGCAAGGAACGACTGTCACACGACAAGATCAGCGTGGCCGGAGCATAATGTCGACAAAACAAAGAAGCTTCTGGCGCTGGACCGAAACTCTCTCCATATACTCATCGGGGTGACCACAGGGCACTGTCCGATTGGAAGCATGCTCCGGAAATGGAACCAAGAGTCCAGTAAACAGCGTCGAGGAGGAAACCGAAGCGATCCAACGTATGCTTTGCCTCTGCCTGGATCGGGGCCTAGTTTCGCTGGCTCACAGATTTTTTACAGAGGCCGCGGAATTGGGAAGATATTTTTAGAGGCTTCAACAAACAAGATCTGTCTATAAGCTGTTGATATTCGTGAAGGAGGAAATAATCGTATTTCAGAAATGGGAGATTGGAATACATATAGGGTGGAGGTGGTCGTTTTAGCGATTAAATAGCTAAAAGTGAGAATACGTTGGTGTGGATCAAAAACGGGTAAGAAAGGCAATTTGTTTAAAAGGGATTCTTATAGCATCCTCGTGGCATAAGGTGATCTGGGAGAGACACCGGCGAGACATTTAGAGATTGTCGTTGTGTTGAAAACAGCAACAAAAGAGATTGCTCCAACTAAAGATGTGCCTCCTCGGGAAAGTCTAGACTAATGTGTTAGTGGCGCGTTTTAGAGCTGTGGTCGAGTCTAGAATGGGGCATAAACAGCGCGGCTTTTGTGCCGACAGAAGCACAACCGACCAGCTTTTCAATCTAAAAATGATACTCGAGAAGGCTTGGAAGAATGCCAAATGAATCCACAACTGTTTTGAAGATTTGGAGAAGGCATACGACCGAGTGCTGCGAGGTAAACTCTCGAGTGTTCTGAAGGAGTATGAGATGATGGCAACTATGTTCAGCGTGGTAGTTGGACTTCGACAAGTGTGCGTCTTGTCACCTCTCCTTTTCTTTATATTTATGAACTGGATGTTGCAGTGCAGTCGAGTCGAGGAAAGTTTCACATTGGGAAAGGTGAAGGTAAAGAGCAGACGGCTCTATTTGCAGACGATTTTTACGCGCACTCGATAGGTTTGTGACAGTATGTGCAGATTCTGTGATGAAGTTCAACGTGAACAAATCAGAGGTTATGGTCATTTCCAGAAGGCCTGTTCAATGCACTCTACATGCAAGTGGAGTCCCCTTGAAGCTGCTTGAGAAGTTCAAGTATCGAGTAATGCGAAGAGTAATCCTAAGTTTCTTGGGAGTTTTCTGCGAAGTTTGGAAAATCTGTAATCAGACTTTTGGACTCAGTATTTGTTCCAACTCTCACCTATGGTTATGCAATTGGGTAATGACCGAAAGAATAAGCACTCTTATCGTAGAAAACGCGCGAAGAGAACGTCGCAAAAAAATGCACAACTTTGGATCGTTGAATGCGTACGAAGTGAATTGCTTCACTTGTCGTAGATTTTTTCCCAGTATTAATTGCTTTCACTTATCACAACATATCTGTTTTTGCGAGTTCGAAACAGTAATCGGTGAAGGGAATCAAGTGAGTTGCGAGTAGCGTATTCTACGATCGCGAACACAAGCTGCCGATGATAAGATTTGGTCGTACTGTTGTGGGAGCTACTTGCCGGGATAAGGTGAGAAACACGGCAGTACGCGAGGAATTTGAATGTTGAGCGGTTACTTCTTCGAACGGAAAAAAGCTATGCTTCGGTGGTTTGGGCATGTGATAAGAATGTGCCCATCATCATGGATGCGTGCCTTAAATGCGACTCCAACAGGAAGGCGACCCCTCGGTAGACCCACTACGAGGTGGTTAAGGCAAGTACAAAAACTAGCGTGGTTATGAATGGGCATACATTCTGATGATTTAGAGTCGATCATGGAGGATAGAGTGACCTCGTGATCTCTAGTGCGTGCTTTACCCCCGCCACAACTTTAGTGGATGTGAAGATGATGATGATGATTTTAGAACACGCTCACGGTTCAGAAAATGATGATGATGGTTTTAGAAACGATCTCATGTTTCCAAAAACAGTGTGAAACGCCCTAAAGCAGGTAAGACTAAATTTAAATCTAAGATTATTTGAGCACTAACCTATTTTTAGAATGAAGAGAAGATGTGTTAATCTGTCAGAAAACCAGTTCAATTGAATAAGAATAGTTCCACGTGTCCACTGTCTATATACCCCACGCGATAGCATGTAATCAATTCGTACGATTAATACTTCCAGGATTTAAATTACAACTCAATCATACATGGATCATGTGCGCAGAAACAACCTTGAAGACTATCGTGCACATCTGTTGTGTTACAGACCACAAATGCATGCGCTTATCGGCTGAACAGTATAAATAAACAAATACGGAATTCGTAATTGTCTTGACACATATTCAATCAGTGAGTGTTAAGGGTTTAATGTTACCATAACCAAGTCGACGGAGGAACAATCACGTAGTTGTCAAAACTATTTAATATAATGCTGAGTAATGTTCGTAATTGATATCACTGATTAGCTATCGAAAATATGTACGATACATGATAATGTGCAGTTGATTGACGGTGAGTAACGCAATGACCATGAATTCCGTAGACAGTCGAAATGTCTGATGGTGTACAAGAGATAATCACAACGGATAAAACCGGAAGATGTTGGGAAACATGGGGAAAGTCGAATATTTAAACAATAAATTGAGGATTGTTCGAGATGTGTAGGTTAGGTTTATAGGTTAGGTTTTTAGGCTTGTCACACTTAGCGTAGTGTACTTGGGAACTTTGTGTTACCACAAAAATCAAGTTCATCCTAATCCGCAACACATTATCGAGAGGTCTATCCGGTATTGTGTTTTGGTCAGAGGGCAACACGCACGTTTATCGAACAAAATGGAGCTTGGAACAAATCTTAGCCCTCTTTTTCCGATTGTTGAAAAAGCCTATGTAATGTCTCTAATCCGACTGTATTCCGTCTTTGCATTCGATCTGCAAATACGTATGTGATGTACTTCATCCTTCATGTAGCTCATCTAGGTTAGGTTAGGTAGAAGTGGGTGATTACAAGTGTAGGCACCATATTTGCGTATTCATAAATACAAAACGCGTATTAGATATCATCTAGGGATGTTGGGTAGATTGAACTTGATTGTCGAATATGAACT
Organism: Eristalis arbustorum; assembly: GCA_916610145.1. NCBI lineage: Eukaryota > Metazoa > Arthropoda > Insecta > Diptera > Syrphidae > Eristalis > Eristalis arbustorum. The sequence continues at coordinate 36,255,796 of OU744317.1, forward strand.
GCATCTGGACACAGTTGAACAAATTGGACAACAGACGGTGTTGTATACGGCTTCTTCGTGCGAATTTGAACAGCACTCCATAAACACTCGTTCTTCAGCTTTTTCACTAGCCTATGCCCCCTCATCTCAATTGAACACATTTCACGGCAATGCAGATGAATGTATAATTACACAGCAAACCTATCAGTATGTTCACGGATTTGTTGTCACTGTGCAGGTGGAAACATGTTAAAACCGTCGAAAAAGTCTCGATCCAAGATGTCCGCTCCCATTGACAACATTCTAAATTAATTTCAATGGTGTTAATGAAAAAAATACCAATTAAGGCGAATAAAATTACAAAAAGAAGCATACAATCAACAAGTGATATCAATTTTTGAGACAGGTGGCCGAACCGAGGATAAGAAATTTGATACCATTCCGCAACGATAGTGGGGCGATGATTGTCCCACAGGTAGTTTTTCAGCAACACACAACAGCGGAAAAAAAATGCGAAACATTTTACTTGTTTCGCAGAAACTTATCTTTATTGAACCGGCACTTGAACATCAGGATTAATTTAGTCAGACGAAAACAAAAACGAAAATTGCAACCAAATTGTTCAAAAAATTGAAAATAAAACGAGAACGAGGAAATATCCGAGGAAAATCTTCACCACGCACGCCAATAGGATTTTCGATTTATTATTTAAACACAATTAGATATTACCAATACTTATCGCAACCGTTTCAAGTAGAAACAAGACACGAAAAAAAAAAAAGAAGAAGTGATAAACCATAAATAATTTTATCATTTCATTCGTGCGGCAGCCGATGGATTGAATATACTACACACGGACGACGGAGAGTACCACACTATAGTACCCCCTCGAGTATGGCAACAAAAGAATATTCACTTCGCAATTACACTTTGCACAATGTACAACGAATGCACACACTATTCTCTCCTTATGGTTTTGATATTGGTGCCATCACTGCCACTAGGCCAGATCATTTTTGCTTCTCGTTTCTTTTTTTTAATCACACCAAAGAACATCCCTCGTAAAGGATGGGTCATTCAATAAGAAAGCAATAAAATTAATCAAGAGGAGGAAAAAAAATAAAAGAATTGTGCCAAGCATAAAAACACACTACTCACCACCTCCGAGGAAACAATGTTGCTGCTTGGAGCTGCTCTTGTTGTTGCTATTTTTCTAATTTATTTCTTCGTTTTTTTTTACGACGATGAATGTTGCTGAACACGAAACTCGTCGTCAAAGTAGAATATTCGTAGTCGGTAGTACGAAAGAGTATACAAAAAAAGATAATACAATGAAAACTCAAAAACAGAACAAAAAAAATAAAAAATAAAAAAAATAAAACAAAAAAAAAAACAGTTCACAGGTTTTCACAAATTTCTTGACAAACTATTCCCTTTTTTGAGTTTTTCTAGTGTGGAAAACATATAACGAATTGAAGGAGAGAAAGGGAAACTCTTTGCTTTTCTTTTGATTGGAGGTCGTCACTGAATTTTTTTTTTTTTTTTGTATTTGATTCCTTCTTTCGCTCCGTGCTTTGGCTGCTTCTTTGAATGTTCTTGTGGTGTTGCACTTTTTTCTCGGCCACTTGAAATTGTTTATTTGTGCGGCGATTTCTTGACGATTACATAATGCTTGTGATTGTTGCACATTTTAATAATGTTTTTTAATCAAAACATAATTAATGCGATGCGTTAATTTGAGGGAAAAAATATCTGGTAAACTATTGACATAAAATGCACAAGAGAGAAAATGGCGGCGTACATGTTTTCGTTTAGTTCGTTGAGTTTATCCCACGAAATAAATTTTTTTTGTTCAGGTAATGTTTCGATGAGTGGTTCTTTTTTTGTGTGTCTGATTTGAACGATTCGTTCTTGTGGCGCTGTTCGGGGGATGTTCATTAGGTGTGTTTGTCGAAATTGATTGTGAAACTGAAAACTGCGTGAGAAACGGAATAAAAATGTATTTTGTCTATTCTTATTTGTTTTCTATGGGATTTTCGTTTCAAAAATCATCTCAAGAAAACACAGTTGCAGTAATTCTTGCTAGTTTAGCAAGTCAGCTGAGTAAAAATGCTGTCAAGAAGATAATTTTTATTACCTTTGTGGTGAATATATGTAGGTACATTTGAAAAATGTTGTTATGTGCATTAAATGTTTCTTACAACTGAAACAGAGATAAGAGAAATTATACCTCTGGACTGAAATGTCACTTTTATGGAAAACGACATTTCTTACGTCTGTTACGTCATTGGGTAGTTAATGTAGTGTTTATAACAAAATGAGTACGACTGCGATTCTCGGGCCCAAAGATTAGAAAACGCCATTATGTAGATCTCGACGAATTGAGTACAAAATATAATGCCCAATAAAATTGATTAATAGCTTAATTTAGGAGATATCAGGTTTCAAATATTAGTTGTTTTCTATGGCAATCCCTTTGAAATGGAACTTTGCAGCCGTGCAAAAAAATGTGCGGCATACTTCTCTGGGCACTTGGAATATTTGAGTCAAAAAAGTCTGGTGTACTTAAATAAAGGTGTGGTTGGTTCGCTAACGTTAACAGAACTTCAATCCTTTTTCCGCAAGTTTTAACCGCTCATCTGACTTCGTCGCTAGTTAATGTAGTGCATGTAACAAAACGTGCAAAATGTAGTTCAAATGTCAATTTGACGTCAGTTTCGCAGTGTTAAATTAACTTTTATTGCCACGAAAAAATTCATAGTAATCCTTCTAAAAATAGTTTATTGCATTGCACAGGGTTATTAGTAGTTTGCTGAATCTTCCCGGTATTTGAGGACACCTTATAGTCTCAGCGGCACAGAACAAACCAGGTTCTGGGTGAAGTCTTAAGGACCTCGATTCCATTTTTTTTTCAGAGCTTCCTCGAGTTAAGCCCTCGAAGTTATCATGTGTCTGAGCACCTGTTTCACTAGGAACTCCCACAAATCTGAGCTCTGTGGACCAGAATTCAACTTTTTTGAGGCATAGTACTATAAGCATTCCTTGACTTTACGAACCGTGTATTTGAGGTCGTTATCTAGTCTACATATCTAGCCAGGATTTGGCCGATTTCTCCTCTGATGAACAAATCGGGTGTGTGGTTTATTCCAATAACTACGCGTAGTTAATGGAGTAGATTACCTTATGTATGTAGTAAAAATGATACATAAGAGATTACGCCTTTATTGACATTTCCTCCCGTGTGACGTAAATCGAGATGAGAGATGTTGCAATTGCTATTTTCTTACATACAAATTGCGGAAAGGAAGATACAAGTTTTCTGGCCGATTGTCGCCAATTACCAAGGACTGCTGGGTTAAGGCGATATATTTAAACATACCCAATTAGATGCTTTGTTTCGCCTAGCACCTTTTTAACTTCATTAATTGATCGAATAGTGCATATTAGTCTAAACATGATTATACCTCGTACTTTTTTGTAAATTTAGCAAATTTTTCTTACAAATGTCTGTCATGTTCATCATTCGTTGCAATTGGAGGAAATTGTACGGAAATGAATATTCGCTCATCTCGTACGTCACCAAAATTTGACAGCAAACATGGCGGATTTTCTAAATGCGCAATGTTGTATACATCCAAGGAGGGCTCATTGCAATAAAACTTTGCTAATTTTACAAAAGTACAAAGTACTAGACATAATCATATTTAGACTAATATGAATGAATGAATGTTAATTTCCGATATTTGCAAGCAATTTCAACCGCTCTCATCCCTTTTTACGTCACATCTGTTAGTTAAGGCGTAATCTTGTATACATTATTCTTGTGTATGTAGTCTACTTTGCGATCTCTGCCAATAATTGATACGAGTAGTCAGTTATTTGGGAATATTTCATATAACTTGGTGGAATCTTTTGAGACTGCATTATTTTGCAAGCGCATAGCCTAAGTGTCAAAAAATGAGTGACGTTTGTCATACTCTTATCATAAATAAAATGCGTAAAAATATCACGGATCCTTCTATAAGAGGAATATGAAGAGTATAAACCGCCATCATTTTTTTCTGTGACGTCATTCAGGGCCCGTTTTTGTCACTGGTCAGATGTATCGCTATTGGCTGCTCATATGAATAACCCTTAGGCTTATACAATTGGTACACAATTTGGTAGAGATTGAATGAAATGGATGTATGTAAGATAAAAGATTTACTTCATTGCATTGCAACAAAGGTTGCAGAAACCATATTGACTGGGGAAATGTTGAAAGGAAATCAGTTTATGGTTTTTATGTGCGCGCAAAATGTTCATCCGTCTTCAAGTTTAAGTTGACAAACTCCCGCGACGACGTCACGCAGGGCCTTAGAAAAACTGTCCAGCACACATCACCTCATGGTACGCAGTGTCCTGACATGAAAGAAAACAGAGAAATCCGTGGAACCATGGTGTAGGAACATTTTTTTTATTTTCCTAACACATCTCCACTGGAAATGAACCATGCACTGTTCATGAAGATGACATGAAAAAATGAGATTTTCGATTTACGAGAAGACATGAGATCTGGCCAAAAGTTGGGCATGAAGTTTGACGTTTTACTACTAGTGACTCTTTCCAATCTAATTTCAAATGATGCGACCTGGGCATTGTTACATGACATAATTTGCCCATGCAAAACGAGGGCATGGAAGCCTGTTCTGATTGCGGATGTGACGCTGGACATTGTCTTGCCGAGTGAAGATGGTGTGTTACATCATGCTTACAACGATCCAATTGTCTCTTTTACACCTAGTACGACACCTTAAAACAACAAACAACTGAAACCCCTCATGTTAAGAAAAAAAGTTTATTTTAGCTCCCAAAATACATTTTAGGACAATTTTGAATTTTGATCGTTTTTACACCGTTTCTGATCATATTTTTCTTCTCTTCAGTTATGCCCTTAAAGACTGCTGAAGACGGCACAAGATGAACTTTTTGTCGGGGAATTCATTCAGCAGAGACTCAAGCACTTCGCTCAGATGATGGTTGATCTCACTCTGCTTCTGGGTGTTGTATTCAATGGACGTCTCCGACTTTGACATTTTCGGCAAAGCAGTAGCTGTGAGACGCCTGTATTCCTTGGCTCTGTTTTGCTTGCGAACGATATGATCCAAGTTCAGATGCCGCAAAAGGACGGCCTCTTCGATCTGATCCGAGATCAGCTTATCCTGAAAGGTTTCCTCGTCGATATCTTTTTGAATTTTCCCGGTCACCTCCTCGAGTTCAATGGTTTCCTTGATCAAATCGTTTAGCTTCTTTTCGGCAGAAGTTATTTCGATGTGCACCTGCTTGAGCTTGGATCTGACATCGTTGAGGCGTTGTTGAACGTTGGTCCTCGACCGGAACTGTACACCTTCCATCTTCTGCTTGGTCGATGCTGTCACAAATATTCGTTCTCGGTGCATTACGCAGTGGTCCAGATCCTGGATGAGCTTCTCCTGAGCTCGCTTCAGTTCCTTGTGGCGAATCTGCATGCGATGTATCTCGGCTCGCATGTTGCCGATTTCACTTTCGGTGGCTGACTCTGACCTGCGCCAACGGAGGGTCTCATCGATGAGTTTGTACTTGGTTTCCCAGGAGAGGGCTTCGCGGTGGTGCTCCAAGACCAAGTCTTTATGGCGTTCGATCTCGTCTTGAAGGTCTATAATTTCCTGTTCCATTTCAAGAACTTTGATTTCGTTGTCCTGGGAAAAGAAGGACATCATGAATACAGGTTTCGCTGGAGCAGCTATCTCTTACTCACTTTCAGCTTTGTTAACAATTCGCAGTGCTCGAGGTTACAGTTTAGTTCACTGCTCTCGTGCTCCATTCGCTTCTCAAACACCTTCGCGGTGAGCAGTTCCAGTTTCGTGGTGTAGTGCTGAATGTCACGCATGATCTCCCGCGTGCAGTTGTCCGCCGCCTCCAGATCGGTATCGATTTTCAAAGACTTCTGCGATATGATCATTAGTTCTGAAAAGAAATGTCATTAGCTTGCAGTCTCCGACAGCTGGTCGACTTACGCTTTCGTGCCACTTGGATATCGTTAAGCTGGCTGTTCCGCTTCTCGGAAAGATGTATAATGTGCCCCTGCAGAATCAGCCAGAATTGCTGGCACTCGTTGACTTTGAGTTCTGTTTGCTGGATAGCCTTTTCTAAGTTCTTGATCTGTCGAAGATCAGGAGAAAATGTGTGTACTTTGAAACATGCACAGAATAACGATCGGCTCTTACCTTGAATTCAGTCGGGCTAACCTCACAACCCTCTGCCTCCTTGATAAGATCATTCAAGGTCTTGGAAAGCTTTTCAACAAGCTTCATTTTTAGGGCCGCCTGGCTGGATATCGTTTTTATTTCACTAGAAAGTGCATCATACTCCTCGTTGAGGGTCTTTAGTTTCTCATTCAACTCCGCACCTTCGTCGGTTAGGTCCTTATTTGCCGCCTTTTGGCGTTCCAGTTTGATGAGGAGATTCTCGATTTGTAACTCAACCTTGTGCAAGTTCAGTTCCATGGTGCGCCGACTCTCCTGAGTGTCATGCAGTACCTTCAGACGGTACCCGCTCGCCTTGTCACACATCAGCTGATCTTGGGCGATCCTCATGATGGCCTCTTCGATTTTCATTTTGATGTTGTACTGCTTGTCAAGCTTGAACTGAAGTGAGTTAATTTTTGCCGCCAGTTGATTGTTCTCCTTTTTCGCCTCTTGAAGGTCCTTGTCCGTCTGATCGATTATAACTGGCAGGTCCTCCATTTTCATCTCGAGGCTGGCGAGAATTTTCGATTGTTTGTCAACTGAAAGGCGGTCAGAATAAATTTGTCGTGTTTGAGATTGTTGACACGGATTCGGACTCGGACTTGGAATATAGTATTCGTAAGAAAACCAACGACTTACAGAAGTGACCAATGACGTACAGAAGTGTCACAGGTAGGTCTACTAGGACCGCTTTGGCAGATAGAAGATTATAAAGACAATCTAGAAAATGCCTTACTTAACCACTGTATATTTTTTCAAAAATCATCGAAAAAGGTAGACAGAGGTCATCGGTAAGCCTAATAGGGAAGCTGTGGCAGTTGGAACATGAACACGAAAAACTACAAAAATGCCTTACTAACTAGTGTCAACTTTTTCAAGTCTAAACTCGATGTCGGCGGATGCTTGCCAACGACTCAGAATCGATCGATACACGCTAGAAACCATGGAAAACGAGTCCACTCGAACTCGAATTTGGTGAAGTTTAGTCAGTTCTCCTGTCCTCAGGTGATGAATAGGGGCACCCTGTGTGTGGATTGGGTGTTAAGCTATACATAATGAGGGTTGATGGACCAAAAACAAGCAGGAGTGGAATTAATCTCAAAACAGATTCACAGATGGATAGTGAGCGGATGAAATATATTGTTACTGTGCTGGAATTCGAATTCTCAGTGCCAGCGGAGTACTGCATTAAAATAGAGACGTCTTTCATATTTCCTACGGCGGTGGTAACCTTAGCCCCTGTAGCTAGTGATACTACAAGCAATCGTCGACAACGACACGACAGACCCATTTATGAAAAGAATGAGGATCCCGCGTACACCGCCAAACACATCTGCTCTGAAGGAACACGTGAAGTGAGGACCCCAATTAGGGTAAAATGTTACAGTTGGGTGCAAAATTCGATGATTTGATTGCTTTTTATCAAGAGAAGTAGTTTAATTAAGTCCGCTTTTCGACAAGCCGAGGTCGAGGTGTCAAACCTGCTTTACAAAGTTTCCAAATTCGAAGTGCCTTAGGGAACGCGAAGTACATGTGGTACCTCAACGCATCGAGTAGACATACCGTTTAGCCCAAAAAAGGTAATCGTGACCACCATGCATAGAGGGTTAGAGATGAATACAAACGTAATAACGCCGCGGAACAGCGTAATAGGACCCCATCCCTGAAGAAAAAACGAGTAATAGCGTCAGAAGTACAACGCATTCAAAAAAGTGACAAGAAGTTGAGAGATGTGACATGCACAGAACGGGCAAACTTACGTACACGCTGTAGTATCCATAAAACAGCCGAGAAATACCTACTCCGAGCGGAGATTCGTTAGGCAAAAATGCTTATGTTCGTTTTATCTCGCACCAATGATGGACTGGTGCCCTGTGGCGTTGTGGGTATGTGCGTCGACCCCAACCTTGACGTCGTAGGTTCGATTCCTGTTCTGTGCGACGAAAACAATTTTCACGACTCCACCTTCATTGTCACTGACAATGCTCAAAAAGTATTTCCTGTCTAGAAAAAACTTCTCAAACAAAGCCGTTCGCATTCGGCATTAAACTGTAGGTCCCTTCCTCTCGAGAGAACAATAGCAAACACAACACGAGTGGTTGCTGAGAAGCTAGGCCCTGGCTCCCTGCGGGCTGTAGCGCCATCCATATTATTACCACTTTGGGGCACTCAACTGATTGCAATTTCGACTATTTGCTGACACACTGAGCAACTAGTGCTATTGTCCCCTCGGAAAAGAAAAATATGGTTTGATGCCAGCTATCATGGAAACCATATTCAAAACTACGGGCTGTAGCGCCACCCATATTATTATTATATTGATGGACTCGCGGCATATCAGTAAGGCTTTAGAAAGGCCTAATCGACAAACGATGCTTAAGGCGTAGTAGCTTAAACCCAGTCAGCCATATAAGGTAGATGGTGGAAGGTAGGCAGTAAAAAAGTACTGCGCCGTGGTCACACTTGAGGTAAAACAAGCATTTAACTCTAGGCTAGATCACGTAAAATACAATGCCTCCAAAGATTAAGTGTACCGAACTACATATTAAGATTGATCAGAACTTTCTTTACCGATAAGTTGCTCCCTTACGACTCAAGGGTCAGTGTTAGTTCCTTGATGATGGAAGTTCCTTTGTTGTGTTCATGATGTATAACGCCATTCTACGTCTCCCAGTTCCTAGAAAGCATCCATTGCTGTTTCTGTGGTCGTGAAACGGCTTGAGGAAATCGAGAATGATTCTCGAGACGGTAACGATAAGAAGTTGGGAGTGAAGATTGACGCTCAGCTTGGTTTAAAACATCATCTAAACACGTTTGACAAAAATCCGCGAATGCATTTAATTTTCTTTCAAGATGAATATAGGCGAACCGAAGGAAGGCAAGCAATTAATGTTTGCGAGAGTTGTAGGCGTTACACATGTGTACAGTGAACAAATACGGTCCAATGTTGCGAATGAAAAGTCGCACCTGAAAGGAACCAAATCAAATAGAAATCAATAGATATAGATTATGTCCACTCTAAATTAGGAGTGCATTTCAAACGACATCGTGATATTGGTACTGTCTGTACCGCGTGGCAACACAAGTGTGGCAACACAAGTATGGGACGAGTCCCGAAAAGGGAGATGGACGCATTGACTGATCCCAAGGATTGAAAGTGGAATAAATAAAACGAGAACACGGCGAACTAAACACAGTTCATGACTGATTACGGTAGTTTCCGGGAATGAATATTTATTCCGTGAACCATGATTCGAGTCCTTCCTGTCCCCGCTGCCAGAACGTGAACGTGGAACACGTTTTCTTCGAATGTGCTCGGTATGCAAACGAAAAAACCTTATTACGTGAACAAATTTGGTGAACGGCCAACATCAGAATGAAGCAGTACGAATTATATCTAAGAACTTTAGAACGGCAACGGAATCGAATTCGCTACCCTTGACGCAGCAAAAAGTTTTGACCCGTCCCACGAAGGAATAAACTAAAGGATCGGGAGGTGGTTTTAGCTAGTAAGAATCTGACGCTACCAACGAGCGTTGGACCATTAGTGCCAATGCCTTCCAATGTTACCTTCCAATGTAAAGAAAAAGTCCGAGGCTAAACCTAGTCTGAGTAGTGAAATTAAAACTTACACTCCTTTGTTATATTAAGTTGATCATTTTGTAAGCTCGTTTTAAAGGCGTTAAGCTTGATGTTCTGCTCAGTCTCCTTGCTGATCTGCTTCCTAGTCCCTTCGATACTCGCATTGGTCAGCTTTAACGACTCCTGTTGTTTCCTGTGAAAATCAATCTTAAACCACACCCAATAACTTACTTCACCCAGAGCTCAACTTACTCCAAACTCTCCTTCGCCTGGAAAAACACCTTATCTCGATGCGATATGGCCACAATGACCTCTCCCCAGGCCTGGGTCAGCCGCTTGTGTTCTGCCTGTAGTGCTTCCAAGTCTGAATTGGCATCAGCTAGACTGGCATGCATTGTGTTGTTCACTCCCTTTTGCTCGGCGATTTTCTCAGTGATCCCGGCCAACTCTTCTTCGCGTTTCTTGATCTCAACTTGAAGGTTAAAGGACATCAGATCGGCTTTATGCTTCTCCTCGGCTGCAATCTTTTGCAGCTGGAAATCTTTGCTGACCGTCCGCTTTGACGTTACCAGTTGGTTTTCGAATTCCCCTGCCCACTGGCGTACGTTATTCTCCAGATTCTGCAAGTGGTTCAGTTCCACCAGACGCTGATTGTAGTTCAACTTTTGCTGCTTTGTCAGCTCGAATTTGTTCTCATATTCGGCCCTTAATGTCTCGCGCAGCTGCTCGCCTTCGATTCTCTTGGCCACCGTGTCGCGAATGTTGACGGCGTACTCCTCAAGCAGCTCGTTCTGCTTTTCGATTTCATGCTGCATGTCGTATAGCTTCACTCCGTACTCCTCGCGTTCGTCCTCTTTGAGTTTGATCTTGTGCTTGATCTCAGCGATCTCATCAGTGAGCTGGTTCTGTATGCGAAGCAGATGTTCCTTAAGGGATTGCTGGAATCTGTGCAACAGCGGGTGGTCCGGGGGCAACATCGATTGAGGCTCCACATCTGTTTTTTCTACATCGCATGGTGGCGGTGGCTTTGTGTGGAGAACGTCTAGATTTTGTTCAGTCCCACAGGTATCCATGTCACACTCCTTTTCCTCTACTTCCTTGTTGTCTGACATTTTCCTGCTAGTGGTTAGTTTGAAACTGGTTGCGGCACAATGTTGTAAAGTCGTAAGTAGCACGAGCACGACTCTCACTGTTTGTTTGATCGATTTATGTTTATTTTTTGATAATCAGAATGACGATGACTTCTACGATACACTTGTGCGCTAGAGTGCTTCTGAAGGGTGTTGCTTTCTGTCGCCTAAGCTACCAGTGAGGGGTTACGGCAAACAAATTTCAATTCAATGTCAATGCACCAAACATTACATATGCATTTTGTGGCGAGAGACCAGAAAACTGAAAAAACTTAATGACTCCTCTAGAGTTGCTTGCGTGAGTTAACTATTTAAACCAGTGTTGCCAAAAAGATAATAGCTAAAAAATCACCCTTTATAACTCAAACTGTGGCAACACGGATCTCAAACTAATTAAATTGAGTCTAAGTATTCAATTCTTTCATTCTGTTGTTGTGCATAACGCATTAAGCTGTTCCAAGCTAACCCGAGTTTGGTTTGAATCAGTTTGACTGTTACAAAAAAGTAGTGCACCTATTTGATTCGTTTTCAGAAGGCAAAAGTACTGGCATGGTTCTCCTAGATATCGAAAAAGCGTTTGACACTGTATGGCACTATGGTCTTGTCCCTAAACTCTTGCAATTTAATTTACCTATGTAACTCATAAAAATAATCCAATCCTTCTTAACAGCAAGGAGTTTTAAGGTATTTGTGAACCAGACTCTATCTAATGTTCAATGAATTTCTGCCGGTGTTCCTCAGGGCTCCGTATTGGGTCCCTTTCTCTACAACATCTATACATCTGACTTTCCCTCACTTCCTGGGTGTCATTCTGCAATTTTTGCAGATGACACATGCATTTATTCGTCTGATTCGATAGGCTAGTATATTGAGTCTAATTTGCAATTTTGGATTAGAATGCCTGCTTAACTATCCTGCAGATGGGAAAATTCAAATCAATCCACACCCATACACAAAACTGTGCTTTTTTGGATTGTCGTCCTTCGTCTCTTTCCTTTGTAAAATTGATATTGTGCTCGCATTTCCATTTTTCATAAGTAAGGTTTACAATAACCATATCTATGTACATCTAAATTGTAAAAAATGTAAATTGTTGCTTACAAATAAATACAAATACAAAAAGGAGTGCACCTATTTTGAATTGAGTTAAACTGGACTTGACTAACTACTCGAATTGCAACTCGGTTCGCTTCAATTTCAACTCCTGTCAATTCGAGTTAAGAAAGTTCCGGGTTGGCACATCCCTAAACACGACTCTGTGCGCGAATATTAATTATGCCCACTATGAACACGTGCTCATAAATAATCCATCGCTTCACTCGCCCTCCTAAATTAGAAGAAGTTAAAAAAAAGCAGATTCTTAAACACACACATACACGTAACTTTATTTTACCTTATGCTATTTAAATATTTACAAGAAACATTTTTGCTAAGCCTACTTTTTCAGACAATCACTATAAATTAAACAAACAGAAGGATGTGCCATTTTCCGACAGCAGCCGGTCATCGAACACCAGCACTGGGGCATTCGCTCGGTAATCGATTGCTATCAAACAAGTAGTACTCGCTGCTGTCCACCGGATAGATCTCATCGGCCAGCTCTTCCACCTCGGAGAGGCACACAGCCTCACTGAACGCGCCCAAGAACATCAGACTCTTGATCATGTGCGATCGCTTGTGCTGGATGTCATTGAGGGCGTTCGTGTGCCGACGCGGACTGCTGACCGGTACACTGGACGATGCAAGCATAACCAACGCGTCTGGGGGATGCACCTCCAGCTGAAGCTGTGTGCCATTGGCCAGCCGCATTGTCAGAGAGACTACGAAGAAGCAGGCCGCGTTCATGGGGAACGCTCGCAGCAGAGTTGATGTCAGACCACGACAGAAAAACCCAATACCCTCCGAGTGATAGCCCTTTCGTATGCAATCCACCACGCCAGAGTACTGAGGTCTTGCCGTCATTCCGTCGGCTTGAACGCAGGATTTGATCACGTCCAGCGGGAAGGTGACCAGCCAGGAAAGAGTGCCCGCACAGCCGCCGGCCAGCAGGCTGTGGAATGGGGTCGGCGTTTGGTTCTGCCTCATCATCAGCTCATACGACACAAAGTAGGCGGAGAATCCTTGGGTCGCAAAAAAAAAACAAAAAAGATGAATAGAAAATATGTCGCCAGGAAATGCTCAAGTCTTACCAGGCACATCTCGCAAAGCTGTTATGCCGAGTCCGCGGAATATCCCGCGAAATCCTTCGGTTCGGTGAATATGCGCCAGACACGACAGCGGGCCCTTGTGGCGGACGGTAGTTCTGAAGTTCTCCTGCAATTGGAGCCGTGTCTTTGCCAGCTCCATTGGAGAGCAGACCAGACTCTGAGCCAGACCTGCGGTGCTGCCGGCCACGAAATGCGACATCAGTGAGTGCGGATCGCTACTGTTCCGCTGAACATTGCCATAGATTCCAAAAACGATTGCGTTTACAAACGCCACTCCGCCCATGGGACTGGACATTCCACGGTAAAGTCCTCGCACGGAGTCTCTAGCCACTATTGTCTTCAAGCAGTGCCATGTTCCCCGGTACATCGGTCGTTTCGGGTTCTGCGTCTGCAAATGCACTTTGATCGTGTCCAACGGATGTCCTACTAGCACACCGGCACAACCTGAAATTCCCGTAGACTACATTAAGATATTTAAAAGTTGATAGGCCCACTAAGAGGTGATGGTTAGAAGAGGTGCGAGCTTGCAATGGCCCAATGGCCAAAATCGATTAATAAATACCTCCCAGGCAGCCAGCAGCAAAGTCTAAGGCCATTGCACTTGTCGATTGTTAGTATCTGGAATGAAAATAAAATTGTCTGTGTTAACTCGTCTGTGAAATGGCTTGAATATGAGCAGCAGTTTGGAGGGGGTGGTTGTCAATGTGATGCTAAGATGCAGTCGTAAACCATGGACTTTGTCAATATCGTCTCATCTCATCATTAGTGATCCACATGATTCACTTAAAATTATGTTGATGTTATTCAGCTACCTGAGAAGCTGAGGCAGGCCCTCCTGCAAGAGTCAAGTGCACTGCGCAAGAGGCATGTTGTGACGCCGATTAGTGTAAATTCAGGCTTAGTCTAAGGACACAAGGTAAGTGTTTAATGATAAGTGCCCTTTTTAGGTGCTGTATGTGTGCTTATTTGCTTATTTTACCTCTAAGTGGTAGCCATTGGGTACTATTTATTGTTGACTCAAGCTCAACTTGCTAAAGTGCAACCTGTTCCAAGAACTGAGCTGGCCCTTCAGGTTGCGGGGTCGTGCCTTCTGAGTAACTACCTGGCCACAAAAAAATGTCCGTGTTATGAAGCGATAATAAGCCTAGGATGTGGACGAAATTACTGACTAATACTGAAAGCCGAGGTGGCCATTTGAATGAAAAATAAAGTTTGAACCGCAATGCCGGTTCGATGCTCTCATAGGAAGCACTCACCAGAGATGAAAATTAACTTCATTACATCATTAATAATTGTTCTCTTGAATTTGCTACATAGCAACCTTTATTTCTACTCCATTCAGCTCAATTCCACTTAAGATACATTAATATCCCCGCAAGAATCTCACATATTTTGTAACACCTATGCTATAGCCAAGGCGCTATAGGCGCACTATTGCCATAGACCGTATCGCCTGTGGTTGTTGAACATATGCAGTAATAGACAAGAGGTTTTTGACACCTGAGCACATCTACAGTGGCAGGTTAGGGGTGTTTAATTACATTAATATTTTGTTTTTATACATTTTTTATATCTGCCTCGCTTTTTGTAAATCTTCTTAATTTCAAATCTGTGATTCAAACTGTGATTACAAAAAAGTCCATAGTGACATATAGTCGGAAGCCAAGTGTCAGATCAAAAAACTTAATTAAAAACATTTCAGCTCAACAAAACTTGCAAGAGTCGGCTGTAGAAAAGAATTTTGTGTCCAAAAAGATGCAGTAAACAATTTATTGGCGCCTTAAAAACAATTCAAACTAATTTTGCATGCATATGAACTAAATAATCAGTTTTGTTTTGTTAATAAATTATGCGTCTTTTTTACCATTCTGAGGTGTACTTGTCTCATTTTTAACACCTACGTTTCGTTGACTGGCTTATTGCAACATACTCAATAAAAGCAACTTCGTTGACGCTGATCTTATGAACTTTTTCCTCTGTACTCTACTCTTCCAGTTTTGCACACCAAGTTGGTTGAGGTCCATCTCCACTTGGGTGCGCCACCTTAAACGCGGGCACCCTCTGTTGCGTTGCGCCACAGGTTTGGATTCGAAGACTGTAAATACTATACTTTGAATTTTTGTTTCAGAGTCGTCGGTTGTACTTATATCGCTTCTTTGAAATTTTGTGCACACATTTTCCTTGTGAATTGAGTTTTGGGAGGGATTAAGAAGCAAAAAAAAACCAACAGTAATTGGCATAAATAGGAAGAATTACAAAGTGTGGTAGATTTTGTAATTTGGGTAGACAGTCGATGTGGTGGATTTCAAAATATCGCAAAAAAGAAGTAGATCTACCATAATTGTTCTAAAGTCCAAACACTGATGGGGACCACAATTGTAAAGCAGTTCAGTAGTAAAGTAGCTACCAGTGAGTGCGGATTATAAAAGTAAATGTGTCATTATAATGTCGTCAAATTAAATTAAATTTTATGCCTTGTTACAATAATATTCGGCCGGTGATCGTTTTACACATTCCAAGGAAACGAAGTGACTGTGATCTGATGCACGTTCACCTGAAAAAGACCACTACTGACATTTAGTGGCACCTGTTCTTTAAAAATGTGTCTTCAGCTGAATAACCCTTTGGTGTTCTAAATAAGTGGCGCCATAATCCTCGCTGAAGTGTGACGGAACTATGACCAACCTATGAGGCCATACATAGGTTGAAGTTGGTCACTTGTACAAAACTAGTCCTGATCTCTAGACTTGAAATGTACCCACTTGCGCTAACCAAAATAGACAACACTTTAAGTCTGCAATGCGAACTCTATGAATGAATCTCTACAAGGGCGTCGGCCTTGAGACACAGTTGAGTACAGTGCAGCGTTATTTTTAATTGAATTTATTTTTTGCTCAACAAATTCTGTTGTGGTTGCGACAAAATTAGACGATAAGCTCTAAAGTTCATCCGAAGCGTGAACTCTTGTTGATAATGATGATAATTTTGCTTCGCTGCTAAACTTGACTTGACAGGCGCCTCAAGGAAATTTTAACATATTTGCGTGCAAAAAAGATTATTCATACGAATAAAGATGTTGGCCTACATATATTTTAAGAATTTCAAATTGAGATTGCGATCAAAAATTAAACACGACTTAAGAGTGTGCTAAATTTGGAGGTTCACGAGGGTAATATTGGCGTGATAACTCAAAAGTGTGTGTTTTATTTTAAGTACGACACACCCCCTTGTTTGAAACTAAGAACTTTTCAACACGTCTTCAAGGTTGACAGAGCGACAGAGTGCTACTATTTTCGACCTCGTTATGTCTAAATATTACTTAATTCGCATGCATCATGTTATGTGATAGAATTTGACATTTGACTCTGCTGATCTGATTGCTAACGTTTATCAGTTGTTAACATGATCATGTTTCCGCAGTACAAAGCTGATTGAACACTATGGCTTCTAATTCAAACACTGCCTTGGCCTTAAATTACATTCATAGCTCGAACACTGCACGCAATGACACTGTTTTATACTTCACCAAGACTTTAGTGTTTAAACTTGAATTTCATGATCACAATTTCAATGTGCGTAAATATTGTGACACAAATACACGAAATGATAATAAAATTTTGGAAAAATGTACATAGTACAAATGTCATCGGGATATGGGTTGAAGTTCACCATTAAAGAACTGGAGAGCAGAAAGCGGTCTAGAACAGTGATTAAATCAAAAGAATCAGAAATTGCACGAGTGAATGTTTGAGAATTAGTGTATTCACATTATTCCACTGGTTGATGATTCCACATTATTTTTTCTCGGCTGTACAGCGATATGGTCCAATCCAGGTGTCTTCAGATCGCCTAAGATGACTGGACCATGTAGAACGTTGAGCAACTCAACAGAGGACACTCCCGTCGAAGGTGGAGCACCCAAAAGAAGAACCCCAAATAACTTGGTGTGCGAAATTGGAGACATCACTCTAAATGGAGAGGCGTTTTGGTTGAGCACAAGGTCCATACCGGAGTGTTGAACGACACTAAGAAGGAAAAGTCACTCGAGTTTTTGTAAGACTCAGCTCTACAAATTTGTCAAAGAGGTCAACGTTAGGTCTGCTGGATTATTGAATTGTCAGCACACTTAGACAACAGTTGGTTCAGCCATAGTCAGACTACTGCCACTGATCGATAACTCTCTTGAAAGTGCCATCAAATGGGATTCGAACCAGGAACCCCACAAACCAAAGACCGGCACTCAACCAACTGCGCCTTCCAGCCGTCTGAACGACGTCTAATTCTTTTAATTTTTTCTTTCAATATATGCTCTGCATCTACCACTATGCGTATCTCCAGAGAAACACCATTCAGATTTCATACTTTGTAGGCGTTGTTTGGGTGGTAAGTCCTTCCATGATTAAATGGCAAAGCTAATTGAGAGAGCTTCAGCTTACCATATACCAGGAATCACGAGTGAGCTGTCAAAAACAGAACACAAAAAAACCAACCGGCAAACAGAACACTCGTATCATTGGTAAAATATGGTAGAAACGTATTGCCCCACTGCGAGGTGCTTTTAGTGTAAAACTATTGAATGATTATTTTATGAACAAAGCCATGTGTCACGGTTTGTTTAAGCAAATTAGCCCTGACAGGAAGTGCTGAGAGGTAGCCTTCTTTGTCTTCTTCTTATGGCGCTAGAACCCGAGGTGAATCTGAGCCTCAGCCAACTCGACTGTATTAAAGCGGAGTCTTCAAGCCAGCAGATGTTCAAAAGTACCACTCTTCAACGTGGAAATGAGACTTGATAAAGACGACCCTGAGCGCCATATTAGCCATAATTACAACTGAAGCACCAAAAAACAGTTTCTATTTGAATCGAAACACAATTTCAAGCATAATAATAATAATTTGGGTGGTGTTACAGCTCGTAAAGGGAATGTGCCTAGCTTCTCAGGAACCACTCGTGTTGTGCTTGCTATTGTTCTCTCCGAACGGCCAAGTTTGAGAAGCTTTTTCTGGGCAGGAAATACTCTTTGAGCATTGTCAGTAACATGAAAGAGGTGGGGTCGTGAAAATAATTTTGTATCGCTCAGACCAGGGTTGCAAGTGGGTTGCATGCCCAGAGTAAGAACGTTCACGAAAGTGAACACATCGTGAGCTTTTTACCTTGCGACTCATGTCTGATGCCAGCCAATCGGTCACCCACATTTTGCCTAAGCGAACAGTGCACTGGATCAACAAAAGCCACATCAGCCACTCGTGCAAAACAGTTATGGGAAATGTGTGTAGCTTGTGCCAGCATAGCCGTGAAGGCCACCTACTCGCGTTTACCAACCACAATTACTTATTGGTGAATTTCAGACTGCGGTTATGAGAGCAATTACACAAGGAACAAGGATATGTTTGATTAAGGCCATGTTTTTATGGCGCCAACTCAGCATTGATATTGATTAGGAGGCTGGGAGGAACAAACCAAAGTCACATCTACAAGACAGATGCAAGTCGGGTCTGAAAATGTATTCAGAGCTTCAGTGGTGAGATAAAACTGAAGGTGGATCCATCAGTCCATTAGGAGGAAGAGGATTAGGATAAAATATGCAGCAAAAAGGAGCTACAACTATTCGTTTAGGTTTCCAGCTGCTAGCACTCCTAGCCGACCGACGAGTCCCTGTCAGTAATGACAAGTAATGCCTTATTTTTAGGCACACTTGTGTAAATTCATAATTGCGTAATGAAATTGGTGCTCTCTGGCCTGCCTGTAATGAAGCTGGATTAGGTTTCGAGTAGACATCGAATATACTTGATGATTTGAAAAATGAAAAGGAAATTCCAATTCGCTCCTTCGCTGTCAGAGTCGTCACTTTTGGACGTTTCTAAGCACACCAGTTCAAAGACTCATTCAGCGTTCACATCTTGTACAATATTCAGTGCTGTCAAGAGCAGAGATAATTTATTTTCCAACACATATCGTCCGATCCGAAGAGATGCGGCGGTCTTTGGTTCAATCTCAGTCAACACTGGCGATGGGCAGTTCTTATCTATCAAAGTGTTGGAAAAGAATAACAACACGACTGAGATGGTGTATCCGCTTGGAGGCGTTAGGTTAAGTAGTATGTTTTGATGCCTGATTTTACGAGTTTGACGATGAAGGTTGGATCAAGAATGTCAGAATGATAAAGCTTACCCCAAGAGAGAATCGTTCGTTTATCCACTCGCGCGTAGCAGCTATCACTGGTCTGGGGTAGTCTTTGTGGTCCTTCAAACTGAAGTTTGGTTCCGTTTTTTCCTTTCACAAACGAATCTGTATCTCTTAAAGGTACGCAAGAGAGCTTGCATTATACAGTGCGTCTATCACTTCCTGTGTGAGCGTGTCTTTTTCTGGGGAACGTCTTTATTGGTACTTCAAGCCTTCTAATGATTACTTGACTACCATTGGCACGATTTTTACAAATACTCCACTTTAAAACCATAAACTCAAACGTCTAATCCAAGATGGGAGGGTTCAACTTCAACGTCCCTCAAGTTTGCACTTCAACTTTGCAAATTTTACCCAAAACACTCAAAAAATAAACTACAAAAGAAAATGCGAAAAAACGTCTGTATTGGAACGGAGCTAGTATCTGACTAAACATTGAATTGACATCGTCCAGGAACATGATCATGCCGCAATCGCAGTTTTGCAAAATAGAAACAAAACACAAATCATGAGCAGATAGGTGAATCTCGAACTTAAGCTGCGATTCGTAGTTGTTCCTAGAGGTTATCAATCGGGCGGCAAAGATTCCAGCTTCGAGCAAATTGAAAATTGAATCGTAACCAAACGCTAACGAAGCGCTCTAAGTGGGCCGTCCGGGCAGGAGTGATAACAGCTTGCTGCGGGGTTTAATGGAATTGAAATAAATTTTTCCTTTAAATCACGGATCGGGTTTGATAAGAGCATGCGTGCTTGAATTGTTTTGGACTTTGTTTGGACGGTTTTTTTTCTTGCCTGCTGATCCCCGATTGAACTGGTTGTGGCAGGAGTAAGGATGCTTACTTGTGGCATTTGAAGACAATCAACTTCGGTTGCCAGACATGGGGGAAAGCTATTTGTGGAGTACATTTAGAAGAGGCGAGTGACATTGCTAGTCTTTCCTGCAGAGGCAGAGAGTCATTTTGGTTGAGGCCGAGATCCACCCCTGACTGTAGCGCCAGTCAAAGGAGAAGAAGGAGTCTTTCCTGCAAATTACCGAAGCAACCGAATCGTTCTTGAGATGTCGGCGCATTTGTGTCTTCTGTTGAATAGTGCCACCTTGACACCCGTTGATCAGATGTCCAGGCTCAACCATCATTTCCGACTCCATCCTCAGCTTAGTGTTGCAGTTTTATTCCATTCAGAGTTTCCCAGGAGGAGGCAGCTGGCTAAGGATCGTGCCAGCTGGAGAGGCTTGTTGGCTGAGACCCAGGATTACTGTAGCGCCAGAAGTAGAACAGGCTCCCTTTACTTAAGAGGAACCTGGGACAAGTCCCAAGTCCTTCAGAGCTGATTAGGCTGATCTGCTGCGACGGTAGATCTCAAGGCGCTCAAGAAATGTGATATCATTATTCGTAGGCAGGATGATTTTTAACGTTGTCAGTTTGACCTCTGCCGAAAACAATTTACTTAATTGCATTGCTTTAGCAAAACAAACTCAACTTGCTTCAGTCGGGGTTGACTGCGCAATTGTCTCAAAAAAGAAGTGCCATCAATTCGAACACAACATGATCCGATGTTCATTTTTTGGTCACTCGATCGTGTCAAGATGATAAATTAACGCGACTTAGGCGCGTGTTTGATAACCAATTGCTGTTGTCTCACAGAAGTTCGTGATACTCTCGTGCTTCCAGCAGTGGCAATACATGTCACATGATTTGTGTGTCTCGTGTGTCATCTAGATGTGAGCATGTATGATGACTGGCAAATACTACTCGTGCAGACGGCACATGATAAGGCCAGACGCTTGTTGGTGGCCTTTCGACTTGAAGTGAACACAATCAATAATCTGCATTCGTAGTTTTCCGTCAATAACAATTTATTTTTGTATCCTTGCCCTTAGTCGCCTTAGCATGACCTTAAGTCAACAAAGAAATCGAAGTATTTCTCTTCTGGATTTCTGACAAACCCGCTCTCATGTAGGTCAATATTCTGGGAAACTGGGTCGGATGATCTCAAAATTCTGCGCAAATTCCTCATTTTCTCAGAACACCCAATAAGGCGTGTGGCGAGCCTATGCGAACGTCAGAAGATAGAATATCGGTGCTTTTTTTTTCTTCGATTGCTCGCGATTGTGGATCTAATTACGGAGAGCATGCTGATAAGAGACACGCTGACGTGGGATGTTTGATTAAAGTGTCGTCTTCGACGCTCTTCTGACGGTGCAATGGATCCCGATCAATGGCGTATGTTTTAATGCGCTCCTTGGGTGGGGTCTTAAGAAACTTTTTCAGACAGACACGTACATAAATAGTTCACCATTTAAAACACGGTATTACGTTATTGTTGTTTGCATTACGAAAGCAACAACAAGCTCATTAAAAAAATGTGTACCCCACCAGGAGGCTTACCGCAGATAACCTTTCGCTCTGGTTCGAACCCACCTTATCTACGAGGTGATTTTGGTGGTCATAAATTGTTGTTTACATCAATTCTTCTTTTGCTGATTGTAGGCTCTTCGTTTTTGCGAACGATAAGGACACCATTGCATAGAGACGAGCTGCCTTTTTTGGACGAGATTATTAGACTCCGGGCGGTGGATGTAGAGTTCCGTCATTCGATTGTTGACTGAAGACGAGGGAGATTTCTATTTCTGTTCGGACAAATTGCGTTGTCATTCGAAAATAATGGGAATTATTTCTATTTCAATTAAGGGACCTGCAATGGTCCAGCATTTGTCTTTTGGAAAAGTTGAGTTCTCGCAGAAATTTGAAGTTTTGTTTGTGTTCTCGCTGGCTTCCTGACAAGAACCATCAATCAATCAATCAGGGAGATCTTTTTGCTATACGTGGCTGCTTGACAGAATCTAATTTGAGTCAAGAACACAGTAGAGAAAGACCTCGCCTTAGTTAGCGCGCACAAGCTGAAGAGGGCCTCAACCAGCTTGGAGTGAACAACTGCAGGAAGCTTGCTAAGGACTGTGCTAACAGGAGATGCTTGTTAGTTGAGGCCCAGGCTTACCTCGAACTGTACCGACGCCTAGGTAAATAGTAAAGCAGCTTGACAGCGATTAGCCTGCTAGACGTCAGGTAGGTTGGTTGAATTACGTTGTATCGGAATTACGATATTGCGTAGTTTACTGAAGTAACTGAAGTACAGCGGGTGGGCCACCTAGTGTTTTTATTTTTTAAATCATTTGTTAGTTATTTTGACACTGACTGCTGTTTACCGCTTGGAATCTTGACAGACAGTCCGTATTATACTTCAGTGGAATGAAATGAGTCGCTTTATGCATGAAAGAGTTGGCAAATATTGAAAACTTATTCCCAAAGTGAGAACTGTGTAGCCCACAACGGTACGTGTTAGGACAAGATGTTTTGGCAACAATGAAGCATGCATTGCGACCGCGGAACCCAGGTTTGTGCAAAGAATTTCGAGAGACTGGTATGCTATTGGACAAAACTGATGGTTCCGTGGACTACCCCTGGTCCATGCAGAAAGGCGTGCCATGAAACAATCGACTAAATTTTGCACACTGTGTTATCAGCCGTATTATCGTTGTCAATTGGACACCTCGGAGCTGCGGTTTAGACTTATTTTGTGGGCAACAGTAAAGGATCGATCTTATACGAACAATCCGGCTGATATCTTCATCATCGTCATCCGTCTTGTAAGATTTCGGCTGGAAGAATGTGTTACTACATACGCTACTTACCGTAGAACGCAATTAAACTACGAGAATGGGACTGTTTATTCTTACTAATAAAGTCAAAAAGAAGAAAGTCGGATAATTCACTTCATCAAATGTTGCATAAACTTGTACACATTCACATAAACACATTCTCATTCACATTCAGCTGGGCTCGAGCTTTACACTTATTCACAGGCTCTATCTGTGAAACGGATGTGAAGCAGGAGGAAAACAGCTGTGAAATGTTTTAAAAAACGCTGTCAGATGAATCTGAGCGGCAAGAAAAGTATAAGTGGCATATCTTCTCCTTCCATTATCTCTGGTGATAACAGGTCTGTTCCCATACCAAAAGAAGGTAAGGAGCGGTAAAAAACAACGAAAATCTACATAAGTCTGTTTCCGTACGACAAAAATATGGGTCTTTTGCAAATGTGCGCTCGAGAGAGTAAACTAATTTCACCGTGCACATTTTAACCCATGGACAAGTTTTGGGTAGTTTGTTGGTTTTCTGTCAGATCAATGGAAATTCAAAGACTCGAGTATAGTTTTGGAGGTTATTCAAACGTTTTATTTTCATAATTAGTGGCCCGTGGCGTTGTGGGTATGTGCGTCGACCCCAACCCCGACGTCGTAGGTTCGATTCCAGCTCTGAGCGACAAAAATAGTTTTCACGACCCCACCTCTTTCGAGTCACTGACAATACTCAAAGAATATTTCCTGTCTAGAAAAAGTTTCTCAAACTTGGCCGTTCGGAGTCGGCATTAAACTGTAGGTCCCTTCCACTCGTGTGAGAACAATAGCACGCACAACACGAGTGGTTGCTGAGAAGCTAGGCCCTGGCCCTCTATGGGCTGTCGCGCCACCCATATTAAGTAGTTCGAATAAGAACCAAATGAAATTACTATCCTGTTTTTTAATTTGCAAGTTTTGTTGTAACTGTTGACATATGGCATTTCTCTCGTCATAAAGAACGCAACAAGCTCAACAAGCAACAAGCAGAATGACATAAGTTGCACAATTCAAAAATGATGTATACAAGATTACGCCTCAATTAACAGATGTGACATAAAAGGGGATGAGAGCGGTTGAAATTGCTTGCAAATTGCTGAAATTAAGATTCATTCATTCATATTAGTCTGAAGATGATTTTGGCTTGTACTTTTTTGTCACCAAAAACATGGCGGATTTTCATAAAGCGTAATCTTTATACATCATTCTTGGCACAATAGTACAAAACGTATTTTCTTGATATTCAGCTTCTCTCTGAGAGGTTTTTACCCCTCACTCCTTAAAAAATTACAGTCTTTACATTTTGGTGCAGAAAGTACAGGAACAGACCTACTGACTCTGTCCAGAAAATACATGAATATATCATTTTCATTCACTCGCGCTGAGTTCGCTCGTTGAAGCCAAAAACGTGTACGTATATGAATAGCTCTTTTACAGCAGTCAACCAGCAAACGTTGAAGCTAAAGCGTGATTTGAATATTCAATCGAACAGTACTTTTGTGGAATCTACACAACTGAAAAGCTTTCTTCCACAAAAAATAAGCTTTTCTCCCTTCCGTTTATTTTCAGAATCGGCTGTCAAAATTCAGTTTTTTGTTTTTAAAAGATATATTGGCGGCTTTTGATTGTGGTAAGTTATGTTTGTAAAACCGGCATGTTCGCTGCTGCTATTTTCATATTAATTACGCTTAAATTCAAACGATGGGTTCAACATTATTTGCTACGTCAAATGTGTAAAGTGTGAAGTCATTCATTCGGGTTGGGCCGCGGGGAATTGTTATCAGCTGGAAATTGTTTTGGTGTGGTGACAAGTGAACTACCAGTAGAATCTATGACGTCATTCGAAGAACGAAAACTTGTGGTGAATATGTAATTGAGATTCAAAATCCTTCAACAATAGGACAAATGCGCAGCAAAGTCTCAAACCACAGTGCAATGTATTCAATTTATTCAATGGGCTTGTGATGAAGTTCCAAAGGCGATAACATTTCGTTTCAATTCTTATGTCAGCTCACCAGATTTCTGTGGTTCTCCGTCTAGTAATGTCTCAGTGACACGAAATATGTATATAGACAGTCGGGTGGCCATAAAAGCTCTGCAAACACCCCCCCAGAGTGGACTATTACCCGCTCTGCTCAAGACTATGGGTCTGCTGCCTTCAGTGCTCTGTTCAAGCTTGAGAGCTTGAGTAAATCAGTTACATTGGCTATTAAAATGACAAAATTGCTTACAAATATACGTAGAATTGTCTCGTCTGTGTTTAGTATGAGCTCTACCAGGTTTCATTACAAGTCAATTGGAGCAGGGCCACAACTTTGGCAAACAGTGCCCTTACAAGTACGAATATATCAGTTACTTACTACTGAGTCACTATTTTTGAACGTTCACTCTTCCATGTGGTAACCCAAAAACCATTGCGCATTATTTTCCTTTTTTTTCAGATGACATCACTTGCAGAGGACACTGCTGGTACCGCAGGACCCCAAGACCGGATTCCACTTAACATAATAGATCTAAACGATGACTGTCTCATCAAGATATTCAGTTACTTCACCAACTATCAGCTTGTCAGCTACATTGGAATATGCTCGCGTTTAGACGAAATCGTTCACAGCAATTTGCGCCGATGTAAAAGCATAACCTTCAACTTTCGATACCTAAATTCTGACATGGAATTCAAGAAGCTATTCCGTGCAACTGCTCCATACCTAACGTCGATCGATTTTTCCGTTGGATACTCGATACGCACAGAACTGGTGCTGGCCGCCCTCAAGCCCATAACGCGTTGCGAAAAATTAAAGCATTTGACCCTTCATTACGTAACCATGTGCCAGGATTATATGGATTTAATCGGAACCGTAGCGGATCATCTGGAGAAGATCGACTTTAGTTTCTGTTTGCTGACAGATGAGCTGTTGGAGGAATTTTTCAAACAACACTGCAGATCACTGAAGGAACTGTGTCTGATTGGGAATTACACATTTTTTGGCTGTTCGCTTGTTCACCTGAAAGGTCTGAGGAGGCTTGTGCTTGAGAGTCACGAAAACTTCAATGTCAATTTGCACCTTGTAAAGGCGCATAATCCGAACTCTGAGATTGTAATTTATGAAAAGGGGCGACTCAGTGCGATTGACGTAAATACACTTGAAAACTGAACTCGAATTTGGAATTTTGATGTTTTGCTATGAAATGTTAAGCCTTGCTGACTGTACTTTGTACAAGGTGTACGAGGACACCTACATTGTCACCGTCCGCGCTTAATGGGTTTGTTAATCTTGAAATATGTTTCCAGCGTCACAAAAGCTTGGACGTTAGACCATGATTCCCAAAATGACATTGACATTGAATGCTGTGTCCGGCTCGAAATCTTGATAAAACCTCCGCAGAATGAAATGAATCCATTCACACTTGACCAACGTTGAGAAATATACTAAACTTGTAACTAGTGAGTGCTGAGTAGCCCAAACAGTGCGGGTTTTGAAAGAAGTTATGCCGCAATGAACCACCCACCGTGACAGCTGTAAGCAAATTTGTGCAACAAGTCCATGATACTGGAATGTTAGTGGACAACACTGATGGTCCCCGTAGTCGTGCGGTAGGCATAGATGAGAATATGGATAAGTGTGTGAGACTCAATGAGTCTCGGAACGTTTTCGTCAATTGTGGGCGTTACAGAGACATGTTAACCGACATTACCTACATTAAGGTGGCCCACCAGATCACAATCGAACAAATTCCCGAAACGTGTTAACACAGCCGTCTTGGCGATGTCAAGTGGCATTTAAGGTGCATTCAGTTATTGTGACACAATAGGCGTGTTTTTTTGACTAATCAGTACTCAGTTTAGTAATGATTCTCAATAAAACCCATTTTCGCCGGGTTAAATTGTTCTTACGAAAGTTGGTACGTGTGCATACGTCCATTGCATAAGATGTCAAATAAATAATGAATAGCCACACAAGTAATATGAATAATTTGATATTTTATATTTTTGCACAAGTAACATCAGCAAGAAAAATCTTACAAGTATCAAATAACCGAGTGATACAAGCCTTTCATAAACAAATAGTTTCCTCTGGCGCCATCTATATCGATGTTTCAACACGTCCTAGTCAGTGATGATAATGAAATTTTGCTAAGGACTTTTAACTCAGTGAGTTGTTTTATTGTTACTTTCCATGTGAAGTCTTGCTAAGCTGACCAGTTAAAAAACACGCCTAGTGCGAAAGATGTGACGTTTCATTTATGAAAAGTAAGAAACGCCAAAAGCTCTAAATATCCCCATTTTTTGGTTGTGACGATACACCAGTTCTTCTGCCGACAAATGAAACTTAAAATCGCCACATCTGACAACCCTGGCACTGAGTAAAGTCACAACACAAAAAGATGGCGCTTTTGAGATGCCCAGGGGCATAATCGCAAAGGTTTGTTCATAGTTCCCAAACTGTGTACAAAATGAGCGATAAACGAGACGATGTTGATGGTCAACGAATGGATGATAGTTGTCGCGATAGTTACGCGATTAGGCCCCTGGAGAGAAGAAGAAAAAAACAATCCTCCCTTGGTGTGGTGACTCAGCTTTTGTCGCGAATGAAGGTTAACTCAGGCTAGGTTGGAAGTGCAATTAGTGCACTTAGGCCAAAAGGTAGGAGCATTACCATGACAGTCATCCATCGACGGATCTTACCAGTGCTTTGACTCGTATTTTACTGAGGTCGAGGACTATGGTAGAAAATGGGATCCTATAATGACTTTCCTGGTTGAGGCAAGCGCCGAAGAAGGTGGCTTATGCATTCCTCCTCATCGTCGTCCAGGCGATGATGGCCGTGAAGAAGAGGCCCTTTTTGCATGGAGACCTAAAAGGCAATGTCCGACTGGTTTGAGTTTAGTTTAGAATGCCCGCCGAGAGGCAGTAAGTAAGTTACAATAACAATGTTCGTCCGTCGACAAGCGGTGTTGTTACAGTTTAAATGTATAGTCAGATGAGCTGTAGCTATGAGGGTACCCATGTTACAGGAAATCATCAGCTGGCAGTCATATAGGCATATGTTGAGCTTTTCGGCTAACTAATTTAGAGTTTATAGAGACCTACCCCAGGGATTTAGTTTCTGCTTGGCTGTTCGTAAAAATACAGTTATCATAGACGGATATCACGTTCCGCCTTTATCAAGACAAGGCTACCCTAATCGCCATTACATCCGCTTGAAAGACTGGGAAGACGACGGAAGTGTAGTGACGAAGCATAGTCGAGGTGATTTTATGTTAGTTTCTGATGTAACATAGTTGTAGTCCCATGCCTTTAAACGACCTGCAACTGGAGAGGTAGGATTCAGGACAATTTTGAGAGCCTCATTCAGAGTAGTTCTGGGGATGCCACTGATGCAGATGCAGGCTTACCATCTTTGTACCTTCCTAGCGTTGCTTAGGTGAGTACCGACGTTGTGTCTGGGCCATCATAACTACGCTATATGTTATCAGCCTGCCATATGAGTGTATGGCAGGTATGTATAACGCCGTAGTGGTCTGCCTTATGAAAAGTGATCCTGTTTGAGTTGATGTCATTTGAAGAATAAGGATTAGCCACGAACTGTGTGCACCGTGCATCTACGGATGCAACGCATAAGCGTACGATCAACTTACATGCGGCATGAAGAATCTTCGTCTCTGAGACTATGGGACGATGCACCAGATGACGTCCATGCATAGGGTGGCTCACAAAAGTCGAGGGGAACCTCAGTCTCAGGCTTGATGTGTGTGACAGCCTTCTGAACAGGTCCAGGTCCACCTCTGGCTGTTGCGTCCTAAGAAGAAGATTCCGAGGGAACATTAATGAAAATAGAACAGGCCATCTCCAACAACGTAAAACACAGGATACATCGACCGACATCCAAAGAGATTTTAATTTATTATTCTACCCAAAAATACTAACGACATCCATCGGCATATTGTCGTTGAACATTGCACACATTTTCAAAGCAGTGATATTGTCTTTAGTTTCTTATAGATTAAGGCTCAAATGTCGTGTTAAAGTTATAAGTTCGGAATGCTCTGTCAACCCACAGGCGTAGATATGCCATGTCCGCATAAATGCCGGGAACATCTTTTTTACCGCACCCAAAGCCAGCCGAAACCACACCAGCCTGATAATACCGCGTTTGGCTGTTCGGCATCGGGCACACTAACGCAGAACCGCCGTCCCCTAAGCACGTATCCACTCCAGCCTCTCCGCCTGCACAGATCTGGCTTGCTTTCAACTTAAAATTCGGACTATCCAATGCGAATCTCAAATTAGTCTCGCATGTGGCTTTTGGCACCACTTTCAACTCAATCTTCTTCAGAATGTCGGCATATTTTTTACTTGTGAAGTGAGCCTTTCCCCAGCCAGTGGCAAAACAGTTCGAATTGTCGAAACTGAGCCCTGCCGGAGGCAAGCAGATTGTGTTGATATGCGGGCCCAGTTCAAACGCCGATTTAAGAATAAGAAGAGCTACGTTGTTCTCGAAAGTTGTCAGTTGCACGTCTTTGTGCACCAATGTTGTCTGCACTTCTCTATCTTGATGTGGAAGTGGTTCGTATTCACTACTCCGTTCCCAGTCGCCTGCTCGAACCTTGATGTTATTCGTTCGAAAATTGTGCACACGATGCGCTGCTGTCAGTACAACTCTCGGATGAAGAAGTGATCCAGCGCAGTGATAAGTATTTCCGTTTACGTATATGGCCACCGTCCATGGGAACTCTCCAAACTCAGCTTCGTTTCTTGGGGAATCTATTTTCATCATAACCCCATTCTGGTTTCGATATCCGCACCCAGGTTGTGGTGGTGGCGTTGGTAGAGTTGCTGGTTGGCTAGCCTGGATTGAGGATATCACATTTATCGGACTGTTTTATTAATATCATGTCAAAAACTTACCTTGCCAGTGGGCACTAGGCAGCATTGCAGAATATTTTCGCACTCGTCCGTGCGGGGCGATATCAACAGCGAACCATCTGTGTTTATTGTACCATTAGTGCAAAGTGAAGGTGGAACGCACTTCTTGTTCTCGCCACAGGACTGATATTCTGGCGCCGGTAGATCCAGCGTGGGTTCATCTGGTTCTATAGTTGTCAACATACTGTTCGATTTATCCTCGTCGATGCAACTAGATCTGAGGATAAACAGTCCAGCCAGGAGGAGAGTTTTCCTCATTGTTTCGATGGTCACTTTTGAAGAAATACACTCTAGCAATAATACTCTGCTCTTGAGACCGACTTGGGACGGTGTCGCTTGATCGCTGTTGAATGAACTGCCATATCTGCTGGAATATATTTCAACTGTGCGATGGTTGGTATGTCAGGTCTTATCACTGCAGGTTCATTGGTTGATTATGTGCGAACAGAATAATTGATCTGACCTCTGCAGTAAACGAAGAGTGGAAGGCACAGTCAGCGAATGCTGATAATGAATTAGTCAAATTCTTAAACCTATTTGCCGGAGACTGAGGATATTAAGCAGCAGCATGTGGTACGTGTGCTCTTGTCCTCTAACTAGTGGTGGGCTTTTGCACATTTATACGAGTGCCGAACTTCGAACCAGGGATGAGAATTTATTTCATACGTAGTAGATCTACGATCGATACAGTGAACTTTCCCTAAAGGCCCGTTCATAAACACTCTGCGAATCAACCATTCTCTTTGCGAATTGGCAAGCCGAGTTCGCAATACTCCAACAGCCAAACGTAATCCAGATCCACCACGATCAAAAAATTCGCAATGAAGCGAATGAGAAAATTCTATATGAATGAACTGTCAGAGTTTGCGAAGTTCGCAATCCAGTGGCAACCTCATATGATTGGACCCTTAGCCTTCAGTTTTAAACGTTCACATTGTACTTCATGCAGTTCAACCTCGTCCAACGTCGTCTTTTTTAATGGAATATTCCAGCCTCATAATAATTGAATGCATTTTGCGAACATACACTTGTCTCTTAGTTTCCGTCCTTTTTTGGTGGTGAATGTTTGGCGATCAAATTAGTGGCAAAGCCGGAAATGTCGGATAATTCACTTCATCAAATGTTGCATAAACTTATACACATTCGCATACACTCACTCTATCTGTGAAACGGATGTGAAGCAGGAGGAAAACAGCTGTGAAATGTTTTAAAAAACGCTGTCAGATGAATCTGAGGGGCAAGAAACGTAGGAGTGGCATATCTCCTCCTTCCATTATCTCTGGTGATAACAGGTCTGTTCCCGTACCAAAAAAAGAGGTAAGGAGCGGTACAAAACAACGAAAATCTACATAAGTCTGTTTCCGTACGACATAAATATGGGTCTTTTGTCAAATGTGCGCTCGAGAGAGAACACTAATTTCACCGTGCACATTTTAAACCATGGACAAGTTTTGGGTAGTTTGTTGGTTTTCTGTCTGATCAATGGAAATTCAAAAACTCGAGTATAGTTTTGGAGGTTATTCAAACGTTTTATTTTCATAATTAGTGGCCCGTGGCGTTGTGGGTATGTGCGTCGACCCCAACCTCGACGTCGTAGGTTCGATTCCAGCTCTGAGCGACAAAAATAGTTTTCACGACCCCACCTCTTTCGAGTCACTGACAATACTCAAAGAATATTTCCTGTCTAGAAAAAGTTTCTCAAACTTGGCCGTTCGGAGTCGGCATTAAACTGTAGGTCCCTTCCACTCGTGTGAGAACAATAGCACGCACAACACGAGTGGTTGCTGAGAAGCTAGGCCCTGGCCCTCTATGGGCTGTCGCGCCACCCATATTAAGTAGTTCGAATAAGAACCAAATGAAATTACAATCCTGTTTTTTTAATTTGCAAGTTTTGTTGTAACTGTTGACATATGGCATCTCTCACGTCATAAAGAATGCAACAAGCTCAACAAGCACAATTCAAAAATTATATATACAAGATTACACCTCAATCAACAGATGTGACATAGAAGGGGTTGAGAGCGGTTGAAATTGCTTGCAAATTGCAGAAATTAAGATTCATTCATTCATATTAGTCTAAAGATGATTATGGCTTGTACTTTTTTGTCACCAAAAACATGGCGGATTTTTATAAAGCGTAATCTTTATACATCATTCTTGGCACAATTGTACAAAACGTATTTTCTTGATATTCAGCTTCTCTCTGAGAGGTTTTTACCCCTCACTCCTTAAAAAATTACAGTCTTTACATTTTGGTGCATAAAGTACAGGAACAGACCTACTGACTCTGTCCAGAAAATACATAAATATATCATTTTCATTCACTCGCGCTGAGTTCGCTCGTCGAAGCCAAAAACGTGTACGTATATGAATAGCTCTTTTACAGCAGTCAACCAGCAAACGTTGAATCTAAAGCGTGATTTGAATATTCAATCGAACAGTACCTTTGTGGAATCTACACAAGTGAAAAGCTTTCTTCCACAAAAAATAAGCTTTTCTCCCTTCCGTTTATTTTCAGAATCGGCTGTCAAAATTCAGTTTTTTTTTTGTTTTTAAAAGATATATTGGCGGCTTTTGATTGTGGTAAGTTATGTTTGTAAAACCGGCATGTTCGCTGCTGCTATTTTCATATTAATTACGCTCAAATTTAAACGATGGGTTCAACATTATTTGCTACGTCAAATGTGTAAAGTGTGAAGTCATTCATTCGGGTTGGGCCGCGGGGAATTGTTATCAGCTGGAAATTGTTTTGGTGTGGTGACAAGTGAACTACCAGTAGAATCTATGACGTCATTCGAAGAACGAAAACTTGTGGTGAATATGTAATTGAGATTCAAAATCCTTCAACAATGGCACAAATGTTAGTTGATAAAATGCAGCAAAGTCTCAAGCCACAGTGCAATGTATTCAATTTATTCAATGGGCTTGTGATGAAGTTCCAAAGGCGATAACATTTCGTTTCAATTCTTATGTCAGCTCACCAGATTTCTGTGGTTCTCCGTCTAGTAATGTCTCAGTGACACGAAATATGTATATAGACAGTCGGGTGGCCATAGAAGCTCTGCAAACACCGCCGGTGGACTATACCCGCTCTGATCAAGACTATGGGTCTGCTGCCTTAAGTGCTCTGTTCTAGCTTGAGAACTTGGGTAAATCAGTTACATTGGCTATTAAAATGACAAAATTGCTTACAAATGTACGTAGAATTGTCTCGTCTGTGTTTAGTATCTCGTCTGTGTTTCATTACAAGTTAATTGGAGCAGGGCCACAATTTTTGCAAACAGTGCCCTTACAAGTACGAATATATCAGTTACTTACTACTGAGTCACTATTTGTGAACGTTCACTCTTCGTGCATTATTTTCCATTTTTTTTCAGATGACATCACTTGCAGAGGACACTGCTGGTACCGCAGGACCCCAAGACCGGATTCCACTGAACATAACAGATCTAAACGATGACTGTCTCATCAAGATATTCAGTTACTTCACCAACTATCAGCTTGTCAGTTACCTTGGAATATGCTCGCGTTTAGACGAAATCGTTCACAGCAATCTGCGCCGATGTAAAAGCATAACCTTCAACTTTCGATACCTAAATTCTGACATGGAATTCAAGAAGCTATTCCGTGCAACTGCTCCATACCTAACGTCGATCGATTTTTCCGTTGGATACTCGATACGCACAGAACTAGTGCTGGCCGCCCTCAAGCCCATAACGCGTTGCGAAAAATTAAAGCATTTGACCCTTCATTACGTAACCATGTGCCAGGATTATCTGGATTTAATCGGAACCGTAGCGGATCATCTGGAGAAGATCGACTTTAGTTTCTGTTTGCTGACAGATGAGCTGTTGGAGGAATTTTTCAAACAACACTGCAGATCACTGAAGGAACTGTGTCTGATTGGGAATTACACATTTTTTGGCTGTTCGCTTGTTCACCTGAAAGGTCTGAGGAGGCTTGTGCTTGAGAGTCACGAGAACTTCAATGTCAATTTGCACCTTGTAAAGGCGCATAATCCGAACTCTGAGATTGTAATTTATGAAAAGGGGCGACTCAGTGCGATTGACGTAAATACACTTGAAAACTGAACTCGAATTTGGAATTTTGGTGTTTTGCTATGAAATGTGTAGCCTTGCTGACTATACTTTGTACAAGGTGTACGAGGACACCTACTTTGTCACCGTCCGCGCTTATTGGGTTTGTTAACCAAAGTATGTATGTTCCTAGAAATTTGTTGCCAGCGTCACAAAAGCTTGGACTTTAGACCATGATTCCCAAAAAATACAATTTCATTGGTTATTTTGACATTGAAAGCTGTGTCCGGCTCGAAATCTTGATAAAACCTCCGCAGAATGAAATGATTCCATTCACACTTGACCAACGTTGAGAAATATACTAAACTTGTAACTAGTGAGTGCTGAGTAGCCCAAACAGTGCGGGTTTTGAAAGAAGTTATGCCGCAATGAACCACCCACCGTGACAACTGTAAGCAAATTTGTGCAACAAGTCCATGATACTGGTGTGTTAGTGGACAACACTGATGGTCCCCGTAGTCGTGCGGTATTCATAGATGAGAATGTGGCTAAGTGTGTGAGACTCAATTCATTAGATCAATTTTCTTTGAAAATGAGTCTTGGAACGTTTTCGTCAATTGTGGGCATTACAGAGTCGTGTTAACCGACATTACCTACATTAAGGTGGCCCACCAGATCACAGTCGAACAAATTCCCGAAAGGTGTTAACACAGCCGTCTTGGCGATGTCAATTGGCATTAAAGGTGCATTCAGTTATTGTGACACAATAGGCGTGTTTTTTTTTGGCTAATCAGTACTCAGTTTAGTAATGACTCTCAATAAAACCCATTTTCGCCGGGTTAAATTGTTCTTCCGAAAGTTGGTACGTGTGCATACGTCCATTGCATTAGGTGTCAAATAGATAATGGATAGCCAAACAAGTAATATGAATAAAAATCTTACAAGTATCAAATAACCGAGTGATACAAACCTTTCATAAACAAATAGTTTCCTCTGGCGCCATCTATTCCGATGTTTCAACACGTCCTAGTCAGCGATGACAGTGAAATTTTATTAAGGAATTTTAACTCAGTGAGTTGTTTTGTTGTTGCTTTCCATGTGAAGTCTTGCTAAGCTGAGTACTGACCAGTTAAAAAAACACGCCCAATGCGAAAGATGTGACGTTTCATTTCTGAAAATTAAGAAACGCCAAAAGCTTTAAATATCCCCATTTTTAGGTTGTGGCGATATATTAATTTCTGTAGCCACCTGAAATTTAAAATCGTCACATCTGACAACCCTGGCACTGAGTGAAGTCACAACACAAAAAGATGGCGCTTTTGAGGTGCCCAGGAGCATAATCGCGTAAGGTTTGTTCATAGTTCCCAAACTGTGTACAAAATAAACGATAAACAAGACGATAGTGATGGTCAACGACGATATCACCTGGAGAGAAGAAGAAAAAACAATCCTCCCTTGGTGTGGTGAGTCAGCTTTTGTCGCGAATGAAGGTTAACTCAGGCTAGGTTGGAAGTGCACTTAGTGCACTTAGGCCATAAAGTAGGAGCATTACCATGACAGTCATCCAGTTTTGTCGACGGATCTTACCAGTGCTTTGACTCGTATTTTATTGAGGTCGAGGACTATGGTAGAAAATGTGATCCTATATGACTTTCCTGGTTGAAGCAAGCGCCGAAGAAGGTGGCTTATGCATTCCTCCTCGGTGAAAAAGAGGTCCTTTTTGCATGGAGACCTAATAGAGTTTAGTTTAGAGTGCCCGCCGAGGGGCAGTAAGTAAGTAACAATAACAATGTTCGTCCGTCGACAAGCGGTGTTGATACAGTTTAAGTGTATAGTCAAATGAAGTGTAGCTATGGGGGTACCCATGTTACAGGAAATCATCAGCTAGCAGTCATATAGGCATATGTTGAGCTTTTCGGCTAACTAATTTAGAGTTTATAGAGACCTACCCCAGGGATTTAGTTTCTGCTTGGCTGTCCCTAAAAATACAGATATCAAAGACGGATATCACGTTCCGCCTTTGTCAAGACAAGGCTACGCTAATCGCCATTACATCCAGTTGAAAGACTGGGAAGACGAGGTGATGGGCAAGAAGAACCTGCAGAAATCTATATCAAGACATTCCGAAAAATCGGCCTCTGTCCGGAATCAGAGTTTCGAAGTTGTTCTCTTGGAAGTGTAGTGACGAAGCATAGTCGAGGTGATTTTATGTTAGTTTCTGATGTAACATAGTTGTAGTCCCATGCCTTTAAACGACCTGCAACTGGAGAGGTAGGATTCAGGACAATTTTGAGAGCCTCATTCAGAGTAGTTCTGGGGATGCCACTGATGCAGATGCAGGCTTACAATCTCTGTACCTTCCTAGCGTTGTTTAGGTGAGTACCGACGTTGTGTCTGGGCCATCATAACTACGCTATATGTTATCAGCTTGTCATAAGCGTGTATAAGGTATGTCTATCTCCGTAATGGTCTTTCTTATGAAAAGTGATCCTGTTTGCGTTAATGTCATTTGGAGAATAAGGATTAGCCACGAACTGTGTGCACCGTGCATCTGGCAGGGCATCTACGGATCCAACGCATAAGCGTATGATCAACTTACATGCGGCATGAAGAAATTTCGTCTCTGAGACTATGTGACAATGCGCCAGAGGACGTCCATTCATATGGTGGCGCACAAAAGTCGAGGGGAACCTCAGTCTCAGGCTTGATGTGTGTGACAGCCTGCTGGACAGGCCCAGGTCCACCTCTGGCTGTTGCGCTCTAAGAAGAAGATTTCGAGGGAACATTAATATTTTCGAACAGGCCAACTCCAACAAAATAAAACACAGGATATATCGACCGACATCCAAAGAGATTTTAATTTATTATTTTACCTAAAAAATACTAACGACATCCGTTGAACATTGCACACATTTTCAAAGCAGTGATATTGTCTCTGTTTAATTTCTTATAGATTAAGGCTCAAATGTCGTGTTAAAGTTATAAGTTCGGAATGCTCTGTCAACCCACGGGCGTAGATAGGCCATGTCCGCATAAATACCGGGAACATCTTTTTTACCGCACCCAAAGCCAGCCGAAACCACACCAATCTGATAATACCGCGCCTGGCTGTTCGGCATCGGGCACACTAACGCAGAACCGCCGTCGCCTGAGCACGTATCCACTCCAGCCTCTCCGCCTGCACAGATCTGGCTTGCTTTCAACTTAAAATTCGGACTATCCAATGCGAATCTCAAATTAGTCTCGCATGTGGGTCTTGGCACCACTTTCAACTCAATCTTCTTCAGAATGTCGGCATATTTTTTATTTGTGTAGTGAGCCTTTCCCCAGCCAGTGGCAAAACAGTTCGAATTGTCGAAACTGAGCCCTGCCGGAGGCAAGCAGATTGTGTTGATATGCGGGCCCAGTTCAAACGCCGATTTAAGAATAAGAAGAGCTACGTTGTTCTCGAAAGTTGTGAGTTGCACGTCTTTGTGCACCAATGTTGTCTGCACTTCTCTATCTTGATGCGGAAGTGGTTCGTATTCACTACTCCGTTCCCAGTCGCCTGCTCGAACCTTGATGTTATTCGTTCGAAAATTGTGCACACGATGTGCTACTGTCAGTACAACTCGCGGATGAAGAAGTGATCCAGCGCAGTGATAAGTATTTCCGTTTACGTATATGGCCACCGTCCATGGGAACTCTCCAAACTCAGCTTCGTTTCTTGGGGAATCTATTTTCATCATAACCCCATTCTGGTTTCGATATCCGCACCCAG
Organism: Eristalis arbustorum; assembly: GCA_916610145.1. NCBI lineage: Eukaryota > Metazoa > Arthropoda > Insecta > Diptera > Syrphidae > Eristalis > Eristalis arbustorum. The sequence continues at coordinate 36,293,542 of OU744317.1, forward strand.
GTTGTGGTGGTGGCGTTGGTAGTGTTGCTGGTTGGCTAGCCTGGATTGAGAATATCACATTTATCGGACTATTTTATTAATATCATGTCAAAAACTTACCTTGCCAGTGGGCACTAGGCAGCATTGCAGAATATTTTCGCACTCGTCCGTGCGGGGCGATATCAACAGCGAACCATCTGTGTTTATTGTACCACTAGTGCAAAGTGATGGTGGAACGCACTTCTTGTTCTCGCCACAGGACTGATATTCTGGCGCCGGTAGATCCAGCGTGGGTTCATCTGGTTCTATAGTTGTCAACATACTGTTCGATTTATCCTCGTCGATGCAACTAGATCTGAGGATAAACAGTCCAGCCAGGAGGAGAATTTTCCTCATTGTTTCGATGTTCACTTTTGAAGAAAAACACTCTAGCAATAATACTCTGCTCTTGAGACCGACTTGGGACGGTGTCGCTTGATCGCTGTTGAATGAACTGCCATATCTGCTGGAATATATTTCAACTGTGCGATGGTTGGTATGTCAGGTCTTATCACTGCAGGTTCATTGGTTGATTATGTGCGAACAGAATAATCGATCTGACCTCTGCAGTAAACGAAGAGTGGAAGGCACAGTCAGCGAATGCTGATAATGAATTAGTTAAATTCTTAAGCCTATTTGCCGGAGACTGAGGATATTAAGCAGCAGCGTGTGGTACGTGTGCTCTTGTCCTCTAACTAGTGGTGGGCCATAGTTTGAGTGGAGACTTCGAACTGCGAAGTTTGAAAAGCTTATTGCACACATTTTGCAATGGTACGTACATTTCAGGACCTATTGTAGACGTTGTTTTCTTTGTTTTTTTTTTTTTGTGGGAGAACCCATAACCCATACAACCCTTTGAATGCGCCAACTATAGAGCGATCAGCCTCCTCAACATCGGTCTTTATCAGTGCGGTTTCAAGCCAATCTTCACATTACCATCGACCATCGACCAAATCTTCACATTACGCCTTATTCATTACGCAAGACTCAAGACCTATTCGTCGTTTTCTATATAGCTTTAAAGCGCCACTTCTTGATTTGACATTCTTGCCAAGCTCGGCAGGTTGTGCAGGATCTCGATGGAAAAATCTCGCTGCTCCATGAAAGTGTGTAACGAACTCACATATACCTTCAATTACAAAAAGGGATTTAGACACGGCGACAAGCTGTCATGTGATTTCTTCAATTTAATACTGGTGAAGAAATTTAACCGTCAACAGCAGAGGCAAGATCTTCCAATACTCCGTTCAACTGCTTGTTTACGCAGACGACATTGAAGTAATTGAATGAACATAGCGAGCCATCAATGTAGCGTTTGCCGGCATTGAAGCGGAAGCAGCTAAAATGGGTCTAGCAGTAAGCCAGGGCACAACAAAGTACATGCTGTCACCGGAAGGACGCACAACATCGACGTCTCAGACATAGCTTTATAATGGGCATCAGAATCTTGAGGTAACCAAAGACTTCGTCTACCTCCGCTCGTTTATTGCTAAGGAGCAAACGCGTTCCGAGGCTTTGGTTTTCGTTTCGGAGCGAATCTTGTTATACGATTGAGGCTCGCTAGGCCTCAGATCAACTGATACTGATCCTGATTTTTGGCGCAGGAAGCTCGCCATTCGTCCTCTTCCGTTGCAATTCTAGGATAAATACCCAGACGGCACCACGAGGAGGTTACTAACAGAGCTGCTAGGTTTTCGGCTGCAGTGGCTCTTTCTCGTTATTTAGCGGACCAGCACCTATTGGGACATGCCACCCCTATGAGGAATGGAAAAGGGGGATGATCATCAAGCTGCCAAAAAAGGGAAACCTTATGGAATGCGGAAACTGGAGAGGTATTTGCGTTCTTCCAGCTGTAGCTCGAATAGTTCTGGAACATATCAAAGAGAATTTAAATTCAACTTTCGATGTCGAATAGGCGGGTTTCCGCGCTGGATCCTCCTGCATCGACCACATAAACACCTGACGGATCATTATTGAGCAATGCGTTGAGTATAGGTCTCCGCTATATCTATTGTTCATCGACTTCGAGAAGTCTTTCGATAGCTTGAATCGAGATGCTATCTGGTCGGCCTAGCGCAGGAGAGGTATTCCGGAAAAACTAATAGCTACTATAAAGGCTACATGAAGGTCTTGTACAATGGTAAGTTGTCAGAGGAATTTATGGTCCACGGTGGAGTTCGTCAAGGGTGCATACTGTCACCACTATTGTTTCTGGTGGTTATCAGTGGCATTCTCCGTGTAGCATTGATGGGCGGAAATTATGACATTCGATGGACTATGGCATCTTATCTTAAACACCTTGATTACGCTGATGATTTTTTTCTCCTTTCGCATAGGGTAATGGAACTTCATTTGATGGCCCATAATCTAGAAGCAGAGGCAAACAAAATAAACACGGCAAAATCTAAAGCCGTTAGTATTTCTGACAACCGCGCCCAACTGAACATTGCCGGACAGGAAGTCGAGAAACAGCTTTCTATATTCAGGAGGTAAGGTCTCGGCTAATCGCGGTGGCACCGAACTGGACGTGTGCAACAAAATCGGGAAGGCTAAAGCTGCGTTCGGAATGCTATCCACGATCTGGAAAAGCAATGTCATCAGCTTAGGAACCAAGCTGCGACTGTTCCGCCCCAACGTAGAATCGGTGCTGCTATATGGATGCAGTACCTGTAAAGTGGACACCATTACCACGCGAAAGCTGCAATCTTTCGTAAACAGAAAAATCCTTATAATTTTCTGGCCGAACCGTATCTCTAACGAACAATTGTACCTGAGGACGGGCCAGGAACCTATAATCAACACAATACGAAGAAGAGTGGCAGTGGATTGGAAACACCCTACGGCGCGAAGGCAATTGCGAAGTACGCCATTTAGTGGAATCCGTTTACGCAGGCAGGCAGAACAGCGGGACGCCCTAGGCAAACATGGCGCAGAACAGTTAAAAAGGAATAGAGTTCTTTAGGAATGAGTTGGAGGGAGCTCAAACGCTTTGCTGAAATTTGAACGAGATGGCGAGCAGGCGTGGTTGACGCCCTATGCCTCTCGAGGGGTTAAAGGACTTAAGTAAGTACATAAGTAAACGTAATTAACTGGGGACAGACTGGAATTCAATTCATTCTGCTGTCACTATCACGAAAGGCACTTGTATCGGTGAAACCGGAAAAAACTTTCCATCCTTGGTATGTGCACCAGCACAACACTTAGCTGGAACTATAACATATTCGATCGCCAAAAAATTGTTGCGAAATGTTTAGCTTTTCTTAATTGATGCTATTGTTCTCTCACTCACCTACAGTTTTATGCAGAATCCGAATGACTTTGTTTGAGAAGGTTTTGCTAGACAGGAAATACTCTTTGAGCATTGTCAGTGACTAGAAAGAGGTGGGGTCGCGAAAATTGATTTCGTCGCACAGAGCAGGAAACGAATCTACGACGTCGAGGTTGGGGTCGACGCACGTACCCACAACGCCACGGGCCACCACACTTCCGCAAGCAAATACCGCATTCGATTCTCGTGTCTCGTGTTTTGCCACTGGTTGGGGTAAGATTCCCAGTGATGGGTCAATGCCAAGAGTCTTGAAGGAAGTCACCCTGAATGTCGTTGAAAATAGCAGATGTCAAAGGATGATGAGACGGACACAACTAGGATTTTACTTTGAGCTTCACGACAGCTTCATGTGTGCGGGTGGCATTAAGAATGAGGACACTTGCGATGGCGACGGTGGATCTCCGTTGGCCTGTCCCATTCCCAGGAAAGAAGGTCGATATTATGAAGCGGGAATCGTGGCTTGGGGTCTTCCGGATAGATGCGGAGTAACAGACATTCCTGGCGTATATGCCAGTGTATCGTTCCTTCGCGATTGGGTGGACGAGAAGATCACCGGAAAAGGATATGATTCCTCGTCGTACACAGCTGCTTGATAAAATGTGGGTTTCCTTGCAAAAACATATTAATCACATGAATAAAGACATTCTAGAGTGGTTGCTGCAATTTGGCATTTCGTGACTATGCTATATTAATACAAAAATGATTCCTTTCTTGTGAAACACTCACGCTCGATTCCGAAACTGTGTTGTCGGCTTCGGTAAATTCGACAAGTTGCGGGCAAATGCGACCTAAGCTCGGCCCTAATAAATTGGTCGCAAGGCTTTGCAATGTGCTGGCTAGTGAGGCGAGGCGTACTATTGGCAGCTCGAGTCTCCTGTGCTCAAGATTTGCTTGTGATTCTTCTTCTCCCTTCGCCTGACTTTATTCTTGGGTTCATAACATGTTATACGTACGTGGAAAAGAGCAGACTCATGTCTGAGATGGGAAGACAGGGTAGAAGAGCTCTACCTAAAATTCCACATGTTGCAGCCGGTCTCAAAAATTTACAACGCAGTTTAATTCAATGGTTGTAAACTGCAAAAAATGCTTTTGAATGTTTCAATAGGAAAATAATAATTTTAAGATGTCCTTAAAAACCCTGGTAAGCTTTCTTTCCAATATTTTTCAGTAATTTCGTTGGTATCTGGCAACAGAGTGCGTTGACATATTTTCAATCCACACGAGGAACAAAAAAACACGCTCCGCATGAGGAAATTTCGGATTCGGCGCACTTAACGCCTTGCTCAGCACATTCCTTGGCCAAGCGATACTTCATTCATTCACAGCACAGACGTCAATTGCAACCACATTGTCGGCCACGAAGTGTTCTCCTCAAAAAAAGAAATCAATCCCTTCACGCTTCTACCATACGCAACAGTTTCATTCGAAAACAATTTCCAGAATCAATTCGGAATCAAGTGAATTCAACTCAATTTATTTCAATTAAAGCAATACCAATCGTCTCGCAGCGCCAGTGATGATGCAAGTTCGGTTCGCGTGAACGAATTTCAGTTGTGATATAAATAAACTCGCTTCTCCGCACTTCGCCGTTTCTTCGTTTCGTGCCCATTCCGATTTAGATAAAATAACTGTGTGCAGTGAAGTGACGAAAAACCCGAATACCTAGTTTCCAAGTGGACAGATAATTTGCTCATCTATGCACAAAATGGGCATTTCAACGGATCCACCATTGCTGGATGTGGAACTGCCGTCGACACTCATCGAATCGCCGTCCGTGTCGACATTTCTGCCCGAGGAGGAGGCCTCCATATGCCCACTACTGTCGACAACCTCATCCACACCGCTGGCGTTCTCGCACCCCCTAACGCCAAGCGCCGACAACGACAGCAATAACTCGGGCATTTGTGAGGATACCAAGGCCGAGACTAGTTCGTCTGGCAGCAGTTCTGGCATCGGCATGGATGTGACAGATACAGCAGCGACAAGCCTCTTCAATCACAACGCGTATCATCATCTTCGAAAGAACAATAACAATGAATCGATACAGGTGAGTGTGCATTTTCGCATTTTTTCTTGTTGTTTATTTTGTTGGTGGTGGCAAGTAACGAATAGAACAGCCTCCCCTCTCGGGGATATGGGTACAGAAAAAGGCATATGAAGGTCAATTCGGAAACTGTATCTTTTTGCGTGTTTCATCTGCGGCATCCGCGTGGGCGGGGGGCTTGTTTCTGAGAATTATTGCTTTGTAAACATTCGGGATTTCAGTGTGTGTGGTCAGTGAAAGTGCCCAGAATTGATTGCGAAGTGAGAAACGCTTTAAAGCTTCGAATTACATAACCGCACAGGTCGTATTTATTGTAACAAAACAACCACCTTAGGCCGCCCGTGAATGGGGACAATGGCAAGCATCACGTCAGATAATTACCGCGCCTGGTTCACCATGCTTAATAATAATAATATAATAATATGGGTGGCGCTACAGCCCGTAGGGGGCCAGGGCCTAGCTTCTCAGCAACCACTCGTGTTGTGCGTGCTATTGTTCTCTCACGAGTGGAAGGGACCTACAGTTTTATGCCGAATCCGAACGGCTTTGTTTGAGAAGCTTTTTCTAGACAGGAAATACTCTTTGAGCATTGTCAGTGACTCGAAAGAGGTGGGGTCCTGAAAATTATTTTTGTCGCTCAGAGCTGGAATCGAACCTACGACGTCGAGGTTGGGGTCGACGCACATACCCACAACGCCACGGGCCACCGGTTCACCATGCTTACAAGATTCAAATGGAGCGTGGTTGTCGCTAGCAGTGGTTTATCTGAACGTATCCGAATAAATGCCGGAGGTGTCCTGGTAGTGGTATCAGAAAGGACTGCATTTTATCATCAATTTGTTTTTTATGTTCGTTATTTTCCGTGGGCTATGGGAGGCCTTTTTGATATGACGCGGACGTAAGGCACCCATAATACTGACCTTGACTGCATAATAGAACAAACGAAAAATAGGAACATCGCCGGTGCGTATATGCACGCAGAATCAGTCGGATTACTGCAAAATCTAGCCTTTTGTAAATACTGTCGACTCGGTGAACTCAACTAATTACTCCGGGTGCCGTACTAGACGCCTCCATTCGGAGTCCTGGGTCATACATAGTAGCTTACATCTTCTTACTTACTCTCTCAGATCAGGGACCCATGTGGGATCTAGCAAACATGGAACTATGTAACCTACGCCAAGGTGGTTGAGGTGGAAGACTCTTCAGGATGGAGCAGTTTCTAGTCGTTTTATGAGTTGAATCCGCACACGTCTGGCTAGGCTCATGTCGCACCCATGCAAATCGTGGTTGAATCTTCAACCAAGTTAAGAAAGTCCTTGAATACTTACAACATTGCAGTTGGTGAGAGGCTCTTAGGGTTGTCGTTCCAGCTGTAACATCCGTCCATCCCTCGATGGCGCGCTTCTTACGCTGAACGCAGAAGTCAGAGCTCTTCTCTTTATTTCTGCTCCTAGAGCTCACGAGCTGCCCTCTTCTTCTTTGCAGCGCTGCTTTCTATGCTTCCTGCTTCCTTTGGCTGCATGTGCCCACTGGCATTCATCCTCAAACTTGGGGTTTCTTTTGTTGGCGAATAAAACATAACACATCAGTTGCGGCTTTTCTGATGACTGCGCTATGCGACTTTGTGAAGGTAGACGGCAGATTTAATCGGAGAATTCCCTGGAAATATCCTGCCATTTTCTTTGCAGCAATTTGTTGATTTCACGGAGTCCGGGAAATGCTCATTCGGAGTTAGGTCACACATAGAGAGTGATCCGAATCAATGCAGGCGTCTCGGAACGTCCGGGCTAATGCTGGTGAAGTGTCGTGCGTAGCTCGATTTTATTGTGGTATCTATTGAAAGGGGTTATCTGCGTCATTAAAAAGCGAAAAAAACGATGACCAAAATTTTGAAATATTATTGACCGGATATTTTGTATTCGAATGATGTTTTCGGAGTATTTTCCCAATGAAACTGTGTTGCATAAAATGGTTTTCATGAGCTTCGTACATGATGCCTTTAGAAAGTTGTGAAATGTGGTATCAAGGTGATTGACTGGGTAAAGGTGACACAAGAAACGTTTTGCACCCACAAGTCGTTCTCCCTATTTGTTTGGTGTATCAATTGTCCAGTTAAAGCGTGAAGACGAAAACGTGTTTTTTTTTATTCTTCGAGGGTGCCTGGTTGACTGAATTCAAGCGAATTGCTTTGGAGGCATATTATTGCAATCCAATTGACATGTAATAGATGATCCAATTGGTTGTATCAATTACCCACGTTTCGCAAAAGTGCACGAGTTCAGGTTGAAATTCATTATTTACCTTAGCGACAAGCAAATCTTACAAGACTTTCGATTCTAGCATCACATAGTGCAGTACTCAACGTTCGTACAACTTCATTTCAGCTATGCCCACTCAGATTAAGGTGTCGGCTCTTAGACTATTAGTTCTGAATAGGAAACTAGTTTATTCCAAGTATATACAATTTTCAAATAAAATGATCCATATCTTGTTCAGCATATGTGCTCGAAAAGAATTTATTGAGAATTGTCAGCCAGCAAAATTGAGAATTGGGAACAGTGTCGATTTAGATACACGAATTTTCAGTAAGACTCTGCAACAATTTACGCACTTCAGGTTGTATGTCGTTGACGTGTAAAAGCTTGTCTAAGGCGTCAGTCGAATTCAGTAACGTAGACATGGTTGGATGTTCATCATCTTAGAGAATCTGTCATTCTACTAACAGAACATACTCCGGTCAATTCACCAACATCCATTCATACTTACTATTACTTACGTAGGTTAGGTTAGGTTAAAGTAGCTGACTGTTGTGCGAGAGGACAGCAGCCACACTTAGGCCAACGTCTGTGCCTTTTCCACAAGACCATTAAGATAATTTCAAGAAGCGACGAAGATGACGTATATTCTATATTGATTAGTTCGGTCAGGTTAATGTTTTTATGGAATCACAGTCACAGTGTACAATGGTTTCTTCCTCGTGCTCATGTCTACAGCTCTTGCAGAAGTCATTCTAATAGAGGCTTACCCAAGAGGCGTGAGTACAAATGGTGCGATTCCCTGTTGTTACTCCAATGAGGGTTCTAAGATTAGGACTGTTCAGAGTGGTCTGTGGAGTTGCTTTGTAATGAGGCGTCCTGTGCCAGTTGACTATCTAAAATTTTGCTGAGCAGGTGCATCCAGCTTCAGTAGATGCTGATGGTCGGTCGCCATCCGGAAAGGGTACACAAATTGTAAATTGTAGGACGTTAAGATATTTAGCCATCTCGTTGAGAGACGGGTGGCAATTGTGGGATGTCTTCGAGTTGAATGTGACTTGGGTCAGAGATTTTGTTTGATTACTGCCTGCTTGTCGAAAGAGTTGACGATATTCTCTGTTGCGGCCTAGAAGACGCCACAAATGTTCGGTAATAGAAAAGACAGCTGGATGCGTAGATGCTTAGAATAGATCCCAGCAACCACCATCCATCTCCGATCCAACTGTAAATATTCGCAGTGGACACTCCAGCGTCTGATGCTCAGACTCACAGTAAGACATGGGAGGATGCTGGTTGAGGAATTCATCTAGAAGACGAGTTTTGGTGTCATGAGGTTTGTGTATAGGTATAGATTTATACCATCTAAAAACCGTAGAGTGTCCACATCGAAGTTGCCTGTAGAGACACAGCGATCTAAACCTGATCGCGTATTAGCTGTTTGCCTTCAATGGACTTGGTCTATCGGTGGGAGGTTATAGTGTATCTTCAAAGGAGCGGCGGGAGGTCATCCTTCGCAGAGATTAGGATTAGCACTAGCTTAGAAATGGTCTCATTTAAGCGAACGGGTTTTTAGCCGCAGACGGGTAACAGCCTGAATAAAAGTAACGAATATCAATTGCTCAGCAAGGCAAACCTGGTTGAATGTTCACCATGTTTAGAATCTTTCCTTACTGCATTCAAACCAGTCAAGCCACCAATATCTGCCCTTGTTCAATTTACTACAATTTACTTAATAGCGCAGAAACCCTTGTTGGTGTGTCTTCTCTTGGTAATACTTGAGCTTCGTTTTGCAGATCGAAATGTTTTCTCTTAAGATATACAAGTACAAGTACCACTCGATTAATAAATTGGAAAACGCATGCATCAATGCTTGAAAAAGCATTTGCAACTCTCACAAGCTGCTGTTTCTTACTGGGGTTAGACAAACTTTGGGGAGGCATTCAATGAGTTCAGAACAGGTTTGCTTGCGTTACTAGATAAATTAGATAAATCACTAGCGAAAAATGCTTGTTATTAAGAATTATGCACCCATGCGGATTTAGTCATTAATCTATGCGAGCAAATATTATTAAACGCCAAACCATCTCTACTGGCTTAGACCAAATATTATTTATTGGACTAGCTGTACCCGGCATGAATTACTAAACATTTTAAAAAGAATTAGTACCAAAGCCTTTTTCACACAATTCTTGACAAAGTTGCCAAAGACATCAATTCTTTATCTCTTATCATTTAAGAGACTAACAAGCATTGATTTTTATTTAAAGAGACTAGAGAAGATTGATTTGTAACAATGAAATTCTAAATAATTCAGCCAGTGTGTTTTTTCCCTTCATCTGTGCACACAAGCATGCGAATCGTTTCCGATCTCTAAGCAAAGCACTCGGATCAGCGTATTTTAGGAAAATTAAACGTGTCTGTCTTGTTTGTCTGTTTCAAGGTTGGAACCGCCACGAGAAACAATTTTGATAAAAATCAATGACTCAGCACTCAATACGTATTTTGCTCTTTATAAAAAAGCGTATCAAGATGATTGTCTGCAGATTCATCCCGACTCCGAAATTCGGAGACCGAACGACAAATGTGAGAAGCTACTTCTTTTAAAACTCTTTGAGCATTGTTAGGGAGTCAGGTAAGGCTAGGGAAAAAGATTTAGCCGTAAAAAGAAATTTCTTTAAAAGTGTTGAGTTCCTTCCTAGAACTGCGATTAAATAATATTTGTCACTCCAAATTGGCAGCACTGATTCCAAATCTAATCTCGGTCTCTCTTCTTTCAGGACTCGAATGGCTTGAGCATGAAAGGGCACATGAAATCCTCGAACGACACACCCTCCTTTGTATCCTGGAACTGGCCGCTGATAAGGAAATGCACGTTTTTCATATTCATGTCCAGCTTACTCGCCATGTGCGCGGTGGTAGTTGCAATGATCATCACCCTCCCAACGACCTGCAATCCGAAGTAAGTTCCAATCCCCTTAAAAAATTATGCCTGATTGACCGAAATCCGTACCTTTCCAGAACCGCTTGGTATAGGGGCAGTGTGTTCTACGAAATCTTCCCCGCCAGCTACCAAGACTCCAACAACGATGGTCTCGGCGATCTTCGGGGCATTGTCAATCGAGTGGAGTACCTGTCGGCTCTAGGCGTCGGTGCTGTTCGACTGAATTCGATTTTCCCGACAGAACACTACCCGGACGACTATAACAATGTGACATCCCTGGTCAGCATAGCGCCGGTGATTGGAACCTCCATGGACCTGCATCAGTTGGCGCGTGCTTTGCACTCGCGGAACATCTCGCTCATACTGGATCTGCCCATTTATCCGTACCTCAAGCAGCTGGAAGAGGCGAATGAAGTGAATCGATCAGCGACGGTCAACGCCACAGAGGCGGCTCCCATCGAGACCGACAACATCATCTCGCTGGCAATGCAGAAGTGGATCGCGCTTGGCGTTGACGGTTTCTTCATCAAAGGCCTGGAAATGTACGCGAACGACAACAACCTCGTGAATAATATGGCCGAGTGGAAGCATATCCTCGGCCCGGAGAGGGCACTGATCATTCAAAGCGAACTCCTTGAGAACTTACCCGAGAGCAGAGTGAGTCAAGTTCTTTCGCACGTAGACCTGGTCGATGTGCACTTGGACGTGACCAACGGCACGCAGTACCTCCTGCAGCAGATCCAATCGGCACTGAATGGGATCCTGTCTCCGAGGGAGAGCGGTCCTTGGATTCAGTGGTCGATTGGCGGAGTTGGCAAGCAGCGCGTCTCTAAGCAAGTAAACGGCAACGCCACCCTGGCCGCAACCATCATGCAACTCATGCTGCCCGGTTCCCCGAACATATTCTACGGTGATGAGATCGCTCTGGAAAATGTCTACGATCCCCACAGTGAGCACGCAGACTCAAAGCACCTGCACCACCTCTCCACGATGGAGTGGTCCGACGCACAAAAGTTCACAAGCCGAGAAACTCTCCCATGGCTGCCAAAGAGCGCCTCATTCAATCTGGATCACTTCGAGCAAGTGTCCCGAATGATACACCTCCGCGAGCGATCGCCGTCCATATACAAGAACGTGATCTGCAAGGCCGATCAGAACATCCCCAACACAGAGGTGCGCAGCAGTAGGGACGACATCATCATCGTCGAGCGGGTGTACCCGCGCCGGAACTCCTTCGTTTCGATATCGAATTTTGGCCAAAAGAAAGTCCTCATGGATATGACGTCGATGTACTACAGCGGCCACGTGATGCTGGGGAACACCCAAAGCGAGAAGATCTACTTTGCCGAATTCCAGATCGACGGCAGGGAGACTGTTGTTGTTAGACTCGATAAATAAATATTTTTTTTTAAATGTTGTTTTCGAAGTTGCTTGTGTTTTCTTGTGGCTTAGCGAACTGTCTTGTGGTCGGTTGTTGAAAGTGTTCCTTGCTCTTTTTGGCAATCAACTAGTGGCTAGGTGAACGTAGGTCGTCACTGTGTAAATAAGGAACGTACGTCATCAGCACACGCTGAACACTTCGCCTTTGTTAACATTGATTCGTGCACACGTAGCTTTACTTCGGGTGAATGGTTTAATTTTAACTTCCCAACTGGTTCATGTAAATAGAGCCCAAGTTACCACCGCTGCTAACGCAATTCAGTTCTTGTTGCCACAACTGCTGGTACCAACTGAAAAACAAAACGTCCGAAAATGAAGCCTACGTCAGTACTCGGCATCCACCTGTCAAACAAACATTGACAGCAGCGAATGCGAACGTAACTCTTAGCAGTTTCGCCGAATGATGGGTACGAAATAATTTTGAGATGTTTGTTCAATTGGCTGAAAAGGGGCCTACCTCGGCCGAGGTGTGTGGCTATAAAAGTCGCTGTCAGAATGGTGTTCGCATCGTAGTTCCCTAACACCATTGGAGTTAGTTGCTTCTTGATAGCGAAAATCTTTGGAGTCTTCAAGATGAGAACTTTTATTGCCATTGGATTGCTGTGCGCACTTTGCGCCACGTTGGTGATTGGAAGGCCAGCCACTGGAACTGGTGCCGGTACGGGAACCGCTGCTGGTACTGGAGCCGCTGCTGGCACTGGAACCGCTGCTGGTACTGGAGCCACTGCTGGCACTGGAACTGCTGCTGGTACTGGCGGCGCTGCTGGTACTGGAACCGCTGCTGGTACTGGAACCGCTGCTGGCACTGGAACCGCTGCTGGTACTGGAACCGCTGCTGGCACTGGAACCGCTGCTGGTACTGGAACCACTGCTGGTACTGGAACAACTGCTGGTACTGGAACCACAGCTGGTACTGGAACTGCTGCCACTGGAACCGCTGCCACTGGAACTCCAGCAACTGGAACTGCTACAGCAACTGCAACCGGAAGTGAGACAGACGACGAGCCACCACACCATCATGGTGGACACCATGGTCACCATGGACACCATGGACACGGACATGGACATGGACCTCAAAGTCACGGTCACGGACAAGACAGTAGTGAAGAAGATGAAGGTAACCGAGGTCACGGCAATCGTGGAGGTTCCCGTGGTTCCCGAGGTTCCCATGGTTCCCGAGGAGGATCTTCAGAGAAACCCAGCCGCAGCGGTTCATCACAGACTGCTGGGAAACGAGGAAGCTCTTCACAAGTTTCTAAGAAGGAAGGTTCTTCACACGTTGCCAAAAAATCGGGCTCTTCCCAATCTGCTATCAAGAGTGGAAGTTCTTTAAAAACAGTAAAGAATGAAAGCTCTTCACACGCTGCCAAAAAAGGAGCTTCTTCACAAACTGCTGTCAAAAGTTTAAAGTCCTCACAAGCAGTCAATAGTGGAAAGTCGCTCAATCACGCGAGCTCACAATCTGTCAAAAGCGGAAGATCATTGCAAACTACCAAAATCACAAGTACCCCACCAGCTGTCAAGAGTGAAAGTTCGTTGAAAATTGTCAAGAGCACAAGTACCCCACCAGCTGTCAAGAGTGAAAGTTCGTTGAAAATTGTCAAGACCACAAGTACACCACCAGCTGTCAAGAGCGAAAGCTCGTTGAAAACTGTCAAGAGCGTAAGCACCCCACAAACTGTCAAAAGCGAGAGCTCGGTGAAAACTGTCAAGAGTGACGGTTCTTCACAGATCGTTAAGAGTGAAACCTCCACAAAAATCGTGCAGATTGCAACCCAGAAAATTGGTTCATTGATTTCACTACCAACAAAAGCTTAAGTTAATTAGGGTTGATGATATTTTCTTGAAATAAATAATTTGTTTGCACATAAAATTTGTCATTTATGAATACTCTTTCTGTATGAGGCGACAAGAAGCTCTTGTAAGCAGTACGACTTGTGATTTAAGTGTCATTACCAGGGAGGGATTCAATGCTTGAGCACAGCAGCTTCTGCCCAAGACTTTCCTGGTCGTGGTTCAGGTCTGATACCATCTGTTGTCTAGACATTTTTGTAAATTTTCTTGCTGGTCTTCCAGCTTCCATGGTGGCCCTATTAGGACTACCTATGACTCTGTATGCCGTTTGCCATGTTTTTTTTTACGCGTATTAACTGATTCTAAGATGTTGGCAAGCATCTGCTGACATCGACATTTTCTCTTGAAAAAGTTGACAGTGGTAATGTATTTCTATTTTATTTAGTCTATTTCTATAGACTTTCTTGCTGATCCAGCTGCAGCGGATGAACCTTGCCAATCTCTGTGTGCTTAGCCCTCTCTAGAAGAATCAAGATATGCCTATATAAGACAGTCCAAGACCTGCTGTATGGACGGAAACATTTTTGATGAGCTCGCGAGGAAAGTCCGCCGTATTATCTTTGACTTCCGCATGAGCTGTACAGCGAGGTCGATCTAGTCAAACGAGTCTATCGTCTCCGATGCCTAGGTCATGTAGAGCGAGTGGAAAACAATGGTCCGACCCTGAAAGTCCTTGACTCCAACCTCGAGAGTCAACGCGGTAAAGGTAGACCACGCTTCCAGTGGCGCACGCAGCTGGAAAGGGACCTCAATCAGTTGAACGTTAATGGCTGTAATCAACTAACATGAGACCATGATATGTACATGGAGAGGCGTGTTTGCTGAGGTCTAGGACCAAATATGCATATAGCGTCCGCCAAAGAAGAAGCAGCAGCATGTTCGAGTATTGTGTCGTCTTGATAACACGCCATGAATTTAAACCGTCTACAGAAACAAAAATGCTGTTCGTAATTTTTCTGGGTACTTATTAGAGGTGTGTCAATCGTTAAAATGTAACAAACGAATCATTCAAGTATTGGTTCCAAAAAAGATTCTGTCATTTCAATCATCGTCCATTGAAAGAAAGATATCTTCGTTCAATACTGAAAGAATGCCGGATTAACTGAAAAAAACTGCTCTCTCTAAGTCTTATCAATATGTTCCCCAAACTCATGTAGATAGGGTGTAGAGATGGGTTATTACTAATATTTCGTGATGTTAGCTGATGCGAATACACTCGTATTCCACATAGTTGAACAGCATACCGATATGCATATGATAGAGAAAATCGTTTGTGATATTTCATAGAAATTGGATTCTCGACGTATTTAGCTGCATATTGGTGAATATTGACTTTTTTCGTTCACTTGAACCTTGACCCTTATCTTTTTTCACAGCCCACCTCTTTCGGGTCACTGACAACGAGTACTTCCGTCTAGAAAAAGCTTCTCAAACTTCTCCGTTCGGAGTCGACATAAAAATGTAGATTCCCTTTCCTGGCCCTCTACCGGCTGTAGCGCTTACGTCAAGTATTGTTGGGTTTTTAGTGCCCACAGAACAACAGTCATTAGTATTAAAACACAAATACGAAAATAAAAACAAAAAATATTTCCCCCTCAGACCAGATAACCGCACAAGCAACGATTTGGTTGACGTCATGTCAGATGATTTAATTTTTGTTATCATTTCCTATTTTCCACAAATTTGAACGATGAAACATTGAATGGACGCATATCACTTGGGAAATTCCTAAAGCACACATCAATACTTCACTCTGAATTTTTGGATTGATGTGCGACGGTATGCGCATGTTCTCGTGCTGAAACTCTTGCCCACACGCCAAATTTTGCAAGCACTGGAACTGCTCTAAGGTGCAGATACGCGATCTGCTACTGGCAGTTGATCCACTGCTGGCACTGCAGCTGCTTCCAGTACAGGAACTGCCAAAAACGGTGCAAGCTTATCGTACACAATTCAACCCACACAAATGGAATAATCACAACTATTCTGTTTCTGCTGGAAATAAAATATGACACTTTGCTTGTAAAATGTGAATGACCTTTAATCGACTGAATAAAACTGGGGATTCATTCCCTTCTTCGACATTTCTTCTACAATCCACGGCTGGACCATGCGTACGTTCGTGTAGACCCCTGGGACATTTTTCTTACCACATCCCAAGCCCCACGAGACTATGCCCGTCTGGTAGTATCGGTTTGTAGTGTTCGCAATTGGGCATACCAAGGGAGCTCCCCCATCTCCTTGGCACGAATCTTGGTTCAATTCTCCACCGGCGCATATGAAACTGTTGTGCAATGTGAATGTTGATTGCGAATCAAGAGCAATTCGCAGATCTCGCTCACATTGCTGGCGGGGTCTTACGTTCAATTCGACTTTTTTCAACGTGTTCGGTGGGTCCTTGGTGTCCGCCTGTATGCCCCATCCACTCATATAGCACGGGGACAAATCAACCGACTGCTCTGGAGGAGCAAGGCAAATTGTGTTCACGTTCGGCGTCAGGTCAAAAGGCTTCTCAAGAATTAGCAGGGTGACGTCAAACCACAGATATCTCTTGTTGAAGCGGGGATGAATGATCCGGTACAAAACCTGCCGATCCTGATGCGGCAGTTCCTCGGATTCATCATGTGGATCCCACTCACCTGCACGGGCCTTGTACTCGGCTGATTTTCCACTCAAAACACTATGTGCGGCTGTCATCACGACTTTGGGATGAATCAGTGAACCAGTACAGACGTACATTTGCAGTATCATCTCACGTTCCTGTTTTGTCTTGAGAATGGCCACCGCCCAGGGAAACTCTCCGAAGTGCGCTTCACTGCTGTCCATGGCCATGGTAATCGAACCAATGCCGTTCACATTTCGGTATCCGCATCTTGGAAGACTCGCTTCTGCAGCAGCTGATGAACTCTGAAGCGGTTAACTCGGGTCATCGGTATGTCACAGAAGTCTATTGACACTCACCTGGCTGTTGCTGTTGTTGGAACAGTCGGGATTTGAACAAACATCTGGCTTAACCGATTTTGGTGGGTCCATGTTCATGTCAAAAATGTCAGACGTCAACTACAAATAAAAGAAGACATAGTTTACCGAAATTACTGCGCAGTGCACTTGAACTTGCTTCATTGTCCGTCTGCTGGCTCGGCACGCCCATGTTCATGTTGAATATGTCCTCTAATTCGTTTTGAGAATTGACTCCAATAAGGAGAAACAGAATCGTATGAAGAAATACTATCGCGGGCGGCATGCTGAGTTTGAAAACTGGCAACGAAAGCCTCCGTCTGGGAAGAGATCTGACTTGAACTGAAGCTGTCTGATATTCTCATTTGACTGTACTCACTTTCGTTATCAGAATTTACTCCGGGGACTTTTCAATAGGGTGTCACACCAATTCTGTGCGATCTTGCAATCATTCGCGTATTCACGTCTCGATGCACAGTGTGTTGTTTTGCACATCTAGGGGACCCTTATTCCTATTGCGCTTGGTATCAATTAACTATGGATTTTCTTTTTCGGTAACATATTAAATGCAGTCCATGAAGCTTTTTGAATGTACAAGCATGTTTGTCAAAGATAGAGAGCTGTGTTCCCCACCCCATCCACCCACCATTAAACTCATGGATACAAACGTTTGTGTGTGTTCGAATCTTCAATCTTCGTATTCAAAAAAGTTAGTACTATATACTCCTTCTTCTTTGATTGGCGGTGCAGACCGGGGTGGACCTGGACCTCAATGGAAGGTCCGAGGCTGAGCAATTGCTGCCTTCCACCGCTGATGGTCCTCGACACGCTGCTTCCAGTCATCGAGATAAAGCTGTCTTACATCCGCCATTACCGCTATGACTTGGTCTTTATCTTCCTCTCCTTTTCGAACCAGAAGGCACGGATCCGAGCACCCTCCTTGCTTTAGAGTTGTTGTCCCTTCAGCAGCCGTTGCCAAAAGCCGATTCTGTGCCGTGACATGGGAACGTACAAGGATGACGATGTCATCTTCATAACCCAACAGTCTCACTGACTTGTGGAAGATTATGTCGTCTAGTGCTGCCCACTGAACTGTCTTCTCCAGTATCAGATTGAAGAAATCACTCGACAGAGCATCGCCTTGTCGAAACCCGGTGCAGATTTTGAAGGACTCTGAGGTTCTTGAACCGAACTGTACGGTCCGTTGTATCAATATTTCCGGGATTCCGCTTCAAATAGTTCCTTGTGATGAATACTAGGCGTGTGTTTTGATTGGTCAGTACTCAGCTTAGTAAGATTTCACACGGGAAGTTACAACAAAACAACTCATTTAGATAAAATTCCTTAGAAAAATTTCAATGTCATCACTGACTACGACGCGTTGTAACATCGAAATCATGGATGGCGCCAGAGGAAACTATATGCTTGTATGTTACTTGTACAAAAATAGGCATTCATATTATTTATTTAATATTTTCTTTGCTTTTGAGAGTAAAGTTTAACTTATTTTCGACATTTGACATGACAATCAATGCAATGGACGTAAACACACGCACAAAAAAATTTAACTCAGCAAAAAAGCGTTTCATTACTAAGCTGAGTACTGATTAGTCAAAAAATAAAAATAACACGCTTATGCAGCGAATTTTACTGAGAGAGCACAGTGAGATCGATGACGACACAAAATCCGCTGTCAGGAACGAACAGGAATTATGTCCACCCGACTTAGACGAGGTAGCGATATCTACACTGAAGGCAAACAAAGCTGCTGGAGCGGACGCATTATCCGCAGAACTGTTTAAAGGAGCTCAAGATGATCTGTTTCGCCAGCTCATCTTTTTTTTCTACAAGAAAGGAGACCCCTCTGCCCACTCCAAATATCGAGTGATCAGTCTCCTTAACATCGCGTACAAGTGCAACTTGTTGGTTGAGACCCAAGTTCACCACGGACTGTAGCCCCAGCAAAGAAGAAGAACCAATGCATGTAATAGCTTGTAATCCCCTTCATAACCGCGATTACGAAAAAAGTTGTCTTTCCAAATTCATTTAATTTTATGAGAGTTCAAATCGTCGTTGGTCGAAGAGGCACTAAACAGCTTTAATATAAAATTGAGATAATTGCAAAAACCCGAATTCAATGCAATGATGCAATAAGTAGGGTGCTTCATTTTATGAAGCATACAATTTCTAGTCTCTGTGTAGAAAGAGATAGGGGCCATAGGTTATCAATTTGTTACTTTGGAAAAACCTCAAAATTGACGCACAAACAGATGAGTCTGCGAGCACTCATAATTCGAACATGAACATACTAATGCTCTTATCGGACAGTCTCTGCTTAGCTTTTAGCGTTGGTATTATATTACATTTGTAGAAGAAAGCTAGTTGTTTTGTGTTCATTTCTACAATTTAGGAAACCAGATCAGACGGCAAGGCTCAGCAAATAATCGCACACATATGTTTGTGCACGGCACGTAACTGGATGTCGATTATGTACAACTTTTAGCACAGACAAGAAATATACAGATGTCCCACGTCGATATATATATATATATGTATATAAAATTAAGGATATTTTTTCCGTGACAGACAAAGAGCTTTCAGGATGAGTACAACCAAGATCCACGGTCCGTCGAGTGATGGAAATCTCATTCAAAGAGGAAAGTACACCATTCAACAAACGAAAACAAGCCCTATCTGCCCTAATCTACCTATGTATGGGTACACAAACGCAAAGGCATAATTTTTCTGCTTCGAAAAGGATTTTGTCAACAAAACCAATCAATTTTGATGAATATCAAACATATGAACGGCCGATTTTGATACAATTGGAGGCTACCTTCTTTCTTAATTCATGAAGTTTGACTTCAATTCGCACAACAAGTGCATATAGCACCCAAGCAGTTTAGTATATTTATTTATTTTAAGTAGTTCAAAGCATTCTATTACATTCATATCTTACATTATTTTAGAGCACCCAGGCCCTTTTCCCGAAACCTCCTGTTCGGAAGAAACTCGCATTCGAATTTCGTTTTCAATTTCGTCACTCGAAAGAGGTGAGGCCGTCCAAACTATTTTTGTGTCGTACAGACCATTGATCAAACCTAATCGTCAAGGTTCATTCAAAATGTTTTCGCTTCCTGTTGCCGTTTGCAAAGTATTGTTTTTCGTTCAAATCAGTGCACATAATTAAAAAACAGTTCCCTCCAACAATCGCAAGATAAACAATTTTCATTTAATTTTCCTTCAACCACAGTATTTTTTTCATAGTGATTAGATGTACAACGTCTCTACGGACTTAAACCGCGGCCCCTAGTTTCGATTCCTATTATGTACTACAAGAATAATTTTCAAGGCCCCGCGTCTTTCTAGTGACTGACGATGCTCAAAGGGTGTAACTGTCTAGAAAAAGCGAATGGAATGTATGCCCGATGGATGGAATCTCAGCATCGTTTGCCGAATCCTAAACAAAGGAGACCCTTTAAAATAAACCTACAGAGGTATAAGTCTCCTGAACATAGCATACGAGATCTTTTCTGCCGTCTTGTGTTAGCGCCTGGAACCGTACGACAACGGATTGATTGGTCCATATCAGGGCGGGTTCAGGCCAGCGAAATCCACTATTGACCAAATGTCAAAAAAGCCTTTAGACAAGGCGACGCACTGTCATGCGACTTTCTTAACAAAATTCTAGAAGATCGTGCTGAACTCAGGCGTCAACACCAGAGGCACGATCTTCCAAAAGTCTGTGCAACTGCTGGCATATGTCGATGACATTGACATTATCGGCAGAACTCAAGGGGCGGCTTTGTATGGTCTTGCGGTGAATGAAGGTAATCTATCCATTCATCAACATTGACATCTTGGACACAATGGGATCACAATAGACAGACTTTAAGAGATGAGTACGAAAAATGGAGTAAAACTCTGTTGAGTACATCTCCCTAGTCTGGAAAGGAAACCTTCAGAGACCCTGAACCATTCTGTGCTGTAGGAGATCATGTCCTCAGAGGGGAATGTAGGCAAGTAGGAAGAAACCTGGAACAAAGCACATGGCATGGCATCGTCAATATAACCTAAACTAAATTATTAAATTTGAAGTGTTTGTAATATGGACTTATGCCATCACTGACTTATTTGCTGTGTTTATTTTCTTAACATGTACGGAAGTTGGGGCAAAACTCGCCCGCCAACCAAGAGGCACTCTTCGAAAAGCTCGTACAGTTACGGGTATACTCGGACGACATTTAAGTGATTGTCAAAACGGAGTCGTCGGTGCTTAGCGGTGAATGGGGACTAAGCCAGGTTAGTTCAGGCAATCGAGCTGCCAGCGAAATTGCAAGATCAAAATTGATGGTTCATTTTGATACCCACTAGAACCGTCACTTTTATCCTAACGAGATATGGTTACTATACCTGGCTTGAAAACCAGATAAAACTTTGCTTTCACGGCGACTCGAACCAGTAGCTGCTACTTCTAACTGCGTGATCCAGCCGTTGATGGCAAAATTAAATACATGCCGTCATTAAGAAAGTACGCACAACACCGACGACTCGATGAGAACGTTACCGTAAGCAGCGACAACTTCGAGGAGGAACAACTTAGGAACTACTCAGTAGAATTTTACTGCCATTACTGACTAGGACGCGTTGAAGAATCTCATTCATAGATGAGAAGAAGAAACTATTTGTTCACTAAAGGTTGGTATCTATTGATTATTTGATACTCGTTAATGTTTCTCCTGCATTTTTATAAAATATCAAATCATTATTGTTTGGCTATGCATTATTTCTGTATTTTCTTTGTTTTTGAGAATCGAATTTCACTTATTTTGACATTAGACAATTTTGACATCTATTGCAGTGGACGAAAACATACGTACCAACATTACTGAGAAAAATTGGAGAAAAATTCACAAAATAATGTTTTTTACTGAGCTGAGTACTGAGTAGTCAAAAAAACACGCCTATTTTATAACCCCTTGGTCATTGCTGTCTTGCTCTATGGCGCTGAAGCCGGGACTATCTCAATAGAGGATAAATCAGCCCTTGCTTGTTTTTTTCGAGAGAAGAGTTCTGCGTTTAGACTTTACTTATGTTCTTTTGATGGATGCTCGAAAAAAGTAGAACTGTACAAGCTGTAAAGCGACATGAGTCTAGCCAGGCGTCTACGCATTCGACGCCTCAAATGGTTAGGCCAGTAGAGCGAACACTGATTCTACCTTGGCGTACGAAATTGGAAACAGCTGCTAAAGGATCATGCCAGCTGGAGTCTTTTTGGCTGAGACCCGGGTCCACCCCACACTGTAGCTCAGGTGACACTTTGCTTGCGACTTGTGTCCGAACTTTTTCAGTGGTACAATCACTTACATTATATTTTTAAATTTTCAAAAGCATAAGCCCAAATCTGTGCGATCAGATTACCGGGAAAAAATGCACACTCAAATTATGGAATTTCATTAGCAGACGATTTTTGACTTACTATTTTCATAAATACAACTGAATAAATCTTATCAGCTGTGGATGTTCGCAACCAACAAATAACAAGAATAATGTGTGTGTGTGGAAAACCCGAAGCAATCTGTCGGTAGGAACGAGGACAACATCACAGACTGTTGATAACAGTGGTAGCCACCTCCATCCAGAGTTCAGTTGGCTTTTGTCTGCGAATCAGTCATGAGAGCAGTGCTAGTGATTTTCGTTGCCATCCTGCTGGGATATTGTGGCGGACAAACAGTAGAAGACGTTTTCGAAATGAATAAGGAATGTGCTCCCCAATCGTTTTGCGTTGCGACTTCATTGTGTAACAATGGAACAATCAATGTATACGCCGATTATGTGATCAGACCGCGTTTGAGTTATGAAAAGTGCGTGCTTCCAGACGTGTGTTGCCTCTCAAAAAAAGAGGTGAGCAAGATTCTCAATGCAACCAAAGCCATTTATACAGCTCTTAACCTTGCAGAAACAATCACAAGCCTTGATAGCAGCAAATGTACCCAAGTGCGGAACTCGTAACATTGCCGGCTCGGGGGTGAGGACCCCAAATTCAGCTATGTTCGGCGAATTTCCCTGGCTTTTGCTATTGAAAGGGACCGAAGACGAATTCTATGGCGGCGCTTCTCTAATCCATCCTCAAGTCGCGCTTACAGCGGCACATATCGTTGAAAATAAAGAAGCTAATGAATTGAGCGTCTACGCCGGTGTGTGGTCGACGAACTTTGCACTAAACAAACACCCCCATCAGAAAAGGAGTGTAACTTCCAAAGTCCTGCACGAGAAATACAAGAAGAAGGGCTTACGAAATGACATTGCACTGCTCATCCTCTCCAGTCCATTTCAGCTACAATCACATATCAACACTATTTGCCTCCCGCCACCTAACTTTGATATTCCGCTGTTCACGTGCTACGGCACCGGTTGGGGACAAGATATCGGAACCCACACGTTCGCGAACATTCCCAAGAAAATTGACTTGTCAACACAAACGTATGATATGTGCCAAAGTTATCTAAGGGATATTATGTCACCATTTTTCAACTTACACGAGAGTTTTATGTGCGCGGGCGGAGATGACAAGGACATGTGCTTTGGCGATGGCGGATCTCCATTAGTCTGCCCAAGGGAGGGCAAGTTAGACACATATTATCAAATTGGAATCGTATCGTGGGGAATTGATTGTGGCAAGGTAAACGTGCCCGGCGTCTATGTCAATTTAGCCCATCTCCGCGAATGGGTGGATATAAAGTTTATTGAATTTAATTTCGATCCGACCTCTTACACAAAATAACGGTCAACTTTCATGATATACTTTGTTGCCGGATTTAAAATAAATATAATGCTTAAATTTTTTTAAAAATCCAACCTTGAAATGTTTGAATTTGATCCGCTTGAGGATCGTCCAACCAGAATGTCCCGCTGACAAGAACTTCGGGAGCGGAATGAAGAAGTGTATCCAAATTGTCATTTGAACAGTGGTCGAGGCTAAGATGGGAACCTAGAGGTTATAGGCCGATAAGCTCCAAACAAGATGACACCACGATTCGGTCAATAGAGTCAGTCCACAGGGCTGAGTGCTGTCTCATCTCTTGCGCAAGTCTTACTTGTGAATGAGCTTGTTCGTACTTTAGCCTGTAAGGTCGAGATTATTGCATCCGCGGATGACGTTGCCATTGCGGCGTCGGGCAAGTATTGTTATGTTTTACAAAAACAGTGTCACAAACACGTAAGCACAATTAATTCGTCCAATAAAACGCTTCTATCACTGGATTGTGACGGAACGAATAGTCAATACTTCACTACTTCTATGCACTGATTTATTAATTTATAGAGTAGACATGTGCCAACCCGAAACTTTTTCCAGCTTGAGTTGACTTGAGTTGGAATTGAAGCGAACCGATTAACAACTCGAAGCTCTACTGTTGTTGTTGACTAACTCGGTTTCACCCAATTCAAAATATATTCCAAAGCAACGAGAGAAGAGCAGGAGTCTGTCTACCTGCCGCAACAAAGAGTGGCCAGTCTAACGAGTTGTGTGTACACACCGTGTCGAATGGTTCACGGGTTTTATGTTCATTTATTTGTTTCATTTTACTTTCAGCAGCTTGGTTTGACATATATTTAACTCGGTTCAACTCGGTTTGGACGTAACTCGGGTTGACTCGGTGTATCGCCTCGAGTGGACCCATCTCTATTATGGATGTTTGCAACTTAAACTTAAAACTACTTACTTAAAATTAAGATCACCGCAGTAAGTTTATTACACTTTTCGTTGCTTTTAAATAAAATACCTTACTTAACGGTCCTACTTCGGCCGCCGTTCCGATATTTATATCAGCCAGCATTCTTTCTAGAGAACTCTGTCGCCATCTGTCTATGGGCACTCATGCACTCATGTATGTTTATTCGGGTTTGATTATATGTACACTATGTACATGAATCCATTTACTCCATATGCTGATGAGGAAAATGTGGTTTTTGTGTAGATGGATTAAGGCTACTACTCAGAATGGCATTCGATTATTTTCCCACAGATGGCGCCTTAGAGGGGGTTTGCGTCCACGTCACAGTATATTTCCACAATGAGATGTATTTTGCGGACCGCCATCTTCAAACTCAACAACATTGGATTAGAGAATGCTGCCTAGTGGTGCAACCACACAAAATAAAGTTATCTCTCTTGACCAGGAAATACAAGTGGAAACAATTTAGGTCTCAATCTTGATTGAAATTGCGCTGGAAACTCAACATCCAGCACGGGTCAGGTGTGGATTGCAACTCCGCATTGCACCAGACCCGTGCGGCCTGCAGAGTATTTTAGAATAATTTTAACGGTAGCAAGCGGAGCTGTTCTCCTCCTCCAACTGATTAACCAATTCGTCAGGAACAGTTCAGCCTCATCGGGACTCGGTGAAACACGAGTCTGAAGTGTAAAACCCTTACGGCCACGCTTCCAAGATTTACTCAAAAGAATCAACCAAACTGACAATTAACATTAGTCACATCAAAGATCTGCCACAGTCGTTCTCCAGATCGGGAGCATCAGCAAGAACAATTAGTAGCAGAAGAAGATTTGCATAAATTGACTTAAGATTTCCAGGTGAACACAGATCAGTTTTTACTCGAGCTTCAATGTGCGTTGATTACTCAAAAACGAGTGCTGATATTGACGCAGTGTCTTCCAAACTGCAGTGTCTTCCAAGCTGATATATAAAGCAAAGGATACGCAGACAGAGCGTTAGTAAAATATTCTCCCCACAGGATACCAGGGCACACTGGCATCCAAGGAAGCGAAAAGTCAGCCAAACGAGCGAGAAATGGATCTGAGTTGGAGACGAAGTCACACCGCTCTGCTCTCTAGGAAGAAAACAGACTGATGAAGCCCTACATATAGCCAGAGCTCGTTGGCTGAATTTGGAAAATGGAGTTATTTCAAGGGTCTTTGTTACCGTTTTAGTCGTGAGGAAGTGCGAGTGCAGATAGGAACTCTTGCCGGGCACTCACGCATCGCGACTGAACATACCACGCATTGACATCTGCAGAAGCTTAAACAAACAACTCTGTTCAAAGGCAAATATGGACTCCACATGGCCATTTACTTGACCCACGGACCCCTATTGATAGACAAATGTTGACTGAATCTTTTCGGTCGAAAATAGAAGATATGTGCTTTCTGCACGACGCACAGTGCTTCAGTTATATGAGAGTGTTGGAATTAAAGCTGCAAGTTTTAAGCCTGTGCACGGCACTTAATGAAATTTGTGTAAACCAACGTAAAGAAAATAATTATAAATATATTTTCCCCACAGAACTTCAGGTTGTTGTCGAAAATATCACTGCCATTCAGGCGTCCGTAGCAAACGATAAAAACCAGTCAATTCTACGGTATTCTCAAGAATTGGGCATCGCTCAGACCACACTATGGCGTATTTTGATTAAGGATCGTAGGTTCGCGACGTAGGTTCTCCCATTGGGCTATGGAGAAGATGATGAACTTCAATTCAAGCTCATTTTTGGTACAATGGGTTCGTTAATAGGAGCTGTTGGTAGAGTTCAGAGTCAACATTGAACACGAAATAGCTACGGTTACGGCCGAAATGTGTGCCTGAAAATTGGGTCCAACGAAACCACTGCTGCAAAGGTACCCGCTGTGGCCAAATAAACAAAGCCGAGTTCCAGTTTCAAAGTTTCATAAATATTTTAATTGTACTTCAAGCCGATAATAAAGCTCTTCAAATATATCAAATGGTTCGCGTTTTGTTTAAAGAGCAGTTGTAAAGTTCTTATTGGAAAAAACTTTTTAGGAAGGATGGACTCGTTATTTTCTAGCTTAACGAAAATTGGAATTAAATATTTTCATCAATTAGTTCCATATTCACTTAGGGATTCTGAAAAAAATACTTACATACATTCAGCTTGAAAAACAAAATTTTTGTGACATAATAGGCGTGTTTTTTTGACTTTTCAGTACTCAGCTCAGTAATGATTCTCAATAAAACGCTTTTTGGTTGAGTTCAATTTTTCTTCTGAAAGTTGCTACGTGTGCTTACGTCCATTGCATTAGATGTCAAAATACTCGAATGGCAAAAATTAGTGAAATTTAACTTCAAAAGCAAAGAAGGAACACAAATAATGGATATCCAAGCAAGATATATGAATGATTTGATATTTTATAAATTTGCACAAGTAACAATACTTACAAGTGCCAAATAATCGAGTGATACTAACCTTTGATATACAAATAGTTTCATTTGGCGCTCTCTATGAATGAGATTTTTTAACGCGTCCTAGTCAATGATGACAGTGAAATTTTACTAAATAGTTTTAACTCAGTAAGTTGTTTTGTTGTTGCTTCCGGTGTAAAGCTAGCTATGCTGAGTACTGACCAGTCAAAAAAACACGTCTAATGACAATTGTGAAATTTCACAATGCATTCCTATACTCCAAGCTCAACCTCGTGACAGAAGTCGTCTGTGCTCTTGAATTCCGAATCAAGCCCAGCGCACTCTATTCGTAGAGGTCATCAGGGTCGACAAATCAAATCATATTTTCCAAAAACCACCAGAGATAACAATAATCAGTAGTTCTATTGCTGTTGAACGGCGGGCATCAGCAAAATGCGATGCGGTCCATAGGATAGGAGCTAAATATAAATAGTGCCATAATCGCATGTGTTCTTCATATTCGTGTGTTTCAAGGCAACTGCAGCATGACAGCAACGGTGACGGTGTCTGCTCTTACACTTGTGCTCTTTGCAGCGTTTGCGGGCAACGTGGAAGGTAAAGCGGAAGTTTCTTGTGGAGTGAATAAGGTTTGCGTAGCGCCACAATACTGCAGCAATGGCCGGATCAATACGCTAGGTGCCACATTGATTGATGTGCGCTTCGGGTTCTCGGAGTGCGGTGGCATTGAGATATGCTGTCAAAAAGACAATGTGGTAAGAAGTGTTCAAGGCTCTCGGACAAGCGGTCGTTTAACTCGATTTTTCTTTTGCAGACAAGCACACCGAACTTGTCGCCCATGGATACGGCACCTTGCTGTGGACATCGCAATGCCAATGGGGTGGGCATCAAGGTGATAGAGGCCACCACGGAAACGGATTTCGGCGAGTTCCCATGGATGCTGGCCATCTTGCGTAAATTGCAACTATCCAGCGAGACTGCGTACGTGTACCAGTGTGGCGGCTCGCTGATTCATCCCCGCATTGCGCTGACAGCTGCTCATCGAGCGATCTCGGGGCCTGCAGGCGACTTTCTGGTCCGGGCCGGCGAATGGGAGCCGCACAGTGAATCTGAACCGTTCCCACATGAAGACAGGAAAGTGAAGGAAGTGATTGTTCACTCGAAACACAACAATTCCACGCAAATTTACGACGCTGCCCTCTTGATTCTGGAGTCTCCCTTCGTCCTGAAGCCACACATCAACACAATCTGCCTGCCGACGCTGGGACGTGACTCATCCTTCAATCGCTGCTTCACCACCGGTTGGGGCAAATTGGAGTTCGGCAAAAACAGATATCCCAAGCTGCTGAAGAAAATAATTGTGATGGTCTTGCCCAAGGTTCTGTGTCACTATGATCTGAGAAAAACTCGTCTGGGCCAGTATTTCGAGCTGCATGACAGCTTCATTTGCGCCGAGGGACAAGACAACACCGACGCCTGCACCGGGGACGGTGGCTCGCCGCTGGTTTGTCCCATGGAAGGCAGTCTGGATGTTGCAACGCGTTATTATCAGGCTGGTCTGGTCACCTGGGGCATCGGCTGTGGCCAGAAAATGATACCTGGAGTTTATGTGAATGTGGCGTTCATACGCACATGGATTGAGGAGCAACTTGCTCAGAGAGGTATCCAGTTGATGTGTCAATAAATGTGCGTTCTCTCATGGATGTTGAAGGGGATTTTTCTTTTATGTTTGCAATAAGCGATCTCGCAGTGCCCTAGGTTCTGCGCAGGACGCAGGAAGGGCGCTATCAAGGTCAAGTTTCTTGGAGCATCGAGGGGGGCTTTATACCTTAATGGCCTGCCAAGCCTGAACACACATCGCTGGTTAGTGAGCCTAAGTTTTATCTCTGCGGTGGTGTAATGCTTAGGTGGGTAGAATCTTTCACCACATCAAGGTTATAGCGACTTTTATTGACGCCTCGTCGAAAACGTAGATGTTGGTGGACCTAGGTTGTAGACAGTAGGCGACATGGCAGTTACACAGTCTGCTGAATTGGTCTTCTCATATTGCTAGCACCAAACGTGTTTCCACCACTCTGCAAGCTTCTGTCCAGATTTTATAAACTTGGCAAGTTTTCTAACCTTTTGGTAGGGTTTCTGCACGTCATTCCGGCATCAACGTCCGCCATGGTGCGTTTGTATTTCATGCATTGGCATCCCCTTGCAGCGTCGCTTTGTATGCTTATGCTTTGTTGCCTGTTTCTCGCCGGAATACACCAGTGAGCCAGGGCTTTCTTCTGGGTGACGGAGTGAAATCTAACCTTTGCCACTGATAAGTGAATAAATAAACGAAATATAATTAGCAAATGTGATAAGAACCGCTTGCAAGCGAAGAAATGTCATTTGATTTCGGCAGTTTAGAGTTGTTGATCGAAAATATTAAACTTGCACTTAGGGGAAGCAGCAGAAGCATCAAGCAAATGCCAAAAAGAAACTAAGCCAACTGCCATGATAAAGAGGCTGTTGTCAAAACGCCGACACAAGTCCTAGAACGTTGAAACTGTACTATACAAGACATAAAGGGTGATTCATCGTGAGTTTGTCGGTTAACTATCAGCTTCAGTTTCAGCTAACTATTCTGGTGTAAGCGTTAACAAAATCTCTTATATTGTAGCCTTAAGACTCAACTGCATATCAGATTTAATATTTTTAAACATGACCTTTTGGGTTTTATAAGCGGAGAGTAATACAGCTTGTACTTGAGACTCTGTACACATCTGTCCGTATAAATCATTAGCACCTCCAAAAGATTAAAGCTCTTTGCAAAGTAGGCCAATAGCTATGAACCTTTTTGTGTTATTTTTGAAACAACAGCTTATGCTAGTCAAAAATAAAACATATGTGTTACATGCTTTAAGCTGCTCAAACCCTTCTGGGGTTGATTGAAACCCTTAATTTTGTCT
This sequence comes from Eristalis arbustorum, assembly GCA_916610145.1. Lineage (NCBI taxonomy): Eukaryota > Metazoa > Arthropoda > Insecta > Diptera > Syrphidae > Eristalis > Eristalis arbustorum. The sequence goes on from OU744317.1 coordinate 36,323,500, forward strand.
TTTTGGTTGTTGGTGGGTGGTGAGCCCCTGAAAGTCCTTTTCGACTAACGGAACGACTTAACATATAATTACATAATATTTTTAATATCAAACGAAATCAATAAACAACAGATTTATACATGTACGTAAAATTAAGTCAATTTATTTCTTACCGGTCCAACAATGGTTCTTGCTTCAGGATCCACTGCCTTTGTTATTTTTTTTGTCATCTAGTATTTTTGAGTGGAATCTTGGTATCGTTTGCCTCATGTACAAGAAAGGAGACCCTTTGACTGAGCTAACTATCGGGGGATAAGCCTTCTCAACATCGCCTACAAGATCTTCTCTGCCATTTTGTGAGAACGCCTGAAAACATTCGTCAACAACCTTGTTCTTATCAGTGCGGTTTCAGGCCTGTGAAATCCACCATCGACCATATTCACACTTCAGCAGAGATGCAGATGGACACCCATCACCTATTCTGACATTTCAAGGCAGCATATGACAGAGTGCGTAGAGATGGGCTATACAACGCCATGTCTACTTTTGACATTCCCGCCAAACTCGTCAGGTTGTGCAGGATGACGATGGAGAACTCTCGCTGCTCCATCAAGGTCGGTAACGAACTCACCGAAACCTTCAATGTCGAGGCGACACGCTGTCATGTGACTTCTTCAACACCACACTTTAAAGATCGTGCGAAACTCAAACGTAAACACCCGAGACACGATCTTCGAAAAGTCCGTTCAACTGCTTGCGTACGCGGACGACATTGACGTGATTGGACGAACACAGCGAGGCGTCAATGAGGTGTTTGCTGGCATTAAAGCCGAAGCGGCTAAAATGGGTCTAACGACAAACTAGGGCAAAACAGAGTACATGCTGACATCACGAAAGGACACACAACATCGACGTCTCGGACAGAGCGTCATATTGGGCACCAGAAACTTTGAGGTAGTCAGGGACTCGGCTCTGGAGTAAATAGGGACAATAACACCAGTACCGAGATCAAGAGCAGAATTACACTTGCCAATCGCTGATTCTTTGGGCTCAAGAGGCAATTGAGTAACGGAGCCATTTCTCGAAACACCAGGTTGACTTTGTATAAAACTCTGATCATCCCAGTCCTGCTCTATGGCGCAAAGACATGGACGCTATTGAAAGCGGATGAAGAAGCTCTTGGTTAATTTTAGAGAAAAGTTTTGCGTTCGTTCGGTTTGCGTTGATGGCGTTTGGCGGAGAAGATTCAACCACAAACTGTACGGGCTGTACAGCGGCATGAACCTAGTTAAGCATCTTCGGATTCATCGCTTGCTAGCTCATATAGAGCGGATTGACGCCACAACTCCGGCCCGAAGAGTCTTCCATACCGACAGCGCAACAGAGGAAGTCCTCACACGAGATGGCGCACACAAGTGGAAAAGGACCTCAACCAACTTGGTGTGCGAATTATCGTGCTGGCTGCAGAAGCATATTGGTTGGTGTTGGCTCTGGCCCACCCCGGACTGTAGCGCCAACCAAAGAAGAAGAAGAGGGTTAAACAATGGTTCTTGCTTCAGGATATAGTATTTTTGAGTACGTGCGCAGTGTTGGGTACATTTTAGTCGACTAATGACTAATGATCAATTTAGGAGACGAGTGACTAATGTATTCATTAACAACAACAATGACTATTGACTGAGTCAGTCCTTAGTTTAAATTAAAATTCTTAACTTAAATTTCTCCATCAGCAGCTCCATGTAATACATGTCCATTCTCAATGAATCACTCCAATGCTAATAGAATACTTGGGAAAACAAAACAAAATACAAAGTACAGGAACAATTGATATTGCATGGAATAGGTTCAAGCAGTTTTAACCTTACCCCTGCAATGAGCTTAAGCAACGGACCAACCCAGTTTGCCAACGGGCCTGATAACTTTTAAGCTTTCAAAACAGCTTCAAAACCAAAGAGAGTAATTCACTATTCGGACCATGGGTTACTGAACATCACTGTTGAATGATGGGGTGCCAAAAGTTGGGTCAAAAATTTAGGCCGAAAATAGATCAGCCGATTTCGATTAAATTGGCGAGACAGATTATTCACATGATGTGTCACAACATGAAAGTTTGACTTAAATTCGTACATCGCACACAGGTAGTTGAGTTGTCGAAGAAAAAATTGAATCGCTTGACATCCTTCCACAGTGTGCACCGATGTTGCCTTTCTTTGCTATACGTCCCTTACTCTTCCCAGATGCAAAAGATGCGTTTTTTCTAGGGGCATTTGTACAAACTTTCTCCATTTGCATCGGTCACTCGAGCCTGAGTTCAAGAAGTTTCAATCAGACGAGGTCCTGTACAATGAGGCCGCCTTGAGGAGAATGGATAATTCTTTCAAGCTGTTCACACGATACTTTATGCCATGCGCTATGGCATCCACCATAAGCACCAACGCACCAAAACAGTGAGTGCACTTTAGCACTTGGCTTTAGTTTGTTTTGTTAAAACGAGAAAACATAAAGTAAACTCAGTGGAGAGTGATCCTCAGCACCCGCTGTGTGTTTCGTATAAATTGGAACATTAATCATTTTATTTAAACAATACGGGTTTTCCCAAAATATCTGCGATAACCTAATGGTCTGAAGATTGAGACGACAGCGAGTATTGAACGAACCAAGTTAGTCTGCCACTATCAGTCGAACAACAAAAGCCGGGAGCTGAAGATCGCGAGCTGGCTTCTTAAGAATTGAGGCATAGATTATCACGACGACATTTTCGGTTTCCTGAATACAGAGCAAGTTGTACCTGTTGAGGTAAATTATAATCTTCCAGAGGTCCGTGTGGGCTGCAGAACCATTTGATTCTGATAGAGAAACCAATTGATTTCGGTCCAATTCTCAGGAGGATGTCGTTGGCGACGATGGCTTTTCGTATCCGCCTATTCGTGGCGCAGACTGTTATTATTTATCTTATCGGTGCTTGCTTTTGTCAAACTCAGTTCATGGACTATGAACTATTCAGAACACCAGCTCCTCAAGCCATACAATGCGGCCTTAATATGTTCTGCGTTGTAAAGGGTGCTTGTGTCGATGGGATAATTGATACAGATGTTATGATGCAGATTCGCATTAACGCATGTTCCTCTGAAGAAGTTTGTTGCCGCAATGCTACTGAGGTGAGTGCTGTGATTCTTTCCCGAGCACATAACAAACATTCGCATTTTACTAACTTCTCCTTTTTCTTCAGAATGACGTAGACGAAAAGAAAACCCCACAGCACCCAATAGCGAATGGATGCGGTTTTAGAAATGAGGAGGGGGTCAGTAGGCACGCCAGAGGATTGCCCAACGAAGCTGAATTCGGTGAATTTCCATGGATGCTGGCTCTCCTAAGTAATGACAGGACGGAGCAGTTCTACGGTGGGGCCTCTCTGATACATCCGAAAATAGCACTAACGGCAGCACACGTGGTACATGACAAAAGAAGCCCCACGATAAAAGTCCGAGCGGGTGAATGGGACACAAGTGATGAGAACGAATTATACCCACACCAGGAGCGGATGGTTTTAGAAAAAATCGTCCACGTAAATTTCAACAAGGCAAACCTGCTCTACGACATCGCGTTACTTTTCCTCGACCGTCCGTTCGAACTAAGCCCACACATCAATACCGTCTGCTTACCGCCAGCAAATACCGCATTAAATTCTCGTGTCTCGTGTTTTGCCACTGGTTGGGGCAAGATTCCCAGTGATGGGTCAATGCCAAGAGTCTTGAAAGAAGTCAGCCTGAATGTCGTTGAAAATAGCAGATGTCAAAGGATGATGAGACGGACACAATTAGGATTTTACTTTGAGCTTCACGACAGCTTCATGTGTGCGGGTGGCATTAAGAATGAGGACACTTGCGATGGCGACGGTGGATCTCCGTTGGCCTGTCCCATTCCCAGGAAAGAAGGTCGATATTATGAAGCGGGAATCGTGGCTTGGGGTCTTCCGGATAGATGCGGAGTAACAGACATTCCTGGCGTATATGCCAGTGTATCGTTCCTTCGCGATTGGGTGGACGAGAAGGTTACCGGAAAAGGATATGATTCCTCGTCGTACACAGCTGCTTGATAAAATGTGGGTTTCCATGCAAAAACATAAGAATCACATGAATAAAGGCATTTTAGAGTGGTTGCTGCAATTTGTGGCCACTTTTTGAATCACTGAAGAAGGTTTACACTTTGTATTGCATGCTCAGTGCTAACTGGTAAATTTATTTAAAGGACTCTACTGAGGGAATGACATGTTCAGCTGGTAACCAGAGCGCTTAGAAATAGTAGTTGATCAGCCAGAGGTGCTAGTTTGCTGCGGCGGTGGTGGCTGTGTCTGCGATGTGGTGCTTGTACCACTGGTTGGTGGTGGTGTGTGGTGCCGCTTGTGCCATTCATCGGTGGTTGTGGAGGTGGTGGCGGTGGAAGTCCCTGTGTGGTGCTGCTGGTGCCAGTCGTTGGCGACGTGGTGCCAGCAGGCTTGCGCAAAACAACCGCAATCAAAATTGCGCACAAAACGCCGAGCATTACAAAGATCTTCATTTTATCACACAACCAAATGAAGCAAGACGTACTGTCAATATGCTGTTCACAGAGATAAACCCGCTCCTTTTATATGATTCATATCCCACTCGCAAAGTTTTCTGTTTATCCATCTATTTCTGTGCGCCAGCACCTCTTATGCGAAGAAGAGAGCTTCTATATATAACTATTTTTTTCGATTTGTAGAGAAAAGGCAGACATACGATCGGACTTTCGCAGATAACTGCGTTTACGAAGACACCCGTTTTCTTAATTTTTTAATATTTCTGAAGGTTCGTGTGTTATTTTTAACTATGAAGAAAGCCTTTCACCGGGCGAGTTTTTTTGACTACTCAGTTCTCCGCTCAGTAATGATTCTCAATAAACCGCTCTTTTGCTGAGTTAATTTTTTCTTTTTTTCTTTTCGTTCTCTCAGGAGTGGAAGTGACGCACAGTCTTATGTCGACTCCGAACGGCCAAGTTTTGAAATGCTTTTTGCAGACAGTAATACTCCTTGAGCATTGTCAGTGAGTAGAAAAAGGTGGGACCGCGAAAAGTATTTTTGGTCGTACCAGGGAGGGATCCTAGACAGAAGAGATCAGGTTCAAGTAGGTTGGGGTCGACGCACAGACCCAGAACTCAACGGGCCGTCACTTAACTCAACTAACTTAACTCATCTAATTGACTTACTCCCATTCTTATTTACCTACTTTGCGGAAAGAATTCTGCATTATGCATACATATCGACTCTCTGCTAGACGAAATATAGTCTTTTTCGAACGGTGTTTCGAAACGTCGTCTTTATTTTTTGCACATGACATTTCATTAAGAGCTCAATTTCTATTTAAAATCTAAAACTCAGAAATGTATGCTGTGAAGAATGAAGTGTCGGCCCTCTTGTAAGCCAACTGCTCATCAATCCAGCCGCGCAGGTATGGCACATTTGCATAGACTCCGGGTACATTCACCTCTCCGCAGCCGATGCCCCACGCAATGATACCCGCCTGGTAGAAACGGTCTTTGGTATTCGGGATGGGGCAAACCAGTGGTGAACCACCATCGCCGGTGCATGTATCCTTGCCGCCCTCACCACCGGCGCACAAGAAGCTTCGGTGCAGCTCAAAGTATTTACCCAAGCGAGTCTTCCTTAAGTTCTCCTGGCATTGGGCGTTCGGCACGATCGGCAGGTCGATCTTCTTCAGAATGTTCTGGTAGCGGCCGTTTTGGAATTTGTCCTTACCCCAGCCGGTGGCGAAGCAGCGGCTTGTATCGAAGTTGAAGTTGGCTGGCGGCAGGCAGACAGGGTTCACATTTGCTGCCAAGTCAAATGGCTTGTCGACGAACAGCAGGGCGATGTCGTTGTACAAGCTTCCCTTGTTGTATTGCGGGTGCACGACCATATCGACGACATCGCGATCTTGGTCAGCAATCAGTTCGTTCTTTGTGTTGGTCTCCCATTCGCCGGCGCGCACGGTGAAGCTTTTAGCAGGTCGTGCCTGTACACAATGGGCACCAGTCAGGACGATTTGTGGTGTTATTAAGGAACCACCGCATTGATAGACCAACAGGATCTGATCCAGAGCAGTTTCCTTGCGCAGAATTGCGGTCATCCATGGGAATTCACCGAACTGTGCCTCGTTGTCGCCTATGATTCTTAAGCCAATACCATCTGCGTTCCTGTAGCCACATGCCATAAGAAGTGGCAATTACGAACGTAGTTCACACACCACTTTTCACCCGCACTCACCATATTCGAGGTAGTGCAGCAAGTTTCCAAGAACGGACATTCCGGCGAACTGTCAATGCGGACATCAATAAGTGTTGCGCCGTCTGTGGTGACGATTCCGTTTGAACAGAGGTATTCGCGAACACACTCCTTACCGATGCCGCACGGCTGATACGAATGATTCAAGCTCAGTGTCGTCAGTTCCGTCAGTTTTGAAATATGTCAAGTTGGCCGGTTTGTTACTACTCTCGACGGCTGGATGAGAACTGATTTGATGGGCAGTGGTGAGACAGTTGTGGTGCTACTGGGTGTCGTAAAGACTTCTTGAAGGAGACTATTCAAATCGTAAATCTGCCGTGCAGAACATAGGCCGACGTATAAAATCGGAACTAGAAACTGATAAATTCTCATCATTGATAGTGTCATCTGCAAGATAGATATTAAAAAACAAAATCAAATAATTCAAAGTTCGTGATGGAAGTTGCAAGTTCTGGAAGTTGCAAGTTTGCTCAATGCTGGCAAACGGTGCTGTCAAGGCGTATTGCTATGCCTTGTTGTTAGTGTTTAATTTTAGTTGTATAAACTCTATAGTCGTTTTGTTTTAACAAACAGAACATTAGAAAATACACGGTTTTCTTCGTCAATTTGACTCTTTGAGAGAGAGAGGGAGACAAAACTGAGACCAAATAAAATTCGCACAGAAATCTTAGCAGCAACGATCATTGCTTTACCGTTCTCCAAAGTTTTTTTAAGAGTTTCAGCAAGCTGGTTTCTGAATCAGACACCAATTTCCATAAAAGACTACGCGAAGCGACATGCGATAAGAAAAGATCTCTGGAATAAGTCTTAAGGCCCAAACCCATAGAATCCGGTGCGTGCGTTGCGTCTTGTCAAAAAATTGACAACTCATAAGAGCTAATAAGAGGGAGCGAGACAACAAATGTGGGCTATATGTGGAATACATCAGACTGCATGAAGTTGGCGAACTTTTAACTTTTCATTTATGCATGTATGTGTATCATTTTACTCTCATGTGTAGTGTGGGATTGTATGTATGTATACATATTTCGGACGCAACGCACGTATTTCATTTGGCACCTCTTTGCAGTCCGGCAAATACGATTTTTGTGGATGTCAACTGCAACGCACGTACCGGATTCTATGGGCTCGGGCCTTTACAAATTTAAATTCTTTTTTAAAATGACTCCTTTGCGGGAACTTACAAGCTGAAAAGTCACGGACACTAAACGAAACTGACATGCTCTCAACCGTTGAAAAATGGGCATTCATTGCTTGGAGTCGTCTCAAACTTTTGCGGGTAATACATTTCGAGTCGGTAATGCAGCTCAAATGATCATGGGCAGCTTCGACCTTATTGCTGTTTTAAAGAGAGTACCAGTTCCACAAGAAACACTGAACAGAACAATGGATATCGATAATCGATTAGACAAGACCACGAAATCCTGCCATTTCTACACGGAATAACTGAAGATAAACACTTTGTATAGAATGCTCAGTGCTCACTGGTAAATTTATTTAAATGACTCTACTGAGGGAATGACATGTTCAGCCGATAACCAGAGCGCTTAGAAGGAGTAGTTGATCAACCAGAGGTGCTAGTTTGCTGCGGCGGTGGTGGCTGCGTCTGCGATGTGGTGCTTGTGCCGCTGGTTGGTGGTGGAGGTTGCGTCTGCGATGTGGTGCTTGTGCCGCTGGTTGGTGGTGGTGGCTGCGTCTGCGATGTGGTGCTTGTGCCGCTGGTTGGTGGTGGTGGCTGCGTCTGCGATGTGGTGCTTGTGCCGCTGGTTGATGGTGGTGGCTGCGTCTGCGATGTGGTGCTTGTGCCGCTGGTTGGTGGTGGTGGTGGCGGTGGAAGTCCCTGTGTGGTGCCGCTTGTGCCATTCATCGGTGGTGGTGGAGGTGGTGGCGGTGGAAGTCCCTGTGTGGTGCTGCTGGTGCCAGTCGTTGGCGAGGTGGTGCCAGCAGGTTTGCCCAAGACAACCGCAATCAAAATTGCGCACACAACGCTGAGCACTACAAAGATCTTCATTTTATCACACAACCAAATGAAGCAAGACGTACTGTCAATCTGCTGTTCACAGAGGTTAACCAGCTCCTTTTATATGATTCATATCCCACTCGCAAAGTTCTCTGTTTGTCGATCTATTTCTGTGCCAGCACATCTTATGCACACTTTCGCAGGTATTGACAAAGCCTCGTGATTCGGGTGTTTGCACAAATGTGGGTTCTTGACGCACGCTGTGTCAATTCGTCTCTTTGAAAATGTGCCTAGTACGGCGATGGTGGCGTATATTTTTAGTATTGACGTGGGCCTTCTCCGAAGACTTGCACAATTGAAGGAGTTGTATGAAAATGTAGGGTTGAGCATAATCTCGAAGTAGGAACAGAGCAAAAATCATCGCCAGTCTTTAAATCCACGATGCAATTCCTAATTGTTAAAAATGTGTTCAACTTGCCCACATTGGGCGGACTAATGAAGATCCACCGTTGCCAAGACACATGTCCTCATTATCACCATCGCCCGCGCACACAAAATGGTATATCCCAGCTCAACTTCGACAAGAAGAATCCTTTCCAGCGTATGCCTAAAATCGTCTTGAACCGCTCTAATGGGTGTGTACCATTGCGGCTTTCTGTCCAGCAAATAGACTATAGATCAAATTTTCACACAGAGGCAAATCCTAGAGAAAGCCAACGAGTTTCAAATTTCAATAGGCAGGGACTTTTCTTTGATTTTAATCGACGGGGAGCTATTCGATGCGGTGGCATATTCAACGTGCAGGAGTAAAAGCTTTTGAAGAAAGACAGCTAGGGCTCACGAAGCATATGAAGATTGTCGACCAAGAAACGGTTCGTCACAGACCACCTGGGGCAAAACATCACGAGTGACAGCTACGCTTATGAACTAGTGAAGAAATTTGTCCACCCTGTGGCACCTTGGTGTTTATTCCACGAATGTGGAATACACCTTAGAACTTCTCTTCCGTTTGTCAAAACAACTGACTGGAAGGTTAGTCTACAAAACTTTGTTTCTGCCATGGGCAGCCGGCTTTATGGAGCCGAAAGTTTGACGCTAGGTACTGCAGAGCAGATGCTTGGAGCCTTCGAAAAAAACATTCTACAACGACGAAGTGAAGCAGAAGACATAACCACTTGAATGGCAACTATTGCTAAGGCTCAGACCCTTCATAGGCCGCCAGCCTGACTAACAACAAGCAACCACCTGGCTTAAAACAAATGAAATACGGTCGTCAACCGATCTCAAACGATCGCTAAATCTGCTCACTACAGATTCTCATCGGAGTCATAACCGGACACTCCGCAATTGGCGTTCATATCCGCAAGATCGGTATCCGATGACGATACAAACATGGGTGAAGAGGAGGTTGAAATAACAAATCACTTTTCTCATGTATTAGGTCTATAACTTTGTGCAATTTTCTAAGAGATGGCGTAACTTGTATTATTTCATGTGAACATGCGTTGGAAAGCTATTGTCATTGAAAAAGTCATAGCTTCAGATGTGCAATACTTTGAATAATAAGTTTAACATGAACATGTTTTTATTAAATAAACGTTCAAATTTTGAAAAAAAAAACCCCCGGATTAAGTTATAGATCCAATAGGTCGATAATCTCATCGAGGAAAACAGCGTCAGCATAAGCCAACTAACCTGCATCATCGTAGGCTACAATATTGGAAGTCAATCCACGTGGTATCACAATGAGGTTTCTATTTAATTCAAATACTGCGTTTTCTTGGAACGCCATTCATAGAGCCCATGGAATTCTTAAGGCAATTGGATGGCCGGTTGGATGTGTGTTCTGCAGTTATTTGATTTAGTAAAGCCACAGACATAGCCAGTTAACCTTCGAGTATCGTATAGTACACCTGGATGAGAAGAGCTGTATCGAACTGCATTACGTACATCGTGTCAAGTCGAACTTACCACGTCGTCCACTGGACAACATTGCAGAATATTTTCACAATCGTTTGAGCGGGCAGAGATCAACCACGCACCATCTTTGTTTACTGTACCACTTGTGCAGAGTGAAGGTGGAACGCACTTCTTGTTCTCGCCACAGGACTGATATTCTGGCACCGGTAGATCACTTAATGAATAGCAGGTTGTGCCGTCTTCACAACCTGAGGTGCGAGGCCAAAGGACACCGTCGGCGTATTTGTGTTGAAACCAGTTTCAAGACATACATATTTTTTCGAGTACATTATTCATTGGACTCACATCTTAAAAAGTGAAAAGTGAATCACCTCATATTTGATTATTGAGTGAGTACTTCACCCTTTAATAAGCAAACATTAGGTTCTGTGTACTCGGATAGAGCAGGTACACTGCACTGAGTACACGAAGTATTTGGTTTTGTAAGTATTATAATTTAAGAACATTATTTGGTTCACCAAATCTGGGTCGGAACCATTGACACTACGTTTTTCTGAGATGAACTGTCTAGCCCAAGAAAATACTCGCTCTGAAGCAGTACTGCTTGCTGGTGTAGCTAATATCTTATAGCTTGTTTTGTATAAAAGGGGGAACTCGAGTTGATGCATGTGCCACCATTGTAATACATTAAGCACTCGTCGAAAAAAAAGTCACATTTTTTTTTGATATTAAAGGAGCTCCTTGTTAACTTCTACAGGTGCAATCAACTCAGAAAGAAGTTCCCTATCATCCGAAAACAAGCTCTGCAATTCCTCATTTAACGATTTTTCTAGCGATTCAACAGGTTCAGGTCGTTTATTTAAATAAACTTCCATGAAGCGTTTACATTCCTCTTTAATGTCCTGTTTTTCGTTTTCATTAAATTGAATGAGTTTATTATCTGGAGGAAACAAACATAGGCTCATTTTGTGAATTATTGTTACATCTTATAACCCAACAGCGTCCAAAAAGGTATTAAATTTTATTATAAACTTAAAGTATGCAATTATTCAATTATATCTAAATCTTGTAAATTAGCCAAACATTTCGTTTTCAAACGATGAATGTGGACTATGTTAAATGAGGAGTTGCATAACTTTCCTCACAATATTTTAAAATATTCGTTAACGCACTTATGTGACTTAAATTTATATTAACAATAGTTTGCAGTTTTTTTAATTGAAACCAATAAATAATGAATTAAATTTTATCTTGTACATTCTTCTTCTTCTTCTTTGTGTGGCGCTACAGTCCGGACCTGGGCCTCAACCAACATGGCTCTCCAACTAGCGCGCTCCCTGGCTAGCTGTCTCCAGTTTCGAACACCATGTTGGTTGAGGATAAGTGTTTTACCCTTTGATAAAAATTTCGGACGTCATTCCTGCCATAACGCCTCTCCATTTCCTCGACCGTGCGCTTCTCATGCTCTTTCTTTTTTCTTCTGAGAAGCCGGTTCTCTTCCCTCTTCTTCTGTTCGTAGAGCTCACGAACAGCCCTCGTTGTCCGATGCAGCGTTGCCTTGTAGGCCTCCTGCTTGGCTGCATGTGCCTGCCTGCACTCGTCGTCAAACCATGGGTTCATTCTAGGTGGTGTCGTCAAACCCAGCACGTCAGTGGCATCTTCTTTGATGGCTTCTTGACAACGACTCCATTCTTCTTGGATGGTTTGTGCAGGCGGCGTCGAACTTACAGAGAGTTACTGGGAGACTCGATTGGCAAAGATCCTGGCAGTCCGCTGCGATTGTAGCTTTGCGACGTCAAACCGTGGTGCTCTTTCTTGACTTCGTTGTTCTCTTGATATCTTGATTCTTACCTTGGTTATAACAAGGAAATCGTCCGAGTCAACATTGGCTCCTCGGAACGGTCGGACATCAAGAATGCTGGAGGAGTGTCTGACGTCGATCGCAACGTGATCAATCTGGTTGACGGTTGATTGATCTGGGGACAGAGAGGTTACGCCCCATGACAAAGTCCACCAGCCTTAGTCCGTTACTGGACGTGGTGTCGTGTAAGCTGTGTTTCCCTATGACTTTAGCAAAGATTTCTTCTTTACCCAGCTTAGCGTTGAAATCTCCTAGAACGATCTTGGTGTCAAAGCTGGGGCATTGATCGTATGTTCTTTCTAGGAGATCATAAAAGTCATCTTTGCTACTATCATCTTTGTCCTCTTTCGGGGCGTGGGCGCAAATCAGGCTGATGTTGCCGAATGTAGCCTTGATGTGGATTGTTATGAGGCGTTCGCTTTTACAGTCAAAGCTTAAGACTTTTTGCCTGAGTCTGCCTCGAACAACAAATCCACATCCAAATAAGCGCCTCTCTCTGCTGCAATCACCGTAGTAGATGTCGCAGTTTTTCCTCCTCTTCTTGCCCGGCCCATTCCATCGCACTTCCTGGGTGGCGGTGATATGATCTTGTACATGCACTACTTTTTAAAGATGTTTTCAAAGCAGATTTCGTATTATATTTTTGAAAATACTTAAAAACTTTGGTGCACATGCCAATTAAATGACCTATTGAGGATATTCTTTGATTTTCAATGGCATTATGTATTAAGTGGTTACTACAAAATATGCTGTTAAGTGAACGGAATGCGGCTCTCTGTAGGTGACTATGAAATTCATGCCATTCACTCAACATATTGCTGAACTTGGACTTTAAGTTTAGACCTACAAATTTACAAAATAATTTTAAAGAACTTAAAAAAAACATTAAAGATTAATAACCTGTGCAGGATTCACCCTTCATCGATTACAATCCAAGTAGACTTGTATTTATTTTGCCCTCCTTTTTACAGTGAATTGTCGACTTAGATACGACACGGCTACAACTAAATATTTCTCCACTCTAGAAATAGATTTATCACGGATTTGAGTTTACGTAAAACTCTAGCTTAATCTCGTTTAGTACTACGCATCAATAATTGCAAAACTTCAGTAGACCAGAACAAACGAGCTCCACAGTTCCTCCAAAGTCCTGTAAAGGCGTCTATGAATCTCTTCTTCTAGAGATAGGAAACCACCTTTCTAACAGTTCGAAGTTGACTTGGATGGGGTCAAGTCTGATATCCAGACAAAAAAATGCTGGTGATCCTCAAGGCTCTGTAATGTCTTCGACACTTTTCTCATTTTTATAAACGATCTCCTGTCTGCTACTTCTGATAGAATCCACACCTTCGTTGATCACCCTAAGCTTTTCCAAGTCTTACGACCATGCCCTTCGGACGTAGAATTGGAACGGCAGCGTATGAGAGTGTCTGCAGTCACTAAAGTGGGCGCTTGGTAATCAGCCAATATCCATCAATGGCTCTTGTATCGATGAAACCTGAAAAGCTTTCCATCCTTGGTAGGTGCATCAGCAGGACTCTTAGTTGGAACGTTGGCATATTCGAGGTCGCCAAAAATGCTAAGAAATGTTTAGATTTCCTTAATCGAAGCAAAAAACTAGGGGAAACCTTCACTACGACATCACGTTGCTCTTCCTAGACCGCCTGTTCAAACTAAGCCCCAAAAACATCAATACCGTCTGTTTACCGCCAGCAAATACCGCATTCGATTTTGTCTCGGTTGGGGTAAGATTCCCAGTGATGGGTCAATGCCAAGAGTCTTGAGGGAAGTCAGTCTGAATGTCGTTGAAAATAGCAGATGTCAAAGGATGATGAGACGGACACAACTAGGATTTTACTTTGAGCTTCACGACAGCTTCATGTGTGCGGGTGGCATTAAGAATGAGGACACTTGCGATGGCGACGGTGGATCTCCGTTGGCCTGTCCCATTCCCAGGAAAGAAGGTCGATATTATGAAGCGGGAATCGTAGCTTGGGGTCTTCCGGATAGATGCGGAGTAACAGACGTTCCTGGCGTTTATGCCAGTGTATCGTTCCTTCGCGATTGGGTGGACGAGAAGGTCACCGGAAAAGGATATGATTCCTCGTCGTACACAGCTGCTTGATAAAATGTGGGTTTCCATGCAAAAACATAAGAATCACATAAATAAAGGCATTTTAGAGTGGTTGCTGCAATTTGTGGCCACTTTTTGAATCACTGAAGAAGGTTTACACTTTGTATTGCATGCTCAGTGCTAACTGGTAAATTTATTTAAAGGACTCTACTGAGGGAATGACATGTTCAGCCGATAACCAGAGCGCTTAGAAGGAGTAGTTGATCAACCAGAGGTGCTAGTTTGCTGCGGCGGTGGTGGCTGTGTCTGCGATGTGGTGCTTGTGCCGCTGGTTGGTGGTGGAGGCTGCGTCTGCGATGTGGTGCTTGTGCCGCTGGTTGGTGGTGGAGGCTGCGTCTGCGATGTGGTGCTTGTGCCGCTGGTTGGTGGTGGTGGCTGTGTCTGCGATGTGGTGCTTGTACCGCTGGTTGGTGGTGGTGGCTGTGTCTGCGATGTGCTGCTTGTGCCACTGGTTGGTGGTGGTGGTGGCGGCGGTGGAAGTCCCTGTGTGGTGCTGCTGGTGCCGCTCATTGGTGGTGGTGGAGGTGGTGGCGGTGGAAGTCCCTGTGTGGTGCTGCTTGTGCCATTCATCGGTGGTGGTGGAGGTGGTGGCGGAGGAAGTCCCTGTGTGGTGCTGCTGGTGCCAGTCGTTGGCGGTGGTGGCAATGATGAACCGGAACTAGAAGTGGTGCGTGGAGGTTTGCCGAAGACAACCGCAATCAAAATTGCGCACACAACGCTGAGCACTACAAAGATCTTCATTTTATCACACAACCAGATGAAGCAAGACGTACTGTCAATCTACTGTTCACAGAGATTAACCAGCTCCTTTTATATGATTCATACCCCACTCGCAAAGTTCTCTGTTTGTCGATCTATTTCTGTGCAAGCACATCTTATGCAAACTTTCGCAGATATTGACAAAGCCTCATGATTCGGGTGTTTGCACAAATGTAGGCGGATTCTTGACGCACGCTATGTCAATTCTGCGGCTCGCTTGTGTATATTTTTGTATTGACGTGGGCTTTCTCCGAAGACCGGTGCAGTCGAATGAGTTCTGGTAGTGATTAGTTAAGGTCTCCGAACGGTAAAACCTCACAAGTACTTCTCCGTCTTCATTTGGGGTTGGGGCTGCGAGTGCACTTCGATGTCGCTTTGTATTGCCAGGATATTGTAACAACAATAACAAAGCATAACTTCATTGCGGACTATCACAAGTTAGTGTGGATATACAAAAGCCCCATCACAATGTTTTCCAACACATTGTTTTGTAATGTTCTGTTCTTTAACAAACCCTGATTCGTATGACGAACGTACAGAGAGGTTTGGCCACGTGCTTATGTAAGAGCAAGAATGATGATGCCTTTATTGGACATTTCTGCTCCACCAAAACAAATCGTATTACATTAGGAGAATGCGATAAAGACGGAAGCACCGAAAAGCGATAAGCAGCGGCTGCTTTCGTATTGCAATTTGGGAACTGCTAGTCTAATTAAAAGTGTGCGGCATAGCTTAAGACATCGTCAGTCTTAAAAGTGCTATATAAAGCTTGTTTTTTTGTTTGACTGGTGAGTGCTCAGCTTATCAAGATTTAACACGGGAAGCAACAACAACACATCACACTGAGTTAAAACTCTCTAGTAAAATGTCACTGTCATTACTGACTAGAAGGCGTTGAAACATCGAAATTATAGATGGCACCAGAGGAAACTATTTGCTTACTAAAGGTTGCTATCTGATATATTATTTGACGCTTGTAAGTGTTTTCTTTTATATTTACATTTTGACATCACATCTAATGCAATGGACGTAAACACATGTACCAACTTGCGGAAGAAAAATTTAACTCAGCAAAATAGCGTTTTATTGAGAACATAACTAAACTGAGCACTAATTAGTCAAAAAACACGCCTATAGTGTTTACTTTAATTCCAGCAAATAATTTAAGTGCAGCGGTTGGCAGAAGAACTTCCGGTAGTTTTGTCGACATCGGTACGATAGTAAAAAATACATAGTGAAATTCCGAAATCTAGTTCAGCTGAAAGTGACATCAGAAGTGCATGAGTTAGTTAACATTGGAAATGTCCATATTAAAGTACCGACTTCAGACAATTAAAATCAAACAAAAAGGTGGATTATGGCTGCGCTTACACACGCTAATTTCGACAGCAAGCTTTTCCATCTTGTGGGATTATGGAGTTATCGGTGCCGCTGGAGGTTTCGTTCTGTGTTTATCCAGCACAGAAAGCAAAGTACTCACTCATTGGAGCGTTAGACGCGAGTGAGGTGCACACAAACTAAAGAGTTTTAGTTTCCTTCTTTTTCGAAATCTTTCATTGAATTTGATACACACTCCCGCTTTAACCACCTGGATATTCTTCATTTTTCTTTTCAGTCAGTTCGCACATCAGTGGTATACCAATCCTCTACATCCAGCACCGCTGAAGTGGTACCCTCAGCGAAGATTTCGACCCAAGTTGCTGAAAAATGGTTTGGCTGTGCAGGGTCATACGACCAAGCCACGAGTTATGTCTGTAATCATTTGGGTCCTGCAGAAAGTGCATGTTGAGTTATTGTTTGTTTTCCTTCCTAGTGCCCATTTGAGTGGTTAACTATCATCTCAGGGGCAAGCTGTACTGTCTGAAGTAGTCAGCATCAATGCGGTGGGAGGAATCTGTTATAGTTAATTAAGTAAGATTTAATTATACACTTTTCGGTATGCAAAGACGTTCGACTTAAATAAAAACAGAAATTGCTTCGGAGGTGTTGTCCTTCTAATCCACATGATATATGGTCTGTGTCCGATAGGTATCTATCAAATAAATTAGTGGACAATTTGATATTTTTCTTCAAAACGCGCAGTGTAATGAACAATGCAGAAATGTGCAGTGGGGAACAAGTAAACTAACCTAAAACTACTTTCTGAAACACTGTTCTAAAACGCATTTTATGAAATATCTCATTCGTTGTATTAGACCCAAACTCATTTCCTAAAACATTAGAAGCAGGGCGATATTTAAACGAAGTAGACGAAATTCTTTTCATTTATGTATCCTTCTTTCAGATTTGTAAAATGATTCAGGCTGACTAAAGCAGGATTAAGATAAGCTGTATTCACGAAAATACTGCCACCTATGTTAAGATCCACATCCTTGTGTATGGAACATAAGTTCGCAGCATGCTTAAGATTCCTGGATGAGAATGGATATCAACCAGTATGGTTGACAGTTGTTTCAGTTGCTCCTTCCGAATGTAGCTATTAAAATAAATATAAATAATATAAATTTCCTCCAAATCCGCAACTCATTTGGTTCGAGTTGCGTTTTTTATAATAGCATTTATTCGCACTACTTCACCGACATCCGATCACTTTTTGGATTGCGTTTTCTATAATAGGAAAGTATGCGGATGTGAACATTTTCCCTCCGCAGTCGATCCGCCGGAATCCATAATCGGCATGAATATGTACTCACCTTGCTCTTGTGAGACTGTAGTGACTCATCATAGAGGTGTGCCAGAAAAGGGCTATAAGAATATTAGTTGCCAAATTTTGAGAGTAACTTTCATCACATATCAGTAAAAAAGGACAATCAACACAGAAACTGCTGATTTCATTGATCAATACAAATGTTCAGCTGTGTATTCATTTATATGACCCGTTGTCTTGTTTCATTTTACAATACGCTTTGTTCATTTGTCTTGAATATTTAACACAGAATTTTGAAAAATATCTAGCAACGACCAAAATTTCAAATAAGAACTCTTCACGAACAGGTGAAGATCTCGCTAGCTCTGCATTCAAATTCAAACCTCGAAGTGTTAATGGCTACATTCGTGCCACATGGCCCTCTGATTCGGCGCCTCGCTTCTGATGCTACATTTTGAATTGCATTCAAGATCATGAAGTGCCACCTAAAACTTTACTTGAAACAATGGACTAACTGAAATCTCCTCTCTCAGTCCACACCCACCCGCCAATCAATCAAACAAACATGGTTCCATCTGTAGCGGTAAGTACTAAAAACTTTATTTCTATTTAAAATCCAAAACTCAAAAAACGGTTTTTCAGAAATCTATGCTGTGAAGAATGAAGTGTCGGCCCTCTTGTAAGCCAACTGTTCATCAATCCAGCCGCGCAGGTATGGCACATTGGCATAGACTCCGGGTACATTCACCTCTCCGCAGCCGATGCCCCACGCAATGATACCCGCCTGGTAGAAACGATCTTTGGTATTCGGGATGGGGCAGACCAGTGGTGAACCACCATCGCCAGTGCATGTATCCTTGCCGCCCTCACCACCGGCGCACAAGAAGCTTCGGTGCAGCTCAAAGTATTTACCCAAGCGAGTCTTCCTTAAGTTCTCCTGGCATTGGGCGTTCGGCACGATCGGCAGGTCGATCTTCTTCAGAATGTTCTGGTAGCGTCCGTTTTGGAATTTGTCCTTACCCCAGCCGGTGGCGAAGCAGCGGCTTGTATCGAAGTTGAAGTTGGCTGGCGGCAGGCAGACAGGGTTCACATTTGCTGCCAAGTCGAATGGCTTGTCGACGAACAGCAGGGCGATGTCGTTGTACAAGCTTCCCTTGTTGTATTGCGGGTGCACGACCATATCGACCACATCGCGATCTTGGTCAGCAATCAGTTCGTTCTTTGTGTTGGTCTCCCATTCGCCGGCGCGCACGGTGAAGCTGTTAGCAGGTCGTGCCTGTACACAATGGGCACCAGTCAGGACGATTTGTGGTGTTATTAAGGAACCACCGCATTGATAGACCAACAGGATCTGATCCAGAGCAGTTTCCTTGCGCAGAATTGCGGTCATCCATGGGAATTCACCGAACTGTGCCTCGTTGTCGCCTTCGATTTTGAAGCCAACGCCATCTACGTTTCTGTAGCCACATCCAGTTGGCTCGTCCACATGGCTGATGATTGGATCGTCGACCTGAAATAAGAAGAGACGATTACGGACGTGGTTCACACACACATTTCCACCCGCACTTACTGTGTTCGAGGTAGTGCAGCAAGTTTCCAAGAACGGACATTCTGGCGTGATATCAATGCGGACATCAATCAGAGTTGCGCCGTCTGTGGTGACGTTTCCATTTGAGCACAGGTACTCGCGAACGCACTCCTTGCCGGCGCCGCATGGCTTATACGAATGATCCGAGCTCGGTGTCACCAGTTCTGGTGGATTTCTAGTGGAAGTTGGCGGGGTTGTTACTGCTCTCGTCGGCTGGGTTGGAACTGGGTTGAAAATCTGTGATGTTGTCCCAATCAAAGTTGGGGTGCTACTGGGTGTATTAAAGACATCATCGATGAGACTATTCAAATCATCCGCTTGCTGTGCCGCACATAGGCCGATGAATAAGGTCAACGCCAAAAGCTGTGTAGCTCTCATCATGGGCAGTGTCGTCTGCAACAGAGATATCAAAATAATTAAATGCTAAACTATTCATGATGGAATACAAGTTGCAAGATAAATGTTGCCAAACGATTCGTTTACAACACTGCTGTGCTTAACAAAAAAATACTATTGCTAGCTCCGAAGTACTGCCGTGTACTACGTTCTTGCGAGCGTTATGAACTATGTACCCCCTCATCTAAATGTTTAAGCATGTGAAACTATTTACGTGTTGGATGGAGAATATCTTGAAGCAGTACACCAAGTTTGGGAGAAGGAGAGTCTTCGCCAGCTACAGTTTTGGCCGAGCAGGGAGATCATTTGGGTAGCCCAAAGGGCATGTACCGTAAACCTTGACGGAAGTGGTATTTAAATGTGTGAACCTAGTAGGAGCTTTATTAAAGATCATTCCTACGTTTTAAGCGGATAAAGCGTACTCTATTGGGGTTTGTGCTAATCTGATATACAAACACTTTAGGAAGTTGATTGACGTACAAAGAGAAAAGCAGTGGCCCAAGAATGGATCCTTGTGGGACTCCGGACTTTACTGATAAGGGAGGTGAGTATCGTGCACCTGCTCTTTGCAGACTACCTTGCAAATAAGAAATTATTAAGCTTAGTGGAGGGTATTGCAAAGTTGTATTATTGTCTAAGCGTTGAGCAAGGAGTGGAATGGTTGATTGTGTCAAACGCATGAATTTCATCCACTGCTATTCTGACGTCATCAACTACTAGTTGCGCCGTCTTGCAGCTACGTTTTGGATGCAGGAAAGTTGGCCGGATTTGCTTTGCTTAAATAGTTGTATTTTAGTGCCGACTCTATGACATTGGAGGATAATTTGAGCGTGTTTCCAATTTATTTTTGTGTAAGCACCAATTTGTCGTCAAGCAAATCGCATTGACAAATTTTTGAATTTGAACGCAATAGAGATAAAATATAACCGGCTCCAAATCGAAAAGCTCTTTAAATTTTCGTTATTCATAGATTCATAGCGTTATTCTAATTTTTATTCATCGAATAAGACCAAATGTCAGAATATTCCATCACTTTTATTTATTTTTAATGTTTCTGTTTTGAATTTTCAAATTGTTTGTTTCAAATTTTTCAGAACTACGAGTGCAAACCGACACTTCACTGCGATTTTTTTGGTTGTGGATTGTGTTTGAATCTTTGTGTATTACGAACTCAGCTAGATAGTTCGCAAAGAGAATGATTGATTCGCAAAGAAAAACTTTTAAATCATTAATTATGATACTTAAACTAAATTTTGTTGTGATTTTTGTAGATGATAAACTCGATAATTCAATTGCAATCTTTTTGCATACCAAGAAATTAAACTTGTTGGTTGTATTTTCTGGAAAAAGGTTGCTTCACGTTCGCAGTTCGCCGCTCATACGAACGGGCTTAAATACGCCAATTTACTTCATGGATCTTGTACAGAATTGAGTGGAATAAAGGCATTAATTTGAAGAAGAAGATTCTGTAGTTCCCTCTCATCACTGAAAAGTTCTTATTCACAGCGGTCCTAACTAGTGTTTGGTCTTAAAATCTTCAAAGCGTGGTAGATGTCGAAGACAATGAGTGGTAGATTTGAAAATCGCGTGTTCTATTCTAATCAATTTCTAAGAAATTCCACATATTACGTTAACGCTGATCCCATAAACGAAATAAACAGCTCCTAACTCTTCTCTGTGTTCATATTTGTGTAACACAGTTGTCAGTTATAACATTTCTTTGTAATTATCTGCACATATTTTCCTCGAAAATTGAGCTGTGAAATGGGTTAAGAGGCAAAAACTAGCAATAAATGGCATAAAAAGGAGAATTGAAATATGTGTTAGATTTTGCATTTTGTATAGTAGATGTAGTAGACTTGAATGTTTCGCAAAAAAGAAGAAGTTACCTAACAATTGAGGGAAAAGCCCAACACTGGTCCTAACAGGATAATTGGCTTAATTGCAATTTCATGCATGACTATCGGTGTAGTTTATTTTGTTTACAGTTTAGGGGCTCTGAGAACTATGGGGCAAAATTATAGTCACCTCCACTTTAAGGGTTTAACACTGAACTAGTTAAAAGCAACTTTAAATTTAGAAGCATGCTTTAGCTTTTCTTTAAAAATAGTGGCATTCTAACCTGCCGCTAACTAGTCTCTACTTTACAATGTACCTATAAGTAATTTGAAACAAACACTCCTAAAAATGACAGTTCGGAAAAAAAGGGTATTTTGCCCACATGATAGATGAAAACAAACGATTATATTTCAGACTAAGCGAGAAAGGAAGTAGAATTGAGATGGGGATGGAAAAGAAAATATTGCTGCAGTTGATCGAGCTGCACCTGTAGATAATCAAGGACAAGGCCAACGACTTGCGAATAATTTGCACAAAGAAGGATGCCTGAAAGTGCAGTAAGGTACTTTTACCATATCTCTGTAATTCAAAATTTTAAAATTGTATGAATTGTAGATCTAATATAAGAAAAAAAAAATTTCACGTAAAAATGACAACTACATTCTCATTCCTCTCAAATTTTATCAACACATTCTCAGTTCAGTTTGCAAACAATACTAATACATATGTGCCCTATAACTCTCAACTCGCTACAAAAGTGTAGAACAACAAATGTATCATAATTATTCTGAATTAATACGAAAACGACACTGAAATTGCTATCGTTAAAATTCAGTCGTCGAGACGTTAATTAATGACGTTAATTAAGTCTAAGGCAAAACGATATCTTTCAGGCGCTAACGTTTTTTCATGAATTCGTAAATGCGTAAACTGAAACTATCCTAGCCACAGTATCGAGGCGATTGTGACTATGCGCGATTAGTAGCCCCTATCTCACGTCACGGTCGTGACCGAAGAATTTGTTGAAACATCATAGTATTTTACTCTATTTTTAAGAATTGTAAAAACTAAAGTGGATGGTTTTGTGGCAATGTGCGTCGACTCCTATGAACTCGAGCATCAATGTCTGTGATTGAGTCCCAATACGACAAAATTAGTTTTCCCCGCCTCGGCTCTTTCGAGTCACTGACAACCAACTGCCGGCTTAGGCGATCAGAGTCGGCCGAAAACCGTCGGCTCCTTCCACTCATGAGCGAATAATAGCACGCACATCACAAATGGTTGCTGAGAAGCTAGGGTCTGGCCTTCTAGGGGCTATAGCAACACCCATTTTATTATTGGAAACAAAAGTGAATCTCGTTTCAATTAGCATTAACAAGCTTTTTCTTAGTGTGCAATTCATCGGCGCATCCGAATCGCTCAAAGATCTCAGGAGCAACTCATTGTTCTTCTGGGTTTTTTTGTGTAGTGATTCAGCATTCTGATTTCTATCAGGTATTCATTTATGATGGCCACGAGAAGTTGTAAAAAGATCTCAGGAATCAGTCTTACAAATTTTAATTTCCCCATTAAAAATGAATCGTTTCGCGGGGATTTACAAAACGAGAAGTCTCAGTCACGAAATAAAAGTGACTTGCTAACAGCCATTGAAAAAAGGTCATTAATTGCTTGGGGTTTGGAATCTAAGGCAGCCTGGTCGGGCGTGCATGTTCGTGCAGCCTTTTGTCTTTATTATTTCACTTCGAAATGAAAAGCGCACTTCATTTGATTTACTTTTAGGGCTAGTGGCAAACATCGGGTTGGCAATGCATGTTGAAATACTGAGGATGATGGACATTTTCAATCTCAGCGCTGCCTTAAAGGCAGTACCAGTTGCACAAGAAACACTGATCAAAACTATTGGGTACTTTATCACTTTACCGATTCCACAAGACCACAAGCCATGGTGAAACGAAAAATCCTGATGTTGTGAACATTTCGACACTGGCCTCATTTCACTTCAATAAAATACTCGAATTCCGATAACAAACAAAAAAATCACACAAGCTAAGCCAACTCAAGGCAAGTACCCGTCCTTGTGGGCCTCTGTCGTTACTCGTTAGTGAATCGAGCACACAAAAATAAATCCGCTCAGTGCCTAATCAGCACAGATCTCCTCCCAATTATCTGGTGTAAGGGCAAGTGTCAACAACGCTAGTTCTTCTGATAACGTTTTCTATGCGACTCCAAAAAAACAGAGACTTGGTGGATTTAAATTTTGCGTTTTGCCTGAACTGAGATTATTTTCGAACTCAGTCGCAGCAGACAAAGGAAAAATGTCTTCTTGCTGATCATTGATCAATCAATTGGCACGGCCTCTGAACTTGACACACAACTAATCGATGATGCTATCGGAACGCAAACAAAAATGAACCACTCGAAGAGGTGAACACGATAATTATTCCCCCCGCACACACACTGAATCGGCAGCAGTCTCAATTAACAACTTGTCAACTGTCCCCCAAGTGTATTCATAACCGTCACAAAAACTGAAGCTTACTTGTAACTTCGAAGGAAAAGCACACACGGCAATGGAACACTGAATATTGCTGGATGTCCGATACCGATTACGTAATCGTGAGTACAGACCGATCCAAGATGATATTACAATTGTGACTGAATACTAGCAGATACTAGATTCTCAATTAATACCCTCCAAGCCAGACAGCTGCTGGGAAACGAAATGATATTGGTTTCAAATGCGTACTGACCGGTTTAACTTACAATTTAAAACTGCGGCAGCCGTGTCGTGTCAGTCACTGAAGATGACTTCTTCTGGTCCGGTCGACTGGTTTGGGGATTTTATTTTATTCTGTTTGAATTTCAGTGTGTTGCTTGTTTTTTTTTTTGTTCGTTTTTAATTGAACTTAGCGATGTTTCCTTGTGTTCGAGTGATAAGACCAGATTAAGCCTGGGATTGTGCTCACATTGGCTCGAGTGAGAGGAGACGCGTTTCTGGTTTCTGAGTTTTCTTGTCTCTCTTCTTCTCTGATGATGTGAGTTTAATGCTTGCTCGTAGCTGCCATGCCGGTTTGCTGAGATTCGCACACAGGTACGGATGTCTAGGTGTCTGTTAATGGCGATGGTTCAAGTTCATGTCTCAGGTAGAAGTAGCTTCGTGGCGGCGCGGCGACTGATTCCAAATGACTTTAGACAGACGACGTTATGATCGCGGTTGCAAAAATGACGTACTACATTCTAGGTAGTATGTGCATTTGCTTTCGATTTGAATTTCTGACGCAGAGAAGGTTTATTCCGTACGGCCAGCGAGGTGGTTCACGGCCTCAACACTGCGACGAATTGTTATTGCTGCCACGAGTTTTTCAAAGGTCACGCTAATCGTACGTATGTTTGATTTTCAATTTTGACTAATGACGAATGATGCTACAGCTTATATTCATTGTGACAATACTCTTCAAACACTGTTCAAGTCGACAGAAGGCTGAAGTGGAACCCATTGAGGCATATTTCTGTAAGGCAAGGTACAACCGACTCAGTTGTTTTTTCTTATTTTTTAGGGGACGTATTTAAAATCGTATCTAAATCGGTCTAGCAAGACAGCAGATATGAGGCTATCATTAATCTCTTTTATTTCTTCTCCAACCTGTTTTGATCTGATGGCTAATTAACAGCAAATTTTTTCAATAAGGCGCTATGGGAGGTAAGTGCGCTGACGGCCTGCTTAAGACGCACCACTTAGATCGATTTGGTCCACTGTGCTGGGATTGTCTGGCTTTGTTCCAGTCTGACTGTACCATTGACCCTATTCCGGATTAGGTGGTCCTCTTTTTTGAACATTTTATAGCAATTTCGATGTGGTAGAATATATTTAGTAGTCGTGTCAGATAGATCTTCGATGGAGTTGAAGAAAGAGCTGCCCAGCTGTTTCCATCTGGTTTCTGCAAGCACAGGGCATGTTGCAAGGTAGTGTTGTCTCCTCTTCCGTCACACTTAGGTGATTGTAGACCCATTGTGACACCAATGGGGAGCATGCTCTTCTTTTCTTCTTCATCGTGCCAAGTCACTCATGTCTAAGTTCCTGCCTGTTTCTTATCGAACCAGCCCGGTGCCCTGATCAATCTGCAAGACAGAGCTTAGCTTAGTGTCACGTCTGCTATTTCACATACGTCAGGTAAAGGTAGGGGTAGTGTTCAACAGAGGTAGTTAGAAGCGTCCCCCCTTTCGTCCTCATTGCTACAGCCTCTATAAATGTAGTCATGGGCTAGTCTCATTTTGTTTTCATGGCACTTCAGATGGTTGTGGGCAGTTAGACGACTTGAGTTTGCGGTTTGAACACTGTTTTAATTGGTCCATAACATCATGTGGTTTGATTTCGCTTCAGCTGCTTCGTTGCTGGTCTTGTCTCCGTGTCCCGGAAGAGTAATCGAGTGGTGCGTGCTGAGAGCCTTAAACACGCTACAGCATTCGATCAGCTTGAACTTAATCTCCGTTGCAAAAATTGCTTTCATCCCCGCTTCACAGTCAATAGGGATAAGTGATATCAGTCGGTGGTATCTAAAACACTGATATCATTTTGGTCACTTCTTTGACGGGAACTCTGATAAAGCAATGTATGTTTAATTGTTCGGAGTAAATGCACGAGCCTGTTCCTATACTCATCTTCGAACCATTTGTATATACTTGGACGTTCAGTTTTTGATCGGTTCGTTTGTATTCCACTCCTCCCTTGTTTGGATATTACACGGCCCTGAAACATGAAGGGTGAAGGTAAGGGAGGGTGAAGTCGCTTTCAGTTTAACCAATATATAGTTAATCTAGTATACTGGCCAGTCCAGTTCGGTTTAACAGCCAGCACTTGTATTAACTGATCCCAATGGCGTTCTTTGCAGTTGTCATCTGTAGGTGTGAGAGGAAGTTCAGCAAGACCTCTAAGCCTGCCATTGGAGTGGGGACTCCTAGACATGGAAGTCTCTGTATTCTCGTAGTTAAGTAGTTTAAGGTTGACCGTCTTTGGAGCGGCTTTCCACCTTAAGTTCTTAAATATTGTACAGTTCTAATTCTAGCCAAATAGTGTGCATTTTGTCACATAATGAAACGCTGTGACGAATCACTCTAAAAGTGTGACCTTCATCCAGTGATCGCAGAAGTATTCGCCATGCTTGTTGTTTGGACATCAAGCATCAAACGTGAGATGGAACTTGTCCCAAGCGAATATTTCTCTCCGTTTTAGATCTTCAGTAAAAATCGTAAGTTTAGTTCGTAAGTTTGCTCAGTTGAGGTGTCAGCATTGTAAACTAGTATTTCGGGTTAAGCCGTTTCTAGATTAAAGTTGGGTAAATGTTTTTTTTTTGTTCATTTCTGAAGTCAACGCTTAAGGCAATAAAAACAACACAATTTTGACCTAAGTCGGTTTCCACTTGTGGCCATGTATTTATCAACACTGGATGCGACCACCAGTTTTACGCCGAATGGTAAAGTTTGTTTTATTGACATGACCACTCTCTTAGCACAAGAGTCGAATTCGTGTAACATCGTTCAACTCTCTTTAACCTCGTTAATTGATTTTTTTACTTATCGTTTGTGGTGAAATACTTAATTAATTGGCTCATCTTAACGAGATCCATTGAATCAAAAATAATGCAATTGAATCGCGCATAAATCGGCAACTGGAAAGGAGAAGGTTCAAGAAAGAGACTTATTCGCGTGTGAGGCATCTTCGTCTTCTTCTAATGGCGCTACAGTCCCGCATGGTACTGGGCCTCAGCGACTAACGAGCCTCCCCAGCTTGCATGATCTTTAGCCAGTTGTTTCCAATTTCGCACGCTAAGTTCTTTGATGATAAACATATATGAATTTTAGTGAAAGTAAAATGAGAAACATACCGCCTAGTAATTGGTGTCAATTTGACACACAATGTATTTTTTGTACTGTCCATTGTGGTCACCTACTCCTTTAGCGCACTGGCTAGTCGTAGGTTCCTACATCTAGGGGCCTACTACTTCAGGCGCCTAAAAGAGCTAAACAGCGCCAGCATAGGCCAGCTAAATCGCTTCACTGCAAGCACCAACTGGTTCCGATGTTAGGAGAAGTCAATTTACGTGGTATCATAATGGCCCTCCTCTGGCCTAAGGCTGACTGCCCTTACCAGTTTTGATGCGGGAAACTTAAATTTGTTTTTTTTATTACGAGAAAAAATATGACAGGCCGAATCGAGTCGAGAATGCTTAAAATTGAGTTCTTCGCCTTTCTCGCATAGAATGAAACAGTGTTCCGTACAAGATGGTCTCACACAAATGCACAGCAGGACACATGTGACATCCAGGCCGGTTTTTTTGTTTATGTTTGCCTGAACCAATGTGTTGACTGCCACTAGTTTGATACCGGAAATAAATGAGCAAAGATATATTAATCTTCGCCCACTTTTTTCCTTGTCCATGACAACAGTTTTAAAGTGTAGGCTGTAAACAATATGAGTGTAATGGAAATTCCTTTGCAAACATCCCTTTACACTTTTCCCGTTTTCACGTATTCACAGAGAGGGCATACAAAATGCTGTCAGAGAAAATCAATTGGAAAGAAATTAGGAAGTTGCATATCTCTTCGGAGCCCTCTTTTACTTCTGTTTGACCCCAAACATCGTAACCCTTCTACAAAACTTCAGAGACCTCTAGTGACAACAGTTTATTTTACGGGAAACTAGACGGGAAAGGAGTCCGGTGGGCCAGTGTTTGGTGAGTACAGAGACTTGATTGTCTAGGAGTTCACACTCCAATGGGAGGCCTAATTGTCTCGCTGAATGTCTTCCCACTACACCACTACCTACAGACGACAGCTGTTAAGAGTGCCATTATGACCACTTTCTCCAAGTGCGGGCTCTTTAACGGGTCTGGACATTCAAGTATTCTAGATAAACTACGTATTGGATAAGCGGCATGCGACAGCACTCTCCCTTACCTCGACTTCGATAGACCCTTCCGATGTCATTTCCCAACAATGGAGTAGTGGAATACTATGAACCACAGATGGTTAGAAGATGAATAAAGAAATAGACGCGGGCATTTGCTAGGAACAGTTGAACATGCACTGCTCTATCAGAGTTCCTGATAACGGCAGTGTTTTTCAAGCGAAGGTCTGGTCGAACCTGGTGCCATACTGTCCCGTGTTTGAAATAAAATTGTGTCAAATTGACACTAAATGTGAGCTAGTGTTAAGCCTGTCAAGGCGCTTGTGGCAGCAAGACACATCTGCTCACATTTTCTTAGTTTTTGTTTAGACAGTGTTTAGCCATCTCGCACAGAAATTTAAACGGGGAACACATTGTGTACACGAACTTTTCTAAATTAACCAAGACGGGGGATTAATCCAGCAGACAGAGCCTGTTAAACTGATGGGGAGTGAGATCGACCCTCAGATAGACAGACCTACTGATCATGGTCGTGTTACCTATAAGCAGAATTGAAGTCGAAAAGAAAAATTCCAGCGGAAGGGAAATAGTGATCACGAACGCAGCTATGTACAACCGGAACTAGCTTGTCTCGCTCAGACCTATGCCCTTCGTATGGCGCTGGTGAGTTATGGCATACAAGGTCTGCTCGGCAGTTAATTGCGTTTTGCAGGGAAAACAAATCCGCACTGCAACGTCAGATGCAATTACTTCATTTGAGCACATACAAACCATACTGCTGTTGTTTATCAGTGCTCAACTTAGCACGTTTGGCGATTCCCCTCGATTCCTCCCGGAAGCATATAATTTCCTACAGTTGTCTCGTGGGTAAATGTAACGATGAATGGATGAGATTTACATTTTCAGATGAAGATCGTGCTTCCCCGATTTTATTGGCTACGCACATAGACGAACACACACAAGAGCCTTCAACAACTGGCTGTTCCGATTTGGAGATGACACCGCTATCAAGGTCAACGCTTGTTTACGAATATATTTTCATCACCCTCACCGCCACACAGTGACGTCCGTCAAAGCTGATATGATAACACTGATCTGGGCCGTGATGACCGAAGTGGACAGAGCTGAACTGTGCGCATGTTTCAAGCGGGGTAATGCTTCATTTGGCGACGCCTGCGTGGTGTTTTTCGCAAGAAAGTCAATCGACAGACCAGATCTTTAACATCAGCTCAAAGGGAGCGAGAAGTATTGGAAAACCTGATGTCCGTACGATAATGAGAGAGACGCCAAGCCATGAGGTATGTGTGACGTCGGTAAGCCGGTTTATTATTTTTTTATCACGTATCTGGCTGTACACAAACAACTTGTTGCGTAGTGCAGTGAGTGCTGGAGCGTGCTAAAAATACAGCCATGGGTATTTTCCAATTCGTTTTGCGCTCGTTGGAAATTCGAGATGACTCATTGGCTTCAGTGGATTCAACGCAACGCCGTTGGAAGGTCATGGCGATTGCGTGCTGGTGTGTACCTATGGGGAGGAAATACCCACTTCTATACACGCCCATGTGTGGTCACTGGTGATGGGTAATGGAATGATGTAGATGGCCGTTGAAGGACCATCGGGCGGCCGGACAATGAGCCAGGTCGAGAGACAGAACGTGAAACTAAACAAGTATGCTTGCCTCTATCTGGACGGCCTCTAACATCGTTTTTCAATTGAAGAAATCAATGGAGATAGCACGATTTATTACTTCCTGTGGTGCAGTGAACAGCGATAAATGATGTGTCTAGGGAAGATCATTAGCTTTGTGTAAGCAACCAGTTCAGTTCGGTGGAAGCGTCCATACTTCAGTGAATGCTTGATTTCGGGGTAAGCAAAAATTAAAACAAGCCATTAAACGTGAAGTGGTGCTAACATTTAACGGCTGAAATGTCAAGTAAAGATCGATCCGGTTATGACCGACTATAGGTACAGCTGTTTGGTGGTCTGTACTAATCCATACGATTAACTGGGGTTATCTCAGGAGAGCTCAAGAGAAGAGCTGCCTATGTGTGCTTAGGTGGTGAACTTCGATTCGCTTGACTTCATCTTGGATACACTGAGAGTGTAATACTAAGCACTTTCGTTAAGTTTCGTTCATTTTTCCTTACTTAAAGGCGTCCTTATGTCAATAAGTCACAGTCGGTGATTAGGCGATAATGGACGCTTTGAGATTGAAGCAATGCCTCCAGAAACTTATCGTTCAGCGACACCTCCATTTATTTTATGACCGGCCATTTGTCGGGTTACTATAAATTTGCTGGCATTGAAGTGGAAACGCCGAAACAATGGCAATGTTGTCATCACGGCTAGATGTCTTCGACAGAGCGTCATAATGGGCACCAGAATCTTTGAGGTAGCCAAGGACTTCGTTGACCTCGACTGTGCAGTAAACAGGGACTGCGCTGATCTCGGCACTATCCACTGACATTCGCTACTTCCTTGGGTTCAAGAGGTATTTGAGTAACAGAGCCAACTCTCTAAACACCAAGCTCACTTTATACAATACTCTGATCATCCCTGTCCTGTTATATGGCGCACGGACGATACTGAAAGCGGATGAAGGATCTCTCGGTCGTTGCGAGCGAACTTTGGTTTGGAGAAGATTCACCCACGAATTGTACGGGCTGTATAGCGGCATGGACATAGTTTAGCGCTTTCGTATCTTCCGAGTCGATGTTGGCTCCTCGGAACGTTCGGGCATCGAGATTGTTGGAGGAGTGTCAGCCTGAGTCCGTTCCCGGATGTTTTGTCGTGCAGGCTTGCAATGATTTCCGCCTTGCCCTGTTGTGCGTTGAAATCTCCTATAACCATCTTGATGTCGTAGTTAGGGCATTGATTATATGTTCTTTCTAGGAGACCATAGAAGCCATCGTTGCGATTGATGCACACACACCAGAACATGCAAAAAGCTGTGCACCAGTCGTTGGTAGGCCTAATAGGGCCGCTGTGGCAGTTAGAAGATTAGTCATGAAATCTATCAGAAAGGCCTTGGGAGTGTTAGGACGAAAGCACATGCTCTCTGGTCGGAGTTCCACTTATCCACCCGCTGCTGCTTAAGATCCTCAGTTTCCGCCACATAAACTTAAGAATTTAACTAATTCATTATCAGTACTCGCTGACTGTGTCTCGCACTCTACGTCGATTACTCTGTTTGCACATAATTAACCAATGAACCTACAGTGATAAGATCTAACACACCAACCGTCCGCAAAGCACATAAGGAAAATAGAGAACAGAAGCATTGTTCAAAATAAATTTGAGCAGATACGGCAGTTCATTCCGCAGCGATCAAGCGGCACCGTCGCAAGTCGGCCCTAAGAGCAGAATATTCTTTCAAGAGTGTAATTTTCAAAAGTGAACACCGAAACAATGAGGAAAATTCTCCTCCTCGTTGGACTGTTTATCCTCAGATCTAGTTGCATCGACGAGGATGAATGGAACAATATATTAGCAACTGAAGGACCAGATGAATATGAGTCCTGTGGCGAGAACAAGAAGTGCGTTCCACCTTCACTTTGCACTAGTGGTACAATAAACACAGATGGTTCGCTGTTGATATCGCACCGTACGGACGAGTGCGAAAATATTCTGCAATGCTGCCTAGTGCCCACTGGAAAGGTAAGTTTTTGACACGATGTTAATAAAACAGTCCGATAAATGTGATATCCTCATTCCAGGCTAGCCAATCAGCAACACTACCAACGCCAACACCACAACCTGGGTGCGGATATCGAAACCCGAATGGTGTTATGATGAAAATGAATTCCCCAAAAAACGAAGCAGAGTTTGGAGAGTTCCCATGGACGGTGGCCATATACGTAAACGGAAATACTTATCACTGCGCTGGATCACTTCTTCATCCGAGAGTTGTACTGACAGCAGCGCATCGTGTGCACAATTTTCGAACGAATAACCTCAGGGTTCGAGCAGGCGACTGGGAACGGAGTAGTGAATACGAACCACTTCCGCATCAAGATAGAGAAGTGCAGACAACATTGGTGCACAAAGACGTGAAACTGACAACTTTCGAGAACAACGTAGCTCTTCTTATTCTTAAATCGGCGTTTGAACTGGGCCCGCATATCAACACAATCTGCTTGCCTCCGGCAGGGCTCAGTTTCGACAATTCGAACTGTTTTGCCACTGGCTGGGGAAAGGCTCACTACACAAATAAAAAATATGCCGACATTCTGAAGAAGATTGAGTTGAAAGTGGTGCCAAAAGCCACATGCGAGACTAATTTGAGACTCGCATTGGATAGTCCGAATTTGAGGCTGAAAGCAAGCCAGATCTGTGCAGGCGGAGAGGCTGGAGTGGATACGTGCTCAGGCGACGGCGGTTCTGCGTTAGTGTGCCCGATGCCGAACAGCCAAACGCGGTATTATCAGGTTGGTGTGGTTTCGGCTGGCTTTGGGTGCGGTAAAATAGATGTTCCCGGCATTTATGCGGACATGGCGTATCTACGCCCGTGGGTTGACAGAGCATTCCGAGCTTATAACTTTAACACGACATTTGAGCCTTAATCTATAAGAAACTAAAGACAATATCACTGCTTTGAAAATGTGTGCAATGTTCAACGGATGTCGTTAGTATTTTTGGGTAAAATAATAAATTAAAATCTCTTTGGATGTCGGTCGATATATCCTGTGTGTTATTTTGTTGGAGTTGACCTGTTCGAAATTATTAATGTTCCCTCGGAATCTTCTTCTTAGGGCGCAACAGCCAGAGGTGGACCTGGGCCTGTCCAGCAGGCTGTCACACACATCAAGCCTGAGACTGAGGTTCCCCTCGACTTTTGTGCGCCACCCTATGCATGTACGTCCTCTGGCGCATTGTCCCATAGTCTCAGAGACGAAGCTTCTTCATGCCGCATGTAAGTTGATCATACGTTTGACCATTTTTATGCGTTGGATCCATTAATGCCCTGCCAGATGCACGATGCACACAGTTCGTGGCTAATCCTTATTCTCCAAATGACATAAACTCAAACAGGATCACTTTTCATAAGGCAGACCACTACGGCGTTATACATACCTGCCATACACGCATATGGCAGGCTGATAACATATGGCGTAGTTATGATGGCCCAGACACAACGTCGGTACTCACCTAAACAACGCTAGATAGGAACAGAGATTGTAAGCCTGCATCTGCATCAGTGGCACCCCCACAACTACTCCCACAGAGGCTCTGAAAATTGTCCTGAAGCTTACCTCTCCAGTTTCAGATCGTTTAAAGGCATGACTACAACTATGTTACATCAGAAACTAACATAAAATCAACTAAACTATGCTTCGTCACTACACTTCCAAGAGAACAACTTCGAGACTCTGATTCTGGACAGAGGCCGATTTTTCGGAATGTCTTGATATAGTTTTGTGCAGGTTCGTCTTGCCAATCACGTCGTCTGCCAGTCTTTCAAGCGGATGTAATCGCGATTAGCGTCTTACAAAGGCGGAATGTGATATCCGTCCATGATATCTGTATTTCTACGGATAGTCAAGCAGAAATTAGATCCCTGGGGTAAATCTCTATAAACTCGAAATAAGTTTGCCGAAAAGCTCAACATATGCCTATCTCCTGAGTCTTTTTCAGGATCTGCCGTAATGTGAAGATTTGGTCAATGGTGGACTTCCCCGGCTTGAAACCGCACTGATAAAGACCGATGTTGATGAGACTGATCACTCTATGGAAGACCCAGTCAAAGGGGTCTCCTTCCTTCTGAACATTTTTATTGTATTTGTTCAAATGACCCGTGCCGTCATTCTATGTGAGAAGGCTTTTTTACCCTTGAACTCCCACAAAAAAACAAAGAAAACAACGTCTACAAAATGTCCTGAAATGTACGATTGATTGCAAATATAAACGAATGGTTTCTCTTATATTCGTGTGCCCCTCACGTGTATGTTATTCGCGTAACTAGTAGACGTTTAAACATTTTAAATATGCCCCTTTTTATTCGCAACAATACCATTTCCTAAAGTGTGCAATAAGCTTTTCAGACGCAGTTAAAAGTCTTTAAAGCCACTAAGCCACCCGCTGCTGCCTTAGATCCCCAGTCTCCGCCACATGAGCTTAAGAATTTAACTAATTCATTATCAGCATTCGCTGACTGTGTCTCTTACTCTTCGTCATCTGCAGAGGTCAGATCGATTATTCTGTTCGCACTTCATCAACCAATGAACCTACAGTGATAAGACCCGACATACCAACCGCCCGCAAAGCACATAAGGAAAATCCCAAGAAACAAAGCAGAAGCACAGTTAAAAATATATTCCAGCAGATATGGCAGTTCATTCCGCAGCGATTAAGCGACACCGTCGCACGTCGGTCTTAAGAGCAGAATATTCTTCCAAGAGCGTAGTTTTCAAAAGTGACCACCGAAACAATGAGGAAAATTCTCCTCCTCGTTGGACTGTTTATCCTCAGATCTAGTTGCATCGACGAGGTTGAATGGAACAATATGTTAACAACTGAAGGACCAGATGAACCCACGCCGTGTGGACCGAATATGGTGTGTGTTCCATACTCGCAATGCATTAATGGGACAATAAACAAATACGCCGACGGTGTCCTTTGGCCTCGCACCTCAGGTTGTGACGACGGCACAATGTGCTGTTCATTAGGTGATTTACCGGTGCCAGAATATCAGTCCTGTGGCGAGAACAAGAAGTGCGTTCCACCTTCACTCTGCACAAGTGGTACAGTAAACAAAGATGGTGCGTGGTTGATCTCTGCCCGCTCAAACGATTGTGAAAATATTCTGCAATGCTGTCCAGTGGACGACGTGGTAAGTTCGACTTGACACGATGTACGTAATGCAGTTCGATACAGCTCTTCTCATCCAGGGTGCCAAAAATGTTTCTGAAATGCCACAAGTACAGCCCGGCTGCGGATATCGAAACCCGAACGGGGTTTTACTGAAAGTGAATTCACCGAAAGACGAAACGGAGTTTGGAGAGTTTCCATGGACGGTGGCCATATACGTAAACGAAAACACTTACCACTGCGCTGGATCACTTCTTCACCCGAAAGTCGTTCTGACAGTCGGCCATCGAGTGTACTATAAGCAACCGAAAAATCTCAAGGTTCGAGCAGGTGAATGGGAGCGAAATAGTGAGAATGAACCAATCCTGCATCAGGACAGAAGAGTCCAATTGGTTATAGTTCATTATGACTTTCGGCGAAGAAGTCAGGAGAATAACATCGCACTGCTTATCGTGAAAAAGTCTTTCGACTTGAGTCCGCATATTAACACAGTCTGCCTGCCTCCCGCGCATTTCAGTGCAGGCAATGCGAACTGTTTTGTCACTGGTTGGGGCGCGAAAACGTTCAACACCAAAAAATACGCAGACATTATGAAGAAGATTGAGATGAAAGTGGTGCCCACGTCCACATGTGAGGCGAATATACGAAAGACAAGAATGGGTCCGAGATTCACGGTGAAACCGAGTCAGATCTGCGCTGGTGGTGAAGATGGGGCAGATGCCTGCACAGGAGATGGCGGCTCTGCATTGGTGTGTCCGATACCAAACACCGACAACCGCTATTACGAAGTTGGTCTTGTTTCCGGTGGAGTCGGCTGCGGTCAAAGGAATGTGCCAGGAGTCTATGCAAACATTGCGCATCTGCTCCCGTGGATAGAGAACGAATTCAGGGCAAAGAATTTCAATTTTACATTTTTACCCTAAGATTATTTTTCTGTTAATATATTTGTTCCAAAAATTGTACCAAAGTCCTTAAGTATGCATTTAACCAAAATTATATTAATTCAAGTATGTAAGTATCCACACTTATGTGACTTCCGACGAAAAGCTTGACATTCATTAACGCTTGTTAAGAATATATCTAAAATTATTTTTTTCTTTTACTTCGATAACAAGTGAAATGAAAGGCGTAGACTTTGATTTTGACTGGATGTAGTGTGAATTCGTATTGAATTCCTTTTAATTTAGTGTACATCCTGTTGATATCGGGTAAGTACTTTGAAAGTTATAATAATAAAAATAATATGAATAGCGCTACAGCCCGTAGGGGGCCAGAGCCTAGCTTCTCAGCAACCACTCGCGTTGTACGTGCTATTGTCCTCACATGAGTGGAAAGGACCTACAGTTTTATGCCGACTCCGAACGGCCAAGTTTGAGAAGCTTTTTCTAGACAGCAAATACTCTTTGAGCATTGTCAGTAACTCGAAAGAGGTGGGGTCGTGAAAATTATTTGTGTCGCTCAGAGCTGGAATCGAACCTACGACGTCGAGGTTGGGGTCGACGCACATACCCACAACGCCACGGGCCACCTAACTCGACTAAAAATCGTAAGCGGCTGTGAAAAATAACTCTCAGTTGAGTAATTCAACTTTTGTTTCATGGGCCGTTATCAGAGATAACATTTGCAACAAAAAATATTGATACTCTTAACTTTAAAATTTTGACTTTTGTGTTATGGTGGTTCCCACTGTGCACCGTAGACGTAGACAAAAGTGGTCTCTGCTGCGTTGTCCCAATGACTCAAAGTTCGTACTGAACCAACTATTGCGCTGGTTGATGTGTGTTAGGAACAAGTGCATTTCCGGCGTTGCCACCCGATGGCGGATGTGAATTAGGCCATTTTTCTTAAGCAGAAGTCGTCTCCAAATCCCAAATCAATGCCTGGTCATCACTCCTTGCACCGATTTCGTCGACAATACACCTGCCTACAGAACATCAATAAATTATTCCCGTTCATTTCATTCAAGTTGTGGCATCAGTCTGCCCTCCTCACTTGACGTTGCAACTACGCTAATGAGTTTCTCTTGGCTGTGGAAAAACGTTTTTTCAATGGCCCGCAATTGCAACGTGACGACTTGCATAATCCAAACACGAACAAACGAAGCGGCAGCACATTTCTACCAGGAATTCTTTTTTTTTTCGTATTTTTCTGTGTGTGTCTTCAATTGAGATATGCAATTAAAAAGAAAATGTATTTCTTTTCCATCGAAGAGCTTTCAAGAATTCTATGCGGACGTTGCAGCGATGATCGACAACTTGTCAGGTCAACGACGCGCCGCCGTCGTCGTTGCTGTTTTGTCAGGTGCGTGAGTGTGTGAGGAGATACTTTCTACCTGTCAATCGAATTAATTATTCCATCCAAACGAATGCTAATTGAAATTTTCTTTGGAAATTACATTTATCAACACTTAATCCAGCCGTCGCTTGGAGAGGGGCACTAATTGGTTCTTACGGTGTTGAGATGGTTGATAAATACCGAAAAACAGGCGCAGTTTCATCTGCATAAGCGCTGCAAAGCCGCTTTCCGTATTTCTATGAGGGGATTATGCAATGAATATGCTTGTGTAACATAGAAATAGGATAAAGAATAATAAAACCATAAATCGTGTGGTGCCATCGAAAGAAAAGCCGACTTTTCAAAAGCCCCCAAGCGGTGCACTCAGAAAAATGTTTTGCTTAAAATGAAATGAAAATTCTGAAACAATGAAAATTCTAGATTTCTTCTACATTAGACATCCACTCATCGCTCTTAAATGGCTGTTACTGAAATTAGGAATTGATCTTAAGTTTTTGATGATTTTGCAGTGAATCATTAGATAGCTCTTAGTTTCTGAATCTTTGAATCTGTGGGGACCTCCAGCTACGAGTTTGTTCCTCAGTGAAGTCCTCCCCATATATAATTGCAGTGGAGTGATTATAACGACGTATAATTTTGTTTTGTTGATAGTGCTTGGGCTATACGGACCACAGGTTGAGAATGTCTGACCTAGTTTTAGTTAGAGTGGGATCATCATGTTATTTGTTCTGATTCTCAAGGCTCAACAACATGCGAGCACTTAGAAGACTTTGAAAGAATAAACACAAAAAATACACTATATCTGTACTTCTTCACCACTTCCATCAGTTTCGCTGAATTTCGTTGTTTTTCTTCCTTAAGGCATATGCTCCTCACGTGCAACAGTTGATGATTAATCTATTGTCTGTTTACAGTCCGAGAAGCAAATTACTGGCTCTAGCACTTCGATACTGTTGTCGTTCGTGGCGTTGGTGGTATATGCGTCGATCACGTAGGTTCGATTCCTGCACGACAAAAATAATTTCACAGTCGCACCTCTTTCGAGTCGCTGACAGGTGACAATGCTCTAAGAGTATTTCCTATCTAGAAATAGCGTCTCAAAAACTTAGCTGTTAGGAGTCGGCATAAAACTGTAGGTCCCTTCCACTCGTGGGAGATCAATAGCACGCACGGAGCTACAGTCCGGGATGGACCTAGGCCTCAGCCCCTCCTTCAAGCCCCGTCCTTGGCTAGATGCTTTCAGCAATGCACGTTCAACTTATTCAGGTTCCCTTTTAGCTACGTGCGCCACCGTAGGCGTGCTCTTCCTTTACCGCATTGCCCCTCGGGGTTACAGTCGAAGTCTTTCATGGCTGGAGCATTGGGGCCCATTCGCTCTACGTGCCCTAGCCATCTGAGACAAGAGATTCGAAATCGTTCGACCAGATAAATGTCATTGCACAGTTCGTAGTTCAGTCACCTTCTCCAAGCACTATCCGTGCATAATTCGAAGGACAAAGGACTGCTAAAACGTGCGGTGACTGCGACAGTTCCAGGAACATCACACACAAACCGTCTAGACTCTTGAGGAACTGCTGAGTGATGACACAGCCTCAAGATCTCTTCAATTTACCTCTCCCAAAATTTATATAAGCTGCTTGAGTTGAGTCCGTTTTCCCCTCATTGTCACAATCAAGTCCTTCGCATGTCGCTTTTAATTGATTTTCTCGTGGTACCCTTAAACTTGTCAATCTCATAACAGATACATGCTGTCCAAGATATACAGTCCAACAAATTCCCCTAATCACCAACTGCTTTGAAAACCCCTTGGTCTTTGTTCAGCTTTAAAATTTGCTTATTCAAAATCATTCAGCAGAAAACCAAATCATCGCCCCGCGCACCACGGTGCTAGAGCATCAATGTAATTCAAAACTCTTACTCCCAATGACGCTGAGGCAGTAGCATTAATGTACATATAGAAAATATAAAGTTCACACATTTTCGGGGAAAATTCCCTCGCACCTTGCCATTGAATGTACCCCCATAGCAACGAAGAACAAACAAGTGCCTAAGATCCAAGAGAGGGAGGGCGTCGTAACGGTGTTTCTGTATAAATATTCATCTCATTTACATAGTCATCGTATCAAAGGTTCAAACAACAAAGCGAATAGAACTTCTGTAACCAGTTTCGTTTATTTACCGAGTCAATATCTTCTCAAGTCAATTTGACAAGAATACGTGTGCACATGGAATTATTTATTTGATTTTGAATTTTATTAATAAACCTGAATTATCGCTTGATTTATTAACACGAAACCGCAGCCGCTTGCCATGTAAGTAGAACCATTTAAGGTGCAAGTTGATGTGATTATGGTCTGCTGGCTCCTTTGTTATCGATGCGACACACTCCAGGGAGCAACAAACTCAAAAATACATACTTTTGTTGGTCAAAATCTTGCTAAAGATTTTCTATTTGTTGGTTTTGAATTCTGATACTGACCCTCCGATGCAATTTCCAAGTGAGTTTTCTTAATTTGTTCATGCTCAAGTACCATCTAAGATACCGCTAGCTACAAAAGGCAGAAGTCGTTTTGTATAGACACTTGCTATGCTTTTCACGATTGCCAACTGACTAAGAAAATCCTCACATTCTAGGGTAGCATTTTCTTAGTGACGCACTATTTTAGGTCAGAACCTCTTTCAGAAAGAAAACCACATGATTTTCCCAACTGATTTAGACAAACAATAAACTTTTTGTTTTCTCAAGTGTGTGCAAGAGGGCAGCTATAATTGACTTGAGGAGACGTAATCTTACATCAGAACCAAACGAAAATTAATTGAGAAAAAAGCTGTTTGCATAATTGTCCATAATTGCTTTTGTGAACTAAATTCAAAGTATCTTTTTATTTGCATTTGCTGTCGGATAAAATTGAAGCGGGTACGACAAATGAGCAGACGAAACAGAAATCAGACTTGTCGGTGGACAAGGAGACTATCAAGTGTGAAGTCGAATGTGTTTTTTACGATTGATTTCAACCGACATTTAATTATTTAAAACTGCTTCCTTTACCACGTGAGCGCCAGTAAACGGACTTAACGATTAAAGCGGCTTTCGCCCGAGAAAAACAATACAGCATTGGTGCTGCCATTTTAGGCTTTCTGAGGGAGATTCAGGCATACTTTATATAGCCTTTAGCACAAATGTCAATTGACGCGTTTAAACTCCATGTTTGTAAAAGGAAAAAATCGCTCTCATTTGAAAACACTTGCAAGTCTCAATATTTTGCCTTTATATTGCTTATGCATGGGCCTGTGCATCCAGTGTAATGTTTCTGATTGCTCTCAACTTGGCGTGATGCCAACAGCGATTCCTGTGAATGCGCTGGTCTAGTTGACATTCAGCCTCTTAGTGGAGCCATCTGGATAGTTTCTTCAGCACCCGCTTCGAGGTGAACCAATGTATGCAGCGGCCCCTTGTCCAGGGGCTTAATCCAGGACCCGGTCCCACAGGTTCGGTGGTTACGCATTGGGGGAAACTTCCCCACCGTGCAAAAGAATGATAGTTACGAAGTACCAACAAGTCTCGGATATGAATGATCTTACCGCTGACGACAATAACAGACGACATAAGGACAATGCTTTTCGAATCTGCACGTGGAATGTCAGGACGCTTCACAGACCACGTGCAGCCGAACAACTTGCGGAGGCCCTGGATCGCTATAAAGCGGACATCACCTAAACTCTGCTAAACTGTGCCAATTATTGAGAGATAAGTAAACGCCTGAAACCATTTGTTAACAGCCCGATTGGTTAATATCAGTACTATTAACCAAATATTCACTTTACGGCAGATCTTGGATAAGACTCAGGAGTTTCAAGTTGATACCCCCAATCTATTCATCGACTTTAAGGGCGCATATGAAAATATTTATAGAGACGAGTTATACAGAGCCTTGGCTAGTTTTAACATCCCTCGTCCGCGCACGTTCAACT
Source organism: Eristalis arbustorum (assembly GCA_916610145.1). NCBI lineage: Eukaryota > Metazoa > Arthropoda > Insecta > Diptera > Syrphidae > Eristalis > Eristalis arbustorum. The sequence continues at coordinate 36,364,863 of OU744317.1, forward strand.
TATTCAGATTCCCTTCTAGCTGCGTGCGCCATCGTAAGCGTTGTCTTATTTTACCGCATTGTTCCTCGGCGTTGGAGTCGAAGACTTACCGGACCGGAGCATTGGTGTCCATTCGCTCGACGTGACCTAGCCATCTGAGACGAGAGATTCGAACTCGTTTGACCAGATTGATATCACTGCACAGCCCGTATGGCTCGTAGTTCAGCCTCCTCCTCCAAACACCATCCGTACATACGGGACCGAAGATAAGTCGTTTCAATACAAACAAAAAAAAAACTAAGCATAAGCCGAAAGGCACAGAACACATTATTATGAGAATAGCTTAGAGTACAAGTATGGGGTCAGTAGGAGATGTAAGAACATTTGTTAAGTTAGTTAAGCTAGTTTTAAGCATGTAAATAAATAATTAAAATAAGTCAAAAATGAAAAAAAAATAATTCCAAGGACTTGTCTCGAAGCGACCAAGGATATCTTCGTCCGCTTTAATTAGTGTCCGTGCTTCTGCGCCACATAGCAGGACTGGGACTATCAAGGCCTTATATGGGGACACCTTGTTTCATCGAGAGATGGTCTTATTCCTTAGTGACCTTCCGAATACGAAAATGCAGCTGTTGGGGAACGTGATCCTCCGTTTTATCTCCGCAGTAGTGTCATTCTTTGTATTAACTTCGGAGCCTACATAGACAAGGTCTCGAAGTTATAGCTGTGACTGTGACGTTTTGTCCAAGACGTCGGTGTTGATGGACCCCTACTATGCCTTACCCTCATTGACCGCAAGCCCCATCTTAGCCGCGTCCTTTTTGATATTCACAAACGCTTCATGGACAGCCAGTTGTGTTCTTCCGAACTCAGTTGGAGTTTCTCACGATTACGTGGAAATCCCACGATGGTGCAATGCCTTCTCTAAATCTTTTTTTGAGACTATAGGTCTCGATAAAATCTTTATCGACATTGACGAAGCAAAGGGTATTCAACATCTTCACTCTGCAAGGACTTGCAAGTTTTACAAGGATGCCAAAACCAGACTCCTTATCCTGAGATCGCATCCGTCGGCCGTATTTAATCTAAAAAGAATCTACAGATGAGTTGATGAATGCACTTTACCAATTCATCAGCAGCTGCTTGAAAAAGCTCAGCACCAGCAGCCTTGTCGAACTTTAGTTCGGGCGATTGCTGCCGCAACTTCACTCAGGTCGGGTGCCTAGGACTCTTGCCCATCATCGCCAATATTGGATGGACTGTGCTGCCTGAGTATTTTGGTCGTCATCGTCGTTATACAGTCTGTTCTGCAGCTGATCATGCATCAACATCAACTTGGAACAAGTGTATATTTCTATGTCGGCGGATGCGCTTACTAACGTCTCAGAATCAATTGATGCACTGGAGAAAACCTGGGTGGCAGCTGGCAAATCAGCAAGAAAATCGACCAAACGCTATATTCAGTAGCATACAAGGAACAGCCGACAAAGTTCTAGAAGCATGAAATTTAGAACACGTATTAAACAACTCCGACTCACTTTTTTTCTCAGTGTACCGTTTGCTCGTTCACGTCAAGATGACTCGCACTCATTCCACTTCCCCAACGACTGGCAAAATGATGTATAATTTAAATTCATCGCCACTCACACAAACGCCTCCGGTTGGGCCCGAGCCTGCATGCACACAAGCGAATACGGCAAACGGTGATTTGGGTCAAAAGCGTTAAAAGAAGAATAAGACCACGGCCATGCCAGAGGAATTAGCCAAACCGAAACCGCTGTGAACCAGAGAAAGAAAGACTCACTTCGACCAAACTGATTGGAGTAGGTGCCGCAGCCCGAATTCTTGGAGAGCGACAACAAACCACGCATAAATAAACGAACAAGAAAACCATTTCCCTTTCTTTTCGCCATTCATTCACACCCGTGTGCCTGTGTGCGTGTGTAGCTTCAGCAGAACGAGGTGCCTCTGGGGGGCAACACCAAACTCCGGCGTGGTCAGTTTTCTGATAGCAAGAACCGGGCCAAGCCAAGCATTTGCAACCAGATACCTGCGCAGAAGGTATCGCTTCGACCGGAAGAGCAGTTATTTTAGTGCTTCAGTGTAGTGCGCAGTCGTTGCCCGCAAGACCGTCCTCAGAATCATGGCATCAAAGTACATTCTCGCAGCTGCCATAGCGCTTTGTTCCCTGGCGATTGTGGCCAGCGTTCCGAAGGCGCCTCTGGCCGCAGATAAAGACGCCAAGCAGCTGTTCGGTGGCCTCCAGGGCAAGGAGACGAGCTCATCAAACTTCATCCGGCTTGTCGTTATGCGGCTGATCTACGGCATCGCATCCACAATGGGGCTGGAGGAGCGTCTGGGCGAGATGTTCAACGGAGCCTTTGTGCCGCCTGGCGAAGACGAGGGTGACTACGGACTGGAGTTCGATGGCGTCGATGACATCGATGGGCTCGGCGGCATTTTCGAGGAGAGATAGGCGGCCGTTGGATTATGTCTGTCGACAAGTGGTGCAAATAGCTTTAGTCTAGAACCTGTAGAATCTGGAACTATATTTATTTAATTTATTTCGTAGAGCTTAAGTGATCGGTCGGAGGGACGGGCTCGTTTCCCTCCGAACCGCAAATAAATGTGAAGACGAACTTAACGTGTAAAAATGTGCCTTATTGCAAATCGTTCTTGTTTACGGAAATGGTTGGCGGAGAAATTAAATGCTTAAAGTCAACAAGTTGCAGAAGAAAAGAAACTTTCTTTTCAGTGAAGTGACGATAGGTTTTTCGCCGTAATTATCGACGAGGTGATAAAGAGTGGCCCGAGTTTCGTTTTCGTTTTCGTTTTCTAAGCCGTTTTCTGTTCTGAATGTCGTTGTTTTTCTTTTCTATTTTGACAGAGTCTGGTTGTGATTTGGGGAAACTGAAACCCCATAGCTCAAGTGAGTCATTGTGACGTGTGAAGTGTGGTGTGAGGGAGTTCACAAGTGAGTGGAATAACCGCATAATGACGGATGAGATGTCATAATTGAATGTAATCGAGGGAAATTGGGTGATGGCTTGCTTGATTGTCGTCACCAATTGGGGTGTGTTCAGCAAATTATACTTGCTCCGCCGTGCGTTTGAGCAGAGTGGAATTCTATTGAAATGAATCAGTGTCAGATGTGTGTCAGGCGCGCAGACGTTGAACTCTTTTACTGCCTTTTAACTGTTTGACATGCGTTTTCGCATGTGATTCACGGATTGGTAACTTTCTTCAAAAGTGGTCATCTTAAATGGATTTTCTTTTTTGGCGGCTTACCACGAAATTGAATGGCCGTGTAAATAGCCGTACCTGAGTGCTTCAATAATGATTTCTTGGAAGGACTCCATGAGGTCTCCTTCTCGGCTTGTGGCGCCACACAAAAAACAAGGAGATGGCTCTGCGCCCTTGGCAGTGGGTTCCAGGATAAGTCTCCATTCATGAAAATTGTTAAAATCATTCTTAAGGTCAATTCAGTCTTAAGCTCATCACAGAAGATCACTCTAACTATTTCATACCGACATTTTAAATGAATTGAGCAGCTGTGAAACCTTGAATATATCTCTCGTTGACAAATATCTTCTCAGATACAACTTGAGCCCGAGCTCTCTACGCTCACGACACAACTCAGAGCGAAGGAAATCCACCTTTATCCGCGACTCAATCCTCTGGTACACAGACGGCTCCAAAATAAATGAAGGCGTTGGGGCTGGACAACCATATACTTGTATCACAGCGTGGAAATTCACAACTCTGTATTTCAAATATCTTCTTCTTCTTCTTTGTGTGGCGCTACAGTCCGGGGTGGACCTGGGCCTCAACCAACATGCCTCTCCAACTAGCGCGATCCCTGGCTAGCTGTCTCCAGTTTCGCACACCAAGTTGGTTGAGGTCCTTCTCCACTTGGGTGCGCCACCTTGAACGCGGGCGTCCTCTGTTGCGTTGCCCGACAGGTTCGGATTCGAAGATTTTTCGGGCCGGAGCTGTGGTGTCCATACGCTCTACATGACCTAGCCACCGTAGGCGTTGGATCCGTAGACGCCTAACTAGGCTCATGTCGCTGTACAGCCCGTACAGTTCGTGATTGAATCTTCTCCTCCAGAACCCGTCAACACAAACAGGACCAAAGATCGTGCGTAGAACTTTTCTCTCAAAGAGACCAAGGACTTCTTCATCCGCTTTCGATATTGTCCATGCCTCCGCGCCGTATAGCAGGACTGGGATGATCAGAGTCTTATATAGAGTCAACTTGGTTCTTCGAGAGAGGGCTCTATTACTCAATTGCCTCTTGAGCCCGAAGAAACAGCGGTTGGCAAGAGTTATCCTACGCTTGATCTCGGTACTGATGTTATTAGTACAGTTTACTCCGGAGCCGAGGTAAGTGAAGTCCTTGACTACCTCGAAGTTATAGCTGCCCATTGTGACGCTCTGTCCAAGACGTCGATGTTGTATGTCCTTTTTTGAGGACAGCATATACTTCGTTTTGCCCTCATTCACCGCCAGACCCATTTTAGCCGCTTCCGTCTCAATGTTAGCAAAAGCCTCACTGACGGCTCGCTGAGTTCTGCCAATCACGTCAATGTCATCGGCGTATGCTAACAATTGCACGGACTTCTGGAAGATCGTGCCTCTAGTGTTGGCGTGTGAGTTTCGCACGATCTTCTCCAGGACGATGTTAAAGAAATCACATGACAGCGCGTCGCCTTGTCTAAAACCTTTTTTGACATTGAAGGTCTCGGTGAGTTCGTTACCGACCTTGATGGAGCAGCGAGAGTTCTCCATCGTCATCCTGCACAGCCTGACGAGTTTGGCAGGAATGTCAAAACTAGACATGGCGTTGTATAGCTCGTCTCTATGCACGCTGTCATATGCGGCCTTGAAATCGACGAACAGATGGTGAGTGTCGATTTGCATTTCTTGGGTCTTTTCCAGGATCTGCCGTAGTGTGAAAATTTGGTCTGTTGTGGACTTTCCTGGCCTGAAGCCACACTGATATGGACCTATCAGATTATTAATGAACGGCTTCAGGCGGGTACACAAAACGGCAGAGAAGATCTTATATGCGATGTTAAGAAGACTGATCCCTCGATAGTTGGCGCAGTTGAAGGGGTCTCCTTTCTTGTGGATCGGGCAAACGATACTGAGATTCCACTCGTCGGGCATGCTTTCCTCAGACCATATCTTGCAGATGAGCTGGTGCATGCGCCCAACCAGATCATCTCCAGCTGCCTTAAATATTTCAGCGGGCAGACCGTCCGCTCCAGCAGCTTTGTTAGACTTCAGTCTTGATATTGCTACCTTGACCTCGTCTAAGTCTGGGGGACGGTATTCACGTCTGTCATCGTCCAGATTGAGTGGAACATTCTGCCTGACAGCGGTATTTTGGTCCTCATCGCCGTTTAACAGTCTGCAGAAATGATCTTTCCAGATTCTCAGTATCGACTGCGACTCTACTACCAGATGTCCATTTCCATCCCGACAGGCTTCTGTCCGAGTTTTATATCCATTGGATAATTGTTTTACCCTTTGATAAAACTTTCGGACGTCATTCCTGCCATAACACCTCTCCATCTCCTCGACCGCGCGCTTCTCATGCTCTTTCTTTTTTCTTCTGAGAAGCCGGTGCTCTTCCCTTCTCTTCTGTTCGTAGAGCTCACGAACAGCCCTCGTTGTTCGATGCAGCGTTGCCTTGTAGGCCTCCTGTTTGGCTGCATGTGCCTGCCTGCACTCGTCGTCAAACCATGGGTTCCTTCTAGGTGGTGTCGTAAAACCCAGCACATCAGTGGCAGCTTCTTTGATGGCTTCTTGACAACGACTCCATTCTTCTTCGATGGTTTGTGCAGGCGGCGTCGAACTAACAGAGAGTTTCTGGGAGACTCGGTCGGCAAAGATCCTGGCAGTCCGCTGCGATTGTAGCTTTGCGACGTCAAACCGTGGTGTTCGTTCTCGACTCCGCTGTTCTCGTGATATCCTGATTCTTACCTTGGCTACAACAAGGAAATGGTCCGAGTCAACATTGGCTCCTCGGAAAGTTCGGACATCGAGAATGCTGGAGGAGTGTCTGACGTCGATCGCAACGTGATCAATCTGGTTGACGGTTGATTGATCTGGGGACCGCCATGTCCCTTTATGGATGTTGAGGTGTGGGAACCGCGTGCTAGCAACAGAGAGGTTACGTCCCATGACAAAGTCCACCAGCCTTAGTCCGTTACTGGACGTGGTGTCGTGTAGGCTGTGTTTCCCTATGACTTTAGCAAAGATTTCTTCTTTACCCAGCTTAGCATTGAAATCTCCTAGAACGATCTTGGTGTCAAAGCTGGGGCATTGATCGTATGTTCTTTCTAGGAGATCATAGAAGTCATCTTTGCTACTATCATCTTTGTCCTCTGTCGGGGCGTGGGCGCATATCAGGCTGATGTTGCCGAATGTAGCCTTGATGCGGATTGTTATGAGGCGTTCGCTTTTACAGTCAAAGCTTAAGACTTTTTGCCTAAGTCTGCCTCGAACAACAAATCCACATCCAAATAAGCGCCTCTCTCTGCTACAATCACCGTAGTAGATGTCGCAGTTTTTCATCCTCTTCTTTTTCAAATAATTCATTCAATTTCAAATATCTGCCTCAGACAAATTATAAATAGAGCAATAACTAACAAGAATGTGCGTATTCCCTTTGACAGCAAATCCGCCCTTCTAGCCATCAAAAGTTACAAAGTCACTTCGAAACATGAATGGGATTGCCTACAACGGTTACACCAGCTGGCCAACACAAACTGAGTTCATCTCATTTGGATACCAGGTCACAGCGAGCATACAGGAAACGAAAGAGCAGCATCACCATTCATGATTCATGATACATCTCAGTTGAGATTTACAGTAGATTCGCCCTTGGACGCAGCTGCTACTTCGAACGAAGACCATGCTCTGCAAATCTCGTATTTCGCCTGTCTAGACAGATGGAGCCTAAAACTGGACGATAAACAAAACAGCAGAGCTGATCGTTACTGCCTTCGACATCTTCAAGGTTGACTCACGCGATCGGCGCAGAAACCCACTACGTCGCACCGACCAGAATTTTATTCCTTCAATAATTCGTAGGTTCCATTGAACTATGGGTAATAGACTTGCTGTCATGTGTAATTGTACATACATTCAACAACGGTCCTCCTTTTGACAGCGTAGTCCAAGCATTATCTTCCAATGAATACATAAGCATGCTCAAAAGAATGATGAGTTGTGGATGCAATTGTTTCTGAATCACCTTTAAATCCAATCAATCAAATAGTCGCAAAAGAGGACTATGACATCAACCGGCTTGTTGAATGGTACTAGAGGCAGGTAGCATAAAAGCTGGTGGTTTGGCTTAAGAGGTATCCAGTGCCACTGTGGATAGGGGATCACACGAAGGCAAATAATTAGAATATGTATTATTTTCAGGATAGACTAGGAGATCATATCGCACAATAATAGCCAAATATCGTAAGTGACATTTTAAGCAAAAATGAGTTAATTATGCAGTTCGAAAGCTTATTCGTTTGCACGTCTTTTTGTATCACTGATATTTTTATTATTGGGTCTATAACTTAATTTGTGCTGTTCTTTGAAGGTTTATTTAAGAAAAACATGTACAATAGTATTATTCAAAGGGTTGTCCATCTAAAGCTATGTCTTTTTCAATGGCAGTAGCTTTCCAATGCATCTTCCAATGGAATAATACAAGTTACGCCATCTCTTAGCAAACCGCACGAGTTACATTCTTTTTTGTGTGGCGCTACAGTCCGGGGTGGACCTGGGCCTCAGTCAACATGCCTCTCCAACTAGCGCGATCTTTGGCTCTGGCACGAGTTACATATACACCTAATAATAGAGCATTGTTGTACATTTTAGAGAAAACAAAATGTATCCTAAACGATATTTACATGTTTTTTGGATCAGAAAAAAAAATAAAACAAACAAGAAGATGTCTTGTCGCTTACGATAATTGGGCGGTTACGGTGCGATATGTTTTTATGTCTCAAGGAAAAATCGACTTCTAGTGCAAGTAGCAAGAAGAACTCACGAATCCTAACATTGTGAACGAGTGTAACTTTAACTTATCGCAACGAATTTCACCTTTATTCGACTCTTTCCCAGTTGTCAAGACTCCTCCCCTACTTCTCGGTCAAACCGCTATTCTACCGTCTTGGTTTAGAGGCTTCCACAGCATCGCATGTATGAGGAACCGTCGACTTTTTGACGGGTATCACCAAAACATTGCCGCTAGGGCCTTTGAATTGTGATCCGTTCTATGATGATTTTCGCTTTGAATTCGGTTCGACGAGGAAGTCCTTTGCATGTGTCGTAGGCACCGCTTCTTAAACGTCTGTAGCCTTCATGTGATAATGGCGGTCAATTGCTTTGGTAGTTGGCAATATTGACATATCATTGCAGACTCGATATTTTGTCGAAAAAGTATTAGTTTGGTCCTCTCTCAATGTTCTGGACAACATACCGAGGGTTAGGTTAGGTTAGAGGGCTGCCAGCGAACTAACCAACACAATTAGATCATTGCTGGCCCATTGCAATACCCGTTGTCAGATTACTACCACTGATCAAAAACTATGAAGTTTCATGATGCCGCTGTCATAGCTTTAGGTTTGCGACATCTGCTTCGATTCTTGAATTGGTCGAGACAATACTTCCGAAGTATTGCAAACCCTCTACTCTCTCAACAATTGTCCAGCAATGTCTACTGGATCTAGAGAGTTATATGCTGTTAATCTTCAAGTCCATGGCGTAATCCTCACTCTCCACATTTTAAACCATTTGGTGGCGGTCTGGTTTGAATCTTCCGATTGTTGGGTACAATAGATCTTCATGGTCGCACTACTAATGTCCTGCTAAGACACACCATCTTCATTTTAAATCTTACGCTTGGAGTCTGTATAACATTAATTACTTCGCTAGCGACGTTATTTAATTCATACCCTGTTTAGCATTCGTTTCTGGAGTTGTATTCCAAAGTGGACGAGTCCTCAGTTATCGAGCTGCCGTCTGCCTCTCTGTCTGTGATCAACGTCCTTCGAAATAGGTCCTTTCATATCCTTTATGCTGTTATTTGTGTATTCCGCTGAGGCGATTCAAACGATGCTCTTCAACTATTCCGAGGTTATAGCTGTTCATTGTGTTCATACCTATCCATCGTGAGTCACCTACAACTTGTGAACTTTAGCCTCCTCGTGCTTCTGCCCAATCATCCAGGGGACGATTGTTTCAATCTCTGCTAAAACTTTCGGACATCAATCGGGTCATATTACGCATCCATTACGAGCGGATCATCTGCCATAAATGCGTTTTCCCCTAATGACTAGCTAGACGATTTTTGATTGATTCCGTAAAATCAATATTTAATGGCATATTCATAGGCGCTGTGAGATAAAATCTGGGGCACAAACCGCACACGATCAATGATCAAACAAATGTGTACGTTCGCAACAATAAATCTTAATAAATTGGTCCGCCGGGAGACATGAGTAAAATAGAAATAAAAAACCAGAAAGCAAGGCGAGATGATCTCAGCACCTGTTTTCGAACTGTGCCCGAAATTCTTATTCTTTATCTAATCTAATTGCATTGGCTACCTGGTCACACGGAATGTGTACAATATTTGTATATTTGTTCTTCGATATTGAAATTTGAGATAAAACCTACTGAATTTGCTGGTTAGAGTAATGTACACAAATTACGGCTTCTCGCAACGTCTCAGCTTCTTGATCATGGATGCAGTAAACGCTTTTATGCTTTCGAATTGTGTTCGATGACAGGATAGATCTTTGGCAAATTCCTAATAGTCGTCTAGCAGAACATGAGATCCCACACCACAACAAGATTTTTAGTTCCCAAATAGCGGCCACTTACGATTTGCCAAAATTGGGGATTCAAATCCCGTATGTACGAACTTCAAGGTGGCAGATTGCGTCTTATGTGTTGACAACTTCAGTGATAACCATGCACTGCTCCATCCAGCGGTAGTACAGCACTTTTGTGTCGATGAACATGATGGCAGTACCTGTAATGAAGAAAATCAGATTTTGCAACTTCTACATACACGAGTAGCTCGTCTTCTATACATGTCATGACTCCATACAATTATTTGAATATGTTCTCTGAAATCAATTAAATTTGGTCAGCAATTTTGTCCTCCTCCTTTGTTCCAAATAATTTCAAGCTCACTTAATGTCAAGCACGATCTCGTTTGCTCTCGAAATTATCAATAATTAAGTATTCATCTACATATTCTTCTCAGAATTGCTGTTATTTAAAATAGTGCCCAAAGTTATGATATCGCTTTCATTAACATTTTTATTATTCCACAAGCATGCATTGCAATGCTATCGTGGTTTCGTTTACATTCGATTGTAAACAACTCGTCATTCTTGTTTATCGTGATGGATTGTGGATATTTCCAAAAGTGAAGGCTGATCTAAGCAGGAGTTTACTGCAGCAATACGCTGGTTGCGAAGGAAACTGGATGCAACTTGAAGGTCATTCGCTGTCAAAATGTGTCATTCCTCATTTTGAATCGATATATGTCCGTGGTGGCCCGTGGTGTTGGGGGTATGTGCGTCGACCCCAACCTCGACGTCGTAGGTTCAACAATTTTCACGACCCCACCTCTTTCGAGTTACGGACAATTAACAATGCTCAAAGAGTATTTTATGTCTAGCGAAAGCTTCTCAAACAGAGCCGTTCGGATTCGGCATAAAACTGCAGGTCCCTTCCACTCATCAGAGAACAATAGCTCGCACAACACACGATTGGTTGCTGAGAAGCTAGGCCCCTTACGGGCTGTAGCGCCACCCATATTATATATACATAAATGTATATATGGATCTAGATCGTCATTTTACAATGGATCAAATAGTATCTTTGCGTCCTGTTGCAGACGTCGGTTACAAACAGCCTGCAAATAGACGTTAGTGGGATGTTTCCTATTTTTTGGAGGTTCTGGAGGAAATCTTACAGAGTTCTCTGTCTCACTATGCAGACTGGGGCAGTGCAAAAAGATAGTGTCCTCAATCTCTTCTTCTTCCCCACAGCCTCTGCATATTGTGTCAGATGATTATGGCCAGTTAGCGCCCCGACTACCATCCGCAGCAGCCGTTTGCTACATTGAAGAAGTATGTCTGTTTTGGCACTATTAGGACATAATGTCTCACATATTCCTATATACTTTTCATTTTGTCCACTTTTCTCTTAACATCAGCAAATGTTGGAAGAAAGCACGGGATAACTTCCGATGGGCCGGATTCGGTCCCTTTCCCAGCAGCAAGCTACCTCATTGCCGGTTATACCCTTATGACTCGGCATAAAGTGATCGCATGCTGCGATCCAAGAACCTTGAGCTCTTCGCGGGAGCTTGCGACTAGCTTGGACTTGACTTCTATAGCCGAACTTGCTTTAATGGGCGCTTGACTGTCAGAGAATGAATATATCTGACGATGGTATTTCCAACAATGATATAATTTTAGCAGCTTCTTTGACCGCCAGGACCTCCGCTTGAAATACACTGCCGTAGTCAGGTAATCTGATCAAACAGTGCACGAGTAACAATTCGGAGAAGATGCCCGTGCCTGTTCCCTTGTCCATCATCGGCCCATCTGTGTAGATAAAGATGGACTTAATATTTTTGACGGATTCTTCTGTGTTCCACTCATCTCTTGTAGGAAGATAACACCGGAAGGGCGTATCGAAGTCGAGGGAGGGGAGGGAGTAGTCATTTACTGTTTGTTCAATACGTACTCTGTCTAGGATGCTTGTACGACCATTTGGGTTTGCGTGCCAACTTTTGGATTGGATAATCCTTATAGCACTTTTTGTACCAGACTTCTGCATATGAAGGTCAAGAAGAAGAAGATCAAGGAGGACCTCTTGGCCGGCTGTAGAAGTGGAAGTAATTTCTCCCGTCACACCTAGGAATGCTACTCTTTGAGTTCTTGTCAGCTTCTTCAGGTTGAAGACTTTAAGGCAGGCTTGCCACCAGACTCTTCTGCCGTATGTCAGAATAGGCGTTACAATAGATACGTTCATCCACAGTATTGTTCTTTGGTGACATAAGCTGAACGACTTACACCATCCAATATCTTTTCAAACACATTTCTTAGAGCAGAGTGACTGATGTCTGGCTCAATCCTTAGTTGTGTCTCCACACCCCAACTCTAACACTTTCTTGACGAGACACTTCTTGACGAGGATGCCTCTTAAAGTGATCAACAACTTGAGGACTATACGGGGGAGTCTTCCTTCAACTATCCTTAGTGGCCATAATATATATAACATTCTGATCATCTCTGTCCTGTCCGGCGCAGAGACATGGGCGCTGTTGAAAGTGGATGAAGAACCTCTTAGTCGTTTTGAGAGAAATGTTCTTTGTTCCTGTTTGCGTTGATGACGTCTAGAGGACAAGATTCACATACGAACTGCACGGGCTGTTAAGCATCTTCGGATCCAACGCTTGAGATGGCTAGGTCATGCAGAGAACACCATAGCTCCGGCCTGAAGAGACTTCGATACCGAGTCAATGGGACAGCGCATCAGGGGACGTCTCCAAACGAGATTTAGCACACATGTGTAAAAGGACCTCAATCAAGTTAGTGTGCGCAGCTGAAGTCAGCTGACGAAGATCGTGATAGCTGGAGAGGCTTGTTGGTTGAGGCCCAGGCCCACCGCGGACAGCAGCGCCAATCAAAGGAGAAGAATGATCTTCACAATGCATCCAAGAAGAACTGTAGCATAGAAGATTCCACGTAATGCAGAGGACATGTCGGCAACGGAAAAAATTGCTTAAGGAAGTATCTCAGAAACTGCTCCACAACATCGAACTGCCAGCAACCATACCCTTAAGCATCATACGACATAATGGTGCAAGCAGTTGCACGAAATATCTGTGTCTTTGCAATATGATCCACAAGCCTAATCTCCATGCAACGTCCCCAGTCTGAAGAAATGGTTCTTGATTTCGTCATAAAATGCTTTTTTAAGTGAAGGCGATATACTTTGAGTATGGTTGCCTTGTTTACCCACTCTCTGAGCCTTTTAAAAATAAGTGTGCTGAATGACTTCATTGAAAAGTTCAAGAATGAAATGCCGCGATTATTCTAGGTGTTATCGTACACACCTTTTTTATGCAATGGTAAGGAAATTCTAGTAAATTGTCTATTTAGTGTTGACAGGGACTACTTAGCATGTTCTAAGTAATAGAAGTCGCCATCAAAAACGATCACCCTTGTGACCAGAGATGTTAAATGATTTTGTAGCCTTAAATCAAGAAAAACCACCAGTTTTGGGCGTGTCATTCCACTTTGTGATAATACGCCACATTCACTTTACACAACTGATCTGGTTGTTGAACTGGTGATTCGTCGCAATTGCATTTCTCTCTGTGGGGATAAGCAAAGGATCTTGCTTGTACACCAAAACCACAAACTGGTTTTGCTTTGAAACTAAAGAAGTATTCGTCAAATAAGGACCGGGTAACCTCGAATCATCAAGCTTCTGTTAGTGGTGAACAAGACGCACCTTTTTACTGAGGTCCATCAGTCAGTCTGCTAACTTAAAGAGGCCAACTTGATTTCGTCGAGAAACGACTCAGAGCAGTCCAATACAAGGTTCTCACCAAAGAAAGGATCCAGTGTCCGGTTCAAGCACCCAGCAAAACACGATGTCCAACCAGCTCCGTCTAGTCAGATGGAATTCTAAACTTCCTACGTTGCTTGAATTAATCTGGTATATCGAAAAGTCTTTCTTAATACTCGACGCGACGTGAATAGTTAATTACTACCAAATACTGTGAAATAAACAAGGTTACCGAGGTTGTCATAAAGTGAGTATACGCGTCATAGTTCGTTGACTAGTTTCTGGGATTTAGAAGCAAAGTGCTAATCAGTTAGCTAAAAAGTTCCATTTACAACGCAATTCCACATCTCCGACTGAGGCGGTAACTTCAATACCTTTACCCACTGGTGATTTACACACATACAGTCGTATGTACATAGATTTTGTTTTTTGTTCGAATAAACCTGAATTCGGCTGCTTGCATGAGCTCAGCGAACAACTTTTGCTATGTACACCAACTGCATGTAAATCGTTGGTTAACTTTGGATGTGTTTTGAAGCTGGCTTTGAGCTTTTTGGATACGCGTCAGTGGACAGCGCGTCAGCTGTTTGTCGGTATTTTCTGCGTTTTAGCTGCACCCGGGCGTGTATTCTCTCATCGTTTCGAGTTCCCGCGATGTTTAGCCTTGTGTTTCTCATAGTAAATCGTTTCCAGTTGTTTTGCTTGGAGTTGTGTCTTTTGTCTAATTGATTGAATAAATTGACGGATTGAAGCATGTATTTGCTTGCTGAACTTTTTATGGGCGTTGGTTCGAAAAGAGATTTTAAATGGCCAATAGCTAAGCTGTACTCTAATTATGTTGCAACTTTGGCCATGTTCAAAAAACGTATTTTTCTGGAAAATTATTGAAAAATGAATGATGAACTACACACATTAAGTCGATTCATTATTGTATATATTGCACCATCACCGTTAGATCTAATGTGCTTCCACTTCGAAATATACTATATAAAGGCTTTCACCACTAAACAAATCCCGTCGTTTTGGTGCCGCCTGCGAAGAAGAGCTAAAGACATAAAAGCGAACTACGAGCTGTACAAACGTATGGATTTAGTCCGGACGGTAAGAGTCCATCGACTACCTCTGGCTCGTCCACTTTTAGCGCATGACCTCCAAGTCTGTGTCAAGTTAAGAGGGTCTTTGAATGCGAGCCTCCTCGTTGAGTCGAATCTCCGGCATAGAGATTAACTCATCGTCCATGTAAAACAGCTTGGTCTTGATGACTGGTAGCAGCGTTCTCAGGACCGTCGACTATAGAAGGCAGCGATATCTCAGGCTGCGATCCTCCATGTCTCGTTGGCTTGTTGAGTAAGTTAATCAGACCCAGGCACGGTCTAATGATAATAGAAGGGGGGTCTACTTTCTACATCAACTACCTCGTAATGTACTGCCCTAGCGAGTACACATGAGCTATTGTGTGTTAAACCACTCTGAACGTAACATTTTCTGCAGAAGAGCGGAAAGATGTACGATAAGCAGCAGAGCAGCAAAGCCTGAACCTCGATGTCATCGCCAGAAAAAATCTCCCTCGGATATATGAAGCCGATAGCCGAGATACACGAGTTGTACAAACGTGTAGCCGAATGGCAAAAGTTTATCGAGTGCACAGGCTCGTCCACATCAAGTGCCTGGACGTCAAGACTGTTTCCAGCTAAGAGGGTCTTGTGGGTCTTGTGTATTGGTCTGAGAAGGACTGAGCTTCCGGTATTTACCACTGTCTGGTGCAAGACAGAATGGGTGGATGCAGCGTATACCAGATCGTCAGTGATCGAAGGCATTTTATACTCAGGCTCAGGATGCACAATATGAGTGTCCCTTGCAAGACAGGGTACAGAGATCTTACCCGCTCTCGCAATCATTGCTCTAAAGACGTCCCCCGTCATTTTTCCTCTTGGCCTCCTTCTTAGCAAGTCATCGGTCGCGTGCTTCCATTTCCCATGACAGTCCACTTTTTTCGCGCCAAACCGCCACATGAACCAACACATCATTAACAGCTCGATATCCATAAAATGTTTTCTTGCTCAGTCCCAAGTTGAATGGAAAAAGTAGTCTACAAATTCGTTCTGTGGTTATGCCGTGGCACGACGAGCTGTACAGCGACCTTGTCAAACGAGTTCTAATCTCTCGTCTCAGATGACTAGGTCACGTCAAGCGAATGTACACCAATGCTCCGGCCCGGAAAGTCTTCGACTCTTACCCCGAGGGACAACGCGGTAAACGAAGACCACGCCTACGGTGGCGCACGCAGCTGGAAGGGGACCTACATAAGTTTAACGTGCGTGGCTGGAAGCAACTACCACAAGACCGGGCTAGATGGAGAGGCATGTTAGCTGAGGCCCAGGTCCACCCCGGACTGTAGCGCCAGCCAAAGAAGAAAAAGAAGATTTTGCTGTGGCAGTGAGACAACGGGTTGGTCGAAGTGTCGAAAAAATCGCTGCTGTTCAGGCCATGGGGGCCCATGGCCTTGTGGGTATGTGATATGACCCCAACCTAAACAACGTAGGTTCGATTCCAGCTCTGTGCGACACAAATAATTTGCACGGTCGCACCTCTTTCGAACCACTCACAATGCTCAAAGTGTAGTTCTGTCTAGAAAAAGCTTCTCAAACTCGACCGTACGAAGTTATCATAAAACTATAGGTCCCTTCCACTCGTGAAAGAACAATAGCACGCACAACTCGAGTGGTTGACGACTCACTATTACTATTTATTATAGCTTGCTGAAAAGCTGATCTGTAAGCATGACGACAGAGATTCAAAATATTCTTTCCTTTCTTATTCAAGTGTCCTCCCATTTAATTCGAAAAAGTCTCTGCTTGCACCTTCCTTTGCACATACATCTCCATCATTTTCAATCGCATGTGACAATCCCACTCCCGCACAAAGCATCGAAGTAAATCCGAGAAGCTAATGGCCCCACATCTCCGATGCAAACTAGCTTCTCGCCTTCTCACGAGCATTTTCTCTTACTAGTTACTCAGTCATAACTGAATAATACCTGAGAGCAGACGGACTTCGAGACCAAAACAAAATCAACAAAAGGTAAACACAGCGCACAGCGCAAAAAGCTTTTGCCACTGTCTGTCCGTCCTCCGCCTGAATTTGTGCGTGTGTGTGCTTCTAAACAAATCACCAAATCAATTTATTCTTAGATTAAGAAGAATAGATTCACCGTACTGTACTCTTCCAGATTCAAAGTGTTCAGTATTCGTTCGCCATCTAGCATCTGAAAAACAACATTTGAAGAGTGCGCCCACGTCATGCAGAAGCAAGTGATCGTTGGCCTAGTTTTGGCCTTATGCCTGGTGAATACCTGTAAGTTTGAATGTGGAATGACGCCAACAACGTAGCAGCGTTTGATATTTCTGTTTTCTTTTTTCTTTTTTTGATAAGGTTCCGCCATTAAGTGCTACTCCTGCATGTCCACACTGGACCCGCGGTGTGCGAATAAGATCGAAGATGCCACTCAGCTGAAGCAGGTGGACTGTGATATCGCGCCCCGAACCACATCCCAGACCGTGATGCCAGTGACCAAGTGCAACAAAGTCATCACCGAGGGTGAGTACGAGTCAGGTTTCGCGACGTGATGCGGGCGGACATCACGATCTCCGCGGTTGACGCAAGAGAAAAATTTCACGGTGATGTCATTTTTCTTTTTCAAACATGACCCGCCCGTCTCTCGCCGAGGCGTGAGCTTTCACTTTGGAAGTGTGTGCGTGTTCGATGGGAAAACTGTTGAAAAAATGGGGCTTGGTTTTTCAATGCAAACTTCTCCCGCGTCGCATTTAAAACCAGTTCTGAGTCGAAGCTTTCGCCTGACATCACTCGCTCGACCAATGGAGCGTATCCAACCCCCATTCAATGGCTAATGACGTGTTGTTTCCTTTTGCAGATCGCGCCGGAACCATCATCTCTCGCGGATGTCACTTTGAGGAGTACGGTGATGATTCGAACAAATGCACATCCACGCACAGCCTGAAGGTGGTCGAGTGCAGCATCTGCAAGGACGACTTGTGTAACTCCGCTGCTGGCTACACCGCTATGGGTGTGCTCGCTGTCCTCAGCGTTGTCGCTGGTGTATTGAATCTTTAAGTGTATAGCTAAGGTTGTTAATTAAGTTGGCATTTTGTCGTTTTATGTTTGTTTTGTTTTTATTTTGCTTCTCTGCGGCACTCACGTGGCTTTGGAGACGTTGGGATTAGTTCATGTGTCAGGAGGTCTCTGTTTTTTTTTGTAAATATCCAGAAAATCTTTCAATCCTCTCAATCCGAAGTATTAACCTGCAATAAAATTGTTTAGTTAAAAATAAATTATCCGGTGTTTATTTTCTTTTTTATTAGTAATCACTTTATGGGGGCGTCACGGACGTCAGCGGTGTCGTTGTCGTGCATGTATTTTTGGACGCAAGGATGAGAGAGACTCTCGTTTGGATTTTACTATGAACTAATTCATTTTGAGTGCAATGTAGTTCTTGTGTTTTAAACAGCTGCTAAAAATCGAAGCAGAACAGAGACGTCTCCGTTGAATGAAGTCGGCGCGGCGTACGAAAGTCGTTCATTCAGACGAATTGTCGTTGTTTGCCTGCAAGAATGATGGCAGTTAGGTTAAAAATAGTCTATTTCACGTCTGACATGTGTCTCGCATTTCCTGGTTGATTTCATTTTCCGCAACACTTGTTCGGCGGTTTCTTTTATCCAGATTCAGAAGTTTTAGTCAGTGAAATCGTGGCTCTCATAGAAAGCCTTTAAAGAGAGTGTGTTCTACTTCAAAGAATCTTTATTTTTTTATCATTACACTGAAGGTCATCGCATTTTGTATACGCAGTCCGCTCACTAGAAGTTGCTGATTTACCGTCGCCGCGAAAGAAGATCTGTCTTCACACGTAATACAATTTAATTTTTATGCTGCGGATGGAAACCATAAAAATAGTGTGAAACCACATCAAGACTCATAAATTATCTGGCCGCTAATTAGCATTAATCAGTCGTCCAGCCGATAGAGGAAACATTTCAGGAAAATTTACATTTTGTTCAAGTCGAACAAGTGCTTTTTCTTCGGGTTTCTTCTGGAAAACGTGTTGCGAAAAAAATGGTAGTCAAATGACGACACCTTCATCTATGTCTGTCGAATGTCTTGGGTATACCGGCCCTCTTCATGTAACATGATGTCAGAATAGTTGACTTCCACCAAGTTGGTGGAAACATTTTCCACTTGTGTGTACCATATTCACCTCCGCCAGGCACATATTTTAAAACTTTCCAGCGGGCACATAGTGCCTGGCCAGACCTCCATACCAATGCATGGGGTGCAGGTATGTTTTTTATTGTTCTTACCGTCTAAGGTATTGAAATTGAAAATGCATTTCCAATAGCTGCAGAAGGGACCATTGAAAAAACAAAAGACGCCGGAAAAGTTGTAGGAAGGTAAGCTTTGATCAACAACCGTTTTAGAAGGAACCGAACTTGTGTTTCTAAGCGTTTTTTGAATTGGTAGCGCTGTTTCAAAAAGTTCCTCTGTTTCTGCAACTTCTGTAGACTGTACCAAGCATGTTTGGAATGGATGGATTTATAAAAAATTCTGTTTTTACATGGAAAACTAGACTTTGTTTGCTAAATGAATGTGCGAGTTTGTAGTTTGTCTATCTTCTTGTACTTAAAACAGTTTCAAGCCACACAACTTTACCATTAAACCTAGTCTGCGAGGTAGCCTTTTTTCTTAGTTCTTTTGAGTTTGACTTTGACTTTGACTGCAACAAAAAACTTTGAATCCCCAAAGACTGCATCGACATTTTTTGAAGTCCCAAAGACTTCAACTGAATGCGGGTGACTTCAAGTGAATGGTAAATGCTTCGAAGTGACTTCAGTGAACGCACTGTCTGTCGTTAGACTTGTATTCAATTGATTTCAAATCAAAAGACTGGTCGTAAAGATTGATCCAATCAAGACTTCAAATAGGATGGTGATTTCGATGCTAATTCTAATTCTTTTCTTGAATTCAGAGATTGCATTCTCAAAAGATTGCAGTCTTTTACAACTCTGCTGGCCACCATATTTTGTGGCCGAACACTAGTGACTGGTGCACTTGCCCTAAATAAAATAGTTTTATTTTTGTTCTCTTTAATCCTTTATTTCCTTCGCTTCATAAAACTCTCTAAATGGCTTGCGGAATAGATACAGATCAGCGTGGTAGCACAATGGGCCTCTGCTTTTCCAGAAGTAAACCGCGTAAATTTATCGTCTTGTTGGCCGTTTAAGGTGAAAAATTCGTTATTATTTGATTCGTAGAAGCTACATTTTTTGTGCATTACTTACTACTTACTTATCAGGCAGACGAACCATGAAGGGTCTGAGCCTGAGCAATTGCTGCCATCCATCGGTGACGGTCCTGGGCACGCTGCTTCCAGTCATCAAGGCCAAGCTGTTTTGCATCCGCGATGACTTGGTCTTTGTACCGGAGGTTCGGTCTTGCTCTCCTTCTCGAACTAGGAGGCTCGGATTCGAAGACCCTCTTTTCTGGAGCGTTGTTGTCCATTCGCTCGATGTGGCCGAGCCAGTGTAGTCGACGGATTTTTGCCTTCCGGACTACATCCACATCCTTGTACAGCTCGTAGAGTTCGCGGTTGTGTCTTCTCCTCAATTCGCCTTCCTCGCAGACGGGACCATATATCCGACGTAGAATTTTTCTTTCGAAGGCACCAAGAATCAGCTCTGCAGCCTTACTTAATGTCCAGCTTTCGGCTCCATAAAGTAGGACTGGCAGGATAAGGGTTTTGTAGAGCATGACTTTGGTCCTTCGAGTCAGGAGTTTCGAGCCCAGTTGTTTTGACAGAACAAAGTAGCATCGGTTGCCAAGGGCGATTCTACGTCGGATCTCCACTACGATGTCATTCGTGGAGTTTACATTTACCCCGAGGTAGACGAACTCCTTTACTACCTCGAAATTGTAGCTGTCGATTGTGACGTTTTGGCCTAGGTGGTGTGCGGCGCATAATTTTTTGCTTGACAGCATATATTTTGTTTTGTCCTCGTTGACCTTAAGACCAGCTCGTTTCGCCTGTTCCTCAATTGCCGTGAAAGCTTCCACTATGGCACGTTGGGACCGCGCGACAATGTCGATGTCATCAGCGTATCCCAACAGCTGAACTGACTTGCAGAAGATAGTGCCTTCCGTGTTAACTTTTGCCCGCCGCACTATCTTCTCCAGTACCAAATTGAAGAAATCACACGACAGCGCATCCCCTTGCCGAAATCTGGTGCAGGTTTCGAACGGTTCAGAGGTTTTTGAACCGAACTGCACGGTGCATCGCGTATGTGTTAGCGTGGTGCGCTACAACCGGATCAGTTTTCCCGGGATCCCGAATTCGGCCATCGCTTCGAATGGCTCCTTGTGATGAATGCTGTCGTATGCAGCTTTAAAATCGATGAACATATGGTGAGTATCGATTTGAAACTCGCTGGTCTTCTCCAGGATCTGCCTTAGTGTGAAGATTTGGTCTATAGTCGATTTGCCGGGCCGGAAGCCGCACTGGTACGTATAACGTTTGTTTGGGCGGCCTGAAAACCTCAAAGCGGTGATTCCCAGATGAGACATTTTCGGCGCAGAACTGCTCAGCCATTCAAGGCTTTACTGGGGTTTGCTCCGTTTTCTAGAACACGGTCACAGTGTGTGCACTTTGAGACTTATGATTTCTCACCACGATAAGAAACTCAGTCGCAGTGCAGGCTTTTTCCCTTACTTAGCAATGACTTGACAGAGGTCCATGTTCGCTCATATTTATTAGTTCTGATTTGTCACACAGGGAAAATCCCAGTCATTCCTTATCACGCCGCTCAGCATATTGTGACTTAAGACTCGCTTTCATCTGGTTGTACACACGTACGTTGCTGACTTATCAGTGGAAGCGCGAGCTCTCCGCTTGACCTTTCTGCTGCTAAACTAAATGCTTTGTTATTTTTGTTTCTCGATAACAGACGCAATCTCTTGTCTGCTACGACGAGACGACAACTTTTGAAGGCAGCTCACTCACTTTGCAACTGGGCGACTGTCCGATGTCGCTTATTTACTCTTGCGGCAGGGAATAGATCAGTTTCGTCTCTGCAGACCATGTTGAGTTTGGCGTTTTGTGCACTCCTCCTGGCGGGGGCCTGTGCCGGGCAGGGTTCATCGTGTGATGGAAGGAAGTTGTGTGTTCGACCTGATCTGTGCAACAACTTAAACGTCCGAAAACTACGTCTTAATGCGGGCGAAGTGAGCAAATGTAACGACAACGAGGTGTGCTGCCCCTTCATGGATATCGTATGTATCACGCAGCCGCCCACTGGGCCAGTGTTCTCCCATGTTAACTCAATCAATTTTGTGAATACAGGCGAAGGAACCAGTGTATGAGCCACAAAGCAATGCTGGTCCCGACTGTGGTCGCCGAAATCCCCGCGGCGTTGCGGGTCCCATGGGGATGAACATCGCCGCTCCAAGTCCAAATGAAACCGAATTCGGAGAATTCCCATGGATAACAGCGATCTTGCGTCTTGTGCTACTGCCTGATGCCATACAGATGATGTTTCACTGCGCGGGCTCACTTATTCATCCGCAAGTCGTTTTGACAGCCGCACATCATATGTCTGGTCATCAAGCGGAGCACTTTAATGTGCGCGCTGGTGAATGGGAACCGCACTCAACAACAGAGCCTTATCCGCACGAGGACAAGCAAGTAAAGGACATAATTGTTCACGACCATTTTAGCAAAACTCATTCCACAAACGATATTGCTCTGCTCATTTTGGAGACACCTTACACCCTCGCGCCGCACATCGCGCCTATCTGCCTTCCGATCGACGATAGTGAGCAGACTTTCGATGAGTGCTTTGTCGCCGGATGGGGCACAAAAGTATTCGGAGAATTTATGTTTGCGGACGTATTGAAGAAGATCGATGTGAAGGTGCATTCTAGGAACCAATGTAACCAGATGTTGAGAAGGACGCGCCTTGGTCGGTTCTACTCCCTGCACAGCAGCTTCATCTGTGCCGGCGGTGAGCCTGGTAAGGACGTTTGCACTGGCGATGGTGGTTCGGCTTTGATGTGCCCGATTCCGAAGAACCCGAATTACTTCTACCAGGTTGGCATTGTGTCCTGGGGAATCGGCTGCGGTCAACCCAATGTTCCTGGTGTCTACACGAACGTGGGCAAGTACAGAGAGTGGATAGACGGGGTACTGCTTAGAAAAAATGTTATTAAATAAAGATTGCATCTGCAAGAGTCTGAAAGAGTGGTTGTTTTTTATATTAACACAGGATTTTCGTGGTGGTGCCATGATGCGGGTGTACTAAAACCACAGTCAACCAGTTCGAGCTGCGTATATAACTGGGAACCTTGGAAGCGACAAACGTATGTGGACTGGTTGACTACCGACACTGAAGCAACTATCTGACAGTTTTATAAATGGAAGCTGAGCAAGGACAAGGATTACACCGATCAACTCGCTGAAAATGACTCATCGCCAGCTCATTCGTGATATTGCATCAAGCAGTTCCTTTTATCATTGCAGCACAGGAAGACCTTACATTTTCGGCAATTCGTATTTGTTTTGTGACCGAAAACTTGGGATTTTTGTGCGTTTCTTTTGCAGTGCTCGTGAAATGGAACGGTTGCTTCGTAAAAGCTCCAAGCTAACACCTAAAGAAGCTACCCTGGCCATTAACAAACCAGCAAACGAATGGACAGTCTATACACAATGAGTAGGCTTTGACTGAACACTTAGCATCAGTGTTACCACAAGTTAAATTATTTATGAGTCCCAGAAGCTTAAAAAACGGGTGATGACAGAATCAGCTCTCACAAGACCTGGCACCTGATCCAAGCAATGGCGGGACAGTGACATGAAGTGCTCCGCCGTGTCGTTGTCCTGTCCACATTCGTCCCAGAGGGTGGTTTCTTAACTCAAGCACAATGGCCCGTTGTTGTCCCGGTAAGTTGTCTGCAATCTTTTCTGTCGAGGGACAACAAGAATGCCGCGGATTTCTTACAGACGTTTAAGAGCAAACCATCAATGGAAGCCCTAACCACAGACGCAGGTAGTCCAAGCGCAGGTTCAGGCTCTGAGTAAGTTTCCCCTGGTCGTTGTCTAACAAGTTAATCGCGCAGGTTCAGCTCTGAGAAAGTTTCCCCTGGTCCTTGTCTAACAAGTTCATCGCCGATCTCATTTCCAGCGATTCCTTGGTGGCCTGGGACCCAGATGAGTTTCAGTTTGACAGCCAATTAAATTCTGTGAGGATTTACGTAGTTCAACTATCTTGGAAGTGGTTAAAGGGTTGAGTAAGGACTAAAGCACGACTGTAACTACAAACACAGATACGTCGACCCATTCACCTTTTCTTCGCAATATAATATAATATAGTGTCCAGTCTAGTGTTGTCGCCAGCCACAAAAACACCAGCGACGGACCCTTCATTGGTTTTGGAGCCATTCATGAAGATACGACTACATTCCTTTCATGGATCGAAATCTGGCAAGACCCATTCCTGAGGGCAGTACTAGTTTAAAATTGGTAATTTTGCTCTTGAAGAAATGAGTAAAATCTAAAAAAAATAGGAGTCCCCGAATCGGGCTAAAGTCATTATGACTCTATAGAGTCTCTGTGGTAACACTGCTTAGCATACAACGAGTAATGAGTGGTCGTGACGTGAATGAAACGGTTGCCAACGAATTCTTTACCAAAAAATTACGGTGGTTAGTAAGGCATTTTTGATGGATTTCATAGCTGATCTTCCAATTACCACAGCGGCGATCTTCCAACTGCCACGACGGTCCTGCCATGCCTACCTATGGCCTCTGTTCACCACTTTGCATTTTTCGAATGCGAATTAATCGATTCTGAACGCAATAGCAGGGGTGTTTCAATTTTTGTACGGCATCGACATTTTCACAGTCGGATTGTAAATATGGATTCCCCTATACCTTGAATCAGAACCTATTTATCAACGGGTGAAACGACAGCGACAACATCTCATGCTCTTCAGCATTTCACCAAATAGTCGAAATCAATGTGATGGACAACAACTTGCGCGACATCAAGACAACAATCTACATTTTCTGAAGCCAAAGCTAGTAACAGTGTTCACCTTATGGGTGGGCAAGCTTTACGAGTTGAAAGCTTACCAACAAGATTGAAGTACCTGCGTATATTTTCCCAACTTAAATATGAACGAACGAAACAAACTTTTTCAACGAAGTGCGATATCCTTTCTTTCATTTGATCTCTCGATGACACTCGTGGTATATTTGTTCTATTCGCTAAATGCATTCCTTTAAAACATATAAACTCTGTAAGAATCCACATATTTTCTAGGAATAATTTTTTATTGACCATTGCACCGTACACATGAGCTAGCCACCGTAGGTTCACGAACTTTACGGGCTGCACAGCGACATGAGCCTAGCCTATGGTGGCTGTCATATGGAGCTGATGGACAACACAGCTCGACGCCCGACGAATCTTTGAATCCGAACCTGTCGGACAACGCAACAGAGGACGCTCGCGCTTAAGGTGGCGCATACAAGTGAAGAAGGACCTCAACCAACTTGGTGTGCGAAACTGGAGACAGCTAGCCAGAGGTCGCGGTAGTCGGAGAGGCTTGTTAATTGAGGCCCAGGCTCACCCCGGACTGTAGCGCCACTCAAAGAAGAATAATACTTACTCGCCAATTCTTGTTAGTGACGCTTGTATGGGTCTATGCATGTAATCTTCCATCTGATTACGGTTTCCGGGACAGCATTTATCATTCAAAACAAACGATTGAACGTAACTACGTGCGATTTATCGATATCAGTCATCATACTTGTCCCTGTGACTATGAGTGGCTCTAATCCAAGGAAGGTTAGAAATGCCTTGACTTCCTTAACCTGACCTCCAAATAGAATAAGTCTCGCTCTGAGGAGCAGCTACACACGTCAAACTGAACCCGAATCCACGAGGCAACGAATAACGATCGCCATCATCAATGTGTCGTAAATTGCGATCATTAAAAGGATATTAGCCGATGTTTCAGACGTCAAAAGGGAAAATGTTATGCGCCTGCCTCCTTGAAATGTTACACACAGATTTCTTCCCAAAACTCATCAACGAGCAGTTAGTGTGTATCGCTTCAGCATTTTATTATGATGTGAAACCGTTGACGGAGGACAATCATACGCGAAAATAAAAACACCATTCGCTTATGTCATTTGGGAGTACAATCCCCTCTCTGTCGAAGTATTTATTCTTATCGTTTAGAAATCTAGGTACGTGTATAGACGTTTGCCATTGTAGGCAAATAAAAAATCTGATCTGCTGGCAATGAATCGCTTAAATAGACTATCTTGTGCTAACTCTACTTCAGTGCTTTCTCTGTGGGAATGTAATTTCGCTGTAAACTAAGGAAACATGTCTCCCGAGATTCATTTTGGACGGAATTCGTGGATTTAAGTCCCATTGGGTTGTCGGTTGCTTATGTATGTAAGAATAATCTTCACAAAGGCACTTTTAAGCATCATTCTTTCTTAACAACTAATTTGCTACCCGAACGTTTGCGATGCATTTAGACATGCAGTAGCCACGCGACTAGGCAGATAACTCCCGACGTAATTGCCACAGCTGCAGCGCTTGGCGCGAGAAAACCCGATGAATTACAACCATCCTTGCTGTTGCAGGTGCAATATTCCATGAAAATGTTGTAACTTCCAGTGCGCATCAAACAGAAACGTTCATCACCCTCAATGCCAGGCTCGCCCATGTACGCGCAACTTCTGAAGTACCTCCATTCGCCAGCAACTGAAAGCACACTTGTTCTTCACACACTTTGAACGATCGGATTTAATCAGAGAATTACTCACCCTTTTGGCGAATTTTCCGACACATTGTTGCACTCACTCCAGGCAGATGCGAGAGTTCGTCCTCCTGTGAGCAGTCCTTGATGGCCAGGGTACTATTGTCGAAGGGATCACCACACTTTGGATCGTTGTCCGATCGACAATCCCAGCATTTAATGGCCAAACCTGGGCGTAAACAGGTGTAAGTAATTTTGAGTCATTTCACGGGGTTCACGTTGCTGGCTAACTTACCTCCTTGGATCGCGCATAGTACGACGATGATGGTGCAAGCAATCGAATATGAAATATTCATTTTGATTTGTCAATAAGCGATAAAATTCAAACAAAATAAAGTGAAATTAATTCAAAAATAAACTAAGAGCCCCCGCCCAACAGCAAGTCTGGTGGTATTTCATATGTGACATTTCCCATTTAGCGTCGGGGTGTTTTCTTCTGCACTGCATTGCCGACAGACAGGTGCATTCTTACAGCGGCTGTTTTGTGGTGGTAAGTTGTTTTATATATTTCAAAAAGAAATTATTAGGACGCTGGAGCAAATTGGTTGCAAAAGAAAGTTTGCGCTGAGCAACAATTTGACGCCAAGCAATTCGTGGCGACAAATTGTTGAGTGTGAACGCCGCTGTTCCGTTGTATAGGAAACTTACTACTAATGTAACTATTCCGCTACTAATGTCTGCAGTTCATTTCAATTTTGTTCCTCCTCATTATGCGGTACATGCATACTTTTTGTCAATTTTGTAATTTCAATTTAAAAATCTGCATGCTTTTATAATAAATTAAAGTTGCACGCTTCCCGTTGAAGAACACCTCACGCGAACGGGAATTTAAACAAAAAATACTTGTCTGTATATTTTCATGACGAGTGTAATATAGACCTACCTTATCTACACCAAGCAACAGGTTTCTCCCGCTGTAAACATCAACGAAACGACAATAATCAGTGACGAAGAACATTTGACAACTGTCATTCGTGGGAAACGAATCTCAATCCAAACAAACGAAATCGAAGTGCCTTTTAGTAAATAAGTTCCAATTAAAGTAACCAACCGAAAATGACTCACAACAATTCGTTATTGCTGACAATTACTCTACTTTCAATTCTCATAATTCCCGGTAAGTAAATTCAATCAAACCTCACACATTAAAAAACAAAAGTGAGTCGCAGCGTCTCATTGGGTGTGGTTACCTCCGTCGCGTTCAATTAAAAAAGATGCATTCGAACTTTTCACCTCTTAATTGCTTGAACCACCTCCTACGTTTCAGCCTTGGCTATTAGATGCTACCAGTGTTCGTCTGAACAGGATGGCAAGGGTCACGATAGCTGCGGTGCTTACAAGAAGTTCAACAAAACCGAACACATTCCAATTGAGTGCAACAGCGATGAGTCGCACATGCCCGGATCGTTCTGCATGAAGGTCGTCCAGCAAGGTCCAAGGGGATTCATTTGTGAGTTGAATTTACTGACGCCACTATGGATGCGTGACTTACTTTAATTTGTTTCAGGGGACGGACGGTGGCGACAAGTGATTCGTCGTTGCGCCTCTGTATCGGACACTGGTGTCACTGGCGTCTGCAACTGGGGTGTCTACGAAAACGGAGTGTACTGGGAAGAGTGCTACTGCGCCAGTGACAGCTGCAATGGAGCCAGTGCCTTAAGGATATCAGCCTTCGGTTTCCTGTTGATCGTGGGCCTGCTTATGATAAGATAGAAGTTCAAAAGAGTTTCTCTCTGAAACCACACTCATTCCGTCCGTGTTTTGTCTTTTAATGTTTTCTCTAGACTAAGCCACATTTTTACAACTAGACAAATTTTCAAAGATTTCCACTAAAGCCGTCCAATTTGTGTGCTAAGATGTACAATTCGAAATAAACGTGCCTCTTGGCACCACTTTTTGACTTGATTTAGAATTCATACGAAAGAAACCCGTTCTCTTCCCAACCCAGCTCCGGCTGGTATGTGACCGCGAGGTAGACAAGCATTCCAAAGCCGGGTATGTTCTTGGTAGCGACGTACGTTCGACGGTCTGCGGACCACATTGAGGTCTCCTCGACTTGCTTGGCCTCGCGTTCCTTGAACTTGTGAAAACTGATAAATAGAAGTTCGGCCAAGATGGGTGCAGGAACTTACCCATTTGTTGTATTCCTCTGGCTGCGTCTGATGGGTTCTGATTAGAACCTTAAGCAGATACGCCGCAAATGTGTTCCGGTTCGATTTCACTTCTAAGCTGTCCGCGTTGAGGGCTTCAGCACGGGCAACCAGTCGTGCACCGATTTCGCGATCTGCAAATACACGTTCACGTGCTTGGAAGAGACAAAACTTGGGATTGAGTCATTACCTGCTGGTCTTTTGAGCTGTTTGATGATCCGCTTTGCGTGTCTGATGTCGTGGTGAAATACCTTGTCTAGCTCCTCCAAGAAATCACCCGTCGATGATGATGTATTGCTGTCGGTGGACATAATTAACCTTTCTCCAAAAGAACAAATTTATAAAATTGAAAAAAATATTGTGAGTGACTGAAATGATTGTCATAAGCGCCCCAGTAGTGAATACTTCTTCGATAATGCAAGCAGTCAGTGGGTAGGAATACCTACCAACTTGCAAGACCGCCGTAATATCTGAAGGCGCTTATTGGGATTCAAGTAAAGTCTGACAAAGAAACGTTCTTGAGAGATTGAGCGCAGTTATGTTTCTTTGGCTTCGCCATGAAAGAAACCCAGAGCGAATTACATACTTCCTCTTCTCAGTGTAAATAATTACAGAAAGTCAACGACACCTTCCTGTCTTTTTCGAAGAATTGTGAAGGTATAGCACATAAAGCATCACTCTCTCCTTAATATCCACATCACTGCATGATGATCTCGCTCACTGCATTTCCTTATCAATATGTGTCCGTCCTGCCACAACATACACATAAAGTCGACTTTCCCCTCTACTCAGGAATGGCTCCGATCAGAATCTGAGGAAAGAAAAGGAAAGGACTAGGTGGAGTGGGCGGAGCATCTGCGTCTGTAGCAACAGCCAAGTTGTGCACAAGGCACTCTTCAAGTCTTTAACCACTTCCAGGATAACTCAGGAATACAAGTCTTCTCTAAATTGTCTGTGTCCTGGATCACCATAGGATCACGTAAACTTGTCGATGGAAGATGTTCGATGAAATTGGCAGACAAGGCTCAGAGGAGGTAGGCGTCCTTGGTTAGGAATTCCATCGATGATTTGGTTTTCTCGAGAGCACAACGGGAGGAGGCATGACTCGCTAGGATGTAGACAAACCAAGCGCATGCTCTCTAATGTTTGTGAGAAATACGAAACATTCTTATTACCTCTTGCCAGAAAGGACTGCAGACGACTTACCGGCGTATTAACGGACCACTACACTCCGAAAACCTTAGTGTGGTAGGCCTAAGCGACGAAATACTCTTCATTGCCTGTGGATAGGACGGCGACACTGCAGAGCACTTCCTTCCACTGTCCCGCCTTGGTTGGATCAGGTGGCAGTTATTTGGTGCTGATGAGGTGAGAGCTGTTGATGTAGACTCATCATCGCAAAAGCGTTTAGGACGGGTCGGAAGAAAGAGAGCAATAGCTCTTAAAGGACCCACATTATATGTACTTGGGAGACATTTTTCCTTGAAGGCCTACTTATTCAAAAACCTCTGCTTGGGCAATTCAGTTGTAGAAATTCGTTTTCATGGATTGGGGTCCGTCATCCTGTTGTTGAATCAGCACAATATCTGACTGAAGCTATTTTTTGATTTGTGTTAAACCGACAACAAAAGTATGGCATCTGAATCGTGATGAAAAGCCGTTAACTGTCGTTAACCTTGCTTGGTGGCATCGATCTTGGGCATCGACCATAACCTTTGCATTACGTTAATACTAAATATTCATATCACTGGAAACGTAAAACGTTCATTTAAGCAGCAAACATCTAAAACATCTGACATTGTTACCTAAGTTTCTGGTTTTTTATTGAACTTCTGCGAAGACAGATTTTTTTGCAGCGCCTGTTGTTTGTTAGGGCTTACCGATGTTAATTGATATAAAACAAGGGTCATCCGATTTGGCTTGCCTTCCAAAGAAATATCGCATCTCCTCTGATATGGCTTCAAATTATACCGCTCCGCACTAAGCTCATATATCGTTCGGTGCACCCAAGACAACTCTGCACATTCTAGATACAATCTAAAAGCGAGCGATTGAAGTGATAGGACAAAACAATATCGCGGAATCATTAGACTGGCTCGAACACCGATTGCCGTGTCTTCTCTGTTTGTGTTCTTTCGCCTTTTCACAAGAATCTGTACATACATCATGTCGACGTTTAACGTCCCCTGATCTCAAAGCGGATGAAGAAGTCATTGGGTCCTTCGAGACAAAAAGTTCTGCATGCGAACTGTAGTTTTGTTTGAGTTGATGGGAGCTGGAGGAGTATATTCAACCACGGGCTGTTCCAGCTGTACAGCGACTACAGTCTAAGGATCCCGAGCGTACGTACGGAAAAATCAGGCTTGGTCCGAAGAGTCGTGGAGTCCGAACCTATAGAGGCAACTCACTTAAGAAGCGCTGCGTCTAAGCTAACGCAATCAAGTGGAGGAGGCAGTGGCGCCGTGTGAATAAAAAATGTGGGCGTTTCTTTTTTTATTCCAAAAAAGATATTCTTATGTGTGCTCCGGTTCCAACTCTAGTGATCGATTCGAACAAATGGAGAGCATTTCTGGAAGTATTTGCTGTCGCTATGTGTTGACTCAATTCGCGTTAGTAAAACATGAGCGACGTGGGACATCTATGAATTGGGTTTAATTCGATCATTTATTTTGATTTCGGTCTGAGTAGAATGGTTAAATAAGGAAATACGCAGAGAAATTGACGGAAGTTAGGCCATTTTGTGGCTAGTTGATGTCAGTCAATGTCAAAATAATTTTACAAACAAATGCATTGCTCTCTGAGAGTAAAGCGTTCATGACAGAACTGAACAATAGGACGCGCTGCCATTGGGAGAAAGATCTCAACCAACTTTGCGTCTGAAACGGAAGTCAGCTAGCCCGAGATGGCGCTTGTTGGAGAGGCCCACATCCACCCCGAACTGTAGCCCCACACAAACAAAAAGAACGCCTCCTGATCATCCCTTAAAAATTCAAACCACAAATCACGATGCTTATTTTTTATTTAATTTTTATTTTTATAAATAATTAACATTTATTTCCCTCATACAATATGTTTATTCAATTTTCTAAAGACGCCATGTGTCTTAATTTGTTTTTGCTTGGATTTAACAAAAAAGTTATAAATTCATTTTATACATATACATATACTATATATCAGTAGACTTACATATTCTTAAATATTTCTGCTTCTGTTTATTTATGTTAACCCGTTAATTTTGTTTTTGAAACGCAACGTTTTCAGTTAGACTGCGACTTGTACAAAATATAGTGTTTCTTGCTTTCTTTAAGTTAACTGTTTTAATTTTGCATTTAATTCGGATACAATGAATGACCATTGATGCAAACATAATTGATTAGGGGGAGCATTCCCTTCTGTGTGCATCTTTGTACATTTGACATGAATGTCTGAATTTATGGATTGACAAATATTCTGTATGTGGTTATTGATTGTTGATCAATTGGCCAGGGGATATGGTGTTGTGGTCAATGTGTAGATGGTTGGTTTAGATGTCGCCTAATGATCCGGTAAATGCGTAGATCTTAAGATTCGACTTTTTTGACACCGTACTGTGGGTTGAATGAAAATGTATAGAGAGAACAAAATAAGGCTACAAGCAGCTTGACTCGAAGTTGTCTTGGATTATCAGCCAACCAACATGGAATAACAAAGGCAGCTCCTCTCCAAATTGAGGTTAAATTAATCGATGACGATCTGGCGTTGAATCGCCATTGGCAACCAACGCTACGTCTCTGTGTCGTCCTGCTATATGGAGCAAAAAACTGGACGATAAACAAAACAGCAGAGCTGATTCTTGGCGGCTTCCTTCAAAATCTCATAGTCTTTTGAAGTCCTTGAAAGTCCTCTCCCATGAAGTGGAGAATATGTTGACGTCGTTTCTTGTTTAATTTTTCTCGTAGGCAATTAATACGAACCGATGTTGACGGAAAGACGGCCATTGACTGACTTTTTTCTTTCTTAATGTAGGTTAAGTAAAAGATCTGCCACACCTCAACATCCATAAAGGGACATGGCGGTCCCCAGATCAATCAACCGTCAACCACGTTGATCACGTTTCGATCGACGTCAGACACTCCTCCAGTATTCTTAAATTCCGAAGGTTCCGAGGAGCCAATGTTGACTCGGACCATTTCCTTGTTGTAGCCAAGGTAAGAATCAGGATATCAAGAGAACAACGGAGTCGAGAAAGAACACCACGGTTTGACGTCGCAAAGCTACAATCGCAACGAACTGCTAGGATCTTTGCCGACCGAGTCTCCCAGAAACTCTCTGTAAATTCGACGCCGCCTGCACAAACCATCAAAGAAGAATGAACTCTTTGTCAAGAAGCCATCAAAGAAGCTGTCACTGATGTGCTGGGTTTCACGACACCACCCAGAAGGAACCCATGGTTTGACGACGAGTGCAGGCAGGCACATGCAGCCTAGCAGGAGGCCTACAAGGCAACGCTGCATCGAACAACGAGCGCTGTTCGAGAGCTCTACGAATAGAAGAGAACCGACTTCTCAGAAGGAAAAAGAAAGAGCATGAGAAGCGCGTGGTTGAGGAGATGGAGAAGTGTTATGGCAGGAATGGCGTCCGAAAGTTTTACCAAAAGGTGAAACAATCATCCGGAAGATATAGACCTCGGACCGAAGCCTGTCGGGATGAAAATGGACAACTGGTAGTAGAATCGCAGTCGGTACTGAGAATCTGGAAAGATCATTTCTGTAGACTGTTAAACGGCGATCACGACACAAATTCCGCTGTCAGGCACAATGCTTCACTCAATTTGGACGATGATGAACACGAATTCCGTCCCCCGACTTAGAGGACGTCGGGGGTATCTAGACTGAAGTCGAACAAAGCTGCTGGAGCGGACGGATTGCCCGCGGAACTTTTTAAAGCAGCTGGAGATGAACTGGTTGGGCGCATGTATCAGCTCATCTGCAAGATATGGTCGGAGGAAAGCATGCCCGATGAGTGGAATCTTAGAATCGCTTGTCCGGTCCACAAGAAAGGAGACCCCTTGACTGCGCCAACTATCGAAGGATCAGCTTTCTTAACATCGCATACAAGATACTCTTGTGTGAACGCCTGAAACCCTTTGTCAACAACCTGATAGGTCTTTATCGGTGCGGTTTCAGGCCAGGAAAGTTCACTATCGATCAAATTTTCACATTACGGCAGATCCTAGAAAAGACTCAAGAGATGCAGATCGACACCCACCACCTATTTGTCGATTTCAAGGCCGCATA
Source organism: Eristalis arbustorum (assembly GCA_916610145.1). Lineage (NCBI taxonomy): Eukaryota > Metazoa > Arthropoda > Insecta > Diptera > Syrphidae > Eristalis > Eristalis arbustorum. The sequence continues at coordinate 36,398,784 of OU744317.1, forward strand.
TGACAGCGTGCATAGAGACGAGACAACGCCATGTCTAGTTTTGACATTCCTGCCAAACTCGTCAGATTGTGCAGGATGACGATGGAGAACTCTCGCTGCTCCATCAAGTTCGGTACCGAACCCACCGAGACCTTCAATTTCAAAAAAGGTTTTAGGCAAGGCGACACGCTGTCATGTGATTTCTTCAACATCCTACTTGAGAAGATCGTGCGAAACTCAAACGTACTCCCGAGGCATGATCTTCCAAAAGTCCGTTCAACTGCTTGCTTATGCGGACGACATTGACGTGATTGGACAAACACAGCGATCCGTCAATGAGGCGTTTGCTGGCATTGAAACGGAAGCGGCTAAAATGGGTCTCGCTATAAACCAGGGCAAAACAAAGTACATGCTGTCATCACGAAAGAACGCGCAATATCGACGTCTCGGACAGAGCGTCATAATGGGCAGCAGAAACTTTGAGGTAGTCAAGGACTTCGTCTACCTAGGCTCCGGAGTAAATAGGGACAACAACACCAGTACCGAGATCAAGCGCAGAATTACTCTTGCCAATCGCTGATTCTTTGGGCTCAAGAGGCAATTGAGTAACAGAACCATCTCTACAAACACCAAGTTGACTTTGTATAAAACTCTGATCATCCCAGTCCTGCTATACGGCGCGGAGGCATGGAGAATCTCGAAAGCGTATGAAGAAGTTCTTGGTCTCTTTGAGAGAAAAGTTCTGCGTTCAATTTTTGGTCCTTTTTGCGTTGAAGGTTTCTGCAGAAGAAGATTTAACCACGAACTGTATGGTCTGTACAGCGACATGAGTCTAGATGGTTAGGCCATGTTGAGCGCATGGACAACACTGCTACAGCACGAAGAGTCCGAGCGGATCCGAACCAGTGGGACAACGCAATAGAGGACAACCACGAAGCCGATGGCGCATTCAAGTGGAGAAGGACCTCATCAACCAACTTGGAGTGTAAAATTGGAGGCAGCTGTCTAAGGATCGTGCCAGCAGGAGAGGCTTGGTGGTTGAGGCCCAGGTCCACCCCGGACTATAGCGCCACACAATGAAGAAGAACAAAGTTTGTTCCATTGACTGGACTGACTGGACCACATTTGACAACTAGATAAAAGATTAGCTTTTGCTTTCACTGCGACTCGAACCTGGGACCCGGGACCTGATTCTATAACCAAGGGCAGGCACTCAACTATTTGCTCCAACCAGCCGTTCTCTGTTATACCATAATAAAGTCTTCCCTAACACTGCTGTCTACACCAATCATTCAAACCACTTGCAAAATTCACTGCTAAATTATTGTTGTGCGGCAGGATGCTGCTGAACGGTGTCAAAAAAGTAACGAACCTTAAATACCCCTACCGGATCATTTGCACTGTAAATGGGTCACAACAAAAACTAAGACTATTCCTTACGTCTACTAGATAGAACATATGTGTCTAATCCCTAAACCGTACTTACAGTAAATTCTCATATACCTACCGTCTGTTTTGAATATACTCGTATCTATATGATAGTATGTAAGAAAAAGATTTTATTGAAACAAAAAAAACAATTACAAATGCTCGTGTGATCATTGACTTTGTGTGAATGCTTGCTGCTCTAGAGTGTGTTGCATTAAAATGTTTGCAAATTATTTTTGTATGTAATTACGTGCTTTCTAAAAAATTCAATTCTAAGAAAAAAGAATAAAACAAATTGAAACTCAATCGTACATGAATTGTATTAGTATTTAAATATAACTCCTTGGGTCAACGACTCCGTCTCTGCGCGTCCACGTAAGTACATGTGTATAAAGTGGATTCACAGTGGCGGCGTGACTCAAAAGGAGGCGAGGCCACACGGCGGATTGTGTGTGACCTCGTCAAACTTCAAAGCTTCAAACGAAGTGGAAGAAATTGCTCACAAAAACTCAACGAATCGTTAAATATTTTCTGTTTGTCTTTTTTTTTGTTATTTTTGATTTATTTTTATACCGTCATATGCCATTCAACTGCTTCGCGTGTGCTAATTATATGACGACCTTGATGCCCACCTCGGATGTGACCCAGTGAGCTCAGTTTTCCGGGCAAGGTCACACATGCACCTTAAATTGCTTGAGAAATCCAACAAAATGAAGTCTTAGTTCTTGGGAAGATTGAAAGGGAAGAAACCGATGTAACGTGGAGAGCCCTTTGCTTCAGCGCTGTTCGCACTGTTGTTGGTAGGGTTTTGTTGCGGCTAATCCTCTGTCAAGTTCGAACAAGCGAATAATCCGGAAAAAGGTCAGGGATCTCGGGATCCCAGGAAGTGGAGGACTTTTAATAGATATTTGCTCAACGGGTAATAAACTCTTATATAAATACACTTAAAGTGGGCGTAAGCCGGCTTCTCTTCTTTTTTTTCGGTGGACCGGCAGTGGTGGCGTTTAATTTACTGTTGTCCGGTGGTCTGGTCTCGGAAAAGGAACTGATTACAACGCAACCCGAACGACATCAGGGAGCACAAAAGGTGTTATGTCTGCTTGGTCTTGGTATTAATTTCGCCCTCATCGGTTTTTGCGGTTGCCTCTAATTAGGGTTTGAAATCGATGAATTTTATTGCAAGTGGGCGGTCAATTAATGCCGGGATTAATAATCCCAGCCACCTGCGTGTGTGTGTGTGCCTCAAAGGCGGGCACATTAATATCCCCGCCCGAGTTGACTTCCTCGAGAGGAGCATGAATTGCGATGGAGCTTCGTTGCCACAATGAAGAGCTGATTGAAAATCGATGGCATATGCATAATTTTTTGACATGTTCACAAAAGGGCCGGAGAAAGTGCTTCTGTTTGTGTCACTTAAATCGAGTTCGAGTGGGTGGCTGGGTGAGTGTTTTCTTTTCGGAAGTTTGGTACGTCAATTTCAGTTTGCAAAGCCACCAAGGAGCAGCTGTCGAGCGTGCATTGACGGTTGACATTCAAACGCTATTGAGACTCATTTCTTGGGTTTCGCATTGTGTGCGGTTGACCTGATTTTGGTGGGTATCTGTACATGCATAGAGAATTTCTTTTCGGAATTCCATGTCAACGCCAAAAGAAGCGTGAGGTTGATTGAATTTATTGAATTTTACTTGTCGCTTGAGTGCTGTATCCGCGAGGGTAATGATTGAGTATGATTTGTGCTGATGATATGATGTCTTTTTCTGTAAAGCAAGTGTGAGTCTTACGAATGCAGTCTTACGAGGCTGCATGCGAGCGCATCAGACAAGCTAAAGCCCGCTGAACATTTAGCACATGCTCCTCCGAATGGATAAAGTGGAGAATCCATATGCTTTTGTATTCCCCCAACTTCGTAACGATTACTTTCCTATTAGAGCTGAATTGGAAGCAAATGAGCAACTGGGCTGTCAAAGTGCCAAGCACTGGAAAGTGACATCCTCCGCAGTTTTGATTTGAACTAACGCAGCTCTACCACACTTCACCTCATTGCATCTGTTTAATGGAGGTTCTGCTTAAACAAAGGAGCATGAATATTATTTGCATTCACTGTTCTCTCCAGTTGATCGACGATCAGTTGTAAGAAGTGAGAGAAAACCGTTTCTGTACAATATTTTTTCCTGTTTTTTAAATGAAGGGTTCAAGGGTAGCTCGATGCTGTGGTGGATCGAATTATTAACGAACTATTCGCGACAGAACGATCACTGTACCGAGTTAATCAACGTGAAGTCTTTAAGCGAACAATTATTGGTTCTACACACCTAAATTTTCTATCGGAGTTCTTGAGTCCTGTCGCCAAAGCTAGTGGCGGAATTCTTGTAAAAAATTTGACTGCTGGTATTATTGTACAGACAAATGGTATTCGAGCTAATATTTGCGACCTTAATCAAGACAACGATCGCTATTAATTATTGCCATGAACTTATGCAGCCAGTTTCGTTCACTTTCGTTAAGATTGCTTACATTTAGTGGGAGTGACTTGAATCGTTCTTTACGTATTTAAATGTCAGTGGGTACATGACACGTGTCAGTTCGAAGGCAATCAGTAGAACTGCCGAGATGATTCTTGCCTCCTTCGAAAGAAAAATTCTGCTTGATGACTGGAAGCAGCGTGCCTTGGACCGTCATCGATGGGAGGTTCGGATCCGCCATGGTTGACGGCCTGGTAACTAAGTAAATAATTAAGTACGTCGTACGGTGAATTTTGACAATACTTTTAATTATTTTTTGTTTGGTTTTGACATAAGCTTACGTTTTCGTCTGTCTACTATGGCGTCTTGGAATTGCGAGACGAATCAGAAAATTCGAAGGATGTTAGAAACAAGAGGTCTAGAGGTCTATGATCATTTATTCCTAAAAAGGTAGTTCTGGCAGCATTTTATTTCGACCTCACCCACGGTCTGCTCTGCTTATGTTTCTTAGGCTATACGCAACGACATTCGTTCGGCGTTCGATCTTTGGCAGGCGTCGCAAAGCGTTTTATCGAACTTATGAGAATATTTGGTCAGACCCAAGCAACCTATTCCATATCGAAATAGAATAAAAGCAAGTCAAATGTTCTGGGAAACAACTTCCAAGCAAAAAGTTGAATCGTTCTCAATGCGTAGATGTTCCTAGACAGTAAATTCCAAGAGCTGAAACTAAAAATGGCTCCGTAGAAGCAGTCCCCAGTTAAAAATACTTTTGAGACAGCCACACCGGTCATACCAGAAGTGACTTTCGCCCAAATTGCGTCAAGTCTAAGGAGTTCGGGAAAACAAAGGTAGCGCCACAAAAGTCAGTGCTAAAAGCACACGATTCAACGCCCGATGGGAAATCATCCAATGAAAGGTTTTAGAAGAGACCGGCTCAACCCCAATGGTGGAGGCGGTGTTGCGATCTTCATTAAAAATTATATTAAACATAAAGAAGTAGTGAGTACGATGGTTTCAGGAGTTGAAGGCCCACATCGTGTGCAATTCTCCGTCGGTTTACTCCTCCGGCTCTTCCAGAACAACTATATCAGAGCTCTGTTCACTCTTTCGATGTCTTAAATGCCCGTCACGGATATTGGGGCAAACATAGTTTCCAATTGCAGGGTATTGAAAGCAACAGATCCCCTCCTTCCCCAGATTCAGTCGTTTTTGGATCTGCTGCTGTTTGACGCACAACTGCAGCTGACAGACACAAACGCACAAATTGTAAACTTTTGTGTATCTCAGTGACCATTGCGAACTGAGTGCCGAATGCAAGATAACCCAACGAGAGTTGGTTCAAACGCATATCTACAACTACAGCCCTACGTGCGTTGGCCACGCTTCTCCAGACAAATGACACGAGCACTCTCTTAATAATGCACTTCGTTGCGATATATACTACAAGCTTGCATCACAATTCCATTCCGCATATCTTATTTTAATTACACCATGTCAACGCAAGAAACTCATGTCATCATGAAACTCATTAGATACTAAACGTCATTAAACATTAGTCTAAACAATGAACATCAGCCAGCATTGGTTAATGCCAGCAGAGGTTAATGTCATCTATTTAAGGGATGGATATTTTTGATTTTCGGCTTTTAATAGAAACCATTTTTTCTCTCTGACAGCTGTCATTGGTGGGATTACAGTCTGATTGACTTGTGATTAAACAGTACCTTTTTTGAGAGCTGTCATTTAAATCTCGAATTTTACTCACAGAAGGGGTACCTTCTTCCACATCAATCTTCACTGGTGGTAATGTAGATTTCTCAGATTTTTTTTGAAGTTAAACTACTCCAACCATTTAATTTGGGAACAGCGTCAATAGTTGCCAACATCTGCAAAAAAAAAAAACAGAAGCACCCGCTCCAGACGACTCCTCGACTCACTTTGTCATCGTTCGCAGGTGAAGCACATCAGATCGATCACGTAATTAGCACCCCTGTCACGCACTCACTTATTGTAAAAACGACTTTCAAACAACACTTAGGCTTGGATTACATTTAATTTTTACTTTTTGGTTTTCTTTTTTTTTCTTTTACGTTTTTCTTTTGGTTATGGTCATGGACGAGAAACAACAAATACGTTAGGTTGACATTTACATTTAATTGATTTATTTTGTTTTTTTTTTCTTTTAAGTTTAATTGTTTATTTTTGATGTAACAACACGCTTAACGTTGACATTGTAAAATCCTATCCTATTATTGGTTTGACGCAAGTTCTGTTTACCTTTTTTTTTGCTGTTGTTAAAATTCGACTTTTTGATTTAAATCTTGTTGTTAAGGTAATTGTGTCTGGTATTTGTTTGCCATTGTTTTTCTCTTGCTAATAGTTTTATTTATCTACACTTGGGGTTACTTAGATTAAGCCCTCTACTGGGATGAAACTTATACCAATTGTGTTTGTAGTTTATACCTGTTTTTGTTTTTGTTCTGTTTGCTGATGTTGTCTGTCATTCTGAATGCTGCTGCTGTCGTTCGGCAAGTCCTGGTACAAGAGGTGGTTGGTAGTGATGATGATGGTGGGTGGGTGGTAGGTGTATCGGATGTGAGTTTGATGTTTGGGATGGGTTGGAGGAGTTTGAGGATGTTTCTTTTTCTTTTCTAGACAATAATCGGCGATCTTATGTCAATTGTCTTACTGTCTGTTAGGGTCGATGACAATGAGAGCGATGTCAGGTTGTTGTTAAAGTTTTCGGTAAATGTGATGGCAGCATCACTGGTCGGGGATGGACTGCACGATGAGGCGTATGCATCCGATGAGGCGGTCGATGTTGTGGACGCCATCTCAGTGATGTTATTTACAGTTGACATCGAGTATTGCATTCCTAGGTTGAATTCAATTGAGCAATCTGTTCCACTTCGTTCGTCTCGTCAAACTTTCTCCTTGATGATGTGTACTTGTGGCGTTTGTATACTTGGCCCAGAGGCAAATCTGTAAAGAAGATGGTTGCTCATTATCTGACTAACTGTGAATAATGCAAAGAAGATCTGTCTTTCGAATGAAAGGTCCAACCGTAATGGATGTGAGGAGACTTGCTTAAACGTAGGCAATCGAGAGAATACACAAAAAATGCTACACCGCTACGTTATAATGATTGGGACTACTTCGTGTCGTCAGATTATGCTATTAGGTAGTTTCGTTAGGTTTCGTTAAGTTCCGTTAAGTTCCGTTAAGTTTCGTTAACTTGTTCCTACTTCAGTGGGGTCAAAGTGAACATCAATCTTTGTAAGCGAATGACAGCTGGTGTTGAAATTTCGCGTATTAATCTGCAACTATGGACTCCTTGAAGTTTGACGATGCTTCCGACCACTTTTCTCTCGGTCCTAAAACGAATTTACGTTTACTCAGCACATCATAGTTGTGCACTTGAAGAGGCATCTCGTGTTGCGATCTTTAAGGAAAACCTGAGGAGACTCTTAGGTCAATTGAGCGCATTGACAACCGACTTCCAGGGAGGACATCATGACTCAATGTTTAAACATTTCCTGCATATTGATCCCAATTAACGTCGTTCTAACAGACAATCCTCTTTTCGGATGCCCATGACATCGAATCTTCTCCCTTCCTTGTGACGTATGTCCTTGACGCCATTGTTGCGCCCCACAAACACCATCTTAATGAATGACACGAAAGACGTCTGTAGTAACGCAAGTGATAGCACAGTCAGGCAACAAGGCCAGAACCTGATGACTGACTCGTTCGAGGAAATTGAAACACTAACCACCCTCGTCGATGGAAGAGGTCCTTGAACCTAAACAACGACCCGAGCATAAAGTGGAAATCGATACAACAACCGTCTCCTCCAATCATACGGCTCCCACTTCAAACATCGGAATTAATCCGCGTCACGATAATCAGCCCCGCACACAAGGGGTGAAATGCTTACACTGCTGCAGCCTTGAGTCAATGGCCGAACGGCCAACTGCGAACTGCGAACTGCTAACTTACCCAATTGAATTGGCACCTATACTACTGTTGGTGCCACTGTGTCCATCCTCACTGATGCAGCTACTATTCGGCGGGGGTGGAACTGGTGACACGCTGTGGTGCTGCTGATGATGGGACGATCCACCGCCACCGCCACCGCCAGTGGCCTTTGACGTTTGAGTCTGGGCCGATGAAACTGGTGTTTTTGTGAAGGGTGCTTGAAATGAAGTTGACGTGATTGTGAAATAGCCGCCAGGCTTTGGTTTCAAGTGGCGGTTATTCATTTGCATATGAACAGTCTTCATAAATTCAATTTGATGAGCTAACTTCTGGATTTGTTCCTGTCGAATAGAAGGATGCGAATGGGTGTGTGCGTGTGAGAAGGATACACGTTTTCATTCAAATGCTTACCTTTAGCTCCTCGTTCTCCTGATACAGATCGGGCGACTCCTCTGGCACCAGGCCGACGCCGTTCAGCGAGAATGATGCGGTTATGCTGCGGACCCGTGCCTTATTGTCCCACTGGTCACCTTGTCCCTTGAATACCCGGGAGATTTTCGGCCCGAAAACCAGCACAATTGTGACGGTGGTGGACATCTGGGTGCGGATGAATCCGAGGAGGTACTTAATGTCCGGACCAGCTTGCGGGAAGATAAATAGACTGTGACAAGCAAAAAGAGTGAGAGATAAGCGGAATGGCATTTTCTTCAGACTGCGGATTAAGAATCGAGATTGGGACAGCATTTGCGGATGCACTCGTGAACATGCGAACTGAGATGTGTCGGGGGTGTTTGGGTGCTGTCTAAGTGCAAATGTGTGTCAGGATGGAGATTTGAAGGATGGTCTCGGGATGGTCGCGTAATTCCTTGCGATGCAAAGCAGCTCACTGCTTGTAGTTTGTGTTGACGATTTATGCAGTGTGTCCGTGGGTGTGGAGCAAGGAGTGATGAGAGATTATTCGGAGCAGCAGCTGCTGATAGGAGACAATGTTGAGCAACGAGTGTAGTGTTTGAAGCAATAAAGATAAAGTAGTGGGGCCGAAGGAAGATATCAACGGAAGACGAACGAGGGCCGCTTTGTGAGTGTAAGGGATAGAGAGGAGGATTAAGTTGCTTGGACTTGTTGTTCACTGTAGGAGCATTTTAATGGACTTTAGTTGAGTTTGCAGCAGACTTGAGACATATTTTGCATATCAAGGAGTTAAGGGTCAAGCATGTGTGCATTTTGACTCCCACGCGCAACATTGCAAAAAGCTGGTGTATTTTTAAGAATTTTGAGCAAGGAAAGCTGTACGATGGATTCAGTTCATTTCTAAAGAAGACCTTGATCCAGAATGGATACCAATCTCTTAACATCGCATAAGAAGAACAAGTGGAGCACGCATGAAAACGTTTAAGAATAAATTGGGCCACATTGACAGACGTCCTATTATAATAATAAAAATATGGGTGGTACTACAAGCCCGTAGGGGGCGTAGCTTCTCAGAAACCGCTCATGTTGTGCGTGCTGTTCTTCTCTCAAGAGTGGTGGGGACATACAGTTGTATGCCGACTCCAAACGGCCAAGTTTGAGAAGCGTTTTCTACCAAGGAAATACTTTCTGAGATTTGTTAATGACTCGAAATTATTTCATTTTTGTAGCACAGAGCAGGGATCGACGTCGAGGTCGTGGTCGACGCACATTCCCACAACGCCACGGGCCACCACCGACGTCCGATAATTGCGTCTAAATTGTTTAATGCATGGTTGAGCACAATTATCGAGAGAGTCTCATAAAGATCACCTATGTCTGCTGATGTTCTCTGCCGTTTGATAGCTCCGGTTCCAGGCCGAGGAAGTCCACAGTAGACCGGTTCTTAATTCTACTTCAGATCCTGGTAATAACCCCAACCGAAGCGATACATATCGACACCTAGCCCCCAACTATCGATTTCAAGGCCGCATGTGACATCGTGCGTAGATACGTGTCATGTCTACTTTTCACATGCCTTCTAAACTCGTCAAACTGACAAGGGAGACGATAGAGAAGTTAGTAAGGAACTCACCGATATCTTCAATGTCAAAAACGGTTTTAGACTCGATGACATTGCGTTTTCCTGGAGAAAATCGTGCAAGACTCTCTGGCCGACACAATAGGCAAGATCTTCCAGAAGCCCAATCAATTGCTAGAATGCGACAACATTGACGTGGTTGGTGACCACAGCGAGACGTGATGCCTCTTTTTTTGGCATTAAATCGGAAGCTACAGTTTTGAAGAATTGAAGGACTTCGTATGTCTCAACTCCGCGGGAAACAGTGTCAACAACATCATTTCCGAGATTTAACACAGAATAACTCTTACTAACCGCTGTTTCCTTGGGCTCAAACCCAAGTGTGTAACAGAGCCTTCTCTCGGAAGAACAAGTTGACGCAGAGGTATGATCAGTATCTAAAGCGCAACGGAGGACGTCCACGCACAATGTGTCGCACGGCCGTCTTCATGTGAGGCACTGGAAACAGCTGGCGAGAGATCGTGGTTGCTGGAGAGGCATATTGCTTATTGGGCCCAGGTGCACCACAGACTGTAGTGACATAAGAAGACATCAGATTGAAAAAAAGCCACCAATTCTAAGCTTTCGACTTTAAAGTGGCATTTGATGCAGTAGCCCACAGTTTACGAATTAGAAACTCTCGGAAAATCTCCAAAGTTTCTAGTGACATCAAGTGTGGCATCAAAGTTTTCGTGGGAGTAAGAGCACAATTGGGTGATTTTTCTCAGATGTATGCACTTTCCTGAAGGTTACTTGAACTTTTATCAAGGTCCTCCTTGAGAAATTACAGCTTACAGCAGCTATACTGTCAAACATTGCAACTTCGGACCCTTAACTGAAAGCGGTATTTATCATGTTCAAGGAAAGCACATGAGGTGAAGTGGAACTCAACATAATTTACTTTTTCTATTTTGCTATAGCCCGCGGTAGGCCTGGATCTCACTTAACAAGACCCCCAACCGGCAGGGTAGCTGCCTTTGGTTTGGCACTTCAAACTGATTAAAGTCATTCCCCACATACATAAGGGGACTTTAGAGGCGCTCTTCTTAACGAGCCTTAAGAGCTCGGTGCTACCTAGGTGCTGCCTAGGTCTCCTTGCGCTCAAATTACTAAGAGTTCGTAGACGTTTCACTAGGATAAGGTCACTGTATTGTCTTTCAGATGCAAGTCCTACAGGATTCTTGCTAAAAGTCTAAAAGTTTGTACTTATTCTGTTGACTCCTCTTGGATCAGCTTCATAAGTCTGCATGATACATTCAACTAACGCTACACAATTCAAAGATGAGCCAGTTTTTTGGTCTAACCGCTGGTCAAAATTGGTTGTACCACACCAGGGATTCAAGATTTAGAGCAGCGAGGATTTCTCATCATCATCGCTCACGCTTTATTTACTTTCTTTATTCTATAAGCTTTGGTTGACTAACCTGGTCCATGTTCGGGAGACAGAATTCTCCCATTGCTTGAAACTGCCTGCGGTCTGCAGCGGTCTTTGGTTTCTTGGTGTCCTTTAACAGTCTGTACAAGTAATTTTATACACCACGCGAGTTACAATATCAATAGATCACCTTACTCTAAGAAATGCAAAGTTGCTAGACAGCGTCGTCAGCAAAACAGACGGCAACAGCATGCCAGAATATGATCTGCTTAAGCGGAAATATGATGCCGGTGTCTGATATGTTGAGCTGCATCCATCATTTATATATATATAATATGGGTGGCGCTACCGCCCTAAGAGGGCCAGGGCCTAGCTTCTCAGCAACCACTCGTGTTGTGCGTGCTATTGTTCTCTCACGAGTGAAAGGGACCTATAGTATTATGCCGACTCCGAACGGCCAAGTTTGAGAAGCTTTTTCTAGACAGGAAATACTCTTTAAGCATTGTCTGTGATTCGAAAGAGGCGGGGTCGTGAAAATTATTTTTGTAGTTCAGAGCTGGAGTCGAACCTACGACGTTGAGGTTGGGGTCGACGCACATAGCCACAACGCCACGGCCCACCACTTGGCGCGTAAACAACCGTGAATTAAGGAAGTCTTTCGTGAGAAGGCGTATGAATCAGTCCACTTACCCAGAGCTCACGGCGACCTCGCTTATATTTGTGAGGAAATAAAATGGAACGTCCCTTGCAACGCGGTCCAAATTTCGAGCCCATTTGATATCTGATTCACTTGAGAACGGCGCCACATCTTCAATTAGCACTACTTAACTATTTATGAATTACGCGTTTGTCATTTATTCTGGTGATGTAGTCGGGAATTACATATATCAAGGACCTCCTTGAGGAGGATGACATGATTATGTTGATGAATAATATTGTTTAACTCCAACGCGATTGAATTAATGCAACATTGATTCTTCGCTTTAACGTCCATAAACATCGGTACTTGATGGACGAAGGTGTTCAAGAAACGAAAGTGGGAGACTTTCTGGAGACAAAAATATGGGTTTTATGTCAAATTTGCGCTCTCTCGAGACAGTACAAAATTTCCCCACCCTGCCCAATTTAGCCAAAAAAAAAGACTGTGGGTTGGTTTTCTGTCAAATCAACTGATGTCCCGAATATAGTTCTGGCGGTTATTCAAAAGCTTTGAATTAGTTTAAGTTCGCAAGAACAAAAACCAAATGAAATTGCAATAAAATCCTGTTTTTTAATTTACATGTTTTGCAAGTGTCTCCAACGCTTAGGCTATCTGTCTTTAGTTTCGCACGTCAAGCACGTTAAGATCCTCCTCCACATACATAAGGAGCCAACAAAATTTCAAAGCAGAGCTTGCGTGCATGCGGATAAATGGCCAAGGATGGGTTAACGCTTGGCTAGGCTAATATTGCTCCTCGCTGTATTCTCATGAAACTGCCATGGAGGATCAATGAACACTTGTCGCGTAAAATCCAAGGCCTTTTCAGATTTAGACACTGTCCGCTCCATAAGCTTAATTTATCCAAAGAACGCTACACTATTCCATTGTCCCTTAATTCCAAAGAAACAACTTTGCACCAGAAGCTTTAGTTGGCTTAAATTGGTCTAAGTCCGGGGGATGGCATTCTCTCATTCCGAGTCCTCGTCACCGTTCCGACAGCAGAAGTGATCCCCAGCAGCAACCACTCGTGTTGCACAAGTTTTTGTTATTTTATGAGGAGAGGGAGGCTACTGTTTTATGCCAACTGAGCGGTGAAATTTTGAGAAGGCTATTGTAGACTGTAATTTAAGCTCTGAGCCGTCAATGATTTGAAAGTAGACGCGAATTATGAAAGTCTTTCGTGATAAGCGGCGTATGAATCAGTCCACTTACCCACTAACTCATGACGGCTCCACTTATAGCTGTGAGGAAATAAAATGGACCGTCCCTTACAACGCGGTACAAATTTCGAGTCCATTTGATATCTGTTTCACTTAAGACTCTTCAATTACAGCCTTCAAACAGATTGCATTTCAATGCCGGGTTTCTTGTCTTCACTTCTGTGGACTCACGAGCATGTCGCATGGTTCATGTCGCCTGATTAGTGTACATATTGCCATTTTAAATTGGAATTCTTCAATTTGGTCCATTCGAGTAATTTGCAGAGTTTCAAATCCTGGTCTGACATGAATCATAAATCTGATGTGCAGACTGTGCTTGCTTCATTCTCGATTCAGCTTCTATGCCCTAACTCGCCGATCATCCCTTGTGCGCCTGTTTGTCAGACCTCCTCATTCAATGTAATCAAAGTTGCCACTTGTGCAAAAAGAAGGACACTGCCCCTCGTTACAAATGGCACAACCCACATTCGAAGTCAACATTCAACAAAAACCGTGTCCGTGACTCGTGTTACGCATAAAAACAAATGCGCACTTTTTACTCCGAATGACAAGTTGATTATCTGCTTATCATGTCGCAGATGCTACGCCCAGAATCGTTTATTGAAAAATAATTCCATTCGACCCGCCCAGCGGAGAGCTGCCCCAAAAAAAGAAACTAGTCAAAAGTTAAACTAACCGAACTTTAAGGACCCATCCCTTGGCGATATATCACTCGGATAGCGCTGCAGCGAGTCTTTTTTTTTACGGTCATTCACTCGCCCCTTTTAGATTTATGGCCTTATCTGTGTGTCGCCCACGGAAACAGCTGAAGAGCTGCCGCACGTGGATGCGGGCGACAGTCCCGCCCACAGCGCAAATCACAGTCTGACCTTAGCACATTCGAAAAGCAATAACAGCAACGACTGTTCATCATACCGACTTACCAATGACACAATTCACTTCGACACAAAGTACACACAACCGACACCCAGCCCCAGAGACACCCAACATTTTCATTATTTCCAAATTCATTGCGGTTTCCCTTTCAACCCTATGTCTCCCAGCAGACCGTGGTATCATTGCCTCGGAGAGATACTAATCTCTGCTCTGGTTTGGCATTGCATTGTTGCCCGGCGAAAGGTATTGGCCCAGAAAATCAATAAACAAGGATTCCTTACCCACGGGCTGGCTTACCATGTTTTATCATTTGTAACTGACTCAGCAGCAGCAGCTTCTTACGGGTCCCTGCTCCCCAGCCACAGTCGCCGCACCGCATCCAGGGTCTTTGTGCCCGAAATAGTAATTTACCAAATTGACAATTGCTCACATCGAGATTGAGCGATTCGATATCGGAATTACATTCAGGGATATGTCCTGCCTTGTGGCGGTCTCTGGAGGTCTGCTGTGCCGTGAGCCCGGACGAGGGCAGCACACTCATGCGGGTGGCTGGGCGAATGCGAATGCTAAACCTCGGGCTACATATTCCAAATTTTATCGCATGTGGATTGATAACGGAAATTTCGATGTCAATACGTGTTTGTTGCCAGCTGGAGGGATGTTCAGCATTCAGTCCTTCTTGCCATCCGCACCGCATTGTCAGCGTTGTTGTCGCTGTTGTTGGCGTTCGTCCTTGGCCTCGGCCTCGGTCTCGGCCTTCTGCGAATATATGAATATCGCTGGAGCGATGTCGAATTTTGTCTGTCTGTCTCATGTGCTTGGAGTGACGTCTGAATGATGGCACGTGGCTTTGTATCCGTTTTGTGAATGGCTGTTCGAGTTAATTTGCGGATACATTTCAGTTGTGAGTATGTCGTTTAGCATAGTGGAGACGGCATGCGATTCTAATCAGTGTGGCGTAGACCTTCAGCCATCGTGGGGTGAGTCACGTAGCCTGAGGACTTCTAATAAAACATGACGCGGTATGCGCGTACACACACTGTGTCGCTATCAGAAGGTTAATTACTTATGATGAACTGAGATATTGCGCCGCTAGTTGTTTGTTTTAACTCCTTTAATGTGGCTCTCGATGCGAACGACGTCGCGACCTGATTGAAAGGGGTTAAAATAGTACCACCAAAGTACACTAATTAGCTGTCTTATCTGTAAGATGGCAGTTTATGCACTTAGGTCCCCTAATAGAATTATCTAGCTTTGTAATGCTTTCATTAAGAAAGGGGTACCAATTTGGCCACCATCGGAAGGCGAAATGTCAGCAACTGCGACAATGGCGAAATGTCATTCAATTGCAACTGCGACGTCGATCTGGCCGCTGTAAGCATCACTACCGGAATATTAACCACTGCTACCACAGACAGATTCAATTTGGGTGCGTCTACCAGGCGTTAATGTCTCTAAAGTGAAACAACATTTGTAGCTTAAATAATCGTGGTCCAGAAGGCCATTCAACCGTAGAAATGCACTAACTTTTTAGCCAAGGTTTGTGTCATTATTGCCTTATGTCGTCCACAAAGCTTGACCGGGCATAAATCATATGCCTCATTTTGCTGAAAAATAATAATAATAATATTATTATTTTTTATATTTATTTATAATTTATATAAACTCGTACAGTTTTATGCCAACTCCGAGCGGTCAAGCTGACAAGCTTTTGCTAAACAGAAGTACTCTTTGAGCATTGCCAGTGACTCGAAAGAGGTGAGACCGTTCATATTATTTTTGTCGCACAGACCAGGGATCGAACTCAAACGATTCAAATACATTAAAGTACCCCCAAAGCCACGAGCCTTTCTGTTGAAAGTAATGTTCTTTTCGCACAGCTAGACAGCAGTCACATTCATTCATTTATTCCTATCTTTAACGAGACGGCTAACTACTTTAACATCCTGCTCATGTGGGTTAGGAACGCTTATTTTGAAATGCTAGTTCAATACATCCTCTCAAGCAGCGACGAACTCAGTTAACATTTCAGGGCGAAAACCTCCAGGCATTCCAATCGCATCCCCAACGGGGACGCACAGTGACATGGCAGAGGATACGAACTCGCTTTTGAAAATGTACCACTTTAAACCCCTTTCCAGATTTTGACCTGCCGTCCATGCCTATCACTACTGTTAAACCTCTACTCAAGGTCGAAACAATTAACCAAACCAAATGTACATGTTTCTCCGCTACCGGATGCCTTATTACAAAACACTCATGGCCTACTCTCGCCCCAAAGTGCTCAAGCGACTTGAAAAGCGTAGATAAGCCAAATCTCATAACCCTGATTGGCCGGTGCACTCGCCTCCAGATGAGGCATTCAATAAAATGATTTTGAATTCTGCAAAAGCCGCAGAAGAGGCGGAGGAGACCATTGAACAAATTGTCTTTAGCTAACTGCAACGCCATATCCTCTCGCAGATTTAGGCAGGTGCGATGTGCTTCAACGAGTTAACTGAACTGAAGAATTTCAGCATTAGTCATCTACATCAACTCATTAAAAACTCTAATTGGTTTGCGAACTAGAAGTCAGCCACTCGAACTTAGGTTAGGCTAGGTTATTGGGCTGCCAGCGAAATTGCCAGCACACTTAGCCGTTAATTTGATCCCAACGGCAAATAGTGACTGGACCAGATTTTAAAACCAATTAAAAAAAAACCACTATAACCAAGGGCAGGCACTCAATCAACTGCGCCATCCAGCCATTCTGTCACTCGAACCTTTTCTTGAACAATTGCGAAACGAAGCTTGTTCCATTCCGTGTTTCTCTTAATACAAATTAAATCAATATAATAAAATATTGTGTCTAACAACTCGAGCAATGAAGACATGAGATATACTTCAAATCACTTCAAATTGTGCAAAGCCTTCGATGTCTCAAACAATGTCCTCACTTATGCAAAAAAAAATCCTAGGGCTTGAAACGATTAATTACACCAATGGCTGATGGCGACCAGATCTGCGTGGTATAACAATGGGCCTACTAATCACCCTATTGTATCCTTATTTTTATAAATAGCGGTCAATTCTTAGGACGCTAGTCACAACATGTCTCCCCAGCCAGCACAATCTCTCACCAAGCTGTTTCTAGTTTCACACACCTCGACTTCTGTGCGCCACCTTGTGAACGGACGGACGTCCCACAAGTTCAGACCCGGTGATTCTTCGGGCTGGAGTTAATTTGGATCCGTAGGCTAGGCTCATGTCGTTGTACATCCCATACAGTTTATGGTTGAAACTTCGTCTCTAAATGCCACCAACGCAAACAGGACCAAAGATCGAACGTAAAACGTTTCTCTTAAAAATTCCAAGAACCTCTTCATCCGCTTTGGATATGGTCTATGCCTCGGCGTCGTAGTGCAAGACGGGGATAAGCAAGCTCTTATAAGGAGTAAGCTTGGCCTCGGTTTATAGCAGTCTTCTACTGTAGCAAATCCTGGTCGAAGGCTAGATGTGTACTGAGATGACATTTTCATTTAAACTAGTAGAAGTCAAAATAACGACTTTTAAGGGACTAACGATTTTCGATATTTATACGGTATGTACAAGGATATATGCATATAAGATATATGCCAGTTTTGCTTCCTCAAATTGTTTTCCAATTTTTCTGCAGTGCTTGATGCCTGCTGCCTTAGTGTGACGAGGGACAATACGACAAGAATGCACTTACGTTGACAAGAATCACTGGCAGCTTTAATTACCTGATGTTATTCTTTCACCCACAAAGTGTTGTTTGGCGACGGGGGTGGAAATTATGGAAGTTCTTAAGAAAGAATCAAGAGTGATTGCAATTTTAATGAAGCACGACGTAAGGAGCTAAGAGCTCCCTTCTTTCGATGGAGATAATGCTTACGACGGACGGATAGTCATTCGAGTTGATGGAAGTGAGAGGCAACACTAAACAATTGTAGGATCAAGTTTACGCAGTTTGGAAGCTCAGGGAAGGGACATCGCAAAAAAATGCGTAAGCCTTGCTTTTATTTATTTCTTTTCTCTGGGCACACGTCGTCTTAGTTCTTGGAGGTGGTAGAAGCTGGTTTGAAATGGGATTACGTTAATCTTCTTTAATCGGGCAAGAAGTTGAGAAAGGGTTTGCTTTAAAATTAAGTGGCAGTTAGGGGATCAAATTGAGTCATAATCGCATGTACAACAGTCATAATTTATTGACTATTTATTGACTTGCGTTATTAGGGACATGTTCTGTGTCAGTATTGCGTCGACAACCGTTGTGGCTTGTTCAATTGAAGGCAAGTTGTTTTGATGGAAATTATTAAAATACAGGGAACACAGTGAGACAGTGCGTCAACACCTAACCCACTGACGGTTATCACACCAACGTCCATCAAAAGATGATTTCCTCTCTAGACTCACTTAGCGATTATAGCTGTTCTGCAAACTTCTCAAACTCATGGCCGAACGAAAATATGTGCATATAAAGGACTTCATTCAGCTTAAGACAAAGTTATGCACATTCAAATCCACGACATCGTTTTCAAGGACATGTCGGTAGTAATAGCCAAATTAGGCAGTCCCTTGAAGGGGGTTGTATCAGATATTGACTGTATGTCGGAACTCGGATTATAATGGATCTGAGCCAGGACCTAAGAATTTGGTCGTTATAACCGATATGGTGGTGGTGGCCCCTGGCGTTGTGGGTATGTGCGTCGACCTCAACCTCGAAGTCGTAGGTTCAATTCCTGCTCTGTGCGACGATAACAATTTTCACGACCCCACCTCTTTCGAGTTACTAACAATGCTCAAAGTGTAGTTCTGTCTAGAAAAAGCTTCTCAAACTTGGCCGTTCGGAGTCGGCATAAAACTGTAGGTCCCTTCCACTTGTGAGAGAACAATAGCACGCACAACACGAGTGGTTGCTGAGAAGCTAGGCAGTGGCCCCCTACGGGCTGTAGCGTCACACATATTATTATTATTAACCGCTATGGTGGTTTAAACGATGGCGTTGGAAATGGTTTGACTCTCTACTGGGCTGGCTATGAGCTCCCCTGCACTTTTCGACATCTCTTTGGACATGCCAAGCAAAAACAAACGTAAATCCAAACTTGTAGACAAGCCTCATGGCTAATTCAGGTTTAAACTATCTGAAACCAGACACAAAACAGAATTAATTTCACTCCACAGCAGCTTGTGCCTTTTGAACCGAAAGGAATTAACTCATAGTTTGCTTCCCACGGACTGCAAAAATATCGACTGAAGACATTTGCGTGAACAGTGCCCCTTGTACAATTTGCTTGAAAACAGCTCCTCCTCCAACCATCGCTCTTCCCCCGAAGCACGTCCCGAAATTGCTCCCCCTAAAGTCTGCCTTAAACATTCCTGACATTCGGTAGATTTTTCGCCCCGCAACACATTTCTGATGGAATACACATTTTTGCTCGTCTCTCCACGCACATACACCCACTTGTGCGTAGCCGTCTTTAATTAAAGCGCCCCATAAAAGGAGTTCACTAAATTTCCATCTTCCAGTGAATATAATTTGGCCAAAACATAAATCCACGGAAAATTTAATTAAAGCCATTTGCGAACCTATTCTTGCAGTCGTGAATTAAGACGAGCGACATCAGCGGAGACAACGGGTGTCGAATTTCCCATGCCCCGGTCCACCAACGCAGCTCCTTGAAAGCTGCCATGTCTCGTTAGGCATCTTCCACACCGTCTATGGGAGCATCCAACTTCGATGCGCTATAAAAAAGAGATACAAGCACGACCCATCCAACCCCCACCCGCCGCCCAGATTGCCATATCTCTTCGTCGTACGGCACAACATCGTTGTACAACATCCTTGTCAGCCGGGAAGGGGTGTCAGTGTCAGGAGCAAGTGCTACAAGTTTAATCTACGACAATACTTCAGGTTCCGTACACGTTTCTTCACTTTCCTCGGCGCTGCTGGCTGCCTTCTTGACTGGGCCCGGGGACGCCGCATGCGACCGGCACGCCGCTTACGTGAAGTGCTGTGAAATTTAAAGGGTGCCAGCCATTCATCCCTTAAAGTGGCCACGCAAAGACATTGAAATCGTAAAATAAAAAACCAGACTGCCCCTCTCGTTTCGGCAAGCAGCCCCATTTGCTGTCAGTATAGGGCTTAATTTCATGCGAGGCATTGTCCTGGAAGCACTTTATCTCTGCTCAAACGCCTTCGGCGTCCGCCCGATTGTTCGTTATTTCGTCACCGTGCCAGTGCCAGCACAGCGTCCCTTTCCCGGTGATGGGCTTCGATAAATTTTATCTGTCATAACAATGAATGTTTAGTTCAGTGGAGTTATGAGTCTTATTTCGTCGATTTGGCCTTCTTCCGCACGTTGCCGTCGCCGCCGCCGGCCGGGACCAAGCAGAAAGGCCGCAAAAGTGAAACCACAAGGGAAAGGGGTTGCAATCTGGCAGAAAAAAGAAGAAGATGTGTCAGTGTGCGGGGCGGTGAGCGAGGCTGTGCGGACCAAACCACTGTGAAACTGGGCTATAATGCAGTGGCATATGGATGATGGCAAATGGGTTCGTGTAGCTGGAGATGAAGAGATTTGTCGGTCTCTGGAGTGAGCGGTTTGAATGAAATTTTCATCACAAATTTGCGGTTTGAAGTTCATTGGCTCTTAGTTTTCATGGTACGAGGGCTATAACAGCCAACCAGAGTCCACAGGAGATCAGCTAATTCGCACGTTTTTCTTTGAATTGGGCGTCGTGTGTTCAGGTTTTTTGGAGCGTAGTTAATACAATTGATTTTGAGTGAAGTTAAGGACGTTGGAGCTAACTAGAACTTGTGATAAAGGTAAGGACCCCAAGTGCACAAGGGATTGTCTTGCGTTCCTTATGAGCTCACTGAATATTCTTCGCTTCACAACTGTCCGTGTACTCTTATAAAACCTTTTCAAGTGCATTTCGTATGAGGTGTAAATTCATATGATAACAAAGAAGCTCGTCATATGCTTTCGACTAATTATTAGCTGGACATTGCTTAGTCCACGACGTTAGCGATGTTTGTCTAGTTCTTGGCAGTTTCTTATATTGTTTAACTGACTTGTCCAATTATTTGCTTTCACTTGTTTCATTTAGAAATCCTCCAACTGACTGTGAATTCAAGTCGATAAATTGCCACCCAATTCATTAATTTTACTGCATGTTTTCGCTTAAATAAAGTCTAATTTTTGAAACTTGATTTTCTTGCTGATTCATCATCAAAACGAGAAAACTATCAATTGGCTATTTATGGCGGAATAATCAGAAATGCTCTCATGATTCATATAAGCTTTAATTTTAATGTAAATGATGATTTTAAAAGCACATGGTCACTAAAACCAAACCGAATTGATGGAATTTTGGCAAGTGCGCATAGAATCTGTTGCCAGGGAAGGGAAATGCAAAATAAACATTTTTATAGGAGTTGTGAGTATATTACTTGTTTCGTGTGATTGGCTAAGAAATGGCGTAACTTGTCTTATTTCATTGGAACATACGTTGAAAGTTTATTGTCATTGGAAAAAGTAGTCATAGCTTCATATGGACAATACTTTGAATAATATTATCGTACACGTTTTTCTTAAACGTTAAAATTTTGAAAAAAAAAAAAATGAATTAAGTTAGAGACCTACATTATGAAACTGACACGATATTTAAGAATGTATATACATACAATACTTAACCGATTTGAGTGCAATTTCCGTGTACAGATACAGATATTATGTTTCTCTTGGCAACAAAATATTTTTGTAATCTGCTACATGGCTCTCACCCGGCCAATGATCACCTATGGCTGTCCCGTGTGGTTCAATGTGAGTGCAAGCTTGATGGAAAAGATTCGGGTGTTTAAAAGGGCCTTTACAGAACAATAGAGTCCCAGTACAAACAATTCTCCTCCAATGAGGTTATATGCAACAGGGCGAACCTGGTACAAGTGGACAATTTCCATTTGAAATTGATTCGGGGACATATTGCCAGAGCGATGAACTCGGAAAATAACCTGATCTCGGGGACTCATTAAAGTACCACGAAAAGGTACGTCACAGCGGCTTCGTCCGCCCAGAAGGTTTTCTTCATTTAGACATGTACAGCCTGTTATAAGATATGAATGCGGTACCGTTCATTTTTTACATCGCCCGTTCAATTATGGGTGGGCGACTCAACCACGACCGTTCCCACGACCGGGTCTCCTCCGGTTCAGTACGGCGGTCTTGAGTCGGGATGTGAGGGATGTTGCTACGCAACATAAAAAGTTCTGGTGCCTTGGGAGCGAAGGAACTCCAGCGTCGAACCCTTTTAACCCGGGGTAGAAAGTGTGGTGCGTACCAACTTATAGGGCCCAGTCGGTCTCTGTCTTGTGGTGGCCTGGATTGAAATCTATCAACCGCAACCTATGGCCGACTAGCATATGTTAAGGTAGTTTTAAGGCAGTGTACACCAGAGTGTACTTATATGTATACCAGCTTATATCGTTTGTAAGGGCAATCCGTCTACATAAAATGGTCAAGCATCAACTAGAAGATAGGTTTCAATGCTATGTTTTATACTATTGCAAACTCGACTAATTGCGTGTAGTAAATGTTGGGATCTTTAGAAAATTGCGCATAATTCACAACTAAGCTAATATAACAATAATGGCTGATATTTTCTTTGTTTTTTTTTTTAATTCTATTTTCGACAGCAGGCAACATGTTTTAGAACCAAAACATCAAGGATGTATAGTCTTAAGGTCAACTATAATGCTAATGAACGAGTATGACCTAGTGTCACATTTTAACTAATTGATTCGTCGTGTTCGATACAAGTACTAATTCAACATCACCTGTCAATTTTTCATATTTGTTTTCAACTGTCATCCGCGGTTCGAACTGTACCGTACCCACAACTACACGTGCCAGCACGGGACCCCACGGGTTTAGTTTTCAAATCTTCACATTTTCAACAAGACAAGTGACTGTTTCAGATTTGTAATGCGTCACTTACATGCATAATCAGATAGGCCGACCTTGGTCTCAAGGCCACGTTAGCGGTTTTCACCTCCGTATTTGTAAAGTAAAGCAGTAAAGCAGCTACTTCTCCGAACGGAAAGACCTATGATTCGATGGTTTTGACACATGGAACAAATGTCCCCATCAACACGTCTTTCGAGGCGTGACTTAAATGCGACTTCATCTGGACACCGGACGAGGTGGTTGGATCAAGTCGCATGCTTGCGCCTGGGTATAAGTCCTGATGAGTTAGAGCAGATGGCGGAGGATCGAGTGCACTGAGATCTCGTGTGCGTGCTATACCTCTGCGATCTCTTCAGTGGATCATGCCTGTCAGAAAATGGTGCGTCACTTTATGTGAAATCAATGGGAGAGTAATGTCTTCTCCCTTCTGAATTCGATAATCGAAGCTTCCATTCTTTTTATCGGCCAATACTTTGCAAATGTTGATTCTTTTAAATCAAACTCGACAGCTCTGATGAGATTTTTTTTATTTCTATCATCTTCAAATCGATAACGATCATTTTCTTTTCATTCCATGTGCTTGAGATTTGCGAGCCTTGCCTTCTTAATTTTTTTGATTTCAAACATTTTTTCCTCCTTCTTCGATTCCTGCTTTTCAGCTCTCCTGTGTCACAGTCTTTCGATGAAACTTCACAAAGCTTTACAAAACTCCAAAAAACATAACTAAGCCAATTGTTTCCTTTGACTTGAGGTCTCACACATAGGCTCACCGCACATGACCAAATTTCTGATTATCCTGCTAATACATTGTGTTTTCTTCGAAGCAAATCTATAACACTCATCATTTTCATTGTGATGGCATTACACTGCTCACCTTCGATGATGATAGCTTCCACTTAGATTGCAATTCACACTCCTCGTGCCACCCAAGGCAGCTCGTTTTCATCTCGAAATACCAATTCCCATGAATTGTTCAATCTCAGTTCCGAGAATGTGACATAGTTCCACGTGTCACACGGAGCCCTTGACGGCTGTTTGCGTAAACATTCCTCAATCAATTACATCATTGTCGGCACCTCTAGAGCTTCACCTTAGAAATTCACAGGCGATAAACCCCAGCAATGACGTGATAACTGCGCACTAAATCGACTGGGAGAGGCAGACACCTGCACAGCCCTCTCTCGGCAGAATCTGACTGCTCGCCTGCAAAAGGGATGCCACACAAGAATTGTGGATAAACCCACTTACGTAAACAAAACACAACGCAATCTGTCTTCAATTAACGAGTCTAATTGATTTACACAATTAAAAGGACGAATTAAGTGAATTTAATCGCACAACAGACGACGCCGCCCGTCCCCGGCTTTAATCTCTTCGCGTAAATCGCGTACGACATCCCTTTGAGGGAGCGATGCCGACGCGGCCCAGCCCACTTGCCCGATCACCTTCCTCCTACCGTGTGTTATTTTAGGCATTTTAATCAACGAAGAATTTCATTTTAATCACTTTTTGTGACTACGGCATAAATTGAATAGGAAACCCGATAGAGGACGCCAACAATGTCGCCAGGAAGCGACGGCCGTGGATGGGGGATGTTTGTGCATCACGTTTACGTGTACATGTACGCGAGAGTATTTATTAACACACATGCCAGTTGGGAGATACTTACTGGAACGCAACCATTGTTATGTTCACAATGGCAATGTTGTAGATGGCGTACGATATTAGGCGGGCTTCATTGTACAGCGATTCAGCATTCCGCACATTGTAGCACACCCGGACGCCCCAGGCCAAAAAGAGTACCTCGCCAATAGCCAGGCTGTGGTCCCACCAATTGTACGAGCATTGTTTAAATTTCAATCCATCCTGATCGCGTATCTGCAAAAAACAAACAAACGAAAAATAAATTGTAACAAAAAAATTAATTAAATCGTGTTAGTTCTTGTAGTTTTGGGGTGGATTGGGACGAAGTGCTGTGCCTCCTGGTTGCGACCTAATTTTTATTTCACTTCGGGCTGCAAATGAATGAACCGCGATGAATCGAAAGTAGGAAGCTTATTGCTGGCAGCGGTTTTTAATCACTACAGCCGGCGGTGGGGCATTCTGAATGGACGCCTTAATTGGGGCCTGCAATGGGGGAGGGAATGAGTGAGTAGGCCTGGCCAGGCAGATTATAGACGTCAATGGTTCCACAACGTGCTTAACAGGAGCGAATATGAATTTAGTCGACTGAAATGAACCAAATGAAGCGGTCAGTTTGTCAATGGGACAATTATGGAATAATCCAATTCGTGTCAATCACAGACGTCAAATCGAATTGTCACCAGCGACTGTGTGTGTGTCTAGTTTAAGGGTTGTCATTTTGCTTTGTGATCCACTGAGCGGGGTAAAATTGCAGAAATTTTGCTGTCGTAGGTACACACGCTTCGTGCACTACGAACATTACATAGAAGTATGACCTTGGCAGTGACAGGGTCTGTTACTGATGTCTTACTGGCTTCAGGCAGATATATGGCTGCGGTAGGTACAAGTCTTGGAGGATATTTCAATCGATACATGCCACGGAGGGTGTCACATTCGGCTGTATACGTTCATGACACACAAATTGTGTTATTTTTTTCGATTTTTTAAAATGCGTAGTAACGAGCGCTGTGCGCAGCTAGTAATACTAATAATATGGGTAATGCTACAGCTAACATAAAGGGCGAGGGCCTAACTTCTCAGGAACCTCTGGAGGTGGACACTGGTGTCAGAGCGTTTGTTCTCTCGTGAGTGGAAGCAACCTATAGTTGTATGCTGACTCCGAACGGACAAGTTTGAGAAGCTTTTTTCTAAGCAGAAGTACTCTTTGAGCATTGTCAGTGACTCGGAAGAGGTGATACCGTGAAAAGTATTTTTGTCGCGCAAGCCATGAATCGAACCCAAACGCTGAGCTTGTAGTGTATAGGGGTCAACGCGCATACCCACAACGCTACAAGTTACCACGGTCCAACTTAAGTTACCGAATTCATAGAACTCACGTTAAAGACATACTGTGACAAGAACATCCACTTTCGTTAAGTTTCGTTCAATTTTGCGGAGTTACGTAAAGCGATGTTATGGCCCATTGATATGAAGTCGCCACGAATTGCGAACTTCGAAAACTCTGACAACTCATTCATATGGAGTTGTTTCATTCGCAGAGAGCTACGGGAGCAAACTGACACTTCACTGCGAATTTTTTGGTCGTGGTGGTTGTGGATTGCGTTTGCCCGTTTGTGTATTGCGACCACAGCTTGACAGCTCGCAAAGAGAATGACTGATTCGCAGAGAACAACTTTTAAATCATTAATTAGGATACTTAAACTAACATTTGTTGAGATTTTTGTCGATAAAAAAACTCGATAATTCAGTTCCAATCTTTTTGCATACTAAGAAATAAAACTTACTGTTTATATTGACTGGAAAAGAGTTGTTTCTAAAAGCTCGCGTTCGCAATTCACCGCTCATATGAATGGGCCTTTATACATGCCTGTCCACATGTGTAAATGTCAATTGTATTGGAATACTTCTTAAGATCCAAATTGAAACTACATACTAAAATCTTAATAGTTGACCATTCTTATGGCTGGATCGTCGTTTTTGACAAAAGATTATTTCTGCCATGTTTGCTTTTACACACACTAATTTTGACAGCAAGCTTTTTCAACGAGGTAGGTGGAACTCTTCATACGTCTCACTGTGTCCATGACTTCCAACTCAACGCTTAAAAAAGTTGACATCTCGCCACCGTTGAAGCCAGTTCATTATGGAAAACGTCAAGCATCCGCTTGAAAATTAGCGATTGAATGACCATTGAGAGGACCATTGCAATTGCATGTATTTTGGTTTGGCGGAGGTGGTCTTGGTTTCAAATTTATTTTTCTTAAAAATTCGCATATCATTTAAAGTTGTTCGATCACAAATCAAAGACATGCGGTAGGAAAAATACCAGGAAAATACATGTTTCTGTATACCAGGGGTCATGACAACTTGATCAACTGCTGCCATGGAGGTTCATTTGGAGCTGACTTGACAGAATCATGCGGATGTCAAAAGAAGGGGAGGAAATGCAGGTGCATTACATCGAGACACTTCGATGAATTAGTTAAAAAACGGCCAGTCTTGGTCATCTCGAAGGATTACGCGATTGAATTTCAAAAAAAAATTCACTCCTAAGCGCAGCACTAGAAAGGACATGAGCAATGTATTTAAAGTTCACAGATTGAGCTGCAGGAAGGTGCAATTTAAAGTCTTGTATGACTATTTCTGCGCACAGAACTTTTGTTTGCGGTTAAAAAACAAAAATATTTGCAATATTAGAACGTCCTTTGCTAGTCAGCCATTCAGAAAAACATCCGACGTCACTAGAACCATCTCTTATTCTCAGCTTCCTAAATAGCAATGAGGTAACACATCCCTTTGTGTGTGTTTTATTTTCGATAAGTCTACGCAAATTACGCAAATGATCGTCAGAATGCGAGTCTTGCAGGAATACTATTTGAATATACAAATTGGAATTAGGATTTGATTGAAATAGTGGTGAACCGTGGGGTCGACACCTTTTCGTCACTGACAATGATCAAAGAATATAACTGTCTAGGAAAGCTTCTCAAAGTTATACCCTCGGCAGACTTTAGGTACCTCCCACTCATGAGAGAACCTCTTCGGTCTGCAGCGCCACCCATCAAGTCAGATTCTAGTTGATGAGATCCTTAAAATCGGTTGACTCATTATCCCAGCCCTCCTCAACTTCGAATCGGTTATAAAACTTCACAGATCATTTCCTCTTATTCTGGCAATCATTTCAATTCGCCATCATCCATCAAACCACGTGCACCTTTCCTACAAATGCTTGCAGACTTTAATATTCTGACCGTACCTTAGCCACCGCCACCCACTGTATGACAGGACGGACGTCGAATCAAATAATAATCGCAAAATTTCGAACGTTAATTGACGCTGAGCTCATCAATTAAATTTATCTTCGCTTTCAATCACAAAATAATCATTCGCCTGTGATGGACGACAGTCAGCCGTAATTGTCTACTGTCAACACAGCGCCGAGTAAAAAGTGAAAATTACTTCTGGTATAGACGGCCTTGATGGTGTGTGAAATGTCACATTGTTCGGAAATAGAACGCGTTGTTTTTGTAGTCTATTATTTTTACTGTCTACCAATAAATTATTCAACTTTGCTCTGCTTTCAGTGAACTCCACTGAACTGGGGGAGAGGTTTTTTGGGTGCAAATATCGAATGAAGATACAGATCTAAATAAAAAAAAGGAGGGCGTATAATGGTCATTCGATG
The DNA here is from genome assembly GCA_916610145.1 of Eristalis arbustorum. Taxonomy (NCBI): domain Eukaryota; kingdom Metazoa; phylum Arthropoda; class Insecta; order Diptera; family Syrphidae; genus Eristalis; species Eristalis arbustorum. The sequence continues at coordinate 36,427,126 of OU744317.1, forward strand.
ACAGTGCAGTTGGATGATATACAGTTTATGTCAGCTGTCACCTCTTGTCAATGAGAAAATGGTCGCTTTTAGTGTGGAGCTGTCAGATGTTGTGTTTGAGTTTATTCTGAAAATTTTTAAAAAGTGGCTTAAAAGTGACTTTGTTTGCTGACATCGATCAGAGAAGTTTGACAATTATTGTAGGATTGTTTAACCAACGACCAACGCCACACGACATGTCCTCTTGATTCACCCGATCGTTGGCCACTCTCTCTTTTACTCAATGGGGTAGCTCATGTTGGTATTTGAGTCGATTGAGGAAAGGGATCATTTTTATTCCTCGTCCAATACCTTTCAACCCATAGCTGTTTTGGGCTCTTTAAATAATGGCCAGTGGTCCGTCAGAGGATAGAAAAACATAGAAGGGAGGGTATACATGTTCTTGTCGGCTTGGGAGTGTTTGAATGGCTTGTATGACATATGCATCATCGGATCACTTATCACTTCCGTAGCCCTAAGTTCACTACTTAAACATCCGCCAAACGATCTCTTCGGCAGACAGGCGGGGGCCAGCACCACCATTCGGATGAAATCACTAGATGTGTGGAAAGAGGTTGGATCCGGACACATCTTCAACGAATTTAAATCCCTACCAGCCAACACCAACCTCACAACACATAAGTCCATCTTCGAGAAGACCTCAACCAGCATACCCTCCAGACCTTACTGGAAGTTTGCACATCAGGCGCTGGAAGGTCCTCTTCGAATTTTCTACGATGGATCGAAAAAGAGCGAAGGAGTGGGGGTGGATGTCTACTCCAAGGACCTGCATTTCCAACTGCCATTTCCGACTACCAGATCTTTGTAGCGTTTTTCAAGTAGAAACCATAGCATTCCTAAAGATTAAAAACAGTCCAATATTTCAGGACGGATAGCACAGATATTGTCATTTGATCGAACACCCATGCAGCAATCAAATCATAGACCGCAGTCATATTCAACTCCAAGACGCCCCTTAATTGAGTCCCTATCTCTTAACGAGGTGGCAAAATACTTTAATATCCCCCTAATGTGGGTTCCGGGACACAGCGACATGCCAGAGGATCGCGAACAGAACTGGCTAGTCGGGTACGCTATTGTCGGATGGTGACCCGCCATCCATGCTTGTCGCTATGCGTTACCAAACCAAATACATATGGTCCACCAGCACCACTCATTACGAACAATCTTGGCCTACTATCGACCTCAAGCGCTCACCTGACTTGATAAGTATAAGTAGGCCGAAGTTCAGAACCCTGATTGGCGCCATAACCGGGCACAGCGCTATGGGTATACACGCCTCCAAAATAGGATTTTAAGGAATTATAATGACTTCTGCAGAAGCCACAGAAGAGGAGGAGGAGATCATTGAAAACCTTCTCTCTAACTGCAATGCCCTCTCCTCTCGCAGATTTAGCCAGTAAGGTGCGCTGTACCTTAACAACTTGACGGAGATGAAGAAGGTCCCTTTCATAGTCCCCTTCATAGCTCATCAAACGCTTCAACTCGTTTGCGTGCGTACTAGGATTCTTGTGGTTACACAAAGGCCCCTAAGAATGACTAATATCTTTCGTAGTCAGCCATTCGTACCTCACCTAACCTTCCAGCGTAGAAGTGGAAAATGTTCATACGTTCATAGGAGCTTCTGGGCAAAGAAGTCATTAGACCAGATCTTCAATCTGCGACAGTTCCTGAGCAAGGCTAAACAATTGTAATACGACATGACAGCGTCTATAAAAACGATCAGTACACCGCCATTGACTGCGGAGTCGGTGCAGGGGTGTTCTCAGATTCCTTTAACATCTTCATAGCCTACAGACTGACAGATAATTCAAGTGTTTTTCAAGCTGAGCTCTTCGCTATCCGGGAAGCCTGTCGTCAGGCCAAATCACCCAAATAGCCTGCAACACAAAAGGTGGATCAACGCACATGATAGCCAAGCTGCCATGCACCACACACTGCAATCTAGTAGAGAAATGCAGGGCCGAGCTAGCATCGTTAGAAGGTCAGCTCAATATATCCCTCATCTGGGTACCTGTTCACAATGACATCCCAGGAAATGAGAAGGCGGATGAACTGGCACGCATGGTTCCTCCCTTCAAAGCTAGCTTGCAGAGCAGGTATTTGTAACTCTACAAGCAGTGGAGGCTAATATCTCCAAACACTTTCTTCAGATGCCACAGATTGGCCAGACTTACAATCTGTGCCACATCCAGAAAAATCTGGGCGGCGTGTAACGGCCTCTGATCCGATGAAGAAGCTGTGTGCTATCATGTGTCTCGTTTTCGTAGATGGCGCTTACTGAAGAAGAGTCAAACACTCTGTACCTGCTTAAGACGACAAAGAGTCTTGAATTTGAATCACTGTTTCGAAGTCCATGAAACGCATGCACTTGAGATATGCCTGAGCTTTTAGTGCGTACTACGTCCACTATTCCGTGTCGATTCTCCCCCCATTTTCACGCATGAGATCCTGAATAAACTTCGTTTCGATTAACAGCTCATGAGCACTATTCAGGAGGCTAATCCCCACAAATGCCGCCATAATTGCGGGCGTTCACCGCCCTAATTGTTATGCACCCCTTCATTTAGATGAAACCACTAATAAGCTAATAACACTATCAATACCGTGTGAGTCCTCCCCCAACACAAGCTAATCAATTCCTCACGGAACATTGGCCAGTAAATCATTCCGACGAAAGACATCAATTTACCTCCACAGCCCCCTCGGTGACACCACACCACCACCGCAGTACAAGTGCCGCTCGAATAAATCACGTCGAGAGCACCCACCGTGGCAGATCGATTCCTTTCGGCTCCAGTGGAATAAAACCAAACGAAGTCATTAACAGTCGTCCCCGATGGCATCCCCTCATTTCGGGACTAATCACTCAGACTCCTCGGCTAATTTATTCCGCCTGGCCCCCATTTGAATGCGACCCGTCCACGTGAGCTCCACCACTGACTCGGGGGTGGATTCAAACGAAAATCGCTCTCGCCCAGTGCGGCGAGTCCACGTGTCTGTGAGTTGATTACGTTTCGGTCATATCGGTGCACAAAGAGCAGCAGCAGAACGCGCCACCACCGCACACACCCCCGGTTCGGTGTCTTGTGCAACCAATGCTGTATGACTTTGCTATCATTTCGACTTTTATGCGGCTGCCAAGGGCGATCCCTGGCGAGAAGGACGATGCCATAAAACTACGAGGAGCATACTTACGTTTTCCGCAAATGGAGTCGCCGAAATGGTCCAAGTTCCCAGATAAATAAGCATCACCAGGAGTATGGGCACCATCCACTGCAGGAGCTGCTGGTCGGTTAGTTTCACTTTATGGGCCGACTTCACTCGATACGTCAAGGACACCCTAATGAAATGGAAATGAAGAAATACAACGTCAAGCATGAATTAAGTTTAAGGGCACCGAGCGGGAACTACCCTCGAGGGCGGTCGTGTTTCGTACTTACCTCCAGGTTTTCATGAGGAGCGAGGTGTAAGTTATACAAAAGCCCATGTGGCGGGTCCATTTCGTGGCTATGCACCAGTATGTGTCGAGAATTGGGAATATCGCGGCCATCTGTGGGGGAGAAGAGGGGAAGAAATATGTATTTTCTTTCAATATTCGTTTGCTTAAATATTTTATGAATGGCTGGCAATCATCGCAAGCGGTGGGGCTGTAGGGAGAAGACATTCCTTCAGTTGGAATGGTAAGGTAGGGGGATGATGAGAAATTGCAAACATTATCATAGAGGGCAGCTATCACTTCAATGTGAGAAGTTATGTGGATTGTAGTCTGTCTTGGAACTAGGTGGTTAGGGGGATCTTGAAGAATCGACGTTGAAAGCAGAAAAGCCGAATGGGTCCTTGACTTCTTCTTTGAATGACGCTACAGTTCGGTGACGACCTGAGCGCCAACTAACACGTATCAGCAATCATCTCCACTTTTTGATCCAACTTGTTGTATGTGTCAGCGTTGTTATGCTGGACTCGCGAGTTAAGCTCGAGGATCTCAGTAAATAGCGTCAAGCTAAATTTTCTAGTTCAAAATTATGGGGGCTTTATGAAAATGTGTACTGTACTTTCTGATCGACTTAATCAACCCTGAAATACGAACCTTTCCAATTGTTGACTTGAAATGTGTACGTATTAGCTTTCCAGCAGCAATAGTTGAGCTGGACTACTTCACCTTATACCTACGTCTTTGTGTGCCCCTAAATTTTGGCCTCAAGCCACATGCCTCCTCAGGCAGCGCGACATCTGCCCATCTGCCTCCAGTGAAGCACATCAACTTGCTTGAGGTCCTTCTGCCCTTGAGTGCGTGTATCCCTTAAACGCGGGAGACAACTGCTGCGTAGCTCTACAGACGCCGAGGCCACAGTCAACTTGTTTATGTACGCCACATGGCCAGCGATTGCGTCTATATCCGCGTAAGCGGTACTACCATAGGCAAATTTATCCTGACATGAATCACATGAAAGGCGAACCAGAAAGCCCTGCGTTTCATTCTGTTTGTGTTGAAGAGGAGGCGATTTAAGCACGAACTGACATCCGTCAGGGGCGCGACCCCCATTTGAATGCTTACGCACTGACTTTACAGGCCTACGACCCATGAAGGGTTCGAGCCTTAAATATCATTGACGGTTCTGGGCACGCTGTTTCCTGTCATCAAGTCCAAGGTGTTTTGCGGCCACAATGACTGTTCCTCTCTTTTTTCAACCAGAAGTCTCGGATTCGAAGAGCCTCTTAGCTGGAGCATTGGTGTCCATGCGCTCGATGTGTGCCGAGACGGGACTATTTTTCCGACGTAAGAGGCGCCATTGGGGGCATTGTCTATGCTCACAGGGCAAAGTTGCTGATCGCACTCAACTTAGCGGGTTGCTAGCAACGATCCTTGTCGATGCATAGATCAAGTTGACATGCAACCTGCAGCAGCGTTCTCTGGACAGCTCTCACAGCACCCGTTGTGAGGTAAGGTGGGTTAACAACTCACCCACAGAAAAAAATATCTCTTGCGGAAGTTATGGAAGCAGCATAACCTTAACGACGACCTGGTGTGAACAAGGACAACGATTTGCGAGTATGCTCCTGGAATGTAAGAACATTCAACAGGGGTCGCTCAAAAACTGGAAAATATCCTCACGCAGTATAAGGCACTCCAGGAAATACGCTGGATAGGACAAGGTTGAGTGAAACAGAAAGAGTGCGACATATATTACAGCTGTAATAAAAGGTTGCACGTGGAAAAAACGGCTAATGTCAAAGGTCATCGCATCCAAGGCAGATTCTACAACATCAGCCTCATATGTGCACACGCCCCTACCGACGAAGCTGAAGACTCTGTCAAAGAGGATTATTTCGACATCTTGGACAGTGCCTACGGAGCCTGTCCGGAGTAAGACGTCAAAATCGTACTCGGCGACTTCTAGAATCGGTTGCCACTGGCGATTCTGAGTTTACATCTGTCCCGAGGTAGACAAACTCTTTCACTACGTCAGAGTGGTATCTGTCGATTGTGATGCTTTGCCCTAGGTGGTGTATGGCAGGTAACTACTTGGTCGACAGCATTTCGTCCTTAATGACCTTAAGACCAGCTCGTCTCACCAGTTCTTCGATCGTCGTAAACGCTTACACTGCGGCGCGACGATAGCGCTGCCATCTGCGTATCCCAACAACTTGCCTGACTTATGGAATATAGTGCCTTCCGTGTTCACAGCAGATCGCCACTCTCGAGTACCAAATTGAAGAAATCACTCTACAGCGCATCTCCTTGCTAAAATCCGGTGCAGGTTCCAAACGGCTCAGAGGTTCGTGAGCCGAACTGCACGGTGCATCGCGTATGGGTGGTGCGACACAACGCGAGCAGTTTTGTCGGGATCCCGAATTCTTCCATCGCTTCAAATAATTTCCTGCGATGAATGCTGTAATATGCTGCTTTAAAATCGATAAAAGTTTGTGAGCATCGATTTGAAAATCTCTGGTTTTCCGGGCCGGAAGCCGAGGTCAAACGGCTTTAGACGTAACACAGTATGCTGGATAGACGGTGCTATAGAACTAAAATGAAAGTGATGATGTAGAGCACATAAACAGCTAGGTTCCGGCTTGAAGAGGTTACAACTTGTGTGCCTTACCACAGTTAAAATGGTGTTCGCGAGTGGAAACAATATTCAAACGTGTTGTTTGCGATTCCGACTCATACTTCTACATTAAGGTCATCTAACCAAAACGAAGGCATCTAAACTGCACCACTAATAATCTGCAGAAGCCTAGCGGGCAACCATCCAAAGATAAATGTACATAGTTATGGTTTGATCAACAATCACATACTATGAAAGAACCAACTTGATCACTACAAGACAGGCACTCAATAACGTTCAAAGTTTGGCAAGTCTCTAGTATAACAGGGGCCATAGGAACTTGCCCAACTGCAACATTATCTACACGTGTTACAAGTTCGAAAAATGACTCAAAATGTACCACTGGTATGCAGAATCTTCTACATAACACCGCGGTTTATAATCTAATCTAGTTGCATTAATCTGATCATCAACTGGATGACTGCATCTTTGTCTCTTGCCTTTGTGAATCTCAATCGCTATTTCCAGGGACAGATGCGAGTTGCTCTTGCCTACCCCATCTCGTCTCGTTAATTTCCCTTGACGTTACCACGTCCCAGCACTCCGGTGAGAGTGTTGTGTAGGGCAGGGGTTTTTTTCTATTTTGTGAATTAAACCAAAATATGAGCACTGGTGTCTTTTTTTAATTCCAAATGCAGATGTGCAGTGTTTGAAAAGCCAAAGTTAAATGTCGCTGAAATATTTTGAGTGAATACATGCATCGTGTGCGTCGTTGTGATGACTGCTACCTCTGTTAGGGATCGAAACCACAATACTTTATTTGAATCGGGAACAGGAGATGTTAACTAGGTTCTATTGGCTTTAGTGGCGGAATGAAGAGTGTCAAGTCAATAAACGTCCTTTGTGATATAAGCTTTGGTCTTGGGCTTTCCTGTAGGCTAGAGGGAAGATATAAAACTAACGAGACTTCATCGACTACGCAATTACCCAGTCGGTCATAATGTCCCAGCATCCAAATCGAAGTGGATTTTTAATCAAGAAAGCAGCCATGTCATGTAGAAACAGCTGAAAAGCATGGGAAGTCTTCGCATGGACAGTGACATTGTTTAGGGACTTAATCCATCAATTGCCCCCTTGGTCTGGTTGATACTATGTACTTGAGAGGCATTGCAACACGCTGAGTATACACTTGTGCACACACCCTTCTTCATCTGTCTGTGGCTACTTTTTGTCAGTGTAGTGAAAATCTGAGCATCCGTATTTGGAATGCTGTTACAGGCCTTACATTGAATAAGTTCTGCGAGTGAGCCGAAGTTTGGTCCATGATCGTGTTCGGTTCAACAGGAGCTGCAGTCAGTATATGTCGTTTAGCTGAGAATGTTAAATGCATGTCATCATCATGTGTTCAATTCAAATTAATGCCATATTCCGATGAGGTGCTATTTAATGATCCACGGAAGAACATGCGGCTCAACTGCTGTCCTCGGTTGAGTGTGTTATCGCTGACAGCTTGGGGTAAAGCTGTCCAGAAATCGGTGACTCCGTATATTAGTGTGTGCTAGTGCTTGACAATCGAGGAGAATATCCAACAAACAATGTGTGGCTGCAATTCACATAATTATTTGCAGAAGTAGTAGTTGAAAGTTCTCTAGTTTGCTTTATTAAATATTAACGAACTGGGTCTGGCTAGCATTTGTGGTCAGTGTACTCTGCCACTGTGCTGCACAGTGAGAGAAGTTAAATAGTAGGTTGATAGGTTTTATAGGTTGAGCTCGCATTTTTTGCCCATACGCTTATTTGAGGAAGCGTCTGCCTTGAAGAGTGGAGCAAAATACGTTGAATAAGCACTTCTGGACTGATCCACTATCCAAGGCTTGTGTAGAAATCTTAGCACTTCAATTTTTGTAACTTAAGCCGGGGCATGAATATGAGCGAATTTTTAGAAAGGTGTGGGCTCTTTGAAAATTCACAGTCTAGGCAATAATTTGGCATCTAATAATACTGAGAGCTGTGTATTTACGGCAAGTTCCATAGAAGCGAAGACAGTGCACCACCCTGTGGTACCCCGCTGCAATAAGTGAAGTGTTACGTGTTCCGTTTTATTGAATATCATTTCTGAGCTGGACGATTCTGATTGACTTCATTACCTTCCTCTTCTTCGTCTTCTAGTGGCGCTATAGTCCAGGGGAACCTGGGCCTCAGACAACAAGCCTCTCCAGATGGCACGATCCTTGGTCAGTTGTCGCCAATTTCGCATGTTTGGTCCTTCTCCACTTGTATGAGCCATGGGTTTCGTGGTCACCCTCATTTGCGTTATCCCACTTGTGCGGAGTCAAAGGTATGCACCGATCAAGTTGACCCACAGTCTCCTCTTGACGCCCTGTGGATAGCCTTTACTGCAGGCAGCCCCTTGTCCAGGGGTCTAAACCAGGACTGAGTTCTCCTCCTCCTCAGGGGTCTTGCGTGAGGTTAATATAATAATAATATGGGTGGCGCTACAGCCCGTAGGGGGCCAGGGCCTAGCTTCTCAGCAACCACTCGTGTTGTGCGTGCTATTGTTCTCTCACGAGTGGAAGGGACCTACAGTTTTATGCCGAATCCGAACGGCTTTGTTTGAGAAGCTTTCTCTAGACAGGAAATACTCTTTGAGCATTGTTAATTGTCAGTGACTCGAAAGAGGTGGGGCCGTGAACATTATTTTTGTAGCACAGAGCAGGAATCGAACCTACGACATCGAGGTTGGGGTCGACGCACATACCCCCAACGAGACGGGCCACCACGCGTGAGGTTAACTTCGTTAAAAAAAAATTCGTACAAAGAAGATAGCAAGACTCTGATATAGAGTCTACTATGCGCAACTTTAAATTGCAGATGTCTCAACTCTAAATGTCTCATTAGAATATAAATTCAAAGCACCTCTTTATATGGCTCGGAGAAGCTTTCTTCTTGACGCCCCATTTTCAGTTACTTCCTCAATCTCACATAATACACTCCTCGCCACCTGCCACTTCTTCCAAGAAGAGAGAGCGCTGCAAATACATAGCTGAAAAGTTAACCAGTACTTCGAGTATTCAATTGACCAACTCTGCAACGAATCTTCACTGCCTACGGGGTCTCTTGTTCCAGTAACTGCACCCATTAAACACTGAGAATCAACAAGAACGGCAACATAACCAGCGCCACAGTGAATTGCCGTAAAACCACCCCTCTGAGGAGTCCTTCTGCAAATATGCATCCCATCATCCAGGATACACCTTTTAAGGATTTCCACTCGTTACCAGGAAACAACTCGTTCCTTCCTCCTTTCGAACTCGTAACATAAACACCCTAGCGCCTAGCGCCCTCATTACCTCTGCAAACAATCGAAACAAAAAACCTCAGCACAAAATACGAGTACCATCGCCAATTGGAACACCTTTCCCCTCGCAATCCCGATTTCTAGACTCAATCCTTCCGTAATTACGCACTAACTCCATTCCGCCTCGGGCTGGCCATGCCAAGTCCCTGTCTCCCTCCCCAGACACACAGTTAATTGACAACTCACTGCCGGTAAGCATACACAAATGTGAGTGTCCTTCCTTTCCAGTTTCCGGCCCAGTCAGCCACCCCCCTGGTCTAACAGTAACAGTAAAATGTATTATTTATGCGATTACACTTTCACATGGGACCGCTGCTGGTGTGTGCTCCCAAGGGCTCAGGCCCACCCGTAATTGACACACAACTTGCACTGTCACTTGCAAGGTTAAAGCACAATCCGGACCAAGTTTGCCTATTTTTGCTTTCCTCCTTCCCCAAGTGGCCCCTTGTTCGGGCGGCACTGTTTTAAAAATAAATCCTCACACACACACGCGGCCCACATGCATCTGGCTCATTATTCACCTAAATGATCCGGTTTCGTGCAAACCTCGAACGTGGTGTTAATTTGACAAATTGCCACGAGGTCCTTCCCCAGTCTCTCGACGCGTGCTCGAGCGGTGTGCTGTAATGTCTTCTGTTTGCCGTCAGAGAGTGCAATGGTGGGCAGGAAACTTAACCCAATTCAGATGTAAATTATTAATTCGCTCTGTTGTCGACAGCCGACGACGACTGAGAGGAGGGGGGTGTGTGAGTGCTCTGTCTGGATGGCTGGATGAAAGTGAACTCGTTCCTTGTTGCGAACCCTTTCCCCGGCCTGCGTTAACTTTGAGAGCAGCCCTCTACCGGAGCTGGATCGTGTTGACGTCGTCATGCCTCGTCAGAATTGAAGGATGTGTTCGTTGAGTCCTCTGTTTGTGGCACAACTATGCTGCAGGTCATGTCCTTTTGGGCAACAAACATGAGAATAGGGTCCGGACCCGCGTCGGGTGACGCAGTGTGCCGCCACACAATGTGTTCTTTTGCACGGGCTTTGAGGGACTCTTTGTGTGCCGCCTGTGTGGTGAATATCTAATTTCGACGAAGTCATTGCGCTCGTGGGTGGGCGAGCTTTGTTGCGTTACGCCTTGGCATTCGGCATGGAGTGGTAATGAATAATAAAATTGCTGGTGGGAGACTGGAATAATCTCGTGGTGGATATTTTTGAATGAGTATTTATGGCTGGTCTTGAGTGAGGGGTCTCACTAAACCGTCGGTGTACGAGCGACATGTGATGGAGCTCATTCAATTTGTAGGTAATCTCCCCAGGGGGATGTGGGGAAGGGTGCATAATTGATATTGTTGTTTTACCGTATTACGCTTCGGGGTTGTTGACCCTCTGAAGGTGGGTTCAAGTGTGTGTCTGCAAGAAGAGGGTTTCTTAAAGTCGTCCTGGCAAGGATAATTGGTAATTGGTACTGCTTCTCGGATATTCACAAAGCTGGGATATCGTCGGAATGGAAGAGAACATTCCTTGTCTCTAGGATAGTCCGGTAATCCGATCAAGGCAAAATTACTTCGGATTTTCCTTTAGCAAAAGTATAAACTGATCCAGCAAGAGTTAGTGGAAATATTCAATTATTGAGTATGCCGAATGGGAAGGCCAACTGCCTGTATTTGGTTCTAAGCTTTGATACAGGTCCAACTTAAGGTCAGATTTAAGGTTTTAATATTTGACCCGATTGGAGCAGAAGCTAAATGATAAGAAACGAGGTGGCAGGCCCTGGAATAGTCGACACAGTTCAACGACTTTGTGACTTCTAAAATGGTGTGAAGCAGTCATTCCGAATTAATCTTAAATAAATTTTAATTAAATCTTAAATCTCTCACTTAAATCTGCGGAAAATCAGCACAGCTGAATTTAGAGGATGGAAGTCAGGCGTGTTGTGAATAAACTAAAGAGGGTACTCTGGTGAAATCAAGAAGGCTCCATCTCGAAGCAAGGGGTTGATTCACAGCTGATAACAGCTTGAAAGTAATCAGCATACATTTTAGTAGATTGATTCTAAAGGTCCAATCCGGTGGGTGCGTTGCACTTGAAATCCACAAAAATCGTATTTGCCGGATTGCAAAGAGGTGCCCAATGAAATAAGTGAGTTGCGTCCGAAATATGTATACATACATAAACTCCCACATTACACATGAGAGTAAACAAAAATTAAAATTTCGCCAACTTCATCCATTCTGATGCATTCCACCTATAGCCCCCTTGTCTGTGAAAGTTCGCGTTCGCAGTTCGCCGCTCATATGAATGGGCCTTAAGATCTTATGAGTTGTCAATTTTTTGATAACACGCAATTCTATGGGCTTGGGCCTTAAATGAGAGTTACTTTGAGATCCAGAAACGCTAACACAGTCCGGGTGACGAAATGCTCGGACTGCATTCTGAGACAAAATAGATCTTTTTTCTTTGGCTGGCTGCAGTCCGGGTTGGAATTGGGCCTCAATCAGCATGTCTCTACAGCTACTACACTTTGTCCAAGATGTCGGTATTGATGGACCCTTTTCTGTAGACAGGTACTTTCTCTTACCTTCATTCACCGCAAGTCCAACCTTATCCCGCTACTCGATGATGGTTGAATTATTCCATCGAAATTGTTCTAAATTTTAAAATGACTTTCTTTGTCAATAGTATTTGACATTTCTGAACTAGACAGCTGCTATATAGAAACAGACAAGCAATCGATACTCCGCAAGAGCTTTGAATAATTGTGTCGATTTTTTGACAGATCCATGGTATTTCGACATCGATTTTCTAAGTGTGTCGAGTCAAATGAGCAAAAAATCCGGTGCTGAAATCATAGGAGAACATTTAGGGCGTGGCCGCCACTGACCGGTTCGATCTAGAATATCGAATAAAAAGACATAGTTTGTGTGACCATAAAGGCGATAGATCAAAAGCTGTTGCAGATCTGGACATACATTCCTTTTCTTATTCACATTGTGCTTAGTAGTAGTCAAAGTGTCTCCGATTTTTACGATAGACGACACGACGGAATGATGCCATTGTAGTGATATATATTTGTAGACGATGATAGTCTTAAAAAGCCAAAAACACTTAGACAATTGTGATGCCCTGATACGAGATTGAAGGAAATCTACTTTATAACCCTTATTAAGATTCATAATGATTCTTTACAAGAGAGGAAAGTGTTGCTTCGAGAGCCAGTGAAGGCAGACTGGTCTTGTGATGTCGAATTGAGTCGAGCTCAGGGTGTGAGGACGTGCTTCGAGTTGCATTGTACTAGATGACGCAAAATTGATTATCCTACAGGAAGGTTTTGTTGACATTTGTGACGCAGGCAGCTGCAGAATATAAACACCAGCAATATAGCTCTAAACTCCACAAGAGCGTGAAATAATTGTGTTAATTTGTTAGCAATAATCGATCGGTGGTGTCCATTTCCTAATCATGTCGCACCCATTGTGCGAACATTCCGGGGCTTAGCTACTCGACTCGAGCAGACTGTAACTACAGGAGACGTAGCCACCGAACTAATTTTATCGGCTGTGAATACGACGACTTTGACTGTCCATGTCGCTGAGGACGAAGAAAGATCAAACCACACCACGGGTTCAGGAATTGGGTATCACCAGACGAACACTGCATAGCATTTTAGTTTCATATGTACATTTGTTCCCACAAGAAGTGCAAAGATTGGATCAGTTAACGCTTCATCAAGTCCATCCTCAGTCTCAACAAAGAAGAGCAGGATTTTGAGTCGAAAATCATCAAAAGTGACGAGAGGTATTTTCACTTAAGTGGTTACGCCAGTAAGCAAAATCTTCATTTCTGGGGCACTGAAAATCCGCTTATATGCATGAAAAGCCATTACATCCACTCTAAGTTAGTGAAGAGTGCTTCAGCCATATTTTTGGCAAATGCACAGCACGACTGTGAAAACGACTTCTTGCTTCTCCCTTTGGGGTTACTGGAAGTCGCCAACTAGCCGCACACCATCGAAGCCCTTAAGGAGAAATCTTAATAATCTGCTTATAGCACAACATCAGTGGTTGCTGGAAAGCTAGCCCAAGGTTCAGTAAAACGAAGACGAACTTATCAGCATGCCTTGATGTTGTCGCACGAGCCCTTATACGAAGCTCCGATTCACTGCACTTCACTGAATTCTCAACGTTATGACCAAACACACTGCTCTCAAAGACTGCCTCCAACACTTTCCCAGATTCACACGTCAATCAAAGTTCCCCAAAGCCTACAACATGAATCCCTGTCCTCAGTCCCATCGCCCGCAGCACGCCGCTCGCTGTCTTCTCATGCGAAAATTTTCACTCTAAATCGACACAAAAACGATTTAAAGTTTAACAACATCAACATCAAAAGTTAGCAATCAGTTTTATGGATTCCACTCCACTCGTCACCTCACGTCGGACGATCCATCAGGAGCTCTCCGTCACACACACACACAGCCACACTCCATCATGCAGTGAATATTCAATTAAACTAAAAGTACTCACCTCCATGTACATAATGGCGCATCCAATCAACGTTATGAGCAGAAATATCGGGCTGGCAACTTTGAAAACTTTCACCTTCCTGTGATGGAACAAATAGCCGGCCAGGACGAATGTTGACACAGCACAGCCCACCGACACGACCAGCAGCGATATCCTGTGAAGCAAAAGGAGTCACATCACCACAGTCCCCGTTCGAAATCTCGAAGTCGATTGTTGTGCTACTTACCTAAACGGCCAGTTGTAGGTGGCCAGGCATGGCTCCGGACCGAGGCAGAAGCCGCAACCGGGCGCGCATTGCTGGCACACGAAAATGTCCGTATAGTAGTTGCTCACGTTGTCGCGCTGCTCCTGCCAGGCGATCTCCATGACCGTGCCATTGAAGCCGTCCGGGTGGCGAACGGAGTAGAAGCCACGTCTGCAGAGACACTGATAGGAGCCACGCGTCCAACCGTTCGGGGTGGCGATGATTTTATTGGTTATTGTTGGCGACTCAACGGGGATGCGGTACTCACACTGGGGGGAGAGCAGGTGTGTTAGAAGGGGCCTCCTCGCCTGAGTGTCGACTGAACTTACCTCCATGGTGTCGCGGTGGCATTTGTGAGACGCATGGAACGCCTGAATGTCATTGATGGACTCGGTCATTTGGGTGTCCACCAGGTGCAGCCGGCGCGATTGGATCTGCTGGTAGTTGAATCGGTAGACTGGCGCTTCGCACTGATTCACGCGCAGGCTGGTCACATCGATGTCGATGCTGATGAAGCCCTTAAGACCGTGCCGGCCGACCGGTGGTATGGCGATGCTGTACGACAGAATCCATTTGCCGAGGTTGCACGACAAGTAGGGGTACGTCCACCAGCCCTTGTAGTAGATATTCGGTGGGCTCAGGGCGAACTTCGGCGAACGCAGGCCGGGCGACGATGTTTCGTCTTCATACCTTGAAGGAAATAAGAGTAATTGCATGAGTTTGGTGATGTGGAAGCACAAAGTTCGGAATGAAAAACAATGCGTAGGCAACAAACGGGCAGGGCTTACGAGACTAGACTAAATTCGCAGTTAGAAGGATTGTTATTTGATAAGACTTCCTCTCTCAATATTTGCCAAGGTTGTTGAAGCGACAATCGACTCATCTCTTTTTCATCCTCTGTCTAGATTTCCAGCGGAAAACAGCTGTTAGTGTCAAAGGAATCTTCATATGTCTACAAACAAAACACAAGATGTGATGGAAGGAGGTCTATTATTTTCAAGAAAACCTTGCTGACTTCACAAAAGAGTACGCGGCATAATCATCTTTAGAATGAATGAATCTTCCTTTCTGACATTTGTGTAAAAACAATTAGTAATTTCAACCGCTCTCATCTTGATGTACGTCATATATGCGAGTAAAGGCGTAACCGTGGTTACATCATTCTTGGTCCACACTGTTGAGCATATCACGACTAGTCTTCTAAAGAAAACGTTTCATTTAATTTCCAGTTCCGGTAAAAAATTTAAAACAAACCCTCGAAATAATCTTAGCATCAAATGCGATCATCCAATATTCACATCCATTCTCTTTGTCCTAAATTTCATATCGACCTGGTGACCGTAGCCGGAAATAATTTGCTGCACACTGCCTTGAGACTTTTTTTTAGAAATAATTGGCCACGAACAAGCGAATATCCCCTCGGATGTCCAGGCAAAGTAAATCTTTGTTCGTTCTCGGAACTTATTAACCATCAAAGCGAAATTGGTTCTCGAAATAATGGCATGTGAATGAATAATGGTCTCTTTTTTAAAATTGAACATAACTTCCTTTTGTTTTGTTGTTCTCTAAGTGTCATGAGGTTGGGGCTACAAAGTGGTGTTGTCGAGAGAACTCTAGCACTTAACTGCATTGTATGCGGTTGCAATGCATGTACATAGTGTTCAAATTTTTTACATTCTAGTTATTGATGCAGGACGAACATAATTCGCGTCAACATTGAATTCAATGTGATGGCGTTAAAGTTACGACTGTATGATGAAATGTTGTGGTGTTTTGATGAGTCAGTTGCAGACATAAGGGTACGATTTTTTAATGATGTTTCCGTTTGATGGGTGGCAAGTTACGACTGCTACGTGATGAATTCGAAATCGCTGGGTGATGTAACGAAGGTGCCCGGGTGTGGATTGAGGACCACAAGGTACATCGTTTAGGGTCATGATTGCAGGGATATGAGTATCAGCACTATCATCAAACCGTGAAAACCTCAATGGGTGCGGTTTTCCCATCGCGGACGATTGTCTTTTCGATCCTTCATTCGCCAAAGGTCCTTATACCACTCAGAAGAAGTACAGTGTGACCATTTTAACCATTTCGTTAAGTATCGTTAAATTTTCACTTACTTAAGTATTATTGAAATGAAGCATGGAAGGTAGCGTTAAGTTTCCAGAAGAAATTGTGGGCACACTGCAATTTGATGAATGAACTGGCAACTTTTCGATAAACTTTTCGAAAAACTACAGTCCGTGGTGAACCTAGGCTTTTACCAACAAGCCTCTCTAACTAGCGTGATAACGGGCTAGTTGTCTCCAGTTTCACACTGCAAGTTGGCTGAGGTCCTTCCCCAACTTGGGTGCGCCATCTTGAACACAAGCGTTTTCTGTTGCGTTGTCTCACAGATTCGGTTTCAAACGTTCTTCGGGCAGGAGCTGTGTTGTCCATCTTGTCATCTACATTGTCAAGCCACCTGATGACTGGGAGAGGTAACACAACATTAACCTCTTCAAAGACACGCGTAAAAACGGGTAAGACTATGAAATGTCTTTCATCCCCATGGACATCACAATGCATCCAAATTGACTTCAGTGAGACGTGGCTCCAGCGCATTTATCCACAGACCTGACCCGAACTACCTTGGCCACAAAAAGGTAATGGTCTGAGTTAGAGTTGGCTCCTCGGAACATTCGAACACGAAGAATACTAAAGGAGTGACAGACGTCGATCACAACTTGGTCAATTTGCTTGTTGGTTGATTGATTTGGGAAGCGGCAGGTGCATTTATGGGTACCGCATACGTGTTACAAAGAAAGATTCTGTCCCTTGACCAAGTCGACCAGACATAATCCGTTACCGGAAAAACGTCGTGTAGGCTTTGTTTTCCAAAGTCTTTAGCGGAGATGTCCTCCATATCCAGCCTAGCCCTGAAATCTTCTAGAAATATCTTGGTGTCCAAGGTTGGGCATTATGTTGTAGTAGCTGACTGCTAAGGGCAGTCACACTTAGGCCAGAATAGGCCCATTGTGATACCACGCGGATTGATTTCTCCTAAGATCGAAAACAGTTGGTGCTTGTGGTGAAGCGATTTAGCTGGCATATGCTGGCGCTGTTTGGCTCATTGAGGTCGCTGAAGTAGTAGGCCCCTACGTGCAAGAACCTATGACTAGCCAGAGCGCTGCAGGAGCAGAGTAATGAGTGTTTTCTTCCTCCTCTTCATCCATTCAGCTTCATTTTATAGGGGACTCATCCTGTATGCCAATTGCAGTGTCCGGTTATGATTCCTATGAGAGTCCTTAATGAGTGCTTGAGTCAAAGTAGACTGAGTGACCCTTTTAGGCTAAATGATGGCCAGATTTCTTTTGTTTAAAGGCAGGTGGTGCCTTCTAGCCATTTGTCATTGGTCGTTTTAATTGTGTGAACCTTAAGAAGATGGTAGGCTGTAGCGATCGGCATGGAAGGTGGTACCCCTGCTATTGACAGGGATGAGGTTGTACCACACTTGGCGAGTTCATCGGCTTTGCAGTTTCCTGGTATGTCACATTGTCCTGGCACGCACATGAGGTTAAATTCCTTGAGAATGGTTGAGTGGCCGATGTTGAGTTCGGACCACAGTCGGAGTGATTTGAGTCTCAAGGCTGTGGTGGCTGCTTTTTGTTTTTCGAATAAAAGTGTTGTTCAGTGCGTCTGACGGAGTACTTCTCAGTGCTCCGCTGATGCATAGGCAAGCCAGTACAAAGTACTCGATTGAGTGCCTTGCAATTGATAGCTTTGTTTAGTGCTGTCCATCAAACTGAGACTCCATACAGAAGTGTCGGTCTGACGATCGAGATGAAAATCCAGTGAGCGATGCGTGGTTGTGAGCCCCATTTGCATCAAGGACAGAAGAGACTTTCTTTTTCTTTGACCCTTTCCCTGATAAGCTAGCTATGAATCGTGGGACCCAGAAATTTCGCACTGGCAGTTAGCTGGGGAGTGAAACTGAGGGATTTTGTATCTTCTGGTGAAGATTACAATAAGCTAAGACATTGATTGTTTGTCTTTTCTAGAATTAAACGTTGCTCCTATTAGCTTTGCCTGGTGAGGGCTTGGGCACAAATCAGGCTAATGTTTTCAAATTAAAGCCTTGATGCATATGGTTGTGAGGCGTACGCTTTTACAGACAAAGCTTAAGATTTTTTGCCTAAGTCTGCCTGGAACAACAAATCCCCAATCAAATAAGCGCCTCACTCTGCTGCAATCACCCTACTAGTTGTCGCAGTTTTACATCCTCTTTGTACCCAGCCCATTTCATCGCACTTCCTGAATGGCTGCAAACTTAAATTTCCACAAACTAGTTAAGGTCAGGTTTTAAGTACTTCCTTATGAAAGTCCTCCACTTTTGCATGATTTTAATTAAATGCCAAGAGCAACGACTATTTCGCGAAAAGAAAACGAACGGACGTCGGATTGCTTGCACTGTTTATATTTTGTCGATCATAGCTGTCACACGAAGCCTCACATCTTCCGACACATTCCACAACACCCGACTCTCAATCGAACTAATCGTTGTATTTTTCAATCACATTTGTTGCTTACGTTGCTTACACATCGCATCCCATTTTATTGCCAATCATCACTTAAAACCCACCACGACCCCCTGCTGCTGTTGTCTCCAAACCAGACGGGCCAGCAGCACCCCATCCTCAGATTCATGGTATCAGCCAAATGGTAATCCAACAACAAATCGTGCATCAAACTCATTGACTTATTCCTCGCAAAGACTTCATTATGTCTTCCAACTCGACTCGGCTTCTGTGTCCGTAATGTATTCCACCCAACAAACGATAATTGCTACGCCATAAACTTTCTACACTTCTTCATGCACATTCTGTGGAGCAGCACTTGCAAAAAAATGGATTCTTGATAGCTTCATAATTAAACTGTTACGCTATGCCGGGCTCCATGGGCATGGACTAGCTTGCGCGGGTTCCGGTTCTGTGCAGTCACGTGTGGTCATGACAGCCTGGTCCTTTGAGGGACAATATGTGCGTCGGGAATTCATTAATTTCCTTTTGGTGGACAAACAGGATTCCGTAAGGCTGAAGCGTAAGCTTGTTGCAGTTTCTCTTGTCGATGAGTGAAATGGAGACTTTGCCGAACATGACGTTCGATGCACAAAAGGGATGTGACGCAAGAAGCGGGAAAGGAAAAAGTTGTCATAGAAAGGATATTTCTGAAGTGTTGAAATCAGAAAAACAAGTTAGGTCAGCCTTCTTCTCATGAGGCGTTCGCTTGGACGATTGGTATGTGCCATTTGCTTGGCGAATAAATGTCACTTAATGACGAAGGACTTGATTAATCAAACATGGTCTTGAAGAAGAAGAAAAAACAGAAATTGTGGGCCTAGAGAGAGACTGACGAATTGTGCAGGCGTCACTTGACCAATGTGTCCTAACGAAGGTTGTACTTAACTTTTGTGATGAGTGTGGTGTGACAGAAGTGATAATGGAGAAATAGCGTCTCAGCTTTCACAACAGTCCCTGGTATCACATTTATTCTCTCATTTTATAAAACTAGTATAGGCAAGCGCAAATGAACTAGCAAAAAAAATCGTGACGATTGAGAGTTAGTAACTTTGTTTAGTTGTTTAAAATGTCAAGCGTAACGACACTAATGCTTTCTGCATCACATTGTGATGAGTGATGACTATCGCCGTAAACACAGCGTACTAACCACTTACAGTGATAGCCGTAATCGGGTAATAAAATACCATCCGGTTAACTGAACGACAAAAATGAACATCTAACGTGACGAGTGACTAGTGACGACTCCCATTTTCATGGGGAAAAAAATATTTTATCATCTCTATGGCGACGCATGATATTGATGACACAGTCGGCGCGGCGCTCCTTCCTTCTTCTCTGTTATGTCAATGACCCTTCAAGTGTATGAACTTGAACTTAGGACAATCCTCAGTTCCGCGAATAAAGCGTGACGCAACTAGTTTGATAACTATCGTGACTGGAATATAATGCGATACTCATTTACGACAGACATTAAATACGCACGTAAAATTACGAACTGTGAAGGTGGTAGGAATTATTCATAAGACAACTAGACCAAGCTGAAGACATGCCTTTGTAGTGTCAAGGATTAAACGACGTGAAATCGAATTGAATAAGTGTATAAGGACGAGATTGGCGGTGGTAATATTACACGGGTGGCGCTACAGCCCTAGCTTCTCAGCAACCACTCGTGTTGTGCGTGCTATTGTTCTCTCACGAGTTGAAGGAAACTACAGTTTTATGCTGGCTCCGAACGGGCATGTTTGAGAAGGTTTTTCTAGATAGGAAATTTGCTTTGGGCATTGTCAGTGACTCGTAAGAGGTGAGGCCGTGAAAATATTTTTCGTCGTACAGAGCTGGAATCGAAGCTATGAAATCGAAGTGGGATTGATTGGGTGATTATTGGGTACAAATTCATTTGGTTTTGGAGCGACATCTTGAAGAAAGACAGTCAGATTTTTTGTTGGTTTTAGGATTAAGTCAATGCCCATCGATGCTTCCCTTGTTGCTCATCATCATCACCATTTCCCAAGTCATAATCCAAGTTCATAATCCGCAAGTTCCACTAAAGGGATAACACACACCATATCTAGGCCACACGTTGCTCGACTCAAACTCATCAGAATGTATGCCCAGGCGCAACCAGACGAGTTTCTGGGCATCAAGCACCTTATCCTGTGTCTGCCAAGAGTATGCCTTCCAGATGGAGTTGGGGGATCGGCGGGCAACAGGTTTGGGATGTACGAACTTATAATTATATTGCTCAAACCTGGCTAAAGAAGCGCAACCCTATATATGACAAAGAGAAGCAAACTGACCTCGGATACCGCCTGCCCCTGTCTGTCAGGAATCCATTTTGAGCCATGTCTCGCTCAGCAGCAGGTCGGAGCTATTATGGAGATGTGGGGCAATCAAACCATGCACACATCAGTGCGTACGAAGAGTAACAGGCAATAGACAACGACTTAGGATACGCACATGTTCTGTGTCTTTTTTTTATAACTAAAACGTCGTTTCTTTGAATCCCTTTCAGATGTTGTTCGCAATGTCTGGTGGTGGCCTGTGGCATTGTGGTAATATGCGTCGACCCAAACCTCGACTTCGAAGGTTCGATTCCTGCTCTGTGCGACGAAAATGATGTTCACGGCCCCACCTGTTTCGAGTCACTGACAACGCTCAAAGAGTATTTTATGTCTAGAGAAAGCTTCTGAAACAAAGCCGTTCGGATTCGGCTCCGAGCGAGCGTCATAATAGCGCTTGAAACATACTAAGCTATGAAGGAAATGGAACAAACTAATTTCTAACTAAAGACTCCACTGCCCACACGCTGTACTGTTTTTGAACTAAAAGAGATCTACTAAGCCCGAGCCGTCACCGGAACAAAATGTACGTTCTTGGATGTTTGGAATACGTAATGAGTGTGCCGTACAATAATCGCTACAGATTACAGAAGCCTTATGTATGAAGAGTCGACAACACACCAACTCCTATCCTTGTGCTGAACTCAAAGCAACCGACCACTTCAGAAATAGACCAATGAGCCACTTAAGCGGATGTAGGATTTACGCGTTGGGGATACCGCACTTCCACGAGCCACTATTCGGCCTTGCCAGACAATAAAATGTAGACTCTCTCTCTTTTTATGGAAAGAACCGATTAAGTATCGTCTTTGACGTTTGCTTACTAAACTCTATCTTCTGCTTCATCACTCGGTTTATGGTCCTGAACGTGGTGTCTTCAACATCCATAGACGTCGACAATCTTAGCTCTTCAGATGTAGGAATATTATATGTTGTTGCTTTTAATCCATTTGCCTCTGCAACAACCAACTCATCTGGGTGAGAGTTCTTTATGTGCGTTCGACAATTTGCCCCAGTACCAGAAGTACCTTCCGCAAAACTTTTACTTGTACGGCATCATGTCTGTATGGGATATGAGGTGAGACTTTAAGGTTTTCGAGCTTTTGTGCTCTTTGCCGCAGTAATTGCACTTGTATTTATTTTTCTTCGAATGGACTAGCTCGTGTATGTACCAAAAGTGAACGATTTGTGTTTAGTTGCAGACCGCATTAATGGCTGTGCCTTGAAGAACCTTTAAAGTGTGTTTGGTTCGAAAGGTTTTAGCACACGAGGGGCTATTATAAAAAGCCCCCTTTGTGTGGGAGCTCGTGTTCTTCGAACGTTCTTGAATTGCAAATGAATTGCCAAACGGCGACCTTGCCCCTTTTATGGGGAATGAGTACTAATTGGCGTGACTAGGGAACATGCTGATATACCATGATTATTGGCGGGACGATAAGCGGGTGGACGATGAGCGATGAGGAGGACAAACGATGTCTTCTATAACTACGGTCTGACGGGGCTAAAAACAGTTGACAGCTGCCTTGAACTTTATAGAACTTGCCTGATAACAGGTTGCCAGAGCTTGAATCTGAGCTGGAATCAGACTGCTTCGAGAAACAATTCTACAATACTGTCGTTCTTCGGAAAACATCGAGAGAAAAATGATGAAATATTAAAATACCCGGGTAACTAGAAACGTAAAAAAATACTCCCAGCAGTACACACGTCCCCCATGAGGTTCAGACGATGGTATCAAAAATGCACACAAACTCTCGGCAAACATTAAGCTGCACACACCCCTACTCGTAATAGATGCCGACATTAGGAAGTCACCTGGCAGACAACAAAGCGAAGTGCAACAATCCTCGAAGCGTAGCATTCAGTGATATCCAATTT
Source organism: Eristalis arbustorum (assembly GCA_916610145.1). NCBI lineage: Eukaryota > Metazoa > Arthropoda > Insecta > Diptera > Syrphidae > Eristalis > Eristalis arbustorum. The sequence continues at coordinate 36,450,104 of OU744317.1, forward strand.
TCCCGGAATGCCGATGGTTTCACTGGAGCGCAACTCACGCCAGAGTGAGCTCCCAGTGAATTCCCCATTCACTTGTTAGCCATCTCGTGGGATCCTCGAAATCTCTTATCGCATTGACTGTCACTCGAGTCCTGTAAACTGAATAATCACCAACACGAGTCGCCTACCTTCATTGTATTACATCACAATGCAATGCTTGAACGCACATTTATTCAAATTCCTCCGGCTCTTGTTCGCAAGTCCTTCACCGCTCTCGCTCTCCCACTCTCTCATCCATCCACTCGTCGGCTGTGTGGGCGCTATAAACTGCAGTTTGCTTTGCGTACTTTGTTGGTTTTTTCCCCCGCAAAGCGGCCCACTCACCGCGCGACAAGACCGCACGGAAATTGAAGTTGAATCGAGGACAACTAACACAGAATGAAAGAAATTCCCAACAACAGCCGCAATAAATAATAAATGTTTCCTTGTCATTTCAATTAGTTACATACACACACACACACACACAGCCAGCCACACAGAAGACACACGCTCTGTTGGTCTTTTTGGTTTCATGCTCATTGGTCCTGATGCTGGCGGTTTTGTGCGCCTCTTTGCCGTTCTCGCTAGAAAATGAAAACATTATTGTCTGACGAATGTCATCTGCCTTCAAACAAAGGAAGTTTCAGACGTTTGTTTTGATTTCCTCCTCTCGTCAGGGCGCACCCACATGGAGTGTGTGGACGGCCAGGAGAGCCCACACTGTGATGCTTTAAGCAGCAACATGGTGGCAGAGTGACAACTAGAAAAAAACTTTTCACATTACTCCGTCGTCCTTGAATTGGATTTTTCCATCGAACTTCTAAGCTAGAAAACGGGCAATTTTTTCTCATTTTTTTTCTTGTTTTGTTCTTGTTGGTGGCGTATCGATTTAGTTGCTCCTCGCGGACTGTACCAAGGAGTGGGTGTGATGTGCGGCTATGAAAAGACATCCTTGGCGGCGGACAGGAGCGCATTTAATGTTTGCGGATTGGGAAAGAGGCGATAAAATGGCGGGGCGTTGGATGTGGACGTGGGATAGGCCGACTATTAACGGTTTATGACCACACTAAGGGTTGGTGTTGAAGTTTGATGGTACTATTTGGTAAATGGAAGCAGTGAGTGTTGTCCGAGGAACAAACATCACCCGACGGGTTATATGGCTCTTGCAGAACACGAGTATGTTCACCTTTCCAATTCGGAAACAGAGAAACCTTTTTAGTTCTCGATAAAACTTCCCGGACTGCGGTAATCAAATGTAGTGGGGAGCGAATTTCCGGAAAAGGAATAGGAATCACGTCTTTATACTCGTGCAGAATCCCCGAAGATGGTGAGGTCATCGACTTGAGAGTATCGATCCGAGTACAGTTGATGTGATGATAAATGACAGATGCTCCCGAAAAGCCACTGTGAACAGTAGTGAAAACTGCACTCTGCACTCTTGGTTTATGGAGCCGCAAGCTTGGCACTAGGCAAAACTGCAGAGCTGATTCTTGGTGCCTTAGAAAAAAAAATTCTACTATTCTATTCTAAAACACAACCCCGAACTCTACGAGTTGTACCAGGAAGTGGACATAGTCTAATAGGTAAGATCCGTCGATTGGACTGGCTCGGCAGCATCGAGCGCATGTACACCATCGTCACAGCTTAGAGGGTCTTCGAATTCAAGGCTACTGGCTCGAGAGGTGGAAGAGGACCGAACCTCCGATATAGAGACAACGCGGATGTAAGACAGCTTGGTCGTGATGGGTGGAAGCAGCGTGCCCAGCACCGTCAGCGATATATAATAATATATAATAATATGGGTGGCTCTACAGCCCATAGAGGGCTAGGGCCTAGTTTCTCAGCAATCACTCATGTTGTGCGTGCTATTGTTCTCTCACGAGTATAAGTGACCTACAGTTTATGCTTACTCTTTGAGCATTGTTAATTGTCAGTGACTCGAATGGGGTGGGGCCGTGAACATTATTTTTGTAGCACAGAGCAGGAATCGAACCTACGACATCGAGGTTGGGGTCGACGCACATATCCCCACCACCGTTAGCGATGGAAAGCAGCAATTGCCTCGGACTCTCCACGGGTCACCGGCCTGATAAGTAAGTAAATCGAAATGTTGACTCAAAAAAATGCACAATAATTAGCATGTCGTCTTTGTAAAGGGTGGTTACATTTTAAGGGATGTTGAATGTGAACCACACCTAAACAGACATTTCTCAATTTCAGACTAACTCAATCTGAACCATGGAAAGATACACAATCGAGCAACGCGTTAACGTTATTCAGGCTTATTATGAAAATGGGCGCTCAAATCAAAATGCATATCGTGTACTTCCTGATTTTTTGAAAAAATACGGCTCGATGATGCCGCCAGCCCATAAACCGCACCAAACAGCCACTCTTTGTGGGTGCATTGGTTTTTCGACAATCACTCTTGGATTATCATTCGCCCAAAGGCGGCAATTCTGCTTATTGACGAATCCACTGAAGTGAAAATGTGCCTCATCACTGAAGAAGATTTTCTTCCACGAAGTGCACGATAGATTTCCGTGTTCACCTTCCAACTGCCACAGCGGCTCTGCTGGTATAGATTAAACCAGAACGTATAGTCTTTCCTGGCTTTACTTTGTGCGCTTAATTCACGTTGTTATCCATGTATGGTATGGAATAAGTCTGCCTCTTCAATATGTAGGTAATCCAAGTGCATGTTACCTAACGTTTGTAAGAAACGACTACGACGTACTAACACGCCACTACACCGTTGGCAGACACTTAAGTCTGCCTGGCCCAAACGGTGAAACCCTTATGGTTGCATTCCTATTACTAGAGGTATTAGAACACTTAATATACTTTGCAACGAATTGCTAATTTTAGCCTATCTCGATGGGAATTTAAAACGTGTATCTTCACAGAGTTTGTTGAATTAATTTATGAGATGTAAAATCGGTAGATGTGCCTTAATCGCGCAACGAACAACTGTTGTGTAACCCATACACTAAGAGAACCGTGCGTGCCCTGTGCGGCCAAAGAGCTTGAAAGTGATGACAAAAATGAAGTTGAATACTAGCCAAAGTTGAAGCAGGGACTGCAATTCAAGCACTAATCATACGGATTCAATGGATTAACAAAAAAATTATGCTTCACTGAGTAACACTTTACCTTCGCCATGCCTTAGCACAATCAGCTGTGGTGAATAATTCTGCGTCCAAAATGACACATTTAAAAAATTTCAAATCTAAAAAAAGAAACAGTCAAATATTCTAATTCTTTATTTTCTTTGCTCTGTTACAAGTGCATGACACATTTTTTTTAATGGCTTAAATTTCTATTGGTAGCTTTTTTGAGGTCGCACTGCACAAGGGGTAATTTTTTGAAGCTAAGTGTTCTAGTGTAATGCTAAGACCCAAGTCCAAAAGCCAAGTGTTCATCTACAAGCTGTAGTCTCACTCGTATTAATATTCGTGTACTAATACAGGAAATAAGCAATCTATCAAGTAAGTAAAATCCAAATTGATGCTTGGGAACTAGAACTCAAAATTGTCTAAAGTGTCATATTGGCAGGTTGAATAAATGCGCTAAACTCATTTGTCTCTATTTTTACTACAAAGTACGCTCTGATCGAAGCTTAATAGACTCGCCTATCCAATGCTTGAGCCATGAGCTTGTTTATCATGACGCGACCAAGTGTTGGCTTGGAGTAGTTGTTTTTTTCAATTCATATACAAAATGTTACACTAAATGCCACAACGCTTATGGAATGAACTGTTATATGTTGTGTTGACCTTTTTCCTCCAGAGCTTAGGTGCCTTTTAGATCATCATCAACACATCACAGTCATGTGTTCCAATGTAGTTGGACAAGGATATCGAGACAGGAGTCGAACAAAGCTGATGGAGCGGTCAGACTGTCCGACTGTCCGCTCAACCGCTTAAAGCAGCTGAGGATGATCTGTTTGGACGCATGCAGCAGCTCATCTGTAAGATATGGTTGGAAGAAAGCATGCTCAATGTGAATTTTCTGGTCCACATGAAAGGAGACCTCGTTGACTGCGCCAACTATCGAGGTATCAGTCTCCTCAACGTCGAGTATATGATCCTCTCTGCCATTTTGGGTGAACGCATGAAGCCATTTGTTAAAATCTGGTCTTATCAGTGCGGTTTCGGGCCGGGACCATTAACCAAATCTTTTCACTGCGGCAGATCCTGGAAAATACTCAAGAGATGCAGATCGACACCCACTACCTATTTGTCGATTTCAAGTCCGCATTTGACAGCGTTCAGAGAGATCAGCTACATAGCGCCATGGCAAGTTTTGACATTCCTGCCAAGCTCGTCAGGTTGTGCAGGATGACGATGGAGAACTCTCGCTGCTCCATCAAGGTCGGTAACGAACTCACCGAGACGTTCAATGTCAAAAAAGGTTCTAGGCAAGATGACACACTGTCATGTGACCTCTTAACTATTATACTTGAGAAAATCGTACGAAGCTTAAACGTCAGCACCAGAGGCACGATCTTCCAAAAGTCCGTTCAACTGCTTGCTTACGCGGACAAAATTGACGTGATTAGACGAACACAGAGAGCCGTTAATGAGGCTTTTGCTGGCATTGAGGCGGAAGCGGCTAAAACGGGTCTAGCGGTAAGCCAATGCAGATGCTGTCATCATTAAAGTTTGCACAACATCGACGTCTCGGACAAAGCGTGTAAGCAGCAAAAACATAGAAGTAGTCAAGGGCTTCGCCTTCCTCGATTTGTAGGACACAGTGACAATAAAATCACACGAGTACCTCAACCGACTTAGTGTGCAAAATCACAGGCAACTGGCAATAGATCGTGCTGACTGGAGAGGGGTGTTGGTTCGCCCCGCACTGTAGCGGCAGTACGAGAGTAGAATGTAATAACTGCAAGAGATGAAAATCTCGGAAAAAAGAAGCACTGGACTCAGTCTTCCTAAACATAGAATTAGCACCAAGCCTAGTTCTAGATCTGCACTTCAATATTCGCCTACGCTGGGTGCCAAGTCATACAAGCATTCCAGGCATGCAAAAGAACTGAGAACAGCTCAGTAGGGAGGACCCACGGTACCGTCAAACTTGGCTAACGAAGGAAAGCGATCGAACGAACAACAGTGAGATGTGGGGCGAGTAGTACATACTAAGCCTCCAAGCTGAGTGAATCTACACTGCCTTTTGTGAGACGTCATGAAACTGGGTTGACATCAAGAGATAGAGAATGTGTAAAGCCACATCCAGCTAGTGGGTGCCTAATTTCTCAACGAATCTCGCGGTGAAGGCACAACAAACATGGCTAAAAATCGCATCTGCACCCCATTTTCGAACCGCTTCCCACCAGTAGTGAACAAATGCGATTGAAGACCTACTTTTGGTTTGACTTTGGTAGGTTAGCGTATGACTGCAGCTGGTATTCAGTTGTGTACACTGCTTTCCCTCTGAATCAAATGACATATTTCACTAATTTAAATGTCAAGCGATGCAAACAAATACAGCAATTTAATGAAAATATCCTGGAACCAGACTTTCTATGGAATCGCAACCAAACACGTTCACTCATTCCGATTTCAGGGAAGCGCTGCACCCAATGCCATGCCGACATTTGTTCATCAACTTCCACATGCAAGTGCACATTTCCGAGAACACTGCCGTTCGAAAATTCAATTCTCATAGATCCTCCAATTAGTCCGTATTCCGAAACAGCAGCAATTAGAAACCAGACTCATGCAGTTCCCCGGAAATTAAAGCATCAAGGAAATGTTCATTAAATCCTTCCTGGCAACAGAGATTTTGAAACAAATCCACAAAGCGACTGTACAATTTATCAGACAGCCTGCTTCATTACCGTCGGCGTTCACTGGCAACAAATGCATTCAACCATCTCATTGATAGTGGTGCGCAAAGTAACAATGGATGCCATGCCGGCGATGCAAGTTTCCCGGAGTTTCTGGCATCCTTGCTCCCTCGAGCTCGTCACAAATCTTCTCACAAAATTCAAATATCTCACAGATTACCACGATCCACGGCCAGACCATGCCGCAGCACTTTATCCAGATTTATCGTCCCTCCCGGCTGAACACGAAGCGCCTTCCTCATCACTTCACCGAGCCGCACTGAAATGTGAAAATATTTCACTTGTTTTCAATTAATCGCAACAACACAAAAGGTCCTCAGTCTTCGGCTAAAAGCCTTGAACACTAGCATAAGTCCTCGTCGTCTACGTCGTCACGAGCCCGGGAGGGGGACCGTACAAAAAAAAGAAAAACACCATGGGCCGTCTTATGGGCGAACCATTTCCTGATCCCATCCCCCCCTGCAACCCATCACTTACCATGGATAGCTGGGAGCTGGCTTCTTTCCAATTTGCAGTCCATCCTCCTCGTAACGAGTGTACTCGCCGCTATTGTCTTCGTTCTTCGTCCACCAGACGTACGACTGCACAGCTCCATTGCTCATGTTAAGGGCAATAATTCGTGCTCCAGTTATATACTCGTCCGAGAGCAGGCCCTTAGACAGGGCATCCGATAGACCTGCGAACAGAGAGGAGATAGAGAAAGAGAGATGTGAGTGAGGCGGGAGCGATATAATGGAAAGGATATTCGATTACATGGAAATATGATTTTAAAACGAAAATTGAGGTCTTCCTTGAGACGCTGTGCTGCGGCAGCATATGCCTCATGTGTGGCCCCCCTCCTGCAGGTGAATGACTTGACTGAGTCGAGGCAGTAAGGCAGCACCTGGGGAGGGCACCGCACACCACAAGGGATTATTGAGTCCCCATTCAAGGTTACACATCACTGGCAGGGATACTCCGCCGCGCCGTTGTCTGTTTGCCGGCTCTGCGGCGGTGGAAGGCATCTGTTGCGCGACACCCCCGCTGCTTGGTGGTGTGTGGGTTAGCTCATCCCTTCAAGCAGAGAAATGCCATGACAAAACGTCGTAACGTCTTAACACAACACAAACAGAGAGTGTGTGCACAAAAGATCCTCTGTGGCCCATTCCTGCCTGCCTGCCTAACTGCCACCACAGCACCGGCACCGGGTATCCGTCCGTGCGCAAAGAAAAGGAATGACTTGATGGATTGCTTTTAGAGATATTAAAATACTGGGGATACATTTAAATTCATTCGAGCGTATAATGATGTTTTGATAAGATTAGACGATACATATTCTTCTCGTCCCTGGTCCCTGGTCCTTGGTCCTTGGTCCCCCAGTGCACACACATTCACATTCGTCGGTGGCGTCTGTAGTTTCATTTGATTTGCCTGGCATGACAGGCGTCGTTCTCGTTTTTGGGGGACCCTCGTCTCGTTTAGCAGTCGTGTCGGCCTGCCGTTTGTGGGGAGCACGTTATAAATGACATTTTCGTCGAAAACGGAAGCGACACCGTGGGCGGTTGGGGATGCGGGTTCGTTTTATTTTAAAATTCAAACGATTGAGGTGTGACATCTCGAATCCAATTGTGAAAGGTGTCTATTGTCTTAACGACAGCAACTGTTTATATTGCCATTAAAGCATCAGCGTGGGGGCTTTTTGATTTAGTTCTGACATGTGTTTTTGGACAGATGACGCTGGGGATTTTGACAGAATTTAAGCCCACTTCAACAGTCGGAGCGGCTGAAGATCTGCCAGAAGATCGTACTTCAGAGCAACATGCTCACAGATGCCAAATATATGTGGGACCGCTCAAAACCGCTGTCAGGTCTTACCGCCCTAAGACACGGCTGAATGGCGCAGTTGGTTGAGTGCCTGCCCTTGGTTATAGCGGTCCCAGGTTCGAATCCCAGTGAAAGCAAAAAGTTAATAGGTCTTCTATCTGGCTTGTAAGTCTGGTCCAGTCACCATTCAACCAACATGCCTCTCCAGCCAGCACGATCTTTCGGTTGAGGCCCTTTTTCACTTGTGTGCGCTATCTCCTGCGACCACGTCCTGTATTGGGCTGTCCCAATGGCTCGGTGTCGAAGAATTTTCGCGCCGAAGCTGTGATGTCCATCCGATCTGCATGACCTAGCCATCTTAAGACGCCTAACTAGGTGCACGACGCAGCCCGTACAGTTCGTGGTTGAATTTTCTCCTTCTCCTCTGGACCAAAGATCTGACCCAGAACTTTTCTATTAGTGTTGACGTGTTAGTCTTGCACGACCTACTCAAGAAACAAGTTCCGCAGTGATTGTGATCAACAAGGAATCACTGGACCCACTTGCCAAGTCATCCGCTACGGCTTTAGTACGATCACCCCAAAGGTGTACAAACAGGATGGGGAGACTAGTGCGAAAGCGGAACAGCCTCCCTCCACCTCTACTGCTCCATCGGTCGGTAATATACTGACGGCGGTGGTAGAGGAGGAGAAAGAGTAGTAGCCAATATGGTACCCATGAAGGTGGAGGAGGAGGGGTCTGGCATGCAGGCATTGACCCCTATCCTAAGTAGCTATGGTCAGGAAGCTGACGATATCGGCCTCTCTTACCTAGTGCTAACCAGCACACCGCCCAATAGTCAAGAAGACTCCCTTCTGGAGTCAGATACCGACGATGAGGCTAATATGACAGAGGTGGAGATTGTGTCTGGAACTAAGACGGACACGTTACCCGACAGCCATGCTCCCGGTGACACAGATTAATCTCCACCACTCCATCGTGGCCTCGGCCGCTCTTCTTCTCCGTACCAACACCTTCGAAGATGATATCATCCTGGCGCTGGAACCCTGAGTAGTCAACGACATAGTTCGTGGACTCAGGACTCAACATATCAACCTCTATTATGTAAGGAATGAACGTAAGCCAAGAGCCTGCATACTTACAAAGAGTTCTTTGAATACCCATATTCTCTCCCACCCTAGCGATCGCGACTCAGTCACCGTATGTCTGGAGGCAGGCAAAACAAAATGATGGTTAGTCTCTTTCTACATGGCCCATGACCATGGGGAATGTCCATCAGAGAAGCTGACAAGGACATTTGCTGAGGCGGACATAATTACATTTGAAGGGGCTGTGGAGACGAGGAAGAATAAGAAGACACTCCGCATTACCTCTGTCACTGTCCAAGCCTCTGCGGACGTGACGTGATAACATTTCTTCCATGACCTAAATGAGCTAGTAGAGGTGTCACTAATTTCTCTTTGCAGATTCGTAAAGGCATCCGGCTGGTTGGAGAAGGGTAACACAGGAAGTATGGCATAAAGGACTGGGCACGAGAAAGGGAAAAAGAGAAACACACCCCCTATGGATGTCACGGTGGGTCTACAATGACCTCCGACCTCCGACTCGTCAGCCCACTGACCTAACCTAACATAGTCAAGAACTATGTCTACCAAGGAACCGCTAAAGATGACAACAGCGCTGAAATAAAACGAAGAATAACTCTTGTCAATCGCTGCAAGAAGCACAAGACACAAAGCCCTCTCTCGAACAACCAAACGCTCTGTAAGACCCTAATCGCCTCATTCCTGCTATTTGACGCAGAGGCATGGACTTTGGCAAAAGTAGACGAAGTTGCTCTTGGTTGTTTTAAGGGACAAATTCTTCTTCGGATTTTCTGTCCTGTCTGTACAGATGGTGAGTGGAGGATGAGATATAACGACGAACTGTACTAGCTGTTCAGTGTCATGATCCAGCAATTGAGATGGCTAAATCATGAAGAGCGGATGGAGACTAATGTTCTGGCCAGGAAAGTCTTCGAGTCCGCCCCAGATAGATGGCGCAGTAGAGGAAGGTGGCACACGCAAGTCGTAATGCACCTCAACCAACTATGCGTGCGAAAATAAAAGCAGTTAGCTAAAGGTCGACTTTTCTTGTTGGTTGAGGCCCAGGTCCACCCCGGATTGTAACGCCACCTTAAGTAAGCAAGCTAGTTGACGGAGATAAGAAACAATGCCTCACTTAGGTCGCGGAAGCCCAATCGATGTCAAATACTGCCTCTTTCTGCCGTAGTTCGTTTCCTTTATCATTTGAGTGCTGCTCATCTATTTTACAAATAGCGCCCAATTTCGAGGCAGTGGAAGTCTTTGGACTTCACAAGAGTAGAGAAGGGCCTCAGCCAACCTGAGGACTGCCGAAATGATTTGTTGTTTGCGGTCTCCTCCCATCGGGTGGATCCAATCACGACGACGTATTCCAATACTCCTTTCCAATGAAGCCATCATAAAGGTTAGATTAGAGGATGATGACTCAGCTTTGCCTAGTCCACAGTGAGTACCATTGTCAAACAAAAAAAAAAAAAACGCCAGTGAAAATGTGCAAAAAGGGGAATGTCCATAATTTCAGCTTTTTACTGTCTTTTTAAGGCCCATCCACTTCGTAATCTTATGCATTTTTGTGCTGCTTTTAAGACTTTTGTTTTATTGCCATTTAACGAGGGAATCATTTGAGTTCGTAATGACTCTGCCCCCTGTGGGAAAAGGGGTCATCGTAAAGCTATATCGGACAATGAGACAATTGCTGGTCGGAAATTATTCACGCTTGAGTATCGCCGCTATTAAAAGATAAGTTCGGTGCTCTGGATTAAATTACTCTCAAGTCGTATTGAAATCAAAAGTATATCTGGACTGTTGTGACAGGGTCAGTGTCCTTTGACATAAAGCAAAAAAATATGAGAGATCAAAGTGTTTTTGGAAATGGAAAACAACGAGGCAACTGCATTGCCGAAAAGAGACCAAACATGAAAAATATGAATCAATTGATAGAATATTTTACAAATGCAGTCTCTTCCGAATAACAACAGACTATCAAGTCCCTTTGTTTGCACTTCTCTCATTCCTGTTTCTACTCGATAAACTTTGATTTATCACCATTTACCATTTATTACCTCACTTTACCTCAAATAGGGAACTTAGACAGTTGATAGCGGCTATATTAGGCGTATTTTTTTGAGTGGTCAGTGCTCAGTTTAGTAATGATTCTCAATAAAACGCTTTTTTGCTGAGTTGAATTTTTCTTCCGAAAGTTGGTACGTGTGCTTACGTCCATTGCATTATATGTCAAAATGCTCTTATGTCAAAAATTAGTGAAATTGAATTCTGAAAAACAAAGACAAATCCAAAATAATGGTTAGCTAAACAAAAGAGGTAAGAAAACATGAAATACTGTCCAAGATTTTTAGAAAATAACACCTTTCGATGATTAGTTCATTCTATAATCTTCAAGCGATGAGGATGAGGATGAACTAACTTTTGAAGAATTGTCTGTGAGCTCTGGTGATTCAGCTACAGAAGAAACCATTCATTTTCAGCGGCAATGAGCGATTAGCAGTTTCACAAGCGATGATCCTCACCGGAATGGTACAACATGGTGTGCGACAAGTTGCTGAAGCTCTTCAGCAAATGACCAGTGTGGAGCGTGTCTTTCAGTACACTGACCTTGAACAAGAGCCAGAAATTCAGAAAAAGCCACCAAAAGAGTGGCCATTAAGTGGAAAGATTCAATTCAAAAACATGTTCAACATGACCCAAGCAGTCCATCAGTCTTGAAAAACCTGAACATATCCATCAAGCCGGGATGGAAAGTTGGCGTTGTGGGGCGGACGGGGGCTGAGAAGTCATCACTCATTAGTGCACGAGGACAAAGGTGACTGGCTCCATTTCATTGGAATGCCTACGTTCGAAAATCTGCTAAGCTGAGCACTGAACAATCAAAAAGACACACCTATTGTTGAAATTACTGTCAAATTGCTTGTCATTTAATCAGTCAGTTTTGTGACGTCGGAGCAAAGTGCCGCGCGCTTAGCCCATTTTACAGTCGCTATAAAATGAGGCACACATCTTGATGAATGGGTACGCCAACAAACAAAATTGTCAGAGGACATTAACAATCCACGTGTGATCCAAAAACATCCAATGAATCCTATAAAAGCCGCTGTTCGGTGTTGGATTGTTGTGCTGACGTAGTCATCGGCCATATTTTTTTAGAACGACATTGGACAGGCCACCAAATCCAGCAGCGGGCCCTATTGGACGAAGATTATTAATTTATTTGAGCCTAAATTAGAATGGAAATGGAAAAAACGGACGACTATACGTGCAACACAGCTCAAGACACATTGATTCGACCGCATGGTCATCTCACGCGGTGGTAGTGTGAAAATGTCGTGCGATTTTGTTTTTTTCCCACGTGCGGGGTTTAAGGAGAGAGTTTTTTATGCATTTATTTTTGTTTTTTCCGATTGAGGCACCAAGCCGAAAACGTGTTGTTTATACTTTTGGGGCGCCTGGTTGGCTGAATAAACTTAAATCAGGGTGGAGGCTCATTGTTGCAATCACACTGCAGAATTCTGTCATGTAAATAAATAATCCAGTTGGTTACACCAATTATCGAGGTTTCGGAAAAATCTATGTTCTGCAACTACTAACCTCGACGACAACAAAATCGTATGAAAAATTCGATTCTAAAATCACATCGTCCAGTGCTCAATATTTGTACAACTCTATTTTGATAATGCCGTCACTCGGCTGCTCTAAGACTATTAGGTCCGAATAGAAACCTATTTTTGTGCATGCCTTATTCAGCATATTCACTCAGAAAGTCTTTATTGAGCATTTTTTCAGCCAACAATAGCTAACGAGAATTGGGAAAAGTGTCGATGGAGATACACAGATATTTAGTAAGACCCTGCGACAATATGCCAAACTGCTGAATGTCTTAATTATCACTCAAAACTAGCAGCGTTACCCAATGAATGTTCACTTCCAAAACACGTTAAATAGTTGAACAGATTGGGCATAATTTACAAAGAAAACCTTAAGTACCTAATCTGTGCGCCAAAAGCAAAAGGTCTTGATCCGTTTCGCAATCTATGCTGGATGCTGACGTGCGACAGAAGTGGTAGACTAATCGTAGCTACGTTCTCCGTTTCTCACAAATTGATGGTAATCATTTTAGAAGTTTCATAACGTTATTGCATCGAGTATAGACAACTGCCTACGACTGTCTATTGCCACTTCTCAAATTTCATCAAAAACGAAATCGACTTGAATGTAATGTGTAATGTGCGCCTCCAACAGTCCATCTAGGTACCTGTAAAAGTGAGGGTGTTTGCATCGCCGCAGAATTCTGACAATGTGCAAAAAACAAACAACCGTGATCCATCCCTGCGCGCCTAATCACTCAAATTGACTTCGTTCCCTCCTCCATCATGTCACCGCTCTAAGAGTAACTACTGTGCATCCATCAAACGCTAAGCACGTCCTCCTTTCCGGTTTTCTCCTGTGTCACCTCATGACATCGATCAAAGCTCCGACAGGCAACATGAACTGCCAAAGTGCCGTGCTGTGCAATCGATGGAATTTTGACGAATCATCTACAAAACTCTGCTCGCACACGGTTAATTAAGTGACAACAGAAGGGGAACAACTTCAAATGAATAAACCGCCGCGCCGCCACCATTACGTTCCGCATGAATAAGGCTACACACTCAATTATTCTCGACAATAAAACACCTAGAGTCTCGTGCAGATTACCTTGCGATTACAATACACAAAGACCGCCTCAAGTGTCCTCCGCAAAGCGATATACATAAACTCACCCAGTCCACCCGCCCACTCGAGCACGGCACCCGTGCCGCGACGGCACAACAAATTACGCGCGTTCAACACCCAACTTAGAATGTTTTTCATCGCCTACAGGACTCTCCTACGAAGTACCTTGAATTATGAATTGTTCACACACCGAATTGCCGGAAATACATACATTTGTGGCAAAATGCCACCCGCGCACGACGCCGTTTTGAGAATGGGACACGGGGAGACAGCGGCGAAAAAACGTGGGAATTTCAGGACATTAACGCATTTAGGAAATATGAATTTCAAATCCGGCTAGGGGACGGGGGCTAGGGCCATACATACCTCCGTGACGGATTATCCCCACCTCCTGGAGGATGGAGGCGGCCAGGTCGGCTTTCTGGCGGGAGCTCTCGTAGCGTTCCGAATTCAGCGGCACCTGCAGCGGCCGGAACAGCGTCGAAATGCAAAGCGTCCCCAGATTTTCCGTTGAAATGTCATGTATTGTCACCAGTGATTGCTCGATGGCATCCTGTGTGGGGGGGAAGGGGAGAAAATATGAATTTAAATGTGTCAACGAAGGACAAGCAAAGATCAAATTGTGTGCCAAAACTTACCCTGCTCACCAGGCTGCCGTCTGCGATGCGAATGATGTTCTTCAGCGCCGAGGCATCCTCAACTCTCGCGCTGAGCACCAGGAATTTGAAGATCCACGCGAGGTAGATGAGAAAGCATTTCCCAGCTGTGAAGCGGCGGCACCTCCTCGGCCATGTCAGCAGTAATTTCATTGCTGATTTGCATTGGTAATTGGTCCTGAAAGAGGGAGGGGGAGAGAGCAAACGAGAAACACTTGTCAAAATGGAACTCTTCCTCTCCTTCGACAGCCAAATACTAATTCCGACTGGCGGGTGTGTGGGTGTGGATGGGTGCTTGTGTTGAAGGTTTCCGACCATAAAGCCCGGTTATCGTGATTGAACAGCGGGGCACACCACCAACACTGTGCCAGTGTAATCGGAGGTAGTAAAGTATCAATAGCCCCCCGGGGAGGGCGCTCGGCTTGTCTGTGCAACTATAACACGCAATCACGGCGCGCGCGTTCCTGGCAGTTCTCACCGCTTCACTGGAACGTGTAATGTCGCTTCCAATTGAAGTCATAGATTAGGGAATTGACTGGGGCCCCGGCTCTGGCAGATTGGATGGTTATAAATGGCATTAGTCTTGACGTTTACGTCTGATATTTTTATGACAGTGCTGTGTTGGAGGGGGAGGCTGGTGTGTAGCACTTCTACAAGAGGGAGTGTGGATTCATACATCATGACTTTGCGGTAGGTACCTACTGATTTATGTTTATAGAGTTCTGTATAATTTGCCGCCGTTGTCGGGAGTCTGCAATTTTTACGGCAGTTGAATGATGTGAGATGTGCCGGCAAGGGAAGTGCCATTTTCGTTTTTGGGGATAAATGAGGCTCTGCTAAAGTTCAGGTCCACAGGGCTCGGTTCAAGCTCAACCGTACCGACATTCAAAGACGAAAAAAAAGACTGCGAGCAAATAATTAGTTAAGAGTCGTACGGCTAAAAAAAAACTTCCATACAAACGAACTATTTATAAAGGACCAACAAGGATTCCGGTAAAACTCTCTCGGGTGTCCGCAATAATTATCTCTGCTATTGGTTTGAAAGAGGAGGTTGCTGGCAGCAGCTTATCTAAGCTGGATCTGAGAAGAGCATTTGGGACTGCATTTCAAGAGATAGATAGGGGGCCAGGGCCTAGCTTCTCAGCCACCACTCGTGTTGTGCGTGCTATTGTTCTCTCACGAGTGGAAGGAACCAACAGTTTTATGCCGAATCCGAACGGCTTCGTTTGAGAAGCATTCTCTAGACAGAAAATACTCTTTGAACATTGTCAGTGATTCGAAAGAGGTGGGGCGTGAAAATTGTTTTCGTCGCACAGAGCAGGAATCGAACCTACGACGTCGAGGTTGGGGTCGACGCACATACCCACAGTGCCACCGGCCACCACTTCAAGAGAAGATGGTTTCGATTTTTTCTTAGTGGCCTAACGACGGAAAACAAATGTCAGAAGAGTAATATTCGACGAGTTAGCGATCTTCCCACCCACAAGTTGCCGATCTGTTTCTCCTGACTTAAATACATCAACGATATCAAAAATGAGCTTAATATGATCACCTCGTGGTCCCAATTCCATGACCGAACGGGGACATGCCTAAGTAATCACTTTTGGAGAGTAGTGCAGAGCAATGCTGAATCTTGTACGCAAGCTAGCGTCGTTTTTCCTTTTTATAAAGTCATTATTTTGAATTTTGAACTGATCTGATCAAACCTCGAACTGACGTCGTTGTCTACGATACCCTTCACCAAAAATCTGAACACGGTTGAACATTTTTTTTTTTCTCAAAAACCAATCTTCGGATTGGCCTACAGTGCGCTGTGCCCTTAAGTCTAGCTTCAAAAACCAAACACCTTTCTTAAGTGAGTGGAGGAGTTGTATGCCGACACAGAACACTATTGATTTATAACGTATTCTGAATAACTTGAGAAAGTGGAAAAATTGAAGGTATGAGCCTTCGTTGACACCTTTGCTCACTTGTTTCAAATAATGCCGATGCTCATTCGCCGGACAAGTCCGCCAGCGCTAAATCTAGTTTGCGAGCAGACATGATCATCTGCAATGAAGTACTATTGAGATATCCAACTTCACAGCTCACTGTCGCCTTGTCCATCGACGAATTTTACTGATAATCAGAACTTGTTAAAGGTTGTTTTAGAGTTAATCAGAAACCAGGAAACATTGTTTCATATTCAAGCCCACCTGTTGTTAACTTGTACCGTAGGGTGTGGACTTGACTTGACGTCGCAAGTGAAGTCGCACGATAGTGCTAAGCTTAACTGCATGCCTGCTAAAGGTGTGACTCTACCTGGGAAAGGAAAGGATCAGTTTGAACATCATGTCTTCTTCTTCTTCTTGTGCTCTTGGCTACAGTTCGGGGTGAACCTGGGCCTCGATCAACAATATTCTCCATCTGGCACGATCCTTAGCCAGCTGCCTCCAATTTCGCACTTCATGTTGGTTGATGTCCTTCTCCACTTGAGTGCGCCATCGGGTTCGTGGTCGTCCTCTATTGCGTTGTCCCACTGGTTCGGAGTCAAAGACTCTTCGGGCTGGAGCAGTGTTGTCCATGCGCTCAACATGGCCTAGCTGAACATGGCGTTGAATCCGTAGACGCCTGACTACACTCACGTTCACAGCCCATAAAATTCGTGGTTGAATCTTCTTCTCCAGGAACCTTCAAGGCAAACAGGACCAAAGATTGAACGCAGAACTTATCTCTCAAAGAGACCAAGGACTTCTTCATCCGCACTTGAGACAGTCCAGGCTGCCGCGCCATACAGCAGGACAGGGATGATCAAGGGGTAATACAATGTGAGCTTGGTCTTTCGAGAGAGGGCTCAACTACTCAATTGCCTCTTGAGCGCATAGAAACAGCGGTTGGCAAGAGTTATTATGCGATTAATCTCGGTACTGATGTTGTTCGTTCAATAAATTTGGGAGCCAAGATAGATGAAGGCCCTTACCACCTCGAAGATATAGCTGCCCATTATAACGCTCTGTCCGAGACGCCGATGTTGTGCGTCCTTTCTTGATGACAGCATATACTTTGTTTTGCCCTCATTCACCGCTAAACCCATATTTGCCGCCTCCGTTTCAATTCAAGCACAAGCTTCATTGACGGCTCGCTGAGTGCGGCCAATCACGTCAATGTCGTCCGCGTGTGTTAGCAGTTGAACGATTTTTGGAAGATCTTGCCTCTAGTATTGGCGTGTGAGTTTTGCACAACCTCCTCAAGTATAATGTTGAAAAAATCACATGACAGCGCGTCGCCATGCCTAAAACCTTTTTTGAAATTGACGGTTTCGATGAGTTCGTTACCGACCTTGATGGAGCAGCGAGAGTTCTCCATCGTCATCCTGCACAATCTGACGAGCTTGGCAGGAAAGTCAAAGGTAGGCATGGCGTTTCATGCCTCGTCTCTATGCACACTGTCATATGCGGCCTTAAAGTCTACACATAGGTGGTGGGTGTCGATCTGCATCTCTTGGGTTTTTTCGAGGATCTGCCGTAATGTGAACATTTTATCGATAGTGGACTTCCCAGGCCTGAAACCGCACATGGGACCTATCATGTTGTTGACGAATGGTTTCAGGCGTTTACACAGAACGGCAGAGAAGATTTTGTAGGCGATGTTAAGGTGACTTATTCCCCGATAGTTGGCGCAGTCAAAGGAGTCTCCTTTCTTGTGTCTCTTATCCATAGAATGGTCTCACATAAGTGATCTGAGCCCATTAGTTAGCAGCCATGTGGTAACACCTTCTGAATGTTATAGAAGCCTTTCCATCACCGGGCCACCTTGGAGAGTAACAATGACTGATCCTTTCCTCTGGAAAGGCGAGCTGATCAGAGCTTGGGTGATAACTGCAGCTGTACCAGTGTGGTGTGTTGAGCATGGCCATGAGCTTACAAACTCTTCCTACCCACCTCAATGAACAATTCAAGGAACAAAGAAGCAACCGGACAGAAACCCGGATCAAAGCTCATTACATGAAGCACGCCAAGAAACTCTAATACGAACCACCTTCATTACCTACCAAGGTACTGCAGACTCAGTGAGTAAATAAGAAAATTACTATTATCAGAAAATGCAAATTCTGTAGAGAATCCATCCAATTCTGTGCTGGGATCTTATGATGCACTAGGCCAGAAGAAAGAATGAGGAGGAAATTTGGTAACTGAAACCATGACAAATTCTGGGATTTCTAAGGGAAACTGGGATTTCTAAATGAACATAGCTAACCTGTCTAACCCAGCTAACCTGACTTACCTTGCTAACCTAGCTAAAATGACTAAACTGACTAACCTAGCTAACCTAGCTATGTCATGTCAAATTCTGGGATTTCTAATGGAAACTGGCTTAGAAAGAATACTTTGGACAGCTTCCGCGTGAGCAGCAGGAGCCCCTCCATGAAACTCTGAACGGAACTGCATGTGAGGAGACTCAGA
Source organism: Eristalis arbustorum (assembly GCA_916610145.1). Taxonomy (NCBI): domain Eukaryota; kingdom Metazoa; phylum Arthropoda; class Insecta; order Diptera; family Syrphidae; genus Eristalis; species Eristalis arbustorum. Next base: position 36,468,690 of record OU744317.1, read on the forward strand.
AGATAGCAATAAAAAGGATGCAATACAACGTCGCGGTGCAATGTACTCAGTAGAGGAGCAACTGATTTATTTACTTGACGATTGGAGCTAAGCGGATCAGTAACATGGTTTGTTCTCTTGTCTCCTTTCTGAAATTCAGAATTTCTTAAATTGCTTGACCGAACATCAACAATTGGTTGGTTTGTACTTTAATAAGAAGAAATTAAGCAGTTTTCAGAATTATATCTCCATCCTTGGGTCGTTTACTCAACACAATGTAAGCTTTTGTCTTCTGCCCCACAGAGCACAGATGCATTATTCTACCGATTTCTGGACGCACTACATTTGCTTATCCCTGGCCAATAACAAAAGACTCTCCATTTAAGCATTAAAAATGCGCATTCAGCACGCAAGATATTCGCTCCCCATCCCCATTGCAACTTCTGCTGACTCAGGTCAGTTCGTTGCTCATCGAAAGTTGATAAACAAATATTTATGTTTTGCCCAACAGACTGTAACTGCTCAGATAACTTCTTCCATTGTCTTCGCTCAGCGCTGTTTGGATGCTGCCTCAAACCCAGACTCAGACCTCGGTCAGATAACTTCACTCTCATCGTCTATCAGTTCACCCTGCGGACAGCTCACTGCCTTCGACCACGTGGCAACACCCAGTCTGCGAAGGAACATCCCATAGGTCAAAGATATCGAGGTCATCGACGACCCTCCGCCGCGCACAAGGGAGCACAGCAACACCTCCCCCCGATGAAAACAATAAAGTTCTTCACGAGATTCGAACGTAAACCATAATAATTGCCTCCGGTCAAGTCAGCCCACCGGTCGCGTCAAAGGCATGTGGCGCGCACAGCAACCGGGCCGATACGCACCAACAACAAGGATAATCTAATGGACTTTGTATCCACCAAACTATTATAACACAATTCCGTCAGCCACAACTGTGAACTGGGGTGGCGACCTCCGCCGACCTGGGAGACTTAATCAGCACAAGAGTTAATGAAATTCACCAGCCTCTGCGCTGTCCACCCACCGGCGGCGGGCTCCTCCGTACGGCTCGGGTCACCCTCTCGTTTTTTACGCAAATTACTGCCGCCAGGTTAGCTGCGCGCTTAATAATAACACGGATTGTGCTTTATGGGACGTGAACCCAGCCAAGGGGAAGGCGCATTCTAACACAGAGGCTCCGCACTTTGATGTATTCGCTGCGGAAGCGTCCGTCCCGCGCTCGACGAGTGACGAACATCCCCCTCTCCGGCTAGTCAAAGGTTTCACGCACACACTCAGGAGGCTGAGTAAACAAAAACAGACCAGAAAATCGATAAGCACACAGCGTGTGTGCCTAGCTGTGTGTTGGCGTGGCCTGTCATCGTGGCCTAAATTATGAGCTCGTGTGCGCGCGGGGAATGGATGACAGGGGATGAGAGGGAAAGCTTGTACTGCCCCCGCCCGCCACCAGACGCTGGCAGCCAATGATGATATTTTAATGGTCATCCAGGACGAACTGGCGGAGACTGCTTCAAATCGAAGAGTGCTTGCTCACGCTCGTGCGCCCGCCACCCGGGGAACAGCAAACAAGATATGTGTGTGCTCAGCAATACACACAAGCGTGACTAGTCACTCGACAAATTGCCGGTAATATCTTGATACCGTGACGCTGGACAATTAAACAGCACAACGAACCTCGTCACACGTCACTCGTCACTCGAGTGTGACCAGATCCGTAAGGATATCGTGAGTAATTACACACCAACACCGCCGCAGGCTAAGTGGCGGAGCAGGAGGAGGTCATTATGAAAATTTCCGGTAATAATGCGCACAAACAGCGTTTGATGGACAAATTAAAATCGCCCGCTTTTGCCGCCAAACTTTGACGGTCCTCGGGGACAGAGTAATCAAGGGAAACGCGCCTTGAGATCGGTGATTAAAACTTTTCCAAGTTAAATGCGTCCTCATACGTCAGCGGATGGCGGGAAGGAATGGAGCGGCTTTGAATCAATGATCTGGGCGGACAAGTTGACGAAATGATAAGCGAAGTTTGAAGTGCCCCCTTCGCGTTGAACTTATCTCGGATGGAATCCGAGCACGCCTGCCAAAGAAAAGGGTTCACACGATGCGGGTGTTGTGGCAAACTTTTCCCATTTGACACTTGGTCTGGGCCGAGAGTGTTGTAATGCGATGACTGATGGCTTCAGCATAAATGAGGCGTCGTCATCCGCCAGCCCCCTCCGGCCGGCGTGACATGCAACCCAGCGAGTGGACGGAAATGGAATTCTGGGTACGTGGCTGGCTGGCAGGTCTGCTGGTAGGAGTCTTATTATTTTGCCTTGTTCTGTTTATGGGACGCGCTTGAAAAAGTAATCATCATCAAATCTGGGACAAAACGTATTTAGCGAATCCCAAGAGGAGATTTCATCCGTTGATGGGGAATTCTGGCTTGCGGAAGGTAGAGATTTATTCGTCCTATTTGTCAACAGAAGAAGTCTCAGAAAATACATAGTTGCTCTCAAAAGCTTTTCTACTTGACAGCGTTTCTTAGTTGTGAAGATAGAGCTTACGTGGATAATAGTGAGTCACCTGGTCCGAAGTTAGATTCAGATAAGCAAGACCTTCCAGCCGGGGTCTTAGCGCCATTCTCTTTACATGACATTGAGTCAATATAATCAGATTCGTTTGAGTAGAATTTTTGGGAAAACATTGCCTGATCCCTGCAGTGTCTTCTCGACCCATACAGAAACCGAAAGAAACAGCGACTTGCCAGGGTTATCCTTCGTCTTATATCTGCGATGATGTCATTGCCGGAGTTTATAGCAGAGCCTAGATAGACTACATCGAAGCTGTGTCTGTCTGTTGTCCAAGATGTCGATGTTGATGGACATTTTTTGTAGACAACGTGCACTTTTCACCGCAAAACCCAACTTCCCTCTCGTTACTGCGGTCTTCCCTGGCTTGAGTGAGCTAGATGAAGGCATATGTTCTCTTGTGGATCAGGCATCTGATACTATAGTTCCACTCGTCCTTTTCTCTGACTCTGAACACAGACAATAGGCTACACAGCACCTTAGGTTTGGTTAGGTCATTGGGCTGCCAGCGAAATTGCCAGCACACTTAGACCATTGTTGGACTATTGTGATACCCAGTGCTGTTAATTTGATCCGACAACAGCAAAATGGTGACTGTACCAGATTCCTTAGCACTCAACCAACTGCGCTGTCCAGCCGTTTTATGATAATGTTGACGTTTTAAGTAGTCCCTACGGAGAGTCCAATTTTAAGTCACTTTTCTGATCATGTTGGCTGACGCTAACTGCACTTGCCTACTGCTACTAATGCCGCTGCTTGTCCCGCTGTAATCAGTGATGCCGTTACCCATTACACCATAGCCGCCACCACCGCTGCTGCTCCTCTAGCTGCTACTACCACAGACACCGCTTCCATCCATCCCCATGTTGTTCCTGCCACCACCGCCGTCGTTAAGCCTGTGGTTTGTCTAAGTGGATGTTGTTTTCGAACACACAAAGTGCTACAAGCGAACCAGGCTGATGTATGCTCGTCGGATGCTGTATGGAACGGCTAAACTATTCATCCGTGCTGACCAGAGAACAAAGTTAATTATCATAATATCCATTATATTTCTTAGTTTCCTTTCAGTTTCAATAGCGGAATGGCTATAACATTTGCAAAGAAGAAGATCACCTAGTCCAGAATAGCAAAAGTAATAGGGTCAACCAGGACAACCAGATTGGAACACAGCCAGCCAGTGACAGCACAATGGACCAAATCGTTCTAAGTGCAGCTTGCTTTAACGTCTTCAGCGATTAATTAGCCATCTTAGCTGATTAGTGAAGAAATAGCAGAGCTAAATACCAGGTGAGTGTCAAGATACAAATGTCTCGATAGAGAATATTTGTTGTGAAGGAGCTCTTGTTTTTGTTTTGTCTGTTTGCTATGACATCTGTGAAAAGTAGTTAGAATACATCAAGTTATTGAACAGACAAATTCATATTTTTCCATCGTGTTAAAAATGTTGAATTTTTACCAGAAAGTGATGGTTTGCGGAAAGCATTAAGTTTTTGTTTTCATTTGAAGAAAAGTGCTGCAGAGTCGCATCGAATGCTTGTCAAGGCATATGGTGATCATGCTCTTTCAGAAGCAACATGCAAAAGACGGTTTCAACGGTTCAGAAATAATGATTTTGATGTGAGAAATGAAGAACGTGGAAGACCACCAACAAAGTTTGAAGACGCCGAATTGCAAACGATATTGGATGGAGATGACACTTTGGGTCAAAAGCAAATGGCAGCAATGTTAAATGTTGCACAACAAACAATTTCTGACCGTTTAAAAGCTATGGGAAAGATACAAAAGTGTGGAAAATGGGTACCACATGAATTGAATGAAGGACAGATGGAAAACTGAAAAGTCACTTGTGACATTTTGCTTCAAAGACACGTGAGAAAATCGGTTTTGCATCGGATTGCTACAGGCGATGAAAAATGGATTTATTTTAAGAATCCTAAACGGAAAAAATCATGGGTTAATCCGGGACAACCATTAACATCGACTGCAAAACCAGATCAATTCGGCAAGGAGACAATGCTGCGTGTTTGGTGGGACCAGAAAGGTGTGGTGTACCACGAGCTCCTAAAACCTGGTGAAACCGTAAATACTGATCGCTACCGACAACAAATGATTAATTTGAACCATACATTAATCGAGAAACGACCAGAATTGGCCAGAAGACACGACAAGGTAATTTTGCTCCATAACAATGCACCAAAGCAAAACCGGTTCAGGATACAATCAAAACACTTGGCTGGGAGCAGCTACCCCACCCGCCGTATTCACCAGACTTGGCTCCTTCCGACTACCATTTGTTTTCATCGATGGGACACGCATTGGCTGAGCAGCACTTCGATTCCTACGAAGAAGTCGAAAATTGGGTGTCTGATTTTTTTGCTTTAAAAGACGAACAATTTTATTGGCGTGGTATTCACAAATTGCCAGAAAGGTGGTCAAAATGTGTAGAAAACAATGGCCAATACTTTACTTTACTATTAATGGGAAAGTCCTATTAGTGTTTTATTTAAAAAACGCTCATTTCATACCGGTATACCTGGAGCGTATATCTGGTAAAGTACACGAACGAGCAACGTCTGCCAATGTTTTACCAAACATCGGAGTCGGTGGCCGCAGCTTTAAGCGTGTTAAGTCCAATTTTCGAGCGTAATTCTCGCCCTAGTAGAAAGGCAATAACAAGTTAAGTGGAAACATTTAAGTCTATATATTCGTTGTGTGTGTCTTCGACACCGAGCCATTGGGACAGCGCAACAGAGGACGTCCTCGCACTAGATGGCGCACACAAGTGGAAAAGGACCTCAACCAACTTGGTGTGCGCAACTGGAGGCAGCTGGCGAAGGATCGTGCTGGCTGGAGAGGCATGTTGGTTGAGGCCCAGGTCCACCCCGGACTGTAGCGCCTGTTGTGTGATGTTGCCGTGTCAGTGAGAAATTGTGTCGAAAATATTGCTTCCGTTCAGGCGTCCGTAACAAACGGTCCAAACCAGTCAATTCCACGGCGTCCTCAAGAATTTGCCATCGCTCAAACCGCATTATGCAGTATTTTACGTAAGGATCTTGGCTTACGCCGACATAAGGCTCAAGTGTTGAAGCCGTTTGAACCATTGTGGTGGCCCGTGGCGTTGTTGGTATGTGTGTCGACCGCAAAATCGACGTCGTACGTTCGATTCCTGCTCTGTGCGACAAAAAAATAATTTTCACGGCCGCACCTCTTTCGAGTCACTGACAATGCTCAAAGAGGATTTCTGTCTAGAAGAAGTTTCTCAAACATGGCCGTTCGGAGTCGGCATTAAACTGTAATCCCTTCCACTCGTGAGGGAACAATAGCACGCACAACACGATTGGTTGCTGAGAAGCTAGGCTATAGCGCCACCTATGGAAATAGTGGGTTTGAAAGTCAAAAAATGTTGCAGTATTTTGCCAGCAAACATATCTTAACCCTCTTCGACTGACTTGTTCTAATTTCCACAGTTCTACTGAAGTGCTACTACACCATACGCCATTTCTTGACAGTTGGTTTTTTTTTCAAAATTCGTTTTATATTCCTATTTTTGACTTTAATATTTCAAAGTAGAGTATCGTCGTCGCATGCGACACGTACTCCGAATTGGAGAGTCAATTTGATTAACAACACCGCAACACAAACTTTACGTTTTTGTGGTGTCTGCCAGATAACCACGTTAGTCGCAGAGTTGTTCATTGTCGAGCACGATTTTCAGACAATTCACTAGCACTTTGGTGGTAAGTCAAGGTAGCCATCTTGGATGTGGATTTTCATCTTCGGTCTTAAGCTTAAGTGATCCATTACTCACTAACATCTTGAGCCCTAGATAATATTAGTTACAGCCGGTAGCAAACATAGTGAGCCTCGCGTTTGTTTGCGCTTTTACAGGGGCAACTGAAATGAGTCTGGATTGTTGTTGTTTCCTTGGGCACTCAAGGTCGACGACTTGTTCAGAACGACCTCGTCATGTACAGCCAGTAGTCAGGCTGCATCAGCATTAATTCGACATCAAGAAACTATTCACCCATGCACTTCTTATTTCCTGCGTTCAAGCTGCCCAGTTCAGGTGGAGTCTTTTTTTAGCGCATTTAAAGGGCTACATGACTCTTCCATTTGAAGTATGCTCGTAGGCAAGCCACAAAACAGTGCTTTTCACCATCGTCTTATAGATCTCGACCCCCCACTGATGCAATGACACAAAAATATGCCTAAACATCCGCCCAACGAATACGAAATCAGTTAATCAGTGTTGCAGCTTACAGGGCCAGTATCCCACTCCAACTGAACACGTGCCGCATCCTTTCTAATTCGGTCTGAAAGATGATTGAGTCCTTTTCAATATTTCATCACTGTTCCGCTTCAAGGAACGTTTGATGGAAACTCAATGTGAATTACTAACGAAAACCGATCTGTTCTTTATTTTCAATCGATTCCAAAGCTGAAGGGCTCCGGTCCCCTGAAATAGCGTCACAACTTCTCAGCAAAAGTGCTGTTCATCCGCCCCACTTCAACGTATGAAATGGGAACAGCCCACAGTTATGTTTAAGCCCGTAAATGGAACTATATTATCAATCTGTCCCCAGCACAACTACACAGAGAGAAATAAATGAAACCCTAATCTCCAATTGCTTAGCACACAGCAACCCCTTCCGCTCAGTCGGATGGATTTTATGAAAAAAAAAAAAACTGTATTTACCCAATCCCTGGTATCGTGCAGAACACGAGTTTGCGTAGCGATTCCTCCATACACCCGGCTTGACCCGGGATACAAGGATACACCAGCCCCGGCGCCCACCCGCTCGCAACTATTCAAAGGAGCCCATACAAATTGTCGACCACCCCGGATCTATTTCTGTGGGTTACCCTAAAAAGAGGCAAACACAAGGACTCACGACGAAGCCAGGACTATGGAGTCCTGCATGAAAGGGTGGACCGAGCTTTGTCGCTCTATGGAATATGAATGCAACAGATTGCCCCACTGACCGGGTTCATGGAAGCGAACGCTTCCATCATTCATTTCATATCTCTCCCTCCCCGCTGTGTGCGAGTGCAAGCGAAAATACACAAAAAAAGGCCAATCGCTTGTTTGCGTCCCGAGCGGAGTGCGCGACGGTACGACGGCAGACCCGGTACAGGATGTGTACCTCATTCATTTCCGATTTGCCTTAGAATTGAGAATCACGTGGAACGTCTGTGGATGGATGGATTTCTGTTTCGTAAAGCAACATCCATTGAAAGGATCTTCCCCTTTGTGTCGAGGGCGGTGAGGGGTGGCGGCAGAGTCGTTAATTGGGCACCTAATGGACCGGGCGTCTGGGAAATGTTCCGGGGGGGATAAATGAGTTTAGTAAGTTGCTGTTAAAAGCCCTCCAGCCATTTGTAACCTTCGACAATACAAATTAAGGGAGTTCCGTGAAACTTTTCAGGTGATAGCCGGAGGGGCTTGCCAGCGGAGTGGACTGCTCGCTCTCCCTCTCACTTATTCACCTTAATAATCTTGCTAATGGGGGAATGAACAGAATTTCCTTTTGCCTCAGTGCCTGTCGGAGGGTTTGTCCTCAGCAAGCGGGGTGTGAATTAATTGATAAACATAATTGCTCATTTTGACAAAACGTAATGAAAAAAAAAAACTCGTAATGACCAGTTCGAGGGGAGTTAATACATTTAAGCTGTTCATTTGAGTGAGTGAATTGCAAGGCTGTCAGTGCGAGACGTCGTATGCAAAGAAACTTGCCAGGACTCACTTCGAATTTCTACCGTCATTCAAGGGCAGTCACTCGGAAAAAGATGTATACATTGCCAGAGAACACGAGTTCCATAAAGCCATTGAAAATAAGTAAGATGTGGCTCTCGTCAATTCTAACTCTTCTTCCTCTTTTCGTGAAGCGCTACAGTCTGGGTTGGACCTGGGCTTCACTCAACAAGCCTCTCTAACTGCCGCGAGCTGTCCTCGGATTTACATACCAAGTTGGCTCGGGCTCAGGCGTCCTTATTTACTTTGTCCCATACGCTTGGAGTCGAAGACTTTTCGGACCATTGCTTAGTTGCCCATGCACTCTACATGGCCTAGCCACATTACTTGTTGGATCTGAAAACGCCTGGCTGACAGCTTCAATTTTGTTCTCTAAGCACCGTCAATGCAAGCACGGCGAGAGGTCATCGAACTTTTTCCTCCAAAATTAAAATGGCTTTGCCACCCGCTTTTGAGACTGTCCATGCCTCAGTGCCGTACAGCAAGACTGTAATGACGAGTGTCCTATGTGCAGTCAGAGTGGCCTTTTTTAATCGAACTAGGGACGATTCTATTATTCAATTGCCTTCTGAGACCGGTTGGCAAGAGTTATTCTGCGTTTGATCTCGGTACTCAACTTGTTCCTACTGTTTACCATCTGAACGAGGTAGACACAGCCTTAACTACCTCAAAGTTGTACCTCACGTCAAAAACATGAACTTGTCTTCCAGATGAGCGAACGGAAGACAGCTTAGCCTTGGTGACTGCCAGCAGCGTGCCCGCGACCGTCAGCGATAGAAGACACTTACTGCTGCTTTTAGTTTATCTCATTCTAAAATACAAGTATTACTGAAAAATTATGCAGTCGCAATACTGAATCGAAATCTTCCTTGAATTGATGGCTATCATTTAAATTGGATTATTTATTTATCTATCTTCTTGCGAAGCTGATAAACTCATTAGAAAGGCATTTCTCATGGTTACCAGCTTCATCACTGGCCATTGTAATTCGAAGTTTCAGATTGGGTCTGTCCAGCACTTCTGCTGTTGCTACGGAGATGTACAAATCAATGCGCCACCTTCTGTCATGTAACTACTCATTTCTTCAATGTCCTGGGCGAACTCTTCTTCTTTGTGTGGCGTTACAGTCCGGGGTGGACCTGGGCCCCAACCAACAAGCCTCTTCAACTAGCGCGATCTCTGGGTAGCTGTCTCCAGTTTCGCACGCCAAGTTAGCTGAGGTCCTTCTCCATTTGGGTGCGCCACCATAAACGGGGGCGTCCTCTGTTGCGTTGCCCGGCAGGTTTGGACTCGAAGATTCTTCGGGCCGGAGCTGTGGTGTCCATACGCTCTACATGACCTAGCCACCGTAGGCGTTGGATCCGTAGACGCCTAACTAGGCTCATGTCGCTGTACAGACCCTGCAGTTCGTGATTGAATCTTCTCCTCCAGAACCCGTCAACACAAACAGTCTCTCAAAAAGACCAAGGACTTCTTCATCCACTTTCGAGATTGTGCATGCCTCCGCGCCGTATAGCGGGACTGGGATGATCAGTGTCTTGTATAGAGTCAACTTGGTTGTTCGAGAGAGGGCTCTATTACTCAATTGCTTCTTGAGCCCGAAGAAACAGCGGTTGGCAAGAGTTATCCTACGCTTAATCTCGGTACTGATGTTGTCAGTACAGTTTACTCCGGAGCCGAGGTAAGTGAAGTCCTTGACTACCTCGAAGTTATAGCTGCCCATTATAACGCTCTGTCCGAGACGCCGATGTTGTGCGTCCTTTTTTGAGGACAGCATATACTTCGTTTTGCCCTCATGCACCGCCAGACCCATTTTAGCCGCTTCCGTCTCAATGTTAGCAAAAACCTCACTGATGGCTCGCTGAGTTCTGCCAATCACGTCAATGTCGGCGTATGCTAACAATTGCACTGACTTCTGGAAGATCATGCCTCTAGTGTTGGCCTGCGAGTTTCGCACGATCTTCTCCAGGACGATGTTGAAGAAATCACATGACAGCGCGTCGCCTTGTCTAAAACCTTTTTTGACATTGAAGGTCTCGGTGAGTTCGTTACCGAACTTGATGGAGCAGCGAGAGTTCTCCATCGTCATCCTGCACAGCCGTCCTGGACGAACTAAAGAAAATAATACCGGGCATCTCCATCGCTCCAACTGGTTTGCGCTGTGGGGTCGACTGTACCAACTGGCCTACGTAAGTCAGCCCCCTTAACATAACCAACTTTATACTCTCTGCGTGTTGTTTTATACATACCGAGGTGTGAAAATCTGTCAACCAGTGCAAGGGTCACATACCTGGTGACTGCTTGTGAAAGCAAAGTACACATTTCTATTGAGACTGCCTTAGTTGAAGCATATCCAGCTACATGTCTAGTCGGAGGGCATTGTTTTACTTGAATTTAATTCAGATCCACATCTTCCATTAAAGATTGATGCCCACAATCGAACTGCTGTGTGAATTTATCATTACCATCGTCATCAGCAGAATGATACACTAAAGGAGTTGCGGCGGCTTACCAATGCACTAGAGATTTTCCACTCGACCTGTGCCACCATCGACTTTAGCTCAAAGGAAGTTATGTACAAGCGCAACCATGCTTGTGTTCTTAACTTGGTCCAACCACCTTGTCCTGATGGAGTCGCTTTTTGGCAAGCCTCGGAGAACGAGATAATAGGGACATTCGTGTGCCCCTTGCCCAAACCATCGCAGCAAAGCTCTTTCTGTTCGCAGAAGCAGCTGCTCAACATTGAGTTTCTCGCATACTGACGTGTTTCTCAGCCTATTCTGGTGAGTAAATCCACAGTTGCAGGAAGAAATTTCGTTCCTAGCAACTGGTAGGCGCGATCTTTTTTCTTGGGTTTTTACCAAAATTCCTTGACCATAGGTGAGTGATAAAAACTAGACTTAGACGAGGGCCTCGACGAAGTCCTTACATATCTGTTGCAACTTCGGTAAACTTCGGTGTTTGAAGCTAACCAAGAAAAAGGCGAAGAGTTGAAAGCTGGACGGATTCACTCCCCAAATTCACTTGTAGATAACAAAGACTTCATTTGGAACGAATACTCACTGCAAACCAAGTCAGTTTCAAGCGAATGTCGATCCTTTTAATTCTGAAACCTTTTTCGTCCAAGGCTACACAGAGTCAAGAAGACCCATATGCTCTACACTTCGCTTCAGAACTCGAAGTGACCTGCCATTGCGCGTTGTTGCCTGGATTCTCGAGGAATTTTTATACCATCGTCCTTCTGCACCTGGTAAGATAAGGGTTTGGGATGCCTATATCTACATCCTCTGAGCTGATGCCTTAGCACCATCGCGTCGGTCAATATTACTCGCAGCGAAGGGTGGGATCTTCGACTCTGATCCTGTCTAGCATCGCAACAGAGTACTTCCATGCACAAGGTAGCCTACACAAGTCGAGTTTGAGCTCACCCGACTTGGTGCCACTTCGGACTGTAGTACCCTAGGAACAAGATGAGAGTGGTTATTATTTTGTCAGTTCCTTTCGCACCAAATAATGACGCCATTAACGTGCCTCTGCAGAGTCATCTCCGACCCAAGCTTTGCATAACCACAGACCTTGAAGAGCGCTCAAAAGACCGAAGAATGCCATTAGCTTTACATCCACATCAAGGCTTCAATGAACATGCAACCGTACTTAACGAACCCCTTTCTCTTGCGGTTCCCTAGGAGGCTCTGCCGAAACAAACACTCTCCGCCTTGCATAATGTCCTTCACGTGCTGTGTCAATTATTTTCAATAAAATGCTCGCCATTGTCACCCCCCGAGGACTGCGACGCCCCATCGGTTCCCGCCAAATGTTCCACGTCTGCGAGTTGAACAAATTGGCAACTCCTTTAATTAGTCATGATTATCACGATAAAGCCGCTTAGATGTCCTTTTTTGATGTGGTCCCTTTCCGCCGCCGAATGAAGTCCTTTTCTGTGTTTTCCTTTTCAGCGCGCGGCACATCCTCTCGCTTGTAATTTGTCGGGTTGTCAACCACCATCTACGATAAGCAGCTCCCCGCCAAGGCCCGTGTAAGATAATAATTTCACCTCAGGCACCCGCCGAGGGCGCATCAAAAAACAGGCATTTCATCTGGAACACCACACAGAGCGGGGTCCATCTAGGGCGCGTTAATTAAATCCTTTACTTAAGGACCTCCCTTTTATGGTGCAATCGAGGGTAGGCCGAGTGCGCTCGAACAGCATTTCACTTTCGCAAGCACATCCATCAAGGAGCGCCTAATGTTTGCCTTGTGTGCCGTTTCATTTCCAAGACGCCCACCATGGGAAATTAAAAGCCATGTTTCCTTAATGGATCCTTCAGATTGATGCTAATTAACCGAACTTGTGAGCCGTGCAGTGCTCCTCATGTGTCGGAGTGAATGGGGCCTAGGGCTCCTCAGTTAATCAGCTGAATTGTCCTCGGGAGGCTCTTCAAACAGCCTCGCATACAGCACAGCCCGTCATTGCTAGCCACGAGGCGAAAAGCGGAGAAAAACATGAATTTATTTCCGTACAGGATGCAACAAGTTATAGTGCTGCTCCGTGAAAGGCTGTTTTTGTTTGCCTCGCTTCACGAGCACTGTTCGATGGAAATTATATGCAGGCTGTGGAGGCGACCGAAGGTGCACTGTAAGACTTTGGCTTCGCCGTTGCGGCAAGTTGTGCCGGTGAAGCCGTGAAACTATTTGCAGGCAACCGCAAGAAGGATAATTTCGTTAGAGCGCAACAGGAAACCATTCACTTTTCGATTACCGTCCAAATGACGAGGCAATTGGGTGCACTTCCTTTGCAAATTCTAATTTCCGAATCCCTTGGGGAATTCCAGTGATTGACTTTAACTGAAGGCTTTCCCCCTGTAGGTGTACGGCGCCAATGGGCGTGCGGTGGAATGCCGCTCAGGAGAGAGTGCCAAAGGGGGAAATTGGTAATTACTGTCGAACTTGACTTTTGCTGATGGGCTCCGTCAGAAGTGGATGCAGGTGTGTGCGGCCGCAGACAGTGCTATTGTGGTTAGCAGAGTTCAGTTCATGTTACGAGAAGAAATTGTAAGAGGCCAGGTATGGGACTTCGTGGGGTTATGAGGCACGTCCTTTGCCTAAAAGTATCCTTATCGTAAGAACGTAGTGTGATGTCAATGCCATTTTTGTGAGTTTCGCTATGGAGACTACGAAGATAGGATAAATGGAAAATAGGGGCAATCCTAAGTATGTACATTCTGTCAACGAGAAAGGTCGCAACAACGACGACTCGGTCAGAGCCTCACGACAGACAGATATAGCTTTGAGGTAGTCAAAGACTAGTCCACGTAGGAACCGCTATTAATTCAGACATGGACACCAGCGCTGAAATCAAACGAAGCATAAGTCTTGCCAATCGCTGATTCTTTGGGCTAGGAAAGCAAATGGTAAACAAAGCCCACTTTCGACCAACCAAGGTAACGCTTTACAAGACCTTAATCGCTCAGTCCTGCTATATCTCGCAGATGCATGGACTTTGCCAAGAACAAAGCTGCTCTTGATCGCTTTGCGAGGGATATTCTTCGTGTGGTTTTAGGTCCCGTCTGCATAGATGGTGAGTGGAGGAGGAAATATAACGACGATCTGTACGGGCATGTGGTGGCCCGTGGCGTTGTGGGTATGTGCGTCGACCCCAACCTCGACGTCGTAGGTTCGATTCCTGCTCTATGCGACGAACACTATTTTCATGACCCCACCTATTTCGAGTTACTTACAATACGCAAAGAGTATTTCCTGTCTAGAGAATGCTTCTCAAACAAAGCCGTTCGGATTCGGAATAAAACTGTAGGTCCCTTCCACTCGTGAGAGAACAATAGCACGCACAACACGAGTGGTTGCTGAGAAGCTAGGCCTTGGCCCCCTACGGGCTGTAGCGCCACCCATATTATTACATTATATTATCTGTACGGGCGTTTCAGCGACATCGCCTTAGCCAGAGCTGTGTGGCTAGGTCATGTAGATCGAATGGAAGCCAATGCATCGCCTCTGAAAGACTTCGAATTCACTGATAGACGGCGCAGTAGAGGAAGACCGTGATTCAGGTGCTTCACCTCAACCAACTATGCGTACGAAACTGGAGGCAGCTATTTAGAGATCGAGCTGGCTCCAGAGTCCTGTTATTTGAGGCACAGCCACCCCTGACTATAGCGCCACTAAGTAAGTAAATAAGTGAGAATAATTTATTCCCACTGCAGTACTAATTTCAGATCTTTTCAGCGAGACTTGGCAGACATGTCTTGATGTTCGACAAGTGATGCCTACCATCTGGCAGCGTGTAGGAAGTGAGAGATTTCATCAGCTAGTAGTTTAATGACGCAATAAGCGAGTTATACAACTTTGCAGTTCCCCGGGCTGTCTCTAAAGACTGGTATCCAGTATAGATGAATGTTGAATTGTTCGAATATATAATGAAGAGATGTACTGCAGTCGATTACTACTTTAAACCTTATAGAAAGCGATATCGATTTATTGCTGCTTCACACATCGCGATTATCATTTGATACTGTCATTTGGGCCTTCAAGCAAGGAGTCCAGGCCTATTCTTCTACGACTTTTGCAGAAGCTGCCCAGACGAAGATGAAACAGAAAGCATCCAGCACCTTCTCTACAGCTGTCCTGCATTTGCCTAAAGAGGAAATGAACTATGGACTACTACCTGTACCTCTGATCTAAATTGAAAAAATTAACTCTCTTTTAATTCATTGGCATTGATGGTATATTGCCTGGAAGCAGTATCTTAGTCTATATGTACGTTCATGCAGACTAGAGACATGTTGAGGCGTTCGTCAAAAACTGGAGAGGTCTCTGCAAATAAGTGTTTATAAGTGCTGCCGAACTGGCGATCTGCGCAAACAGATCCTGTTGTATCGAGCCTGTATCGTTGAAATCATCTAAAAGAGCTTGCGAGAAGATTAGTAGAATAAAATAATAATAATAGGTGTGGCGCTACAGCCCGTAGAGGCAATGTCTTAGCTTCTCAGCAACCACACGTGTTGTGCGTGCTATTGTTCTCTCAACGAATGGAAGGGAGTACAGTTTTATGCCGCGTTGAGCATTGTCAGTTAGTCGGCAGTGGTGCAGTCGTGACCAATTTTTTTTATCGCACAGACCAGGAATTGAACTTACGACGTCGAGGTTGGGGTCGAAGAACATACCCACAACGCCACTGATAGCCTCTGTTAGTGGCATAGGAAGCGCATTTTTTGTAGGCACTTTCTATGGTGGCTTTGGGACGACGTCGGCATGTTACATCGTATTTTTTGGTGATCATTTGAGTTACACATCCTCTTGAGAGTTCATTAAGCTTTATAAAAAAAAAACAAATAAGTGATAGCGAACACGTGGAGTGAGAATGGTCTAAAGTAACCGTTCCCACCTACTTAACTAGCATCACCACCTTTCGCTAGATCCACACAAACTGCATGAGGCACTTCCCCATTCGTAAGTCCTTCCTGTCGTAGAAATCTTGGCCAAAAACCCCGTATGGAAGTACCCTCATAAGGACCCAGTTAAAATGTGCAAATTATACAACGCATTGCGTCGCTTAAGAAAGTCGGCAGGCCAATTCATAACAATTCCAGCAGTTACGGTCACACAAGACCAAACTTCAGAAAAAATTTGAATAAAGGTCAGCCACATCCACACACCGCAGCCGTCGTGTGTGTTTGCATAAAAGATTGAGTACTTTAAATTGAATTCCCCAATCCTGACGTTCATAATGGAGCCGTAATTTAATGCCTACATTTCCGGGAGCATAAGGTATTTCGTCTGAATCGAACACAGCCGCACGCAAAGGCAGCCCTGAGCTGTGCCTCTTGGCGTGCCATCCGTCTTCACAGGCGCCAGGCCTTTGGACGGGCACCCCCCTTCAGATGGAGAGGAGTGAGCGTGTGTAGCGAGAACGTGCTGAAAACTCACGCATTCAGTTAGCATCCCAACGCCGGGTGGAGAGGGTGCAGTTGGTGGGAAGGAAATTTTGATTTCCATTTAAGACGAACGTCCTCAAGCGTTCTGGCTTTGAACGAAGCAGGACCCGCAGTGGAAGGGTGTGTGCAGGGGGCGCCGTAAAGGAAAGAAAAGAAGTCATGCCGAAGAAAGTAAGCTGGAGATGTCGCCCTTAATGATGTTTTCCTTCGCCCACACACACCGCGGGCGAAACTAACTAGGAAGTAGTCGACATCCTGGCACGGCAAGTAAACACCATAATCGCCGCCATCACTGTGGCCGCCGGAGCCCAACTAGCAGCAGAAACCACTGACAACAACGTCGCCATCGCCGTAGGGGTATCAATGGGATCGCCCCGCTCTTCGTTCCATATTAACCTGGTTGCGAGCAGCAAATTCTTTTGGCACACAGTAATTTCCTTTTACGAGAGAGTTACACGCTGCCATCTGGGCCGTGCTGTTGGTTCGCTCGGTTTGGCGTCCCTACTTAGCCCCCACAGCAGCTGGAGGCGGCAAGTTTTGCTTCATTTTATATTTCGTCCATTGATGGCGATGCGCAAGAGGAAGCACAGCGTTTACACATTTCCTTTTTTCGCCGTCGGTCGTGTGTGGTCGTTGTAGAGGTCAGGGAACTTGCTTCATCGACGGCCAACTAAACTAGCAGCGACTGGATGTGTGGTGCCTGGCGGCAAGAACGTCGCATTTAAGCGGTCTTTAATGTGCATCTGGCTTGTGGCTCGCTATGGCGCATTCCGAACCACAAAGGGGAGCGGAAGATGCTTGCGAGAGGAATTTCATCTAATGGATTCCAGGAGCTGAACGGGGCTGTAGTGTGGAACGCTTTTATGCGTTACTAACGACCAGAGTGGTTTTGAGTGTTACCTCAGGCCATCCGATGTTGACGCTGCGGTGGGTGTCGTTGCTAAGAGTACACGAGTATAACACTTTGGTCTTATCTGCGTGAATGGGTGCGAGTTTTAGGGAAGTTTTAAGTGGACCTCACGCAGGGGTTGGAAACTTAATGCTGTCACCAAACTTTGCTCCTGAATAGTAAGCTCACGAAGGAACAGGAAATGTGGCCATTTGTCATGTTCAGTTTCGGCTATCCGTTTCCGTTTCATCAGTTTCGTTTTTCCGTTCCCTTTTCACTTTCAGCTTCAGTTTCAGTTTCAGTTTCAGTTTCAGTTTCAGTTTCAGTTTCAGTTTCAGTTTCAGTTTCAGTTTCAGTTTCAGTTTCAGTTTCAGTTTCAGTTTCAGTTTCAGTTTCAGTTTCAGTTTCAGTTTCAGTTTCAGTTTCAGTTTCAGTTTCAGTTTCAGTTTCAGTTTCAGTTTCAGTTTCAGTTTCAGTTTCAGTTTCAGTTTCAATTTCCTTTTCCGTTTCCGTTTCAGTTTCTCCAAATTCCAGAAGATTAAAGCGACGTGCGGATTTTGTTCAACGTCGCCGATACGATTAATTGCGTCACTTGAACAATTCAGTCGTGTAGAGTCCTTACGCCCCAAAAAGCCGCGCGTTTTCACGACGCACCAATAACTCCGCATCGAGTCACACACAAGAGCACAATCGCAAAGAGAAAATCATTCCGGGAGCCGAGCGCAAATAAGATTCATTACGGAAAAAGTTCGTCTGTTTGCGATAACGCTATCAGATAATTTTACATGAAATGAAAAAGTCCTTGCGCGCCCTGCCTGTGAGTTCCACAGCATCACACAGCATCCCAGCCCGGCGTAGGTCCTGCATAATTCAATGGAAATTCTATTAAATCACATACGAGACCGCCACCTGAACCGCACAGCGCACAGCGCGCCGAAGGTATCTCCTCCAAACCGCACGAGTTACATCGGTAAACGTACACGGCACCTATCTGCACTCCACGGCAGGGTGGCCCAGTCCCCCCCTTTCAGCCCTCATAACTTAATTCCACAATGAATATTCAATTGTCGTGTTTCATTACATTTTCCCCCTCGTGCGCCGACGACTGGGGCATACGATGATAAAGGAAACAAAACTAATTTCCATCAGACAAGTTCACGAGCACGCCCCCTTCTTCTGGCCGGGGAAGGCACAAAGGACAGAGCGCACCCGCTCGCCCATCAACCAATATCTAGCAGCTCTGCCCTGCCAAATCGTAAAAGTTTCGTATGAAAATAAAAAAGATAAAAATTGACAAAAGCCATTGAGGAGCGGACCCACAAAGACGGGACCAAACAAAAGTGAACCGAAATGCAAAACAGAAGTTAATAGTTCGTCATGGTGCTGGCCGCCCTGCCGGCCCCGCCTCACCGGGTCATTTGGACGGTTTTATATTCCATCTGCAGGTTGCTGACGACAATGTAAATGAATCCCGACCCTCGGAGGGAACACACACTTTGGACACGGCACCGGCGCTTAATTAAATGTCGAACATGCTTTTTCAAAAGGCAAGCGGCACACCATCATCGGCTGTTGTATGCAAATGTAAGCGTGTCCATCCATTGCTGGTCCTTTTTTCCAATAAATGCCGACGACTACAAACGGCATGCACACCAGATCCTCCACCGAGCAGAAAGTCAATCTGGAAAAAAAATTTTGTATATTTCCTTTCGCCTGTCGTCGTCGCATCGTCACATAAATTCTGCTGAAGCGGCGCAGCATGGGCCCGAGCGGGCCGTGGGCGTGAGTGGGTGGCACTTCGGCAGTTTTTCGTCACGATGAGAGTAATAATTGCCACAAGTGCCGGAGGAGGATTCTTTGGAGTTTTGTGTTGGGGAAACTTTTGAGGTCCTTTCCATCCCTCGTTGTGGGTTGGATTTTACAATGGATTTGGAGAGACGAACAAAGTCCCGTTGCGGGTTTCGATATCGATTTTGGGACACATATGGACGGGTCGTTCGGCGACACGGAGAGTGGCCTGATGAATGGCTTTCCTCGGGGTGCGTTGGGCTCAGATGACTTTAAGTCTGAAAGTTGTCACATTTCACCGAAAAAAAAGAAGAGGAGTTAACTTTTTTCGGCAAGAGGTTGAGCGCGGGATTTAGACTGTCAAGCTGGAGCAGTTAGTGGTGGTAGGTTGTGTCAATCAGTGGAAGTAGGACAACAACGCGGAGGAGTGTGACTTCTTGTTGTTGTGACTCAGAATGTTATTACGACTCGTGTCGCTTGAATTCTTGTGGTTTAAGAAATGCAACAGTTGCACTCACTGATGGTGCACGATTGGAGGCACCATGCTCGTACCTTTGACCAGCTAAAAACACAAACTGGTCTGTTCAAAGCAAGATTTTTTATTTTGGCAGCACTCTTCAGTAGTAATAAGAAATGTAAGCAGACGGATACGGAACGATTAGTCAGCAACTGGTGATAACGAGTACATGATCGAAGTCGATCGGCATTGATGACGTGTAGAATGGTGAACAGAGGGTAAATGAAACACAATTTGTAAATACTTTTGATGATCTTGTGGTTGTTGTGGAGAGGCAAAAAATATATTTTACACAAAAATTAAAGCAGACCTTTTAAGCTGTTCTTCTGATGACGCTGGCTTGATGGCACATACCTAAGATTTAACGGCGCTGGGGTGGTTTCAAATCACACGATCTAGGCGAACATTCCATTGGTACTGCAGTTGTGAGGTTTTGGCGACTGTCGGAACCACATACGGTTAATGTCTAGTCCATGCAATAGACCAAAGAAACACGGTTGTACTATGTCACTGTTGTGATTTGTATTAACTGAATAGAGACAGTCCAACGACAAGCCCCGCAAGAATACAAGCTCATACAGTCACTGTGGACTCTCTCTAAGTCGAATTGTTACAGGATATAGAAAAGTCTTCAACTTAGAGCGCATTTTTGTTTTTGTATGAAAAATTGGGGCGAATGCACAAATATGGTTAGCACACAATTCGACATATGGAGAAGAAGAGAAAGGAGAAAGGGCCACTGTATTCTTAGCCGATGAAGTGTGACCAGTTTGTTGTCTCATTTTCCAAAGGCTTACTTCTAGTATATACTTAACGTTGAAGGGTGCATGGCAAGATCCTCTCGTAAAAATATTTTCTTTGGCTTTGATCCGGGGTGGACCTGAGCCTGTCCCAAAATGCCTGTCCATCTAGGCTGATCTTTTTCTAGTTGCTTCCAGCCACGCACGTTCAACTGATTAAAGTCCCACTCCAACTGCCTGCGCAATCGGAGGCGTGGTCCTTCTTTACCGCGTTGTCCCTCGGGATTGGATTCAAGGACTATCCAGGCCGGAGCATTGGTGTTCACTCGCTCTACGTGACCAGCCATCTGAGACGACAGGCTCGAACTTGTTTGTACAGTTCATCGTTCACTCTCCTCCTTCAAACACCTTCAGTACATATGATGCCTAATTCTTCAGAACCCAGTAAAATCGACTAATTGATCTATGCTTGAATGGTAGCAACATTGTAAACAGTTCGTTAATCCCGATCCGATTCAGAGCCGCGAAAATTGAATCTCAAATTTATTCTTCTTTTGTAGAATTCATTTTGATTAATTTTTTTTTAAATCTTCTGATATGGACGGTTTGGGTATTAGTTTAAGAGTGCGTTCTAAGTAAAAGTTGAAAGAGGCAAAGTCCCGATTAGAAGACCCCTAGTATCCACCGATCAGCAAGTCTTATATTAATAAAGCGGTATGCATCTATCCTGGTGGTGGCACGTGGTGTTGTCGGTATGCGCCGTCGATCGCAACGCAGTTGAACTTCTAAGTTCGATCACTGGTCTCTACGACAACAATAATTTTCGCAATACCACCTCTTTCGTAAATTGTCTAGAAAAAGTCTAGAAAAAGTGTGGGACCGGTTCGTAGACAATTTCTACATCACTTTGAGGAATCCCTTTCTGGCTTTATTTTTATAGAAAAAAGTTCCACATACGCCACAGGTTCCTCACTTGGGTGAGTGTAAAGCAAGCCCAGCAATAACAAGAGCGCTCTGGAAGTTCCCATTGGTGGCTCAAAAATGGAGAGGTTGGAATCTTCATAACCTCATCAAAAAAACTTAACGTCGCCTCAGATTACCAAGTCACTGTACTGCATGCGAAGCAGAGGCTACATGCGTTCTATCTACAGGCAGAAAGACTCAAGACGACTCAATATTTACATTGACAGTCAGGCGTCCATAAAAGCTTTGGCCAAACAGTTCACAAATTCTTGCGTGGTAAAACATTGGCTTCCTCCAAAGGAGATATCGGTCAGATGCTGTGCTTAGTAGTATTTCATACAACGATAGGGCTGATGAATTAGCTCAAAAAAGCGTTACAGCACGATTTTCAAACACTAATCGAACTCGGAATCAAATTAAAATCTGCAGAACGGTAAGCGTGATGTGGTCTTCACTCAATCCGAAACGGACCGTAGCCCTACTCTTACTAAGCGGGATTGGTTTCTGAGGAGTTATAGGAACGAGGAGTAAGAAGAAACTATTGTTCACTAGATAAGTGGTGCTTTTCTAGAACTAGACAAAAAACAACAACACCTACAGTTTGGCAGGTTCAGCTTATACAAAATTGAAATTAATAAATGCAACGGAATGACACTATGAAAAAATTCGAGAAAATTTTAGGATCCACATCGAGGTAACAATCTACAGCACTATTGGGGTTTCACGTTTAAAAGACTCATGCCCAGATTCACAGAGAACGTTTAAGCACCACTTTTGGTTTACACTTCAGTTCACTGATTTATTCGGTCTTACAGTTTTGTTTCAGCCTTGAACTGACTTAAATTTGCAGTTTAAGTTGAACTAATGTGCGCTATCGTTTAAGCCTCAGTCCTCTACATCAGCCATCTTGTGTCGCTCCCATATTTTCTTTCTACTTTTGCACGAGCTGATTTCGACAGCAAGCTTTTCCATCTTGTTGGCAAGAGAGGTGAGACATAGGAAAAGCTTCACCTCCCTTGCTTACAAGATGCAAAAACTTGCTGTCCGATTTAGCTCGTACTCTAATGAGACCCATTATTTCCATTGAATTTACTTGCAATGGATTCCTGTTCCGCCGTTTTTCCCATCCTTAGTCGAAAGACGCTCTACAAAATGAATGCACTAAAAGCATTTTAAAAGTACAACGCATGGCAAAAATATCGAAGGTGTGTGTATTTAATCAAAGATTGCGCAAGCTCAAGTAAATACACGAACCAATTGTCGATCGCTTTACAAAAACGAAGTTCAAGTGAATTGTAGTTCAGATTTGACTGTGAGACCAGACGAGTTCAACCAAAAACTTGGACTCTATTCAAATCTTCACTCTGAAAATGCAAATCATTCACGTTGAATCATTTTGTTAAATTTTGGGTGGGATTTTCGTGCGTTTTTAAGATTTCTTTCGTAACAAGTGTTCACACAATCATTTCGAATAGTGGTTTTGGCACTTAAACCTATGGTTGTCTAGGTTCGATAACGGTTACAAATTTTCACAGTCCCATCTCTTTCGAGTCGTCACTGACAATGTCCCCTTTCTCAATCAAGAACGCAGTAGCAAAACACGAGTGTTCGCTGCAGAAACCTGGTCCTGGCCCCCTATGTGCTGTAGCGCCTTTACTATATCCTTTTCAGTATTTTTCCCTTGACAGAGATTAGAGTTTCAGAGTTGAGTACTTAGGTTCCATATAAAGCTGAGCAGTTGCTTTCCACAACAACTACTTCGACACAGACAACTGCCTGCTTGATAACACGGTTAGCGGAGCGATGAAGTTTAAACAACCAAACTACAATAGGAAGTGGTGTTCAGGTAAGTAAACCGCTGCTACCCCCAAGCGCGATCTCTTGCATGTTTTTGCTGGTTCTCCGAATGAAATCTATTACAAAGCAGAATAGCATCCTGGCATATAGCTTAACAAATCTCTCTCAACGGCGGTATTCCACGAACAGAGTGCTATTCTACTTGGGATATGATGCCACAAGGGCACCACTTTGTTTCCCATTTCGAAAGTGAATTCACTTGTAATATCTAGCTTAAGAGAATTAAGCATAATTGGTTCTGGTGCATTCAGCGTTTCTACAGTGTAGACAGGTAAGGCAGTGTGATGGGTGTGAGCAGGCGTGTGGGAAACCGACATAAAGACAAACGCCACCCAGGCACCAGCAGACGTCAGCTGTCAGAGATGTGCAAATTCAACGCCACTCAAATCCTAAGTGTGGCGGCTCCCAATTGAACCGAACCCGCATCTCCTGAGATGAGATAATGAGTGCCGACAACACCTCGAGTTCCACAATGTTTTCCCAACAAAACACCGACTCCCCGGTCGAGTGTCATCGAGTGATCATGTAACCTTGTCCATTTGCACATAATCCACCAATCAGAGCTAATTAAGTGCTGGACACACCTCGGCATCACTAGTGGATATACGAGTTGACTTGTGATAGCCAAAACGGACACAGCCCGACATGGCAGCAGACACACAGAGACACCTGAACCCGCTCTCTCGTACGGCTGCACATTATCAATTACGCCTGGAACACCCCCCACAACAGAATTGAGAGAACGAAAATTCAATTATCCATCCACACGGCACACACGCACACACACAGGCTGTGAGCAGAATCAAAAGAGGAAAACAGAAGAAGAAATGAAAAGGAAAAGAGGAAAAAAGAAAACAGCAACCGACTCGGCGAAGAGCTCAATCCCAGCGCTTCGTGAAAGCTCAACCAACATCTATTGAATACAAATTAGACACGCCAAGAGAAAACACACAGAGACACAGTGGCACAGAAGCACACAGAGCCGACGGAGAGAATGAGAGGACGACGACGCGCGACGCCAACTACACTCAGAGGAACGATTTTGAATGTCAAGGATAGTACACCTCTGCCGCAATAGATTCCATCCACCAACTCGCCCCAAGGCGCACATGACCTAATCCGCTCCGCACACACCGAAAAGAATAATTTATATAATCAATTAATCAGAATGAAAGAAATCCACCTCCCGGCTGATCGGCTGCCGCCCCACCCCCGGGGACCACTTCAGTTGGAGCTGGCGGAGAGGTCTGCTGAAAAAAGGACATTCGTATGCATGCACCTGTAGATATCGAGGGATGATTACGCTCGTGGTGGTGCAAGGCTGTGTCTGAATACACGAGCGCAGAGAAATCGGGCAAAGCAGAACAAGGACCGACCAGAAGCAGCGACGGCGGCGACGACGGCTGCCAGAGAGAGGACGGAACATATGCCCTTGGGGCACGTAGCTGCGTATATACTCAGCGCCTAACCTATTATGTAAGTTAATTCTTCTCGTCCTCGAGCGCGGGCAGAGGCTGCTCCTCCGTCTTATTAAAACGGATAAAGAATCCTTTCGGCACCCGACTCAGCCCCGACTCGTTGCGTAACGCTCAAGAAAAACAGGAAACGTGCGCCAGAAAGGGACAGAGGGAGTGCCAGGAGCAGAGGATAAACCAAAAAAAAAACGAGAAAACTAAATACACGAATCACAAATCCAAATCAAACTTACTCCTCTCAAATCATAATCCTTTTTTGCCCGGAGTCCTTCAGAGGGGGGCAAGGATGGGTGCAGCGGGTGTCGATGGCGCTGCTGGCGCTCTTGTTGTGGTGTTTGTTTCGGCCCTCCGTCCGTTGTGTGCAGCCCGCACTTTCTTTTCACACTTGGTTTTCAATGAAAATCCTCGTCTCGTTATCCCCGCAACGTTTCGCACGCACAAATCCCAATTAAAGCGAAAAAGAAAACTCTGCGATACACACTCTCACACGGGATGTGTGTATGCACGCGCTGTGCGAGTCGGGGAAATAGGGAAATCGACTGAAATCGACGGAAATCGAAATAGTGTGGGCCGAAGGACTTACTTATATTTTATTTGCTTCGTTTCGCCGCCCCTCGCCCGCCGAGGACACTCGGTTATCCTTTCACAAATACAAATTACTTCAATGAAATTTCCCGTCTCATTCAATTAAATCCGCCAGCATATTCCCGAAGGCAAACCGCAAGGAGGAGAAAATCACGGACGCACACACGCACACCACGGCAGGATGGCCCAGAGTTGAAGAAAGAATCCAAAAACAAAAAGGATACACTCCCGCGCGTTGTCAGACTCGCGATACGGCACAACCGACTGTGGTAGATGTCCGATGAGAACTGATTCGACGGAGCGCCCCGCCTGATAAAGGCACCGAGAGCCAAAGTCCCCTCTTGGCGCGGTCGCCTGACTCACTGTATGGTGGGTTTGTTGGTGTGGCTGGTGATAACAGAAAAGGACACCTGTGGTGCCTGCTGCTCTCGTGGAAAAACGAAGTGCTTTTGTGGGGTGCGTGAGCTCCGAGTGGCTTGAGCTTTTCGCCCGAGCACCGCGGCCTTTATCAATGAAATCATAGACGAGTGCCTCTCTACGGGGCAAGGATGCGCATGAGACATGAGTGGCTCTCTCGCCCACAGCCTGCGCAGTGGAAGCGCCTTTTTCGACCGCCATCGAGAGACAACTGTTGAAATGCCGATGTTGTGCAAGGATATGTCCATTGTTATGCTGCCCGTGTTGCTGTTGTTGGAGGCAGGGTGTCGCAGGCACACACATTCAAGCAGAATTTTCAAATCGAAATGCTAAAGTTCATTGCACATTGTAATGCGTCAGACAATGGCTGGAGCGCTGCACCAGGAAAAACCCGGTGAATAGATGACTACCGACGGGATGGATGGCTGTGGGCTTGGTGCGGCCCGTCCCTGGGCTGCTGGCTCCGGTGGGGAGGTAATTACTTTCGAGGGGGATCGGAGTTTGTTTTTTTTCTTCCTTTCTCTCCTTGTTGGTTGGATGAACCGCGTTGGCTGAGGCACGTGTTTCTTTCAGATTTGTGGGCGGTTGGTGGCGGTGTGTGGGACGCTTTGTGTGCCCGGAGAGCATTACCCGTGTTTGCCTTTGTTTGCTGAGCTAGACTGTGCGTTGGTTAGGTGCACCGGCTCCGCATAATGGCGAAGTAATTATCGACAGGTGTTTGACTTGTGTGACGGCAAGAATGGAGACAATGTGTGATAATCTTCTATTGTGGCTGTGCGTATTCAGTTCGGCTTCCGGGCCGGGTTGGCTCGGCAATATTTTAGAATTGAAAGTGCATTCAAGTCGTCTAACTTGGTGGTATTTTGCACGATTTGAATAGGAATTGTAGTCCCTTTGTGTCATCCATGTGTTTAAGGTTCAGTCCGCCGCATGATCCTATTGATGCCCTAGCTCAGGCGTGGCGTATACTTGTCGAAATCAATTTTAATAATTTTGTGTCAAACCTCAGAAATGCCTGTTCTATTCATCTCATCAGTGCATTGATATTTTCTACTAATTCAGGAAAATCTATTCTCGATTTGGTAGTTTTCTTTCCAACAGAGCCTTCTTCATTGGCAATGACGATGTAAAGTCAGAGATGGAGTTCCATTCATGGTCCGGCCTAAACAGGCACATACTCAAGCCAAAATGTCATCTGAGACTCATGTGTGCTTAGTCTCCGACTTATGCTCTAAAAAAATGTTCCTTAGACTTTCACTCAACTGTGAGATTGTTACTACAAAAATAGTGGTTCTGTAGTATGCATCTAAGTATCGAGAACTACAAGCATATAATGATAGATACAATATCCGAATTCAAAATTACAAGAGACTGATTAGCTGAATCATGTAGGCAAAATGAACACATTGCTTACGTTAACTAGTTGAGGACAAAGCTGCTGATCTACAAGCAGGTTATACGGCCGCTAGGGCACACCATCTTAAAGACTAGCACGGCGAAGCTCACAATTTTCGAAAGACAGCGAATACGAACGTTTTCACTTTTGACAGGGACTGCCGTAAGAAGTACAGCAACCAGAAGCTCTACGAAGAAGCGCATCCTTGGAGCAGTACACGGTGAGTCCAGTGTTACCACAGCGGCTCTATATAAAATAACACATTCTTTCAGTGTTACTCGGGGACTCTTAATGTATAGATTTCACTCATTTTTCCAAAAAAAAAAAAAATATTACCTTTTTATAAATTATTCGTTAAGGCTTTCATTTAAATGCCTGAGCACATAATAGAACTCCACCAGAAATTGGTCTGGCCGAGCTTCGAGCCAGGAATGGAATGTAGTCATGGATGGCTCCAAAACCAATGAAGGGTCCGGCGATGGTGTTTAGCGACAACATTATACTGCACACCTCAAGCGTTTCGACAAGTGCAAAACTTTGCGATCTTAATGGTAACAAACTATATTGTAAAGAACAGATGGACAGTGTATTTCCAGTGACCGTCGTGCTTTAAGCCATACACAGCTCTGTAACCACTTCCAAGTTAGTTCAGGAATGCAAATCCTCCCTGACAGGACAGAGGAAACTTTCTCAGGACCTGAACTTGATTCATTGATGGTTGGACCATTCGACAGCACAATTGTAGATGGCTTGACTCACATGTATGTAGACAGACCAAACGTGTGTAAGAAATTCGCGACGTTCTTGTTGTCCCTTGACAGAAAAAAATGCAGACTACTTACTGGCGTAACAACACATTTGCCAAACACTTAAATGACTGGTTTAAGCGAAATTACGACGGTGGAGGATACAACGACGCGGGAGAGCACATCATTTGTCATTGTCCCGCTTTCGCTTCGATGAAGTGGCAGGTCTATGGCGCAGTTGTGGTGAGATCTGATTCTGTAGGCCTTCCATCACAGAAGCGCTTGTTGGTCTTCCTGGTATTAGATTGGACCATTCTTTAGTCTGAGTATTCCAGTGTAGTATTAAAACCTTAAAAAAAAGCATACTAGTTTTTTTTTCGCATACGGAGGCATTTGTTATCAAAAACCTTTGTTGGTACTCATTTTTTTTCAAAATTACCCGTTTGTGAGCTTCTGGGACGAATATATAATTTAACCTGTGGTAACACTGATGGTGGCACTGTTCAAAAAACAGCTGCTAGACATCAGCAACCATCCCAAGGATAAATCTGCTAAGTGAGCCATCAACACGAGCTTAACACGAGCTTCATGGCTTTTATCAGATGGTGATGCAGCTATAGCAATCACCATCGAGGCTGAATCAGCTACCACATTATCACCCATCCAAAAGGACCAACATGGACATACAGATATGTACAACCCGATGTATACTCTGAACGTTGTCGGAATATAAGCACAAAACCGATATTTTGCTGAAAATGTTAAATTAAACAATTCAAATCAGTTGGCCTCGTATGAGCCAGCACTTCACCTTTAGTTTTAAACTTAGTTGTAACCATCAATTGTTAGACAAATAACGTTTTTGTTTTAAAGTCGTTAATGAGTTGCTGGAGATCCAAATAGATCGATTTCACGACGGGCATCTCACCAATTGTTCTTCTCTTCAGCATTTGCGTTTGAACTTAACTCATTTGCATTGTCTTATTAAGTTCAGTGAAGAACAACGTCGATTGTTTGCGCGAACCGAAACTCACGGCTGACCAATGTCCTTCTAACATTTTCTTTGCCGACAGGAGTTATTTTTCCCTCGGTTGTTACTAGAAACAGAATTTACGCATATGAGAAAGTTAACATTCAACTCGTACTTGTCGCACATCAACAACAAACTCAATGGCATTTGGTGACTACTTCTTCAAAGTTGGTGATCGGAGCCTGAAATTCAACAAAAAAAACTTTTACTCAAAGCTCATTATCCTCAAGACTCGCTCCAAAGATTTTGAAAGTGACAACTAAAAAATCGCTTACGGTACAGACCGTGTTATATTAGCGCTGTTAACCCGTGGTCATTATAAAGGGCTTGCTAATACGGCTTGCTTTTACTTCAGTAAAAGCCACATCATTATGGCAAGGTATACAAACGGGGAAAGTCTGCAAATTACAAAAAAAAAGACTTTAAGAACGTTAACTTAAATCTTCGGTAGTAATTCTCGCTGCAGTAGACAGGCCATAACAAGTTTAGTGCAAAAATGTTAGTCTACATAATCGTTCTGTGATATTGCCGTGGCAGTGAGACTACGGGCTGGTTGAAGTGTCGAATGTATTGCTGTCGTTCAGGCGTCCGCAGTAAACGATCCAAGCCATTCAATTCCATTGAGTTCTCAAGAGTTGGCCATCGCTCAGACCACATTATGGCGTATTCTGAAAAGGATCTTGGCTTAAACCCATACATATTAAGCTCGTGACTTTCACGTGCCAGAGATCGGCTGATCTCTTTAAAAAAGCCATCAGCAGACTGGGTGAGGTGTGGAAGGGGGCGCGGCTCGAGGTTGTAACGAGGGATCAAATCCCCAGTAGACTAAGAACCCGCACTTACCTTCCGCGAAGCCCCTCAGACCCTGCAACAATCCTAAAGTTCATCCAACTTTGCAACCCAAACCTTCCTACCCACAATTGGAAGGTTGTTAAGCTGGATGAACTAAAGGGATAAACGAGGTCCGCAGTGATCGTGATAAATAAAGAATCACTGGACCCACTTGCCAAGTCGGAAGGTGTCATCCACTACGGCTTTGGGACGATCACCCTGAAGGTGTATAAAAAGGATGGGAAGACAAGCGCGAAAGCGGAACGACAGCTATGCTCCGGGTGACACAGATTAATCTCCACCACTCCATCGCGGCCTCGGCCGCTCTTCTTCTCCGCGCTAACACCTGCGGAGACGACATCGTCCTGGCCCAGGAACCCTGGGTAGTCAACGACATAGTTCGTGGACTAAGGACTCAGCTATTAAACCTCTACTACGTAAGGAATGAAGCGATCGAGACTCAGTCACTGTTTGCCTGGAGGCAGGCAAAACCAAACTATGGCTAGTCTCCTCCTACATGGCCCATGACCATGGGGAATTTCCGTCAGAGACGCTGAAAAGGACGATTGCTGAGGCGGAAAGAACAAAAACCGCGCTAATCCTAGGCTGTGATGCAAACGCCCATCACACAATATGGGGAAGCACGGACATCAACGAAAGAGCTGAATGGATGAAGAGGAGGAAGAGAACACTCATCACCCTCTCTGCTCCTGCAGTGCTCTTGCCAGTCGTAGGTTCCTGCATCTAGGAGCCTACTACTTCAGCGACCGTAACGAGCTAAAAAGTGCCAGCATTGGCCAACTAAATCGGTTCATCAGCAGCACCAACTGGTTCCAGCGTTAGGAGAAGTCAATCCGCGTGGTATCACAATGGGCCTACTCTGGCCTAAGAGTGACTGCTCTGCAGCAGTCAGCCACTACAACCTAACCTAACCTAAACCCGTACAAGATCAAGCTGACTCAAGAAATGAAGTCGATTGGTCATTTGAAGTGACGTACGTTTATTAAAAAAAAAGTCAAGTTCTTATTGGAAAACCCCGTATTATCTGCTCGTATTATCTTTCCTCGAACTCATGGGATTCTATGAGCCAGTGTCTTTGAATTGAACCGCCTCTCCATTTCGATCCAGGCACATAAATATCAACAATTTTAAGCATTTCCTAGAAAAATGTAAGCTTAAGAAGTTTGTTTGCAAATTGAAGTGTGTAATGACCGAAAGAATAAGCTGCCGAGATAAGATTTCTTCGTGCTGTTGTTGGAATTACCCGCCGGTATAGGGAGAGAGAAACTCGCTTGTACACGGGGAAGACAAAGTTGAGCAGCTGCTCCTCAAAACGAAAAGGGCTATGCTTGGTTATGGCAAATGGCACAAGTCTCCCCATCATCATGATTGCCGAGCTGCTATAAATGCTACTCTATTAGAAAGGCGAGCCCTTGTCAGATCCATGAAAAGGTTGCGCCTGGTTGCACTTGGACATAAAACCTGATGAGTTAAAATCGATGGTGGAGTATCGAGTGGCGTTACGATCTCTACTGTGTGAGATAAACCTTGACCCCTTAAATGGATCATGAGGGTTAAAAAGGAAGAAGGAAAAATGTTTCAATTCAAAATAAGATGTTGTACAAAAATGTTACGTATACGCCTCCTCAGTTAATCTTCAATATCTCAGTGCTTGAACTATGAACTGTACGACATCATGTATGCTATCCATTCCTGATATTTGTACATTGTGAGTTGAAATACAGACTACAAGCTGGGTAGGTATTGTGTAGCGTCATCATCATCGTCACTTCGACTCCTTGAAATATGTACAATTTCACTAAAAGTCATCAGAGAAAAGGTCCCAGTAATTTTTTACTTGATAATTCTGACACAGAGC